>CM055067.1:38611113-38685975 GCA_029204045.2 Tillandsia leiboldiana | reverse complement strand
TTTGGATTAGTCTCTATATAAATGATATAATAGGACTAAATCTCTAACCCGGCTATAGCATTTTGGATGTAGCAAGATCCAAGAGGAACATGAGAGTTAAGCGTGCTAGAGCTAGAGTAGTCTAGGCTGGGTGACCCCCTGGGAATGGGGCGTCAGCAACCCCAACGCAAGCTCCAAATCCTGAGTAGGGTATTCTTCTTATAATCCTTAATGGCCGTGAAGCATAAGCAATTACCCTACTATGCTGAATCAAAACACATCTCACCGCTGTGAGAGGCGTCACTACAAATTATGAATCCATCGCCTCCTGGCAATGCCAGACTGGTGCCCAATCAAACCCCTCCTCAGCTCCTCAAGCTCGCTGGCACAGTTTCAGTCCAACAAACCTTATCCTCTTCATCCTAGTCAAACTGGTCAGGGGGATAGAGAGCTTCGCAAGCCCTCTACAAACCAACGATAATAACCCTAGAAGCCCAAAAAGCTAAACGGACCCTCAGTAACAGTCGTCGTCTAGGCAAATCCCGAACAAGCATCAATCTTCGTCGGGTCAACTGCCCCTTCTTCGCGCTGATACAAAGTGGCTAAAACAAAAATTGCAAACCTCCCGAAGCCAAATTCGCACATTTTTAACTTGGCATACAGCTTCTTCTCTCGCAGAAGTTGCAGCACTATCCTCAAGTGCTCCTCATGCCCTATATCCCTCCGGGAGTAAATCAAAATGTCGTCAATAAACACAACGACAAACTGGTCCAAGTACGGCTGAAATACCCGGTTCTTCAAATCCATAATGTAGCAGGGGCATTGATTAAACCAAAAGGCATAACAGGGAACTCATAATGCCCGTACCGGGATCTAAAAGCCGTCTTAGAGATGTCCTCGGCCCTCACCCTCAGCTGGTGGTAACCTGACTGGAGATCAATCTTCGAGAACACTGACGCTACCTGAAATCCACCACAATCGAAGCGACCCATCCTTCTTCTTCACAAATAACACCGGCGCTCCCTAAGGCGATACACCTGGTCTCACAAAACCTTTGTCCATTAAATCCTGAAGTTGCGCCTTTAACTCTCGCAGCTCAGCGTACCATTCGGTAAGGAGCCTTAGAGATTGGCGTAGTTCCTGGGACTACGTCAATCAAAAACTCATTCTCCCTATCCGGCGGCATGCTAGTCAGCTCGGTGGAAACACATCCAGGAACTCGTGGACAATAGGGATATCCCCGAGTCCCGGTGCCGCCATAGGCTCCTAACCCCACAAGCCAAAAGTCCACGCATCCACTGTGCATCATCTGCCTCGCACGGAAAGCCGAAACTACCGAGGCGAAGAAAGTACTCTGACACCCTCTCACTATCACCTCCTGGCGGGCTCGCTAAAGGTCACCATTTTGCGGCGTGATCAATTGCCGCAAAATAGAGAGCCCGGTAAACATCCCAAGTACTATAAACAAATCTCATAGATGATACAGGACCATCAGGTCCGCTGGCAAAATCCATGACTCGATCTGCATCGGCAGGACCATTAACACTCCCCCACGTGCAAAGTGTAATCGGGGAAACGGAACCTCCTCGGCACGTGGTAAAAGCCCTACCTCTACCCATGCGATGATGCAACAGATCACTCTAAAAGAATGTGATGCTCGTATAACAAATAAAACATGAGTCCAATCCAAATAAATCATACCTGCCACTATACTGACTGTCACGCCCCGGGGTCGAGCCTGCGACCCGGGCTCGCCAACAGACCCGCCGTCTGTGCGGAAACTGCCGCACAGACGAAGCGTCTAACCTGCAAAAAGGGATCTAGCCATACAAGTATCAGAGCAAAGGAGATGCAACACTAAAAAAAGTAAACTGCATACAAGAGTCACTAAGTACATAGTCTAGGTACAACATCCGCTACCTCCCAAAAAGGGGTACACCACCACTAACAGATACAAAAGTGGGAACCAAAAATACCCGAGTAGCTCTACCTGTGACTCTACAGACCCCGGTGGCACTAGTCGGCCAAGCCCTTGCCACGGTCTGAAGACTCCGCACGTGCCGGTCCAGGAAAGTCCGCCTCAGAATCACCTGTCACGCACGGCGGGTGTGAGATCAACAGAAAAGCCAGATCTCAGTGGGTACCGATGCCCTATCCTCGGTAACCCACCAAGTCCACTAGAGACAAAGACAGACAGATAGATAGATAGATAAATACTGGAATGAAAGCTGTAAGTAAATCTATCACTATATGCCTCAATGCAGTGCTGTAGTAAATGACATCTAGCACACTATGAAAATGACCACCCGCACATGTCATTTCCCCGCAGCCACCCGATAGCCCGGCCGGGGGCGAGCTTCCGCTGGTATCTCGGCCAGGGAAGCACTCTCCTGGTAACGCAGCCAGGGAGAAAGGTCCTCCCGGTAACTCGGCCGGTAAACAGTCTTCCCGGTAACTCGGCCGGGGAAAGGTACCCTCCTGGTAGCTCGGCCAGGGACAAAAGCATCCTCTCGGTAACTCGGCCGGGGAAAAACCCTTCTGGTAACTCGGCCAGGGCTTCGAATGCAGCTGTGCAATCCAAAGCGAACACCAATCAGCAAGATACACATCCCGGTCGGAAACCATAACCCGCGACCTGCGCGGCCGACCCGTACTTGCCTGATAGCCCCAGGTCACGATACCTTTGCGTTCGAAAAGAAAAAGGAGCATCCCGTGGTCCGTCAGAAGAAACCAACCCACCTGCGATAAAACCGCAATCTGTGCGCCAAATAGAGGTCCAGGTGCGGTCCAACAGCTCCACGTAGTACCACGCGCACCACAGTCCACATAGACGAGCAAATCCCTCAGTCGAACTGCAACTTGGTGAAAAAGTAGGGGATCAGAAAATAACCCGACAAAGGCCCTACTCTCAAAAGGCGGAAAACCCAACCGGCAACGAAAAACGCCGGCCAGTTGCGCGGAAAACCCGATCGCGCGACCGCCACGGCGCATCGTCGAGCCGCAAACCCCGCGGCACAGCACACCCACGGCCGCGCAGCCCAAGAGCTGCCCGTGCAACGGCCCTGTAGTGCGCGCACCAAGCGCGCGGCCTGCAGGGCCGCGGGGCCCAAGGCGGGCCGCCGCGCGGCCCTCCTGCAGTGCCGCGCGCCGGGCGCGCGGCCCTGCAGGGCCGCGGGGCCCAAGGGGCCGCCGCGCGGCCCTCCTGCAGTGCCGCGCGGACTGGCGCGCGGACCTGCAGGGCCGCGGGGCCCAAGGGGCCGCCGCGCGGCCCCTCCTGCAGTGCCGCGCGCCTGGCGCCGCGGCCTGCAGGGCCGCGGGGCCCAAGGGGCCGCTCCGCGCGGCCCTCTGCAGTGCCGCGCGCCTGGCGCGCGGCCTGCAGGGCCGCGGGGCCCAAGGGTCCGCCGCGCGGCCCTCCTGCAGTGCCGCGCGCCTGCGAGCGCGGCCTGCAGGGCCGCGGGGCCCAAGGGTCCGCCGCGCGGCCCTCTGCAGGGCCTCGGGGCCAAGGGTACCCCGCGCGGCCCTCTGCAGTGCGCGCGCCTGGCGCCGGCTGCATAGGGCCGCGGGGCCACAGGGGCCGCCGCGCGGCCCTCCTGTAGTGCCGCGCGCCTGGCGCGCGGCCTGCAGGGCCGCGGGGCCCAAGGGGCCGCCGCGCGGCCCTCCTGCAGTGCCGCGCGCCGGCTGGCGCGCGGCCTGCAGGGCCGCGGGGCCCAAGGGCAACCCGCGCGGCCCTCCTGCAGTGCCGCGCGCCTGGCTGCGCGGCCTGCAGGGCCGCGGGGCCCAAGGGCACCCGCGCGGCCCTCCTGCAGTGCCGCGCGCCTGGCGCGCTGCCTGCTAGGGCCGCGGGGCCCCAAGGGCACCCGCGCGGTGCCCCAAGGGCACCCGCGCGGCCCTCCTGCAGTGCGCGGCGCCTGGCGCGCGGCCTGCAGGGCGCGGGGCCCCAAGGGCACCCGCGCGGTGCCCTGCAGCGGCGCGCGCCCCGCGCTGCGGCCTGCAGGGCCGCGGGGCCCCAAGGGCACCCGCGCGGTGCCCTGCAGCAGCCGCGCGCCTCGCGCGCGGCCTGCAGGGCCGCCCACGCGGCACCTTGCAGGGCCGCGCGGCCCTTGCGCGCGGCCTGCAGTGCCGCGCGGCACAGGGGCCGCCGCGCGGCACCTCTGCAGTGCCGGCGCGCGCACAGCGCGCGGGCCCTGCAGGGGCCGCGCGGGCCCCAGCGCCGCAGCCAGGCAGTCCGGCGCCCTGCTGCTCAATGCGGCAGCAGGGCGTGCGCTGCGCGCGACAAGCATGCGCGCTCGCGCAGCAGCGCCCCTCACAGATCGCGCCGCCGCAAATGCGCGAGCGGCGCGAGCAGCGCCACGCCGGCAAACAGCCCAAACAACGCAGCAGCAAAAGAAAGAGAGCAAAAGAAGGAGAGGGGAGGGGAAAAACCAAAACCCATCATGCAACAATAATGAAAACACCAACCTGTTATTGGCAGCCCGAAAGCTCCGCTCGACTCGACACCGTCGCGGCGAGGAAAAAATAAAAACCCAAGGACCCTCCCCCAACTCCTCTTCTCCTTCCTTTCACTTGCCTCTTCCTTCTCTTTCTCTGCTTCAGAATAACCCACTAGGGTACCTTGGAGAAGAGGTGGGAAGTTGAGGTGGAGTGAGTTCGAGAGAGAGAGAGAGAGAGATTAAATAAGGGAAGCAATTAATTAAAACCCTCCAACACTCAAGGGAATTAATTAGCTATCAACTCACCCAAACATTTAATTCACCAACTCCCTTTCTCTGCCAAAACCACTCCACCAGCAGCACTATAGCACATTAACATAAGGTTAATTAAAGCAAAAGAGAAAAAAAATAATAAAATAAGACAAAAGGGGTCACAGCAACTCACTTTTTAACCCCGGCACCTCCGCCGCCGCCCGGAACCACCCGAACCCCGCTGTAAATCAAAAATACACGCGCTCACGCCTTTTCCCAGTGAAAAGGCTCGTCGGTGGAGTCAGAAAGCTCAACACAAAAACCGGTACACTACACCCTCCCTCCTCTTCAAATGGTTTCGTCCTCGAAACCCAAAAAGCTCAAAGGTCAGGAGGGGGCCTCAAAAAGGTGTGGGTAGGTATTCCTCATCTCATCCTCGGGCTCCCAAGTAGCCTCTCTCTCATCGTGGTGGCTCCACAATACCTTCACATAAGGTATAACCCGACTTCGCAATTCTCTCGACTCTCGAGCAAGAATTCGAATCGGGCGCTCCCGAAAGTGTAGATCCTCGTCCAGCTCCAAAGAAGTGAAGTCCACAACGTGAGAGGGATCATAGACATACCTCCTCAACACAGATACATGGAAAACATCATGAGTACCGGCTAGCCGTGGCGGTAGAGCAATCCGATAGGCGACAGGGCCGACACGCTCAAGAATCTCAAATGGGCCAATAAAACGCGGGCTCAACTTCCCGCGCACCCCAAAGCGCCGAATCCCTCGAGAGGGCGAGACTTTCAAAAACACATTGGTCTCCCACCAGAAACACCAAGTCTCGCCTCCTCTTATCGGCGTAGCTCTTCTGTCGGCTCTGAGCAGTGACCAAGTGGCGCCGAATAACCTTAACTTTCTCCTCAGCCTCCAAGAGCAAGTCAGGCCCCAAGGTTTTTCTTTCACCCACATCACTCCAACAAAGAGGCGATCGACATTTCCTACCATACAATGCTTCAAAGGGCGCCATCTGGATACTCGCCTGGAAGCTATTGTTGTAGGCAAACTCTGCAAGTCTCAAGTGTCGATCCCAACTGCCACTAAAACTCAGGACACAAGCTCTCAACATGTCCTCCAAGGTCTGAATCGTCCGCTCCGACTGTCCGTCGGTCTGTGGGTGAAAGGCAGTGCTGAACTGAAGCTGGGTCCCCATAGCCGACTGCAAGCGCCTCCAAAACTGAGAGGTAAACCTGGGATCCCTATCTGATACAATAGAAGCTGGCACTCCATGAAGCCTCACGATCTCGTCAAGGTATAACTGTGCTAATCTCTCCAAGGCCCAACCAGACTGAATCGGCAGAAAGTGAGCTGATTTAGTCAACCGATCAACGATCACCCAAATGGCATCGGCTCCTCCCTGAGTCCTCGGCAGACCCACAATAAAGTCCATGGTAACACAATCCCATTTCCACTCAGGGATTGGTAGGCTTTGTAACTTGCCAGCGGGAACCTGATGTTCCGCTTTAACCTGTTGGCAAGTTAGACAGCGGGCCACAAACCTACCAACATCCCTCTTCAAGCCCTGCCACCAAAACTGAGTCTTCAAATCCCTATACATCTTAGTTCCCCCAGGATGGAGGGTGTAAGGTGTATAGTGAGCCTCTCTCAGGATCAGCTCTCTAATATCCTCATCCGCCGGTACACAAATGCGGTCCCTGTACCTGAGTACTCCCGCGACATCCACAGAAAAGTCCCCGCTCTGTCCAAGCTGCATCTGGTCTCGAATCCTGAGAAGATAGGGGTCCCCACTCTGCTTCTCTCTAATCCTGTCCAGTAGCGTGGGCTGCAAGACCATAGACATAAGTCTTGCCGAAACCCCCCGGGGACACAACCTCTATATCCAAACTCCTCAGCTGCTCTCTCAGTGGTCTCTGCTGGGTAATAAGCATACTCAAGGTCTGCCCTGCTCGCCTGCTCAAAGCATCTGCGACCACGTTAGCCTTGCCGGGATGATAGAGAATGCTCAAGTCAAAGTCCTTTAACAGCTCAAGCCACCGGCGCTGCCTTAGGTTGAGTTCCTTCTGGGTGAACAGGTACTTCAAACTCTGATGATCGGTAAAAATCTCACAGCGCTCGCCATACAAATAGTGCCGCCAGAGCTTCAAGGCAAAAACCACAGCAGCGAGCTCAAGGTCATGTGTAGGGTAATTCCTCTCATAATCCTTTAACTGGCGAGAAGCGTAGGCAATCACCCTACCATGTTGCATCAACACGCAACCAAGGCCGCTGTGGGAGGCATCACTGTAAATCACGTACCCCTCTCCCATAACTGGTAGTGCAAGAACTGGTGCTGAAATCAACCTCTGCTTCAAATCCTCGAAGCTTTGCTGGCATTGCTCTGTCCAAACAAATTTTACCCCTTTCTTGGTCAATCTGGTGAGGGGAGAAGAGAGCTTCGCAAAGCCCTCAACAAAACGACGGTAGTAGCCCGCAAGGCCCACGAAGCTCCGAATCTCCGTCACCGTCGTAGGTCTAGGCCAATCCCGAACTGAAACTATCTTCGCCGGGTCCACTGCCACTCCTGCGGCTGAAACAATGTGGCCTAGAAAAGAAACCTCCCGAAGCCAAAAGGCGCACTTCTTTAACTTCGCATACAGCTTCTTCTCCCTCAGGAGCTGCAGCACTAACCTCAAGTGCTCCTCGTGCTCAACGTCGCTACAGGAGTAAATCAGGATGTCATCAATGAAAACCACCACAAAACGGTCCAAGTACGGCTGAAAGAGTAGATTCATCAGATCCATGAACGCCGTCGGGGCATTCGTCAAACCAAAAGGTAGCACTGTAAACTCGTAATGCCCATACCGGGACCTGAACGCCGTCTTGGACACATCCTCGGCCCTCACCCTCAGCTGGTGGTAACCGGACTGTAGATCTATCTTCGAGAAAACCGTGGCTCCCTGAAGCTGATCAAATAAATCATCAATCCGAGGAAGCGGATACTTGTTCTTGACGGTCACTTTATTCAATTCCCTGTAGTCCACACAAAGCCTAAGTGACCCGTCCTTTTTCTTCACAAAAAGAATCGGGGCTCCCCAAGGAGAAACACTAGGACGAACAAACCCGCGATCCATGAGATCCTGAAGCTGAGCCTTTAACTCTCTCAATTCTGCTGGTGCCATTCTGTAGGGTGCCTTAGAGATTGGCGTGGTTCCAGGGACCACGTCAATCACAAACTCAATCTCTCGATCCGGCGGCATAGACGAAAGCTCGGGAGGGAACACATCTGGATACTCTCGGACGATAGGAATGTCCTCGAGTCCAGGCATCGCCGTAGGCGCCTCTACCACAGTAGCTAAGAAAGCAACACAACCGTGACTCATCAGCTGTCGGGCTCTAGCAGAAGAGATCGTCGCTGCAAACAGCGTACTCTGACAACCTCTGAAAACATACTCATCCTGTCCCGGCTCCCTGAGGGTCACAGTCCTCTCTCGACAATCAATAGAAGCATAATACCTAGTCAACCAATCCATCCCCAAAACTACGTCGAAATCCTGGAGCTGGCGAAGGACCAAAAGGTCAACAGATAAAGTCCAAGGCCCTAACTGCACAGGGCAGGACCAACAACACTCATCAACGTGTAGAACATGACCGGGTAGCTGAACCTCACGAGCACAAGGCAACAGTCCTATCTCTAGCCCATGCATGAATGCAAAAGTCCTACTGATGAATGAATGAGATGCTCCGGTATCAAATAAAGCTCTAGTGCGAGTAGAGGAGATAAGGATAATACCTGCCACCACGTGGCCAGCTGCCTCCGCATCATCGACCTGTGCGGTGTACACCCTGCCGCTCGGGGGTGGTCGCCTGCCCGACCGCCGTGACGAAGTGGCCCTATCCCCCTGGCCAACCCCTGTCGAGGATCCGCCCGTCTGAAAGGGCGGTGTAGGAAGAACCGAAGCTGCCGGCGCTGCTGATGACCCCGCTCCAGGACAAGACCACGATCTGTGCCCTGCCTGCCCACACCGGTAACATCGGCCCTGCCGCTGCTCACACTGCTGGGGGGTGTGGGGTCCGCCACAAATCACACAACTATCGGTGCGGCTCTGCTGCTGCTGCTGCTGCCTAGGAGGCCGGGAGCCCCCCGATCTCTGTCTCCTCTGTGCCCCGCGGCCTCGAGGCGGAATCTGAGGCGGCCTCGGGGGCCGTGGCCTGCTCGTCTGCCCAGAATCCTGCGGTGCGGGGCGCTTCTCTCCAGAACTAGACCCCGGCGCCCCGCCCCTCTCGGCCATGATCACCCGCCCTCGAGAGACCCACCGTGCACGCTCCATGGCCGCGTCCAGCGTCAACGATCGGTGAGAATGAACCAGGTGATAGATATCCGGGTGCAGCCCTCGCTCGAATAGGTCCACTCTCTGGGCCTCATCAGGGGCAACATGCGGCACGCTGCTCAATAAGCGCTGGAACTCTCGAATATAGTCCGGAAGGGGTCGGCTACCCTGCTGCAGTCGACGGAGATCCCCCTCAAGCTTCTGCTTTGCACTGTCGGGGAAGTAGGCCCCGAGTAGCAAAGCGCGGAACTCCTGCCAAGATACCACCGGAGCTCCAGGCGGTCCCGGGGGGCGGACACGACGCCACCAAGTCTCAGCGTCACCCTCCAGGAAGTGAGTAGCCAAATATACCTGATGCTTTTCCTTAATAAACAGGTTCTCGAACAACTTCTCTAATGCTGAAATCCAGTTTTCTACTTCCCGCGGCTCAGAACTCTGCCCGGCGAAACGCGGAGGACGGAACTGGCTGACATAAGCTAAACGATCCGTGAGCTCCCTCTGCTCCAACTCTGTCAAAGGGGCGATCTGAGATGAGGTCGACGAAGTCGCCGCTGGCGGTGCCGCAGATGTCCTCTGCTCGAGTAATCTCATCATCCGTTCCACATTTTCCTCCTGGCGTTTGGCAGCCTCTTCCTGGCGCCGCAATGCCTCAGTCAACTGGGCCACTTGGGCCCGCAGCTCATGGTCAGACATCTGGGCCACTTGGGCCCGCAGCTCAGGAACCTCACCCTATGCAACCTCCTCCTGCTCGGGCCTGTCCTCCGACGCGGAGTGCGCCCTCGTCGTCGCACGACGTCTAGGAGGCATCTCAAGCAACTGCGACAGGGAAAACAGGGTGTCAGAGAACAAAAACCTCACAACCCAAAGACAGCGAGAGTTTTAAGACATGTTTCCAGCTCTAAAGTGTTGTGTTGTCTGCAGCCAACAGAACTACTTTAGAGAGCTAACATGTAAGGTCACTCGCCTGACATCCCGGGGGAGTCACCACACAACCAAAACTCTCGCTATCACGCAACTCTCCCGACAGTCACACTACTGTCCAAACAAAAGCCTAGGGTCCCTAAGTCCCCAAAGACCTAAACACCTAGGCTCTGATACCACCTAATCTGTCACGCCCCGGGGTCGAGCCTGCGACCCGGGCTCGCCAACAGACCCGCCGTCTGTGCGGAAACTGCCGCACAGACGAAGCGTCTAACCTGCAAAAAGGGATCTAGCCATACAAGTATCAGAGCAAAGAAGATGCAACACTAAAAAAAGTAAACTGCATACAAGAGTCACTAAGTACATAGTCCAGGTACAACATCCGCTACCTCCCAAAAAGGGGTACACCACCACTAACAGATACAAAAGTGGGAACCAAAAATACCCGAGTAGCTCTACCTGTGACTCTACAGACCCCGGTGGCACTAGTCGGCCAAGCCCTTGCCACGGTCTGAAGACTCCGCACGTGCCGGTCCAGGAAAGTCCGCCTCAGAATCACCTGTCACGCACGGCGGGTGTGAGATCAACAGAAAAGCCAGATCTCAGTGGGTACCGATGCCCTATCCTCGGTAACCCACCAAGTCCACTGGAGACAAAGACAGACAGATAGATAGATAGATAAATACTGGAATGAAAGCTGTAAGTAAATCTATCACTATATGCCTCAATGCAATGTTGTACTAAATGACATCTAGCACACTATGAAAATGACCACCCGCACATGTCATTTCCCCGCAGCCACCCGGTAGCCCGGCCGGGGGCGAGCTTCCGCTGGTATCTCGGCCAGGGAAGCACTCTCCTGGTAACGCAGCCAGGGAGAAAGGTCCTCCCGGTAACTCGGCCGGTAAACAGTCTTCCCGGTAACTCGGCCGGGGAAAGGTACCCTCCTGGTAGCTCGGCCAGGGACAAAAGCATCCTCTCGGTAACTCGGCCGGGGAAAAACCCTTCTGGTAACTCGGCCAGGGCTTCGAATGCAGCTGTGCAATCCAAAGCAAACACCAATCAGCAAGATACACATCCCGGTCGGAAACCATAACCCGCGACCTGCGCGGCCGACCCGTACTTGCCTGATAGCACCAGGTCACGATACCTTTGCGTTCGAAAAGAAAAAGGAGCATCCCGTGGTCCGTCAGAAGAAACCAACCCACCTGCGATAAAACCGCAATCTGTGCGCCAAATAGAGGTCCAGGTGCGGTCCAACAGCTCCACGTAGTACCACGCGCACCACAGTCCACATAGACGAGCAAATCCCTCAGTCGAACTGCAACTTGGTGAAAAAGTAGGGGATCAGAAAATAAGCCGACAAAGGCCCTACTCTCAAAAGGCGGAAAACCCAACCGGCAACGAAAAACGCCGGCCATTGCGCGGAAAACCCATCGCGCGACCGCCACGGCGCATCGTCGAGCCGCAAACCCCGCGGCACAGCACCACCCACGGCCGCGCAGGCCGCGGGGCCCAAGGGGCCGCCGCGCGGCCCTCCTGCAGTGCCGCGCGCCGGGCGCGCGGCCTGCAGGGCCGCGGGGCCCAAGGGGCCGCCGCGCGGCCCTCCTGCAGTGCCGCGCGCCTGGCGCGCGGCCTGCAGGGCCGCGGGGCCCAAGAGGCCGCCGCGCGGCCCTCCTGCAGTGCCGCGCGCCTGGCGCACGGCCTGCAGGGCCGCGGGGCCCAAGGGCACCCGCGCGGCCCTCCTGCAGTGCCGCGCGCCTGGCGCGCGGCCTGCAGGGCCGCGGGGCCCAAGGGGCCGCCGCGCGGCCCTCCTGCAGTGCCGCGCGCCTGGCGCGCGGCCTGCAGGGCCGCGGGGCCCAAGGGGCCGCCGCGCGGCCCTCCTGCAGTGCCGCGCGCTGGGCGCGCGGCCTGCAGGGCCTCGGGGCCCAAGGGCACCCGCGCGGCCCTCCTGCAGTGCCGCGCGCCTGGCGCGCGGCCTGCAGGGCCGCGGGGCCCAAGGGGCCGCCGCGCGGCCCTCCTGCAGTGCCGCGCGCCTGGCGCGCGGCCTGCAGGGCCGCGGGGCCCAAGGGGCCGCCGCGCGGCCCTCCTACAGTGCCGCGCGCAGGGCGCGCGGCCTGCAGGGCCGCGGGGCCCAAGGGCACCCGCGCGGCCCTCCTGCAGTGCCGCGCGCCTGGCGCGCGGCCTGCAGGGCCGCGGGGCCCAAGGGCACCCGCGCGGCCCTCCTGCAGTGCCGCGCGCCTGGCGCGCGGCCTGCAGGGCCGCGGGGCCCCAAGGGCACCCGCGCGGTGCCCCAAGGGCACCCGCGCGGTGCCCCAAGGGCACCCGCGCGGCCCTCCTGCAGTGCCGCGCGCCTGGCGCGCGGCCTGCAGGGCCGCGGGGCCCCAAGGGCACCCGCGCGGTGCACTGCAGCGCCGCGCGCCCCGCGCGCGGCCTGCAGGGCCGCGGGGCCCCAAGGGCACCCGCGCGGTGCCCTGCAGCGCCGCGCGCCTCGCGCGCGGCCTGCAGGGCCGCCCACGCGGCGCCTTGCAGGGCCGCGCGCGCCTTGCGCGCGGCCTGCAGTGCCGCGCGGCACAGGGGCCGCCCGCGCGGCACCTCTGCAGTGCCGCGCGCGCACAGCGCGCGGCCTGCAGGGCCGCGCGGCCCCAGCGCCGCAGCCAGGCAGTCCGGCGCCCTGCTGCTCAATGCGGCAGCAGGGCGCGCGCTGCGCGCGACAAGCATGCGCGCTCGCGCAGCAGCGCCCCTCATAGATCGCGCCGCCGCAAATGCGCGAGCGGCGCGAGCAGCGCCACGCCGGCAAACAGCCCAAACAACACAGCAGCAAAAGAAAGAGAGCAAAAAGAAGGAGAGGGGAGGGGAAAAACCAAAACCCATCATGCAACAATAACGAAAACACCAACCTGTTATTGGCAGCCCGAAAGCTCCGCTCGACTCGACACCGTCGCGGCGAGGAAAAAATAAAAACCCAAGGACCCTCCCCCAACTCCTCTTCTCCTTCCTTTCACTTGCCTCTTCCTTCTCTTTCTCTGCTTCAGAATAACCCACTAGGGTACCTTGGAGAAGAGGTGGGAAGTTGAGGTGGAGTGAGTTCGAGAGAGAGAGAGAGAGAGATTAAATAAGGGAAGCAATTAATTAAAACCCTCCAACACTCAAGGGAATTAATTAGCTATCAACTCACCCAAACATTTAATTCACCAACTCCCTTTCTCTGCCAAAACCACTCCACCAGCAGCACTATAGCACATTAACATAAGGTTAATTAAAGCAAAAGAGAAAAAAAATAATAAAATAAGACAAAAGGGGTCACAGCAACTCACTTTTTAACCCCGGCACCTCCGCCGCCGCCCAGAACCACCCGAACCCCGCTGTAAATCAAAAATACACGCGCTCACGCCTTTTCCCAGTGAAAAGGCTCGTCGGTGGAGTCAGAAAGCTCAACACAAAAACCGGTACACTACAATACAGTCAGTCGTAGCAGAATCCCCCGCCTGTGCTAAGCCGCCCAGATCACTCAACATCGGCTGTCTCTCACCAGCAGGGTGTGGAGGCGAAACTTGGTATGCCTGGAGACCTGTCGGTGAAGCTCCCGGTCGTAGCTGGGAAGTGGTAGGAACAGATGCCGAAGTCGATGCTGCACGTGCCGACAGAGGGCACGTAGCCCGGAAATGTCCAAACAGGCCACAAAGGTAGCAGCGTCCCTGCCGCTGATCACAAGTACCGGGAAAGTGCTGACCCCACAGAAGATACAACTGCCATGGACCCGTAACTGCCGCGGCTGCTGCTGCCGTCTCTGTAGTCGTGATCGCGACCTCTGCTGGGACGCGGTAGGGGCCAATGCTGGAGGAGGTGCTACTAAGGTCCGGAAGGGGCACGTAGCTTGGATGTGGCCTGGCTACCCACATCGGAAGCATCGACCCTCCCTCAAGCCACAGGTATCAGATGGATGCTGCTCCCTACAGAAAACGCACCGGGCCAACGCTCGAGACTGTAGAGACTGCTGCTGCGGTGGCCTCTGAAATCCACCAGGTCCTCGTCGATCAAGACGCCCATGGCCAGGAGGCTGGGGTCGCGGGGGTCGTGATGGCCTCCCAGAACTGGCCTGTCCATCATCATCGGGGGCTGTCTGGACGTTGCTCTGAAGCCCCGGCCCCCTCGCCAACCGCCAAGTCACCCCGCTGCGCCAGTAACTGCTCCAGGCAAAGTGGGAAAAGAAGAGAAAGACAATGGGGGTGAGAACTACTATAAAGAATAGTAGCCTCCCCTAGTGGGAAAACCTCAAACTCTGACGTGCCCACTAGGACTACTAGAGGCAAAAAGGGAAAAACAGTAGTAAGCTATAAAGGCTACTGATAAGAAAAACTATCACTACTATGCCTCTAAATGCAGTATCAAAAGAGATGACTGCATGAATGCATCAGAAAACCGTATCTGTCCAAACAACCCAATCATGTGCCACCAGTAGAACTGGCATTGCCTGCTCAGCGGAATCTGCACACAAGGCTCGAAACCGCGGGATCGGCCCGCACGGCTCGCATCCCAAAATAAGAATCAGACCGGCACACAAGGCTGGGTTCGAGAAAGCCTACCTTCGGAGTGGCACTCGAGGGGAGCGACCCACACGAGTAAAGTATCTCAGTAACAAGTATCTCTGTATAGCAGGACTTTGATCATGACTATGATCAAAGTGGAAAACTCCGTCCACTAAAAGAAACCCCGATCCCCAATCTGGTATAATAAAACTCAATAAGTGGGCAACTCCATCCACTAGAGAGATCTGATACCCAATCTGATGCATAAGTAAAACATCCGGTCAACCGCCCAATGTCCGCGGTCGCCGCAACACCCCACAAGTCCAAATCTGATAAAGTAATCAACATCTGGCTAACCGCCTACTGTCCGCGGTTACCACAATGCCCCACGATCCATAATCGAGTCTAATCTGACCCTGACTCGATGACCTCGACTACACTATCCCATACCCCTGCTCTAACTCGAGCAACATGCAACTGAATAGAAAGGAGAACAGCTAAACATGGTTTCTCCTAAGTCATTTCCCAATATGATAGTGCAGCAGTAAATAGTGGCCTAACTAGATGTCCAATCAAACATGCAAGCTCAAAACACCACAGTGTTGTCCAAAACTCCGCGAGGAAAACTGGGTCAAATGGAAGCTCGGGAAACTCCAAGGTCAGCACGGAAAACGAGGAAACTCAAAACACAGAAGTTGGATCCCTACCTGTCGAGAGTCCAACGGCACAAGAATCGCCAAAATCGGAGGTCGGGGTGAGCCGGGGGAGTCTGTGCACTAAACTGCGACGAAACGGGTCGTCGGTGTAGAAGCGTCACTGTGCGCCGCGTCGTAGAAAAAGCCGAAGAGATGACCTCCAAAAATCCTCAAAGTCCTCTGAAGTATTGTGCACTGTGAGAGGAAGAACTTCCCTGAAGAGCTCTCTGTGAAAAGAAGTCCAAAAGCCCGAAAAGGAAACCAAGGAAGCCTATTTATAGGCCCAGCCCAACACTGTGTTGGGCCGGATTCGGGCGCAGAATTCGGGCGCCCGAATCCGCCAACACGGGTTGCACCAGTCCCGTCCGACGCGCCCGGAAGCCTGAGGTGATGCCACGTGTCCCCGTACACGGGACAGCGGTGCAAGGGCTCCCGCCGCGCGCCACGCGTCCCCCCGCGGTCAGCGGGGGTAGGTACGGCCCGCCACACGCAGGGCGACGCGTGGCCGCACTCGAGTGCGGCCGACCGCCCGCCTGGCGCCACTGCGCGCGCGCTGTCCCGAGGCGCCCCTCCGCGCACACCGTGGACCGCGCCCTCGTGAGCCAGCCAATTCCAGGCCGCCACGTGTGTAGAATACCGGAATTTCGGATAGCGCACCGACTTCGTGAGATGGCGTAGTGTGGATAAATTGCCTCGGGCATGTTGCTTGTGTGTTTACAGATGATGTCGGGTTGATTCGGATCTACGCGGAAGCCCCAGCTTGATTCGGGATTTTTCCGGGCATTGTGCGCCGATTGAGGACTGATTTTTGGGAAAGCCCCGACTCAACCGTGGTGTACAAAAAATTTGGGAACACTGGGAACAGGTATATTTTCATATTACAGCGAAGTTCGGGAGGTTCCGGACTGACGCGGAGGATCCGAAAGCGAAAGGTGAGTCGGAACTGGCAATTTTGGAGCCGGTTTTTGGATTGAGCACCCCGACTCAACGGTTGAGCTTTTTGAGGAGAAAAAGTTGTGGACATTTGTATTTTCAGATTATAGCGGGGTTCGGGAGGTTTCGGACCGGTGCGGAGGCCCCGAAGACAAAAAGTGACTTGGAGTTGGCCTAATTTGGATTAATTAATTAATTTATTTAATTCAGGATTTAGTATGTGAAGCAGCAATGTAAAAAAGGAAAGAAAGAGAGTGGGAATTTAATTAATTGGATTATGAGTGTGGATTAGAATGCATTAATTAGAGGAGTGTGTTTTCTTGTGCATTTATTGCTTGCCAACTACCCCTCACCCACCTCCCTTAATTAAGTAGCCCTCCACGCCATCTTCTTCTTCTTAAAAAGCAAAGCAGAGCTTTTGGTTTGAAGCAGAGGAAAGGAAAAAAAATTGGAGAATGAAGGTTTAGGGTGATGAAAAATAAAGAGAAAAATTGTAATGGAGAGGGTTTGCAAGGGAGATGCAATGGTGGACTTACGGTCGGAAGCCGAGCGGAGTTCGCGACGAGCGGCGCGCGACGGATTTGTGTGGAGATAAGCTCAGTTTCTTTTTTTGTAATTTGAGATGCTCTTTTTGGCATTGGAGGATGAGCTTGGATTTTTGGAGGTTTGATTTTAGTTGGTTTGGGGTGTTTTTGGTTTTGCTTGGACTTGTTGTCCATTGGAGGAGCGTCAAGCAGAGCAGTGGAGCGCAGCTTGGGGCGCTGCCCATGCGGGCGCGCGCGTTGCCCATGCGGGCGCGTGCGCTGCCCATGCAGGCGCGCGCGGCCCATGCGGCTGCCCATGCGGGGGCGCGCGCTGCCCATGCAGGCGCGCGCGGCCCATGCGGCTGCCCATGCGGGCGCGCGACAGGCTCTGTTGAGCGCGCGGCAGGCCCAGGCGCCGCGCGGCATGCGCCTGGGCAGCGCGCAGCGCGCGGGTTCTGCGTGTGCGGCAGTAGCGCACGCGGTTGCCACGGCTGCTGCGTGCGGCCACCGGGCTAGCGGGAGGTCGCGTGGATGTTTTATGGACCATTTTGACGCGGCTTTTGTCTCTTTTGCTTTCACAGGACAACGCCGAGTTGTGCAGTTTTTTCGCCGAGTTGCCGTGCGGAGCCGGTTCATGTGCGCGGCGCGTGATTATCCTTTCACCTGAGCAATTGGGAGGTGTTGGTTGTGTGTGTGTGTACGCTTGGAGATGGTTGTAGTATTGGATTTGTAGAGTGTTGAGGTTTTGTGAAGAGAATTATATGTGATGTAGAATTATGGGATTTTTGTGGTAATGTGAGCTTACTGTTGGTATATTGTGGTGTACTTGGAGCTTGCAAATTATGTGTAAGTCAATATGTTTAATTTTGATGGATTTAAATTTATGCAACTGGCAGTGTGTAAAGGTGGAATTAGAGAATTGTATGTGGACTTTATTAAATTGGTGTGCAAATGGAGTTTTTGTGTTGTGGGGGTTTTCTTTGGAAGCTGAGGTACAGGTGAAGTGTAAATTGAGTGTATACTTGGATTTGGGAATTATGTAAGTGAGATGTGATGTGTGTGCAAGGAAGCTTCCAAGTATTGTGTATTTTGCCATGGAGTTGGGGGTTCTCCTATCTACAGCAAGTGAGAGGGTTGTTAAATTGTGAGTGTGCTTTGGATTAGTAGAGTGTGTGGATGGTTGGTGTAATTGTACTTTTTATGTGAGCAGGATGTGAGCTAAGGTGGGCCTTTTGTGTTATGTGTTTGTATTGTGGAATTACCTGTTGATGATGGAATTAAGGGATTTTGTTTATGTGATCTTTATTTATTATGTGCAATTGGAGTCTTTAAGTGTGTTGTTGGATTGAGGTGATTTGTAGGTAAATTAGAGGATGATCTAATTTATGCTTTGGGAGCTGGTGGTGTGTATCGATCGATTTACTTAATTTATTAATTGTGGTATTGTGAGTAATCTGTGCTTGAGCTTTATTGCATGGGGCAGAGTTGTTGAATGCGCACGGGATTTTGTAAAAGACTCAGGGATTTTATTTGAGCTACCGGGGATTTTTTCCGGATTCACGGCAGTGTACGCGCGCAAGACACGAATTTCGAGGTTTCGTCAGTTTGAGGATCCGGCACTTCACCGACTTCAGCGTTTGCCTGCGGAAAGCGTTCCAGGTGGGTTGGAATTTCTCCAAAATTTATGAAATGCCCTTTAATTCTATTGAATGCATGCGGTTCCTGTTTATTATGGCATTTTCTCCGTATTTAATCTGATAGTTGCCTGGAATTTTCCGAGAAATTTATTAGAGCCCCAGATTATTTTTAGTATACTCCTGACATTGTGGGACACTAGGTTTCATGTTTGGTTGGCATTGTATTTGCACCTAAATCGTTTTAGAAATCGAGGAAAATCCGTTTTAAGGAAAAATCAGCTTTTTAATTGTGATTTTTAAAGTATGAGTTCGCCAGAGGTATGGCTTAGATTCAGGGTGCTTGTATACCCGTGCCGGGGGGCCGGGTGGACTTTTAGAGCATGTGTGCTGAGTTCTAGTGTCATGTGAGTTGAGCTCCTTCTGTGGATTGAGGAGATTGTTCTAGTTTATGTTTTCCTGATTTAGTCATTGAGGTGGACCTCCGACTTAGCTTGAAAGTTTGGGGTTATGGCAGATCGAGTCGTGGAGGTTTCCCGACTTAGCCATGAGTTGTGCATTATCAGATTGAGTCGTTGAGGGTTCTCCGACAGATCATGTGAGGTTTGGGTTTTTCTTGTTGGAGCCGAGGAGTCTTTTCCGGCTGAGTTGTACTTCTGAGCATTGAGTTACCGATCTATTTGATCGTGGATTATAGCCTGTATGTGCCGCATATTGAGACAGTGAGACAGATGTGATACTTGAGTTCGGTGGGGTCGCTCCCCTCGAGCTACGCCCCGGGTGCGATGATGATACCGAGCCTGACGAGGCTACGATGTGGATATGTGCCTAGTTCATATACTAGAGGTCGCTTGATACCCCTGGCCGAGTTACCATGGGGTCACTTTGGATATGCGCCTAGTTCATATACTAGAGGTCGCTTGATACCCCTGGCCGAGTTACCATGGGGTCACTTTGCGTGAGATTGTGATAGTCAGTTTAGGACGCCCCACGTAAATCCCGTCCTCTTGTGGACGCGTGGTAGTGGGCAGGTGCGTTCCTAGACGACGGGCGCAGGCTGGACTGAGCCAGATTTGGCAGTCCTTGGGATTGGGTGATATGAGTGGGTGGTTTCATATTATGTTCATAGATGGTTTCTTTCCTTTGAGCATTGATACCGAGGCATCTTAGCAGTAGAGAGTGTATGCATATCGTGTTATTGGTAGAGTTTCCTTTGGAGCCTTATGATTGTGACTTTCTAGCTGTAGTTCCTTATTTCAGCTTACCATTATCTATCTATCTATCTGCATACCTATCTGTTTTGCCTCCGGTAGACTTAGTGGGCATACCGTGGATATTGGTGACGGTACCCACTGAGATCTACCTTCTGCAGTAGATCTCACACCCGCTGCGGTGACAGGTTTGAGGCAGCTGTTCCGGCTTGGTTCGCGCGGAGACAGCATATCGAGGTGAGGACGCGACCGAGTAGTTCCTTACCAGCTTTTTAGTCAGAGGTAGATGTACCCCGTTAGTTTTATGATTTCACTTTTGTACTGAGAGGGTGAGGATGTATTTTCTTTTTTCTTCTGAGGGACCTGTACTGAGGATTTATGTATTACTGGGGATTTATTTATTTCAGATTTACAGTGTAGCTTTTGATTTATAGTTTCAGCTCTGATACATGTTCTAGTTCTAGATCTGACTTGCAGGGTAGACGCTTCGTCTGTGCGGCAGTTTCCGTACAGATGGCGGATCTGTTAGCGAGCCCGGGTCGCAGTTTCGACCCCGGGGCGTGACAACGTGTCATGCGCCCGGTCCACCACAGCCGCGCAAAGTCGCTGAGCCGCGCCGCGTGTGACGCCCCACTTCCCAGGGGGTCACCCATCCTAGAACTACTCTAGCTCTAGCACGCTTAACTCTCATGTTCCTCTTGGATCTTGCTACCATCCAAAATGCTATAGCCGGGTTAGAGATTTAGTCCTATTATATCATTTATATAGAGGACTAATCCAAATTCCGGGGGTGTCACATTCTTCCCCCCTTTAAGCCCTGACGTCCACGTCAGGCTCAAGCACACTCACAAGCACCAGGCGATGTGAGACTCGTCTCGCTAGCCTTAGCCGACCTTGTGAGGAGCTGCACTCCACTCACAACGGTCATTAGCCAGGGAGCCTCGCTCTACCCGCTATATAACCCTGGCTCAGCCGAGACTCATCTCACATTTCCGGCTGGTGAATGGCTCTGATACCAACTGTGACGCCCCACTTCCCAGGGGGTCACCCATCCTAGAACTACTCTAGCTCTAGCACGCTTAACTCTCATGTTCCTCTTGGATCTTGCTACCATCCAAAATGCTATAGCCGGGTTAGAGATTTAGTCCTATTATATCATTTATATAGAGGACTAATCCAAATTCCAGGGGTGTCACACCGCGTGCGCCGGCCATTCCGGGCAAGCCACATGTCCCCCGCTCGCGGTCCATGCACCGCCGCGCCTCCCCGTGGACCGAGCTGCGTGAGCCGGCCAATAACAGGCCGCCACGTGGCTCAGGCCGGTCCACGGTCCTTCCCCATGCACCGAAAATCCCCGCAAACTTCCGGAAGCCCGTTTTTAGTCATCCGGTCTCCGAATCAAACAAGCAAATAGCCGTTTTCGAGCGTTTTTCCGTGCTGAATCCAATTCCAACCTCTGTTCGGCCAAAAACCTTTTCAAATTTTCGGTAATTGCAGCCGAAGGCCAATACAGCAAAAGATACCTCACAGGGTCCATCTGTGGCATCCCTTTGATGCACTATGGGCCAAACACACCAACATTAGGTGTTCTACACGATGGATTCACCAGAAAAGTTGCATGGGATTCTGGACCACTACAGATGAAGAAACATAGAATAGATCTAGTTTTTTCCTTCCTTCTCTATATGTGGATTTTTCTAAGTTTTTTTCGGTTTTCTCCGTTATTTTTTGGATTACCCTAAAAGATGAAATTAGAGTTTATTTATAGGTTAGAAACCTTTGGAAGAGGATAAGAATCAAAAACTATCTTATCTGGAATTTTTCGGGTCGACGGTCCGGACTGTCGTCATTAAACAGAACTTTTCCAGAAAAATATGTTCGGGGTCCAGACTAGAATGTGGGCAGTCCGGACTGTTCATGCGATTTCTGCAGAATGCATGTTCGGGGTCCGGACTGAAATAGGGGAGGTCCGGACTGAAATTCCACATGAACTAAAATGTTCGGGGTTCGGACTGGAATGCCCTGATTCGGATCCTGAACATATTACATGTCCAGTTTTTGATTTTTTATGCAATTAAAAATACATCCAAGTGTTTCTACACTATAAGAAGTATTCGGATCACCAAAATTATTTAGTTAAACGTACCTGATCCTTTTGAATTCTTCTTTCTTGAGATTGAGGTATATGATCCAAACATCTTCATCTTCAATTTTCAAGTCTTAAACATTTTCACGAAATACACCAACACAAATTCCTTAATAATCTCCCCATTTGACGGTATCGTGACAAAACAAAATCCACTGAAAGAAATTCAAAAAGATATTTTTGTTGTTATCACCATACAACAAAAATTTACAATTATGATCCAAATAAAATACAAGAGATAAACTCCTAAAACAGACTCTAGACTTAGACGTTTGTACTCTCTGCAAAAGAAATAATTCTTGACAAAAGAAATCGTTAGATACCTCAAGAATTAAAAATTCAAATCAATTAGACAGATAGAGTTTATACTCACCATGACATTTCCAAAATCAGATATGTATTGAGATAAGCAATACAAGCAATTCACATATCATCTAAGCATTAAATTCCAAATGTCATAAGTATGTTAGTCATCAAACAACTTGTTAGTAATATTACATGCCCAAATAGTTAGTCGAATAGTTAGTCGGGGCATGCATTACAACTTACCTTTCTTACCTTCAAAGTTCAAGGTTTCCAAAGTTTAAAGTTCCCAAAGTTGTTTGAAACACATTGTCCAAAGTTCTCACATTGAAATTGTCCATGTCTCTCTCTCCCCCTTTTTGTCACTGAAGCTAGCCAAAATTACAAAAATTAAGGGAGTCAAAGTTCAAAAATTGTAACAACTAAAACTAAAAACCTACAAACAGAAAAATTATTACAACAACACAAGGTAAGATATCAGTCGGAATCCTCGGAGCTGTTGCAACCAAGCTTTTGAAAAATCTTTTTGACCAACTTGGCCAGAGAGTTGTGTTTCTTCTTCAATTCTCCTATGTCTGAAGTCATCTTCACGAAGTCATTAGACATTCGCTCTTGCTCCGACGAGAGTCGTTGTTGTTCTTTGTAGATCGATGTGACAGAGGCATCATCCTCTGAAGTTGAAGTTGCTGCTTCTGCTGGTGGTGCTGAAGCTGATGCTATGGGTCTCTTGCTCCTTGGCGGTGTTGGGCTTTCATCCGGTTTGGTCGAGAGTGACTTCACAATGGTAGAGTCATTGATGGTTCCCAAGCTGTGCATGTACGCCGATGATGCAGTATCGACGTTGAATTTCTTAAAGATGCGCATGATTATCATTGGGAATGGTAGTCGCTCCGTTGGATGTGCATTCTCCACATATCTCGCCATCCGCGACCAAATCAGATAAGGTATATTGAAGTTTGATCCCAAGGCAGCAGTAGGGTTCCCAAGAAGATAGAGAAATAACATTCTATCCCATCGAAGAACTTTAGTTTGCATGTTTGGTAGAATGTCTTAGCAAACTATAAAGTTCAGATATCGGTACTCAGGTCGAAGTTCTTTTGAGAGAACAGAATTTCCCGCCGACCGAGTATCAGGTAGACAGATTCCATCTACAACCGTTCTCTAGGTTGTGTTAGTCATTACGTGCCCTTTCAAGTAATGAATCCCATCAATTCGGGCATTCATTCCTAACACCTCTCCAATTACTTGAGGCGTTAGTTTCAGTTTCACATTTCGGACCGTTGTGTGAAATTCTTTAGGTCCGTCCTCAAGATCCACTAGGTTCGTAGCACATTGATAGAATGTCCTCACCAGATGAAGACAATATCCAGATGTCTCCGGGAAGTTGCAAATTGGCGCAAGTCCCGCTTGTTCAAAAAGTGTACTGAACACGTTTGAACGTTCCTTGAGGGCTTTGACATTTACATGTCGCTCACCAATGCATTCCCTCTTCTCAAAGTCTTTGATCCTTTCGCTGGTGACTTGAACTATGTTCTCTGGAGGTGGCTCGTTGATTTCTATCCCTCGTACTCTACCTTGTTAAGGAATTTGTTTTGGCGTATTTCGTGAAAGTGTTTAAGTCTTGAAGATTGAAGATGAAGATGTTTGGATCATATACCTCAATCTCAAGAAAGAAGAATTCAAAAGGATCAGGTACGTTTAACTAAATAAGTTTGGTGATCCGAATACTTCTTATAGTGTAGAAATACTTGGATGGATTTATAATTGCATAAAAATAAAAAACTGGACATGTTATATGTTCAGGATCCGGATCAGGGTACTTCAGTCCGGACCCCGAACATAGGTAGGTTCATGCGCAAATCCAATCCGGAACACCCCTGGTTCAGTCCGGACCCCGAACGTGGATTTTGCAGAAATCGCATGAACAGTCTGGACCTTGGGTATTTCAGTCCGGACCCCGAACACTGTTTTTTCAGGAATTCTCTGAAAAACAACGACAGTCCGGATCAAGCCTAATCCAGTCCGGACCGTCGTGCGGGTAAAAATCTGTTACAGTCAGTTTTTGATTCTTATCCACTTCCAATGGTTTGTAACCTATAAGTAAACCCTAATTCTATCTTTTAGGGTAATCCAAACTAAGTTTATACTCCGGGAAATGACAGAGAAATATTAACGGAGAAAACTTAGATAAATCCACATATAGAGAAGAAAGGAAATAACTAGATTTAATTCTATGTTTCTTCATCTATATTAATTAATTTGATTCTAGGTTTTCATACTCAGATTTTGAGTAGAATCAAATTAATGAATACTTAGATGGTATTTTCAATCTATCTTTGATCTAAGTATTCGGCGGATTGTCACCACCAACAAAACAACAATTTTCCCCAAAATCGGCGCGTGGATTCGCGTGGCCTTGTGGATTCAAGGTGTTACCGCTCTCCTGGATTCGAAGCGAGGTACGTTCGTGTGATTGAGACGTACTACTTGGTGGAGACCGTGGATTCGGTCAGACGTCGTGGATTCGACGTTGGACGCCGTGGATTCGACGTTGGACGCAAATCGTGGATTCGAGGCGCGTTGCGGAGCGAGCGGAGAAGATCAACTCGGAGCGTATGGAAAAAGGTTGAGTCGTGTGTGAGTACGGTATATCACCTTTGTACGTGTTTAATCTTAGTTGATTTCGCCGTGTGATCGGTTCCGTGGTTTTTTACTCCTGGTTTTGGAGTTTTTCCACGTAAAATCTTGCGTGTTATTTTTCATTTCCGCATTGGGTTTTATTACGCAAAGATTTTTGAGTGTTTATTGTTTACACCTATTCACCCCCCTCTAGGTATTTTTTCCCCTATTTAGATCCATATAGTATAAACCCGACAAGTGGTATCGGAGCGGGAATAGGGTTGTAAACAATGGCTGAAGGTGGAAACATCAACAGACCCCCGTTCTTCGATGGAACAAACTATGCCTACTGGAAAGTACGAATGAAAGCATTTCTTATTTCCATCGACGAACGGGTGTGGCAATCAATTGAGTTAGGATGGTTTAATCCAACTGAAATTATTGTTGATGTTCACACCATCAAACCTAGGTCGAAATGGACCAAGGAAGAAAGTGATGCATCTTCTTACAACGCCAAAGGAATTAACGTCTTATTTAATGCTTTGTCGCAAATCGAGTTCTCTCGCGTCTCGGCATGTGAGACTGCGAAAGAAATCTGGGATGTTCTACAAGTTACACATGAGGGAACAAGCCTTGTGAAGATTCAAAAACTGCAAATGCTTACGAGCAAATTTGACTCAATTTTTATGGCAGAAAATGAGTCTTTCACAGATTATTATACACGATTGCAAGATATCGTAAATACATGTGCTAACTTGGGAGAGAAAATTCCATAATCTAAAGTTGTAAGAAAGATTTTAAGGACTCTTCCTGAAAGATTTCGCCCAAAGGTTGCGGCCATTGAAACAGTTAAACACCCGGACGAAATCAAAGTAGAAGAATTAGTTGGTGCACTTCAAACTTATGAAATGACATTTCCTACTAACTATTCTTCTGGAAAGGCATCTTCTTCTAAGTCTTCAGGTTTTGCATTGAAAACAACAAAGGAAGAAGATGCGGATTCATCCTCCTCAGACGATGATAAGAACCTATCAATGGAAGATTTTGAGAAGCAACTTGCGCTCTTGACAAGAAAATTTCGCTGAAACTTTCGAAGGGGTAATTCTAGCAAAACCTCATCCTTTGTAAAGTCGAAGAAGGGCAAAGGAAATTCAAGCTTTAAGTCAAGAAAGCAAGAGAGTTTTTCAAAGGATAAGAAAAACTCGGAGGGACAAGTCCAATGCTTCAAGTGCCGAGGCTACGGTCACATCTCAACGGAGTGTCCCAATAAGAATCCGTTAAAGAAGAAGGCGATGCAAGCCGTCACTTGGGATGACACCTCAACGTCAAATGAGTCATCTTCCAGTGATGAAGAAAACAACGCAACGACATTCCACGCGTCCACAACTTCACCTTACGTATTCTTTATGGCAAGTACCTCCGATTCATTGTCCATCTCCTCCCAAGTTGAAAAGAATGCAACGGATGATGAATCGAGTAATTCCGAAGGTGAAGACTTTTCTTTTGCCTACCATAAACTTTTAAAGGATTCAAAGAAATTGGCAAAGCAGAACAAAGGTTTGAGAGGGAGATTGCAGGATCTCGAAGAAGAAACAAAAAGGGTAACTTCTCTCTCAAACGCTCTTGAAGTGGAAAGGGATAACTTGATCAAAGTAAATGTTTCCCTTCAAGATAAAAATGAGCATTTCGAGAAGGAACACGTAAAATTGGTGGATAAAGCAAGTTACTTCTTGAAGCTCTACTCCGAGGCTCGACAGGAAAAGATGGAAATGACGAAGACCATTTTCCAACTTAAGGATGATTTAAAGCGATTTTCTTCTGGAAGGAGCAAGTTGGATAAGATGCTTGGTCTTGGTCAAACAAATCGTTTGGGCCTTGGATACAATCGAACTGGAGACAGTCCTAGTTCGAGTGGAACAATTTTTGTGCCCCAGTCGGCGCCTCCTCCTCCGACGACGGAATTCACTGCATTCAATGACAACAAGCCTACCTCACCTACTTCGGGTTCATCAAGTACAAAGGTATGTTTTCATTGTGGTTTTGCAGGGCACATAAGAAGAGATTGCAAGATTGGAGCGAAACGATCAAATCAAATCCCTCTTGCAACAACTACCAACAAGGTCATTCCCCGGAAATCAAAGGAGAATTTTTCAAAAGAAAGGAGTCTTGGTAGTTCAACTTACAAGACGACGTCATCAAAGAAGAGCGATCAATCAAACAAGACGCTTTCACCAATTAAGGAGAATAACTTCTCAATCATTACCGACGCATTCTAAAAAGGTTTGGGTGCGCAAAGGTGAAACCTTCCCTTGTCTTGTCATTCATACTTCTTTGCATGCTTATGACAACTCGTCTAGGTACCTGGATAGTGGATGTTCACGTCATATGACCGGTGACAAAAATTGTCACGCCCCGGGTGTAAACCAGAACCCGGGCCCGTCTACAGATCCGCCGTGCACACGGTATTTCCCGTGTACACGAAGCGTCAGTAACCTGCTCAGATATACGAGATAATAAATAAAGGAGCAAAGAATCAGAGCTGATCTAAAAGTACTAAATCTCAGACAAAAGCTGGAAGTAAATAAGGTACAACTGTAAAATGAATACAAATATCTCTCCCAGCTCACCACAAATATACAACTAACTGGCTAAAGCCAGACCCAAAAGAAATAAAAAGAGAACTGTCTGAGAATACTGGGTACTCCAAAAACTCCAGCTAGCAACCGTAGGGTGGACTCTCTATCTAGTCCGCAATCTTCTTACCTCGATCAGCTGCTGACGGCCCAGCAACTCCCGCAGAGGACTCTGCAAAACAAAGGGGGAAAAACAAGAAAGGACGATGGGGGTAAGAACTACTATAAAAACAGTAGCCTCCCCTAGTGGGTAAAGCCTCAACTCGGACATGCCCACCAGGTCAACCAGAGGCAAAAAGAGAAGAAAGAGGTGGAAGCTAAGTATAACAGCTGAATAAAGAGCTACCACTAATATGCCTCTACATGCCAAGCTAGTAAGAATAGCTAAAAGTAAGCATCAGTATCTAAAAGCCTGCCTAAATAACCCAATCCGACCACCAGTGGACACTGGTACTGCCTGCTCTGCCTGCCGCAACGGGTATGCCAGCCTATGCATAACACCAAAGCAAAGGAGTCTCAAGGACTCAAAGTCTGTCTGACGCACACTCCGGAGTGCCACTCGAGGGGAGCGACCCACACGAGTAAAGTAAGTAACCACAAGTAACCTGATATAGCAGGACTGGATCGCGACTTAGATCAAGTGGGAAAAACCATCCACAACAGAAAGCCCGATCCCCCTCTCCCAATCTGATGCAATAGTGCAACCCGGTCAACCACCCAAAATTCGTGGTTACCGCAATACCCTACCATCAAGCTCAGCCTGTCCCAAAATCCCCAGCAATCTGACTACACTATCCCAGTCCCCCGCTCGAACCCAAGCATGCTAACCCTGAAGTCTAAATAATAGGAGAAAGAAATAACAGCATGGTTTCTCCTAAGTCAAATCCCAAAAGATAGTGTATCAGTAAATAGTGACTTAGTTGTATGACCATTTAAGAATGCAATTGTCCCAATATTTTAATCTATTTCACATGAATAGATAAGCTAAAGCAAAGAGTGCAACATTAATTTCTCAGAGTGATGATCCCTATTTGCATAGTCACTAATTGCTAATCCACAGCTGATCATGCTGTTCCAGATGATTAATCAATTTACCAGAAGTGATCATGATACAATACTCATGCCCAAATGCCATTATCTCAGTTACAAGGATAAACTATCAATTATTTAATCCCATATTGCATGCAAGGTTATCAACAATAAGTTCGGCCTTTCCTAACATCGGAATACTCTGATGTTCCTAGTGAGCATACCAAAGGAGAGGGATACAACAACCACCCACCTGAAGCGCTGACAGTCCAAGTCCCACAGCTGAAAATACCAGGAAATCCAAATCTCCTACTCCAATGGTTCCAGCAACACCCGCAAACTCTCCTGGGTACAACACAAAGTCCACCATTACACATACATTCCAAAAACTGCTCTCACAATCACATACAACAACAGTCCCAAAGATGCTTAATTTTCACCTGCTGAAAATGCCCAGAAAATTCCCAGAAAAATATCACAGCGATCCTCGCGTCGATACCTTCGAAACGGCTACTTGCATGCCCAAATCTGAGTTCGGTAAGTCAAGATATTAATTCGGCAAAGTGGTACACTCAAAAGAATTCAGCACAAAAAGACTGTAGCACTGTACACAGAGAAACAGTAATCTTCACCTCTGATAAAATCTCGGAAAAATCCTTGAAAAATACGAGCGCGTTTCTTGCGATCAGTAGATGAAAAAGTTGTATAAGCTCGTTTCCGTATGATGCTCGTGCGCAAAGATACGGCCAAAACACCTCGATGCTGTCCATAAATCCACACAGAAAAATGGTCATGAAAGGACCTCGGGATCCGTGCCACAGAATCGAAACCGAAGTGAGCGATCAATACGAAAGACGAAGTCCTACCTCTCAGGAGTAAGTCGGCGCAAGAATCGCTAAAAAAGAAGGTCGGAGTAGCCCAGGGGAATTTTCACACCGATCAGCGACGAAGAAGAGCACCAACGAAGCAATGTCGCACCGTACCGTAAAATCAGGAACCTCGGGATGCGTGCTCCTAAAAACCTCCAAACTCTGCAGGATGATCAAGAACTTGAAGATGAAGAAATGATAAGAAAGGAGCTCGGGGAGATGGGGCTTAGAAATGGGTGAAAAACCCCAAACAAACAGCTCGGGTTGCCTATTTATAGGCTGAGGGAAACAAATGGCAAAATCCCGGATTTATCCCAAGTTCCGGGCGCGCACAGTGCGGCCCGGCCCGGCCCGCGCGGTTTTCGGGCGCGCACAGTGCGGCCCGGCCCGGGACTTTCGGGCGCGCACAGTGCGGCCCAGCCCAACCGCGCCGTCGGATGGGATCCCGACTTCGTCCGACCCGCCTCGGGGCCCGCCACGTGTCGCCCGAACAGGCGGCAGCCGTGCAAGCTACCGCGGAGAGCGCCATGTGCCCCAGCCCGCGTCAACGCGGTTGGTGGCACCCGCGACTCAGCGGGCGCCACGTGGCGCTGCCCACGTCGCCCGCACCTGCCCGCGTACGGCCACCTGCCCCGTACCTGCCCCGCGCGCCGCGTGGACCGCGCGCTCGTGAGCCCGCCAATGAGGTGCTGCCACGTGGCGCGCCCCCGGTCCACGACTCCCCGCGCGCACCTGTGGACCGAGCGCACGTGGGCCGCCCAATCCGGCGCTGCCACGTGGACACCCGCCGGTCCACGTGCCCTGCGGTGCACCCCGGTCACACCCCCGCCGTTCCATGGACCCAGCCGCGTGCACCTACCAATCAGGTGGCGCCACGTGGCACCCCCGCCGGTCCACGGCTCCCCCATGCACCAGAAAACCAGTAAAACTTCCGGGAGTCCGTTTTTGGGCATCCGGACTCAGAATTTAGCAAACAAAAAGCCATTTTCAAGCGTTTTTCCGTGCTGAATCCAAATCCAACCTCCGGTTGGCCTAAAACCCTTTCTAAAATTCGGCAAAAGCAGCCGAAGGCCAACACAGCAAACAAAAGCTCACAGGGTCCATATGTGGCATCCCTTTGATGCACTATGGGCCAAATACACCACCAACAGGTGTTTGCACAGTGGATTCACGAAAAAAAAGCTGCATGGGGTTCCGGGGTCCTACATCCTCCCCCACTAAAAAAAGTTTCGTCCACGAAACAAAGAGAAGCAAAACAGACGTACCTCAACTCGAAGCCTCGAACAAAAAGGGGTAGGTATCTCTCATCTCTGTCTCCAGCTCCCACGTAGCCTCTCGCTCCTCGTGGTTGCTCCACAGGATCTTCACATACGGAATGGCCCGGTTGCGCAATTCCCTCACCTCACGAGCCAGAATCTGCACCGGGCGCTCCTCGTAGACCAAGTCCTCACCGATCTCCAAAGGAGTAAAGTCAATCACGTGCGAGGGGTCAAAAACATATCTCCTCAGGGCTGAGACGTGAAAAACATCGTGAACTCCGGCCAGGCGTGGAGGTAGGGCAACTCTGTAAGCCACAGGGCCAACTCTGTCAAGTATCTGAAAGGGTCCAATAAAGCGGGGACTGAGCTTCCCACTCACTCCAAATCTCCGGACCCCCTTCGAGGGCGAGACCTTCAAGAAGACATGATCACCAACCTGAAACTCCAGGTCTCGCCGTCGAGTATCTGCATAGCTCCTCTGTCGACTCTGGGCTGTCTCAAGATGTCGGCGAATAACTCTGACTTTTTCCTCAGCCTCCAGTAGTAGATCCGGACCCAAAGTCCTCCTCTCACCCACGTCACTCCAATACAAGGGAGACCGACACTTACGTCCATACAACGCCTCAAACGGAGCCATCTGAATGCTCGCCTGATAGCTGTTGTTGTACGCGAACTCAACCAATGATAGGTGTCGGTACCACCCTCCTCCAAAGTCCATAACGCACGCTCTCAACATATCCTCAGGGGTCTGTATGGTGCGCTCAGACTGTCCGTCGGTCTGTGGGTGGAAAGCGGTGCTAAACCTGAGCTGAGTCCCCAATGCTGACTGCAAACTCCCCCAAAAGTGCGACACGAATCTCGGGTCCCTGTCTGATACAATCGAGGCAGGCACACCGTGAAGCCTCACTACCTCATCCAAATATAACTGCGCCAGACGCTCCAGTGACCAAGTCATCTGAACAGGCAAGAAATGTGCAGACTTGGTGAGTCTATCCACCACAACCCAGATCGCATCTGCCCCGCTCTGTGCCCTAGGTAGTCCAGTAACGAAATCCATAGTAACGTGGTCCCACTTCCACTCGGGAATTGGAAGACTCTGCAATTTGCCAGCAGGAACCCGGTGCTCTGCTTTCACTTGCTGGCAAGTTAAACAGTGAGCCACAAATCTCCCAATGTCCCGCTTCATTTCGGACCACCAAAAATGTGCCTTGAGGTCCTTATACATCTTAGTACCACCAGGATGAATGGTATAAGGCGTATAATGGGCCTCTCTCAAAATTTGGTCTCTGATCTCTGGATCCGTAGGCACACATACTCGGTCCCTGTACCGCAGTACTCCCGAGCTATCCACAGAAAAATCCCCTATCTGCTATGTCTGAATCTGTGAGCTAATCCTCGCCAAGTGGGGGTCCTCACTCTGTGTGCCTCTAATCTTGTCCAATAGAGTGGGCAGCAAGACCATAGACATAAGTCTAGCAGAGACCCCAGGGGATACCACCTCTATCTGTAGCCGCCTCATCTGCGCCTGCTGCGAGATCATCAAACTCAAACTGGTCCTCCTACTCAAAGCATCTGCCACAACATTGGCCTTGCCGGGATGATAAAGGATACTCAAATCATAATCCTTTAACAATTCCAACCACCGGCGTTGCCTCAAATTCAGCTCTTTCTGAGTGAACAGATACTTCAAGCTTTTATGATCCGTGTAGATCTCGCAATGCTCTCCATACAAATAATGTCGCCAAAGCTTCAGAGCGAACACCACCGCTGCCAGCTCAAGATCATGAGTAGGGTAATTTTTCTCATAGTCCTTTAATTGCCGTGAAGCATAGGCAATCACCCTACCATGCTGCATCAACACACACCCCAGACCACTATGAGAGGCATCGCTGTAAATCATAAAGCCTTCTCCCATAACCGAGAGAGCCAAGATCGGAGCGGTCATCAACCTCTGCTTCAGCTCCTCGAAACTGCTCTGGCAAGTCTCGCTCCAAATGAACTTAACCCCTTTCCTGGTCAGACGTGTGAGGGGAGAGGAAAGCTTCGCAAAGCCTTCCACAAAACGCCGATAGTAGCCCGCCAATCCAAGAAAGCTCCGCACCTCGGTGATAGTCGTCGGCCTCGGCCAATCCCGAATAGCGTCCACCTTGGCCGAATCCACCGCCACTCCTGTAGCTGAAACTACGTGGCCCAAAAAGGTGACCTCCCGGAGCCAAAACTCGCACTTCTTAAACTTGGCATACAACTTCTTCTCTCGCAGAAGCTGTAGCACAGTCCTCAAGTGCTCCTCGTGCTCCACATCACTCCGGGAATAGATCAGTATATCATCTATAAACACCACCACAAACCGGTCCAAAAACGGCTGAAATATCCTGTTCATCAAGTCCATGAATGCGGCAGGGGCATTAGTCAACCCGAAAGGCATCACCGTAAACTCATAATGCCCGTACCGCGATCTGAAAGCCGTTTTGGAGATGTCCTCGGCCCTCACCCTCAACTGGTGGTAAGCGGACTGCAGATCAATTTTTGAGAACACAGACGCTCCCTGCAACTGATCAAACAAATCATCTATCCGGGGGAGGGGATACTTGTTCCAGATGGTCACTTTATTCAACTCCCTATAATCCACACACAATCGAAGCGACCCATCCTTCTTCTTCACAAACAATATATGCGCTCCCCACGGAGAAACACTGGGCCTAACAAAGCCCCTATCCATCAGATCCTGCAGCTGGGCCTTCAACTCCCTCAACTAGGCAGGTGCCATCCTATAAGGTGCCTTAGAGATTGGTGCAGTCCCTGGAACCACATCAATCACAAACTCTATCTCCCTCTCCGGCGGCATAGTCGTCAACTCTGGGGGAAACACATCTGGAAACTCGTGGACAATAGGGATATCCTTGAGTCCCAGTGCCGCCGTAGGCACCTCCACAACAGTGGCCAGAAAGGCAGTGCAACCTCTGCTAATCATCCGCCTAGCTCTCGCCGAAGAAATAGTCGCTGCAAACAGCGTGCTCTGGCAACCTCTGAAGATGAACTCCTCCTGTCCTGGCTCTCGAAGAGTCGCCGTCCTCTCTCTGCAGTCGATAGTGGCGGAATACCGTGACAACCAATCCATCCCTAACACCAAGTCAAAATCCTGGAGCTGCTGCAAGACAAGCAAGTCTGCAGGCAACATCCAAGGTCCCAACTGCACCGGGCAAGCCACACAACGCTCCTCGACATGCAAAATATGATCAGGAATCCGAACCTCTAATGCATGTGACAAGGACTCTATCTCTATACCATAAAGGGATGCAAATGCTCGACTAATAAAAGAATGAGATGCTCCAGTGTCGAATAGAGTGCGAGTCCTAATGCCAGAAGGTAAAATAATACCTGCCACCACCTGGTCGGCCGCTGAAGAGTCTGCTAACTGGGCGGCATATACCCGCCCGCTCGGTGCTGGAGGTCGGAAATCGGTAGGATATGATGAAGATGGCCTGCTCGCTGGAGCATAAGGCCGCTGAGCTGGTGGCCGCTGCTGCTGAGGGGAATATGGAGCCGATGCCGAAGAAGGTGCTGCGGAAGTAGAAAGGGGGCAAGTAGCTCGTACATGCCCAGACTGTCCGCACCGGTAACATCGCCCCCAACGCAAGTCACAAGTGTCCGCCGAATGCTGACCCCTACAAAAGATGCATCTGTCGGAAGACCGGGGCTGCCTCGACTACTGCTGTTGTCTCGAGGACTGCTGCTGAGACCTCTGCTGCCTCGGCTGCGATCTCTGCTGCTGATGCTGCTGCTGCTGATGCTGCGGTGGCCTCTGGGATCCACCAGGCCCCCTCCTCTCAGAACGCCCACGGCCAGAAAACTGAGGCTGTGGCGGTCGTGGCGGTCTCCATGAACTGGCCTGTCCCCCACCATCTGGGGCTGGTCGCTTCCTGTCGGAACTCTGCGCGACCACACCCCTCCGTCTAGCTACCACCTGATCCCCTCTCTCAACCCACTGTGCATGCTCCGCGGCCGCCTCAAGGGTCTGAAACCTCTGGGCATGCACTAAAGTGTAAATCTCTGGACGGAGGCCTGCCTCGAATAACTCTACCTGGTGGGGACCATCACGAGCGACGAAAGGCACACAGTTTAGCAACTCCATGAACTCCTGAAAATAAGCCTGAGCTATTCGGTCGCCCTGCTGAAGGTTCTTCAAGTCGTCCTCCAACTTTCTCTTCACACTGGTCGAAAAGTAGGTGTCCAAAACCATGCGTCGAAACTCCTCCCAAGGCAGATGTCGGGTAATCCGGAACTCCAGTGGCTCTACCCGCTGCCACCAAGAATCTGCATCTCCGTCCAAACATTGCACTGCCATGTGCACACGGTACCTCGGATCGATGAAAAAGTCCCGGAAAAGCTTCTCCATCGCTGAAAGCCATCTCCCAACGTCCCAAGGCTGTGCATCCCGCCCTGAAAACCTAGGTGGGTCCCGCCGGACAAACTTGGAGAGTTTGTCGGCAATGTCCTGCTCCTTCTCCGCAGTCAAAGGCTGAATAGCTCCTGGAGCCCCGCTACTAGAGGATGGCGCCGAAGGCACAGAAGGTGCAACAGGAGGCACAGGGGCCTCAGGAACAGCCGGGGGTGGTGCCTCTCTCTGGGCAAGGAACTGGTCCATCCTCTGCTCCTGGCGGCGCTGACCTTCCGCCAACTGGGCCACCAAGGCCCTCAACTCGCTAAGCTCAGAGGGTCTGGACTGCTCTGGCTCGTCAGGGGGTGAAGGGGCACCCCGAGTAGGAATCCGGCGTCGAGGAGGCATCCTGCCACAAGAAACCAACATCAGTAACCAAAGCCCCACACGACCCAATCTAGCGAAAGTCAAAAGACATCCCCCTATTTCTGTAACTTTATGTTGTCTGCAGCCAACATAATTATTCAACAGAAATAGACTATGTCGATCCCTCTTCACTCACTGGAAGAGTCAACTAAATAATCTCCGACTTTCGCAAAATATCACGTCACTCACGCCCTATCATCCTAGGGTCTGCTCAAAAGCCTAGGGTTTCCTAAGTCCCAACTGACCTATCCCTAAGCTCTGATACCACCTAATCTGTCACGCCCCGGGTGTAAACCAGAACCCGGGCCCGTCTACAGATCCGCCGTGCACACGATATTTCCCGTGTACACGAAGCGTCAGTAACCTGCTCAGATATACGAGATAATAAATAAAGGAGCAAAGAATCAGAGCTGATCTAAAAGTACTAAATCTCAGACAAAAGCGGGAAGTAAATAAGGTACAACTGTAAAATGAATACAAATATCTCTCCCAGCTCACCACAAATATACAACTAACTGGCTAAAGCCAGACCCAAAAGAAATAAAAAGAGAACTGTCTGAGAATACTGGGTACTCCAAAAACTCCAGCTAGCAACCGTAGGGTGGACTCTCTATCTAGTCCGCAATCCTCTTACCTCGATAGCTGCTGACGGCCCAGCAACTCCCGCAGAGGACTCTGCAAAACAAAGGGGGAAAAACAAGAAAGGACGATGGGGGTAAGAACTATTATAAAAACAGTAGCCTCCCCTAGTGGGTAAAGCCTCAACTCGGACATGCCCACCAGGTCAACCAGAGGCAAAAAGAGAAGAAAGAGGTGGAAGCTAAGTATAACAGCTGAATAAAGAGCTACCACTAATATACCTCTACATGCCAAGCTAGTAAAAATAGCTAAAATTAAGCATCAGTATCTAAAAGCCTGCCTAAATAACCCAATCCGACCACCAGTGGACACTGGTACTGCCTGCTCTGCCTGCCGCAACGGGTATGCCAGCCTATGCATAACACCAAAGCAAAGGAGTCTCAAGGACTCAAAGTCTGTCTGACGCACACTCCGGAGTGCCACTCGAGGGGAGCGACCCACACGAGTAAAGTAAGTAACCACAAGTAACCTGATATAGCAGGACTGGCTCGCGACTCAGATCAAGTGGGAAAAACCATCCACAACAGAAAGCCCGATCCCCCTCTCCCAATCTGATGCAATAGTGCAACCCGGTCAACCACCCAAAATTCGTGGTTACCGCAATACCCTACCATCAAGCTCAGCCTGTCCCAAAATCCCCAGCAATCTGACTACACTATCCCAGTCCCCCGCTCGAACCCGAGCATGCTAACCCTGAAGTCTAAATAATAAAAGAAAGAAATAACAGCATGGTTTCTCCTAAGTCAAATCCCAAAAGATAGTGTATCAGTAAATAGTGACTTAGTTGTATGACCATTTAAGCATGCAATTGTCCCAATATTTTAATCTATTTCACATGAATAGATAAGCTAAAGCAAAGAGTTCAACATTAATTTCTCAGAGTGATGATCCCTATTTGCATAGTCACTAATTGCTAATCCACAGCTGATCATGCTGTTCCAGATGATTAAGCAATTTACCAGAAGTGATCATGATACAATACTCATGCCCAAATGCCATTATCTCAGTTACAAGGATAAACTATCAATTATTTAATCCCATATTGCATGCAAGGTTATCAACAATAAGTTCCGTCTTTCCTAACATCGGAATACTCTGATGTTCCTAGTGAGCATACCAAAGGAGAGGGATACAACAACCACCCACCTGAAGCGCTGACAGTCCAAGTCCCACAGCTAAAAATACCAGGAAATCCAAATCTCCTACTCCAATGGTTCCAGCAACACCCGCAAACTCTCCTGGGTACAACACAAAGTCCACCATTACACATACATTCCAAAAACTGCTCTCACAATCACATACAACAATAGTCCCAAAGATGCTTAATTTTCACCTGCTGAATATGCCCAGAAAATTCCTAGAAAAATATCACAGCGATTCTCGCGTCGATACCTTCGAAACGGCTACTTGCATGCCCAAATCTGAGTTCGGTAAGTCAAGATATTAATTCGGCAAAGTGGTACACTCAAAAGATTTCAGCACAAAAAGACTGTAGCACTGTACACAGAGAAACAGTAATCTTCACCTCTAATAAAATCTCAGAAAAATCCTCGAAAAATACTAGCGCGTTCCTTGCGATCAGTAGATGAAAAAGTTGTATAAGCTCGTTTCCGTATGATGCTCGTGCGCAAAGATACGGCCAAAACACCTCGATGCTGTCCATAAATCCACACAGAAAAATGGTCATGAAAGGACCTCGGGATCCGTGCCACAGAATCGAAACCGAAGTGAGCGATCAATACGAAAGACGAAGTCCTACCTCTCAGGAGTAAGTCGGCGCAAGAATCGCTAAAAAAGAAGGTCGGGGTAGCCCAGGGGAATTTTCACACCGATCAGCGACGAAGAAGAGCACCAACGAAGCAACGTCGCACCGTACCGTAAAATCAAGAACCTCGGGATGCGTGCTCCTAAAAACCTCCAACCTCTGCAGGATAATCAAGAACTTGAAGATGAAGAAATCATAAGAAAGGAGCTCAGGGAGATGGGGCTTAGAAATGGGTGAAAACCCCCAAACAAACAGCTCGGGTTGCCTATTTATAGGCTGAGGGAAACAAATGGCAAAATCCCGGATTTGTCCCAAGTTCCGGGCGCGCACAGTGCGGCCCGGCCCGGCCCGCGCGGTTTTCGGGCGCGCACAGTGCGGCCCGGCCCGGGACTTTCGGGCGCGCACAGTGCGGCCCAGCCCAAACCGCGCCGTCGGATGGGATCCCGACTTCGTCCGACCTGCCTCGGGGCCCGCCACGTGTCGCCCGAACAGGCGGCAGCCGTGCAAGCTACCGCGGAGAGTGCCACGTGCCCCAGCCCGCGTCAACGCGGTTGGTGGCGCCCGCGACTCAGCGGGCGCCACGTGGCGCTACCCACGTCGCCCGCACCTGCCCGCGTACGGCCACCTGCCCCGTACCTGCCCCGCGCGCCGCGTGGACCGCGCGCTCGTGAGCCCGCCAATGAGGTGCTGCCACGTGGCGCGCCCCCGGTCCACGACTCCTCGCGCGCACCTGTGGACCGAGCGCACGTGGGCCGCCCAATCCGGCGCTGCCACGTGGACACCCGCCGGTCCACGCGCCCCGCGGTGCACCCCGGTCACACCCCCGCCGTTCCATGGACCCAGCCGCGTGCACCTACCAATCAGGTGGCGCCACATGGCACCCCCGCCGGTCCACGGCTCCCCCATGCACCAGAAAATCAGTAAAACTTCCGGGAGTCCGTTTTTGGGCATCCGGACTCAGAATTTAGCAAACAAAAAGCCATTTTCAAGCGTTTTTCCGCGCTGAATCCAAATCCAACCTTCGGTTGGCCTAAAACCCTTTCTAAAATTCGGCAAAAGCAGCCGAAGGCCAACACAGCAAACAAAAGCTCACAGGGTACATCTGTGGCATCCCTTTGATGCACTATGGGCCAAATACACCACCAACAGGTGTTTGCACAGTGGATTCACGGAAAAAAAGCTGCATGGGGTTCCGAGGTCCTACAAAAATTGTTTTCAAACTTTAGAGAAAACCTCCGGAGGACTTGTAGTTTTCGGAGACGGTCGTTCTTCAAAAATTGTTGGAAAATGGACAATCACTATTCCAGAAGGCCCGGTTTTGAACAATGTTTTATTTGTTGAAGGCCTTAAGACTAACCTCATTAGCATAAGCCAACTTTGTGATATTAGTTTTTCAGTTAATTTTTCTTCAGCAGAATGCATTGTAACTGATAAGGACCATTTATTCTTTCTGAAAGGGGTTAGATATGAAAATAATTGCTATATAGTTCCAAACAAAATTCCTGAACATTGTAACCTAGTTTCTTTAGACAATGAAACTCTTTGGCGTGAAAGACTAGGTCACATAAATTTTAAGGAACTAGCAAGGATTTTAAATAAAGACGTGGTTAAGGGGGTTCCTAAACTATCTTTTAAACAAAACATTGTGTGTGGAGGTTGTCAAAAGGGAAAACAATCACGGTCTGCGCACAAGAACTTGAACCACGTTGGAACCAAACGGCCTTTAGAATTACTGCACATGGACTTAATGGGGCCGACTCGTCAACCAAGTTTGGGAGGTAAATGGTACATTTTACTTTTGGTTGATGATTTCTCTAGATATTCATGGATAACATTTTTAAAAGAGAAAGCAGATACTTTCGATTCTTTTCATGAGATTTGTCATCGTGTTATGATCGAGAAAAATGAAAAGATCGTTCGTGTTAGAAGTGATAGAGGTGGAGAATTCATAACTTCTAAATTCATTGATTTTTGCACTTCCTATGGCATAAAACATGAATTCTCGGCACCCTATACACCTCAACAGAATGGTGTAATCGAGCGCAAAAACAGGGTAGTACAAGAGATGGCACGTGTCATGCTTCATAGCCGGAAACTTCTGTTACATTTTTGGGCTGAAGCAGTGAACACCGCTGTCTACGTAATCAATCGAGTGTATTTGCGCCCGGAAACTTTAAATACACCATATGAACTATGGTTTTGTAGAAAACCGAATATCAAATATTTTCGTATCTTTGGGAGTCGCTGTTACATTTTACGTGATCGCGAAAATCTTAGAAAATTTGATTCTCGAAGTGACGAAGGGATTTTCATGGGTTATTCTACAAATAGTAGAGCATATCGGGTATTTAACCTCGAATCTAAAACGATGGTAGAATCTATTAATGTTAAAGTAGATGAAACTTTTCATTTTGCATCTGATAAATCTACCCCTGATATGTCTCTTGATGATGATACTCCTGTAAATACATCTTCTCATAATAATTCTTCCGATAATGTTGATGCATCTAATGGTTCTTCTAGTTTATCTGATGTGGAGGAATCATCATACATACCTCCGAGTACTCCGTTACCTCAAACGTTACGTATCTCCAAGGATCATCCAGAATTGAATATTATTGGAGACCCACAAGAAGGAGTCAGGACTCGGAGACAATTGGTTTGTGGAGTCGCATGTTACGTCCCCATGGTAGAACCAAAGAACGTCGATGAAGCTCTTCAGGATGATTACTAGATTAAAGCAATGCAGGAAGAGCTCCATCAGTTTGAAAGAAACAAAGTTTGGGAACTAACGAAGCCTCCAAAGCAACACAACATAATTGGTACTAAATGGATTTTCAAGAACAAGAAAAACGAGGATGGTACCATCATCAGGAACAAAGCACGCCTAGTTGCTCAGGGCTATTCACAAATAGAAGGTATAGACTTTGATGAGACGTTCGCCCCGGTTGCTCGTCTCGAGTCAATTCGCATCCTCTTTGCGATTGCTTGTCATTTTAAAATCAAACTTTTTCAAATGGACGTTAAGAGCGCCTTTTTAAATGGGTTTTTAAATGAGGAAGTTTATGTGGCTCAACCGAAAGGTTTCATTGACCATAAACTACCTAACCATGTTTTTTCGTTTGAAAAAGGCTCTTTACAGACTAAAACAAGCACCGCGAGCATGGTATGAAAGGTTGACAAAGCACCTTTTGGAAAAGGGCTACACTCAAGGGGGAGCGGATCGGACACTCTTTGTGAAGCATTTTCAGGATAACTTTATTGTGGCACAAATCTATGTCGATGACATTGTATTTGGAGCAACAAGAAACAACGATGCTTCAAAATTCGCTGAAACCATGGAAAGCGAATTTGATATGTCCATGATGGGCGAGCTAACCTACTTTCTTGGATTGCAAGTGAAACAAAATGAAGAAGGCATCCATCTGTGCCAATCCAAGTACGCAAAGGAGTTGGTGAAGAAATTCGATTTAGAAAACTCTAAAGACTTTCCGACTCCAATGGGAACTACTAATAAGGGATTAGGAAGTGAATCTCTTAGTGAAAGTGTAGACGAGAAGCTTTATCGAAGCATGATTGGAGGTCTACTCTATCTCACGGCTAGTCGCCCGGACATATCCTTTAGTGTTGGGATTTGCGCGAGATATCAATCAGCACCAAAGGAGGTTCACCTGAAAGCGGTGAAAAGGATCATCCGGTACGTCAAAGGAACATTGAATTTCGGAATTTGGTATCCTATGGGAACAACTCTTGACATAATAGGATATTCAGATGCCGATTGGGCAGGATCAGTGGATGATCGGAAAAGTACGAGTGGTGCATGTTTTGATCTTGGCCATTGCCTTGTTGTATGGCATAGTAAAAAGCAAAACTGCATTGCACTCTCGACTGCCGAAGCGGAATATATTTCAGCAGGAAGTTGTTCGACACAATTGATTTGGATGAAAAGCGTTTTGAGCGACTTCCGAATTCCTGCAACTTGGGTAACTATTCTTTGTGACAACACTAGTGCTATAAATATTTCTAAAAATCCTGTGTTGCACTCAAGAACAAAACACATTGAACTTAGATATCATTTTCTAAGAGAGCTAGTTGAATCAAGTATTCTTCAAATTTCTTATATTTCAACCGAAGATCAATTAGCTGATATTTTAACAAAACCTTTGGATCAAAAACGGTTTATTCATTTGCGTAAAGCAATTGGAATGCTTTCTTTGCAATAACACTTTTTGAAATCATTGCTTAGGTTAGGTTTTGTTGTGTGTTTGTGTTCTTTATCTATGCTTGTACATAGAACATTAATTGAGCATTAGTATAATTGACTTTACTTGCATCCGTTTATGTTTTAAGGAATTTATTATGGTTTGGATATCATGATAATTCATTTGATGCAATGATCATTTATATCAATTAGTTCATTTTTAATTGATCAAAGTCAATTCCTCTCTCAAATGATCTCTTGGTATAGTTTTTATCATATTTGAAAATTGAGTTAAGTATGAACACGAGATCAATTTTTGGTTGAATACTTCATATCTTAAATAATTGATAGCCAATTGAGGGGGAGTTTATCAAATTATTTATGCTCAAAAGATGTGGAAAGAGTTACATCCCAATGAGGAGTGTAAAAACTACCACCACATGGAGGAAAGAGTTACCACCTCGGTCGTCCGAGTACTGTGTGCAGCTACAACATGTATACAAAGCATGGTTTTTCTTGTCGATTAGATAAAATGCTTTTTGGAATACTTGACTCCGTCAAATTCCAAGGTTGGTATAAGGTAGGATTTTATTGAAAGATGCTCAAAGAGCCACTCCTTACAATAAATTGACTAGATATATTATCTAACATATTTGGGATGTCAAACATCTATCGATCTTTGTGCTTCATTTTGTGAAGACCCGGATCCTCGTGGTCATTACAGTGTGATCGGCAGCTTGTGGAGGCCTATTTCTGTGGGTAGTGTTGGTTGCGCGCATATCGGACCCAAGAAACGGACTCAGTGCGAGAAATGGATCAAGATTGCCTATTTGGGAGTTTCGTCGAAAAATATAAGTGATTTTGCGCAAAACGAACACCGTATTTGGTTTCAGCGCGGAAAAACGATCAAAACGGCTATTTGGTTGCATTATTTGGAGTTTTGGACTTCGGAATTGGACCCAGCGCGCGAAAATAGCAAAAAGTGGCATTTTTGGAGCTTATTAGTTATTTTCAGGTGGCTGGTCCATGGAAGTGCGCGTGCACCAGGTGCATCGGCCGCTGGGAGCGCCACGTGTCGGCGCTGGAGAGGCCGCTCGGGCCACGCGGCACGCCCACGCGCGCCCGCTGGCGCAGCGCGCGTCCCTGTGCGGGACGCGTGTCGCCGCGCCAGTGGCGGGCGCCACGGGCGACGTGGCCCCATCCGGACCATCCGCCCGTGGGCGGGGCGCCCGGATGGGCGCCACGTGCCCCACCTGGGGCGCGAGTTGGGCTGGCGCCGGGCCGAGCCCACTACTGTGCTTCACACAGTAGCATTCCCCCCCCTCTCCTTTCTTCTTTTCTTCTTCTACTATTTAAGAGCTTATACCACCTCCTTCTCCCTCTTTTGGTGCTTCCAACCTTGGGGACTTCTATAGAGGAATCACATGCGACCCTCCTTCATCTTCATGAGCAAAGAGATGGACAAAAGGGGCTTCATCACTATCATCTTCTCCTTGAGGCAAGCACCACCATTGTTGCTGTTGGTGGACCTTCCCGTCGCATTTCAGTGAGAAAATTCCTCTGGACTCATTTCTTGGAATTTTGAGCTCATTTTTGGTTCTACATTTTCACAAGAGGTAAGGCTACAATCTTTGTATTCAACTCTCCCCTCAGATCCCATGTTTTTATAGAGGTTTAGGGTCATCTTTGGGACCCTTCATTTTAGTCTGGAATCCTGAACAGTCCTCAGTGTGTTGGCTTTTCTGAATTGTAGGAGTGGAATTTTTGGATGATTTTCATGGCATCGGTCTCCTGGGAGGATAAGGATTACTCACGCCAAATTTCAGCTACAGCGGGCAGCAGATCGTCAAGTTTCAGGTGGGTGGTTGTGCTTTGCCGAAAACATCGATTTACCCACTCGGGCTATTGGTTTCCCTCATGGCATTGTGGTTGATGTTCTCTTCTCCTCGGTATAATATGCTTGGATATCCATGTTTAGATTAAGTTAATTGATCCTCAGTGTATACATGAGTGAATGAATAGTTTGATTGATGTTGCATTATCTCATATGAAGTTCATTATAAGTGACCATTCTTAAACCTATGCTATGTGAGGGTAATTGGGAACTTAATCTTTAACCTACACCTTGTGATGAATGCTTAACCTAATTATGGTGAATGATGGTGATAGTTATGTGTGAATGGTTGGTTGATTTATGTGAGGACTTGATGGGATTATGTGACAAGTGCTTGGTAGCTTATGTGAGAATAATTAATTGATTGATCTTCGATCTAGCTTATGTGAAAATGGGTGTTGATGTTGATTATTGATCTAGTTGATGTGCGAATGACCTATGCTTTTGACTCCTAATTCATTCATGAAAAGATGATTATCATTGTGAGATGAGGCCTATTCCTTATGAGACTAAGCTTTGTTAATGACTCTTAATTCCTCCAAATGAGATGGGATGTTGTTGGTAGATCCTATGTGCATCCTATGTGAGATCAATAAAAGTTGTTGAACCTTAGTCTATTCATTGGTGATAGTGGAATGAATGTCCATATTCAAGTAGTGTTAAATGATCTTTGGCAAGTCTATATGTGAATGGATGTTTCATATGAGGGTGGTTAGTGGTTTGTGTGAGAATAGTTGACTACATTAATCATGATCTAACTATGTGAGATTCACTCTTTATGAAAGTAATGATCGTCATTTATCTCCTGAGTCATGTTAGGTGAAAACCATGTTGGATACTATTCTCTCTTTATTTCCAAATGTGAAAGGTGCATACTTGTGTAGACTTGATGTATGCTATGTTAACATCCAATTCTTTTATGAGATTGATTATGTATTTTGGATAGCATGCTCTAATTAATGTAAGAACATCGACACCTGTTTACTTTATATCATCTTGGGACATCTTCATGCTTGTATGGTCATCTAGATAGGCCACCTTTTTCTGCTACACTATCATGTTGGACTTGACTTAGGAGAAACCATGCTTTATACTTTTCTCCTTTTCATTTTAGACTCTGGGTATTTGTGGCTCAGGTGCGAGCAGGGGGTTTGGGATAGTGTAGTCAGGTTTCTGGGGATTTGGGACAGGCAGGGCCTGATGGCAGGGATTGCGGCAACCGCGAACTGTGGGCGGTTGACCGGGTTATTATTATTGCATCAGATTGGAGGTGAGGGATCAGGCTTCCTTAGTGGATGGTTTTTTTCCCACTTATTTAGAGTCGTGATCTAGTCCTGCTATATCAGGTCACTTATGACTACTTATTTCATTCGTGTGGGTCGCTCCCCTCGAGTGCCACTCTGGAGTGTGTGACCGTGCCGGTCAGGAGCCGGTCTGTTACTTGTTTTGGGTGTGACCGTACCGGTCAGTAGTCGGTCTGTCACCTATTTCGGGATGCGACCGTACCGGTCAGTAGTCGGTCAGTATTCCCGCAGTTGAGTCTTGAGTTCGGTAGGCATGGCAGGCAGTACCAGTGTTTACTGGTGTATAGATTGGGTTTAGTCAGGCAGGCATTTATATTCTGATGCACATATTTAGCTATCCTTATTAGCTCGGCATTTAGAGGCATTTTAGTGGTAGCTTTCTTTTATCAGTAGTTCTGTTTATAGCTTACCACCTCTCTTATTCTTTTTCTTGTCTCTGGTAGACTTAGTGGGTACGTCGGGGTTTAAGGCTTTACCCACAGGGGGAGGCTACTGGTTTTACTAGTGGTTCTCACCCCCATTGTTGTTTTTCCCCTTTCCTCCCTTTGTTTTGCAGTGTTTGCTGCGGGAGTTGCGGATCTTCGGTTGACAGTTCGAGGCGAGGGAGTCGCGAGATAGATCCCTACCAGTGTTGATTTCTACAGTGGGATAGATGTACCAACCCGGATTGTGGGTTTCACTGTACTCAGTTGTATTTTATTATTTCAGTTTATCTTCCTTTTTGGATTTATAGATATTGTATAGGTGGCCTTTACTTGTATTACAGTTTCGGTGGGCCGGATTATTGTATCATTATTTATGGGAGATGGATATTGTACTTGTATTTTTCAGTTGTACAGTGATTCAGGTTTTTATTACAGCAGTTTTGCTTCAGCGCTGACATCTGTTTAGTTGTTAGATGGTACTTTGCAGGTTGGACGCTTCGCCTATGCGGGGTTTCGCATAGGTGGCGGATCTGTTGGCGAGTCCGGGTCGCAGTTTCGACCCCCGGGGCGTGACACATTTTCTTTACTAAATTGATGATTTGATAAACGCATTACACATTAGATCGTGATGGATGTTTTTGAACTTGATCAACTTTAAAGGATTCAATTTTTATAAATTTTCATTTCATTACTTGGATATTATTGATAGATTTAGCATAATCTATTTCTTTTGATATGAAACGATGTTTTTGTTTAAAGTTGACATACAAAAGTGCTTACAATCTTTTTCTGGAATTTTTGGAATTTTTCTAAATTTTTCTGAAGAAAAAGTTGAAGCCGATCCGGACTGGAATTCCTGTTCCGGATCCCGAACGCAGAACTTTTCTGCGGGTAGCCGATCCGGACTGGATTCTTGATCCGATCCGGACCGCGGCTAGGGTTTATTTAAAACAAAAGGGTTTTTGATTTTATTTTATCACAAGCTTTTATTTTCAAGTCTCCAAAGTTTCTCTCTCTAGAAAACAACCAATTTGGAGCCTTTCTAACTCGAGTTCTTCAGATTCAAGTAAGTCTTTTTGATCAAAACTCAAATTTTTCACTGTTTTTGCATTGTTCATCAAACGTGAGTGAAAATCTTGATTCGAATTCAATTCTATATAATTTTTGGTCAAATTTCTTTTGAAATAAGAACTCTGAGTAGATTAGTTTTGTTTATATGCTTGGTATTCTCTTGATTAACGGATTTTTAGGCTTCGATTTCTGAAAATTCGGTTTTAGGGCATATAATGAGAATTTTTGAAAATCATGGAATTGATCTGTTTTTAAAATTCTTTTTGCAAAACTTATTTTATTCCTAGTCTCTCTACACGATAATGATTGTTTAGGTACAATTTTTAAAATTTTTGAAAATTAAACTATTTTTCGTGTTCTTGAGTTTTTGCTCGCAGGTTCTTCAATTACTTAAGCACTAGCAACAATCGTGTTTGCATGGATTGTTGTGCTTCTTGTTGCCATGGTACACATAAGAGCGACAAATAAGCCAAAAAGGGCTAGGAAAACTGAGGAAAGCTCAGATTCAGGATCCGGCACGGATTCCGTGGATTGGGATGAGCTTATGGAGGAAGGCGCAGCACGTGCTGCACCTACTGCTTCAAAGGGGAAAGCCCCTGCAGCAACTTCGAAGGCAAAGACATTGCCTACCGCCGCTTAGAAGGGGAAAGCCCTAATGGAATCAAGTCCAGCTAAGATGAAAAGAAAGAGCGTTGCCCGAAAAAGAGGGAGTGCTCGAGGTATCTCTATCGAAGAGCCACTCGCAAGCGAGCCTCCTCCACAAGATTTTATAAGCTCTGAGAGGATCAAGGATTTTGAGAAGAGGGAATGCATTGGGGAAAGACATGTGAATGTCAAAGCTCTCAAGGAGCGATCTGCATTATTTGGGACTCTTTTTGACCAAGCAGGACTTGCTCCCATCTGCAATTTTCCAGAATCTACAGGATATTGTCTTCATCTTGTAAGGATCTTCTATCAAAATTCATCAAAGCTAGTTGATCTTGAGGACGGACCAAGGGAATTTGTAACAATGGTTAGGAATGTTAAAATCAAGGTCACACCTCAGTTGATTGGTGAGGTGCTGGGAATGAAAGCTAAAGTTGATGGCGCTCACTATTTAAAAGGTCATGTCTTCACCAACACAACCTGGAGAGTGGTTGTGGATGGAATCTGCCTTCCTGATACTCAGTCGACCGGGAATTCAATCTTTTCAAAAGAACTTCGACCTGAGTATCGCTACTTGAACTTCATTGTTTGCTACAACATCCTACCTAACATGCAAACAAAAGTTCTTAGATGGGACAGAATGTTGTTTCTTTATCTTTTTGCAAACCCCACGACGGCTTTGGGATCCAACTTCAACATTCCCTATCTCATTTGGTCGAGAATGGCACGGTATGTCGAGAATGCCCATCCTACCGAGCGACTTCCCTTCCCAATGATCATAATGCGCATCTTACGCAAGTTTAAGATCGACACTAGTGCGAGCTCATACATGCACAGTTTGGGAACCATTAATAATACAACGATTGTGAAGTCCCTCTCCACACGACAGGATGAGCCACCAACGCCTCCTCGCAGTAAGAGACCAGCAGCAGCAGCACCAAGAGCACCAGCAGCAACAGCTTCAGCACCACCAACAGTAGCTTCAACATCAGAGGATGATGCCTCTGTCACATCGATTTATAGAGAACAACAACGGCTATCATCAGAACAAGAACGAATGTCTAACGAATTCATAACGATGAGGGCCGACATAGGGGATTTAAAGAAAAGGCAAAAGTCCCTAGGGAAGCTAGTTAGAAAGATCTTCCAGAAACTTGGTTGCAGCAGTTCTGAGGACTCAGACTGAGTTTTTCTGTTGTTCTAATCTTTTTTTTGTTTTGCAGGTTTTAGTTCTAGTTCTTACATTTTTTTTATCTGAACTTTTAACTCCCTTGATTTTGTACTTTTGGCTACTTTTAGTGACAAAAAGGGGGAGAGAGATAATGAACAATGTGGTTTGGAATGACAATGGTTTGTGAGAACTTTGGACAACTTAAAACTTGGAAGAAGGTAAGTATGACAACAACTTTGGTTTTGTATTGTGAATGCATGCATGCCTCGACTAATTATTTGACTAACTATTTGGGCATGTATTATTACTAACAAGTTGTTTGTTTACTAACATACTTATGACATTTGGAATTTAATGCTTAGAAGATATGTCTATCTCTGATTGGTATTTTAATACATATCTGATTTTACAAATGTCATGGTGAGTATAAACTTCATCTCTCTGGTTGGTTTTTGAATGTTAAATTCTTGAGGTATCTAACGATTTCTTTTGTCAAGAATTATTTCTTTTGCAGAGAGTACAAACGTCTAAGTCTAGAGTTTGTTTTAGGAGTTTATCTCATGTATTCATTTTTATTTGTATCTCTATTGTAAATATTTGTTGTATGGTGATAGCAACAAAAATATCTTTTTGAATTTTCTTTTAGTGGATTTTTGTTTTGTCACGAAACCGCCAAAGGGGGAGATTGTTAAGGAATTTGTTTTGGCGTATTTCGTGATGTGGTTAAGTCTTGAAGATTGAAGATGAAGATGTTTGGATCATATACCTCAATCTCAAGAAAGAAGAATTCAAAAGGATCAGGTACGTTTAACTAAATAAGTTTGGTGATCCGAATACTTCTTATAGTGTAGAAACACTTGGATGGATTTATAATTGCATAAAAATCAAAAACTGGATATGTTATATGTTCAGGATCTGGATCAGGATACTTCAGTCCGGACCCCGAACATAGGTAGGTTCATGCGCAAATCCAGCCCGGAACACCCCTGGTTCAGTCCGGACCCCGAACGTGAATTTTGCAGAAATCGCATGAACAGTCCGGACCGTGGGTATTTCAGTCCGGACCCCGAACACTATTTTTTTAGGAATTCTCTGAAAAACAACGACAGTCCGGATCAAGCCTAATCCAGTCCGGACCGTCGTGCGGGTAAAAATCTGTTACAGTCAGTTTTTGATTCTTATCCACTTCCAATGGTTTCTAACCTATAAGTAAACCCTAATTCTATCTTTTAGGGTAATCCAAACTAAGTTTATACTCCGGGAAATGACAGAGAAATATTAACGGAGAAAACTTAGATAAATCCACATATAGAGAAGAAAGGAAATAACTAGATTTAATTCTATGTTTCTTCATCTATATTAATTAATTTGATTCTAGGTTTTCATACTTAGATTTTGAGTAGAATCAAATTAATGAATACTTAGATGGTATTTCCGATCTATCTTTGATCTAAGTATTCGGCGGATTGTCACCACCAACAAAACAACGATTTTTCCCAAAATCGGCGCGTGGATTCGCGTGGCCTTGTGGATACCGCTCTCGTGGATTTGGAGCGAGGTACGTTCGTGTGATCGAGACGTACTACTTGGTGGAGACCGTGGATTCGGTCAGACGTCGTGGATTCGACGTTAGACGACGTGGATTCGGCGTTGGACGCAAATCGTGGATTCGAGGCGCGTTGCGGAGCAAGCGGAGAAGATCAACTCAGAGCGTATGAAAAAAGGTTGAGTCGTGTGTGAGTATGGTATATCACCTTTGTACCTGTTTAATCTTAGTTGATTTCGCCGTGTGATCGGTCCCGTGGTTTTTTACTCCTGGTTTTGGAGTTTTTCCACGTAAAATCTTGCGTGTTATTTTTTATTTCCGCATTGGGTTTTATCACGCAAAGATTTTTGAGTGTTTATTGTTTACACCTATTCACCCCCCCACTAGGTGTTTTTTCCCCTATTTAGATCCATATTTATCATAACCCAACATACCTTTCATTGTAGCAACAGTCTTTCGCTTCATAGACAAGAGTTTCATAGGAGCTTTTCCTTTCTCGGCTGCAGTAGGTGTTGTTTTTGCCTTTGTAGAAGCTGCGGGGGCTTTCCCCTTTGATGCATTTGATGCAGTAGGCGGGGCTTTCCCCTTTGGTGCAGCAGGTGCTGCGGTTTCTTCTATAAGCTCGTCCCAATCGACTGATTCTGTCTCGGAATCAGACTTATCTAGAGAGATGTACTCTCCTTCATCCTGATTTTTCTTCGCTCTTTTGAGCTTATTTGTTGCTCGTGTTCCTACCATCGCTGTTATGAGCACTAAAATGCAACCAAGAATCATCTTGCTAGTGCGTCGAAAATGTGAACCTGCGAGCAAGAACTCAAGAACACGAAAAATTGTTTAATTTTCAAAAATTTGAAAAATCATACCCAAACAATCCTTATCGTGTATAGAGACTAGGAATCAAGTTAGTTTTGCAAAAAGAATAAATAGATCAATTCCATATTTTTCAAAAATTCTCATAATATGCTCTAAAACCGAATTTTTAGAAATCGAAGCTCAAAAATCTGTTAATCAAGAGAATACAAGACATATAAACAAAACTAATCTACTCAGAGTTCTAATTTCAAAAAAAATTTGACCAAATACCGTTCAAAATCGAAAAGGATCCATGAATTTCACTCACGTTTTGAAGAACAGAGGAAAGTAGTAAAGAAAATCGAGTTTTGGTCAAAAAGACTTACTTGAATCGAAAGAACTTGAGTTTGAAAAGGTTCAAATCTGTTGGATTCTAGAGAGAGAAGCTCTGGAATGCTTGAAACAAAATTTAGTAAAGAATAGAATTCAGATAACCCATCGTTTCAATTAAACCCTAGCCGCGATCCGGATCAGATCAAGAATCCAGTTCGGATCGGCTTCTTGCAGAGAAAATCCACCGTTCAGGATCCGGATCAATTTCATGCAGTCCGGATCGGCTTCAATTTTTTCTTCAGAAAAATTTTGAAAAATTCCAGAAAATCCAGAAAAAATATGTAAGCATTCTTGCACAACAACTTTAAACAAAAATCATCGTTTCATATCAAAAGAATTAGATTATACTAAATCTATCAATAATACTCAAATAATGAAACGAAAATTTATAAAAATTAAATCCTTTAAAGTTGAACAAGTTCTAAACATTAATCACGATCTAAAGTGTAATGCGTTTATCAAATCATTAATCAAATAAAGAAAATGAAGCATAAAGATCGATAGATGTTTGAAATGCTAAATAAATTGGATAATGCTATTTAGTCACAATGTTTTAAGGGAGTGTCTCTTTGAGCATCTTTCATTCAAAATCCCACCTTATACCAACCTTGAAATTTGGCAGAGTTAACTATTTCAAAAGGCATTTTATGAAGTAAACAAGAAGTCACCATGCTTGGTATACATGTGTCACGCCCCGAAACCGCTACCAATTTGGCAAGGTTCGGGCGCGCTGAACAGACGCCGAACGGACAGAACCTCCCCTGTCCGCCCAAGGCTAAGCGACAAGATCATGTACAAGAATCACCCAGGAATTAATTCTAGATATACACAATCACAACGAGAGCACAACCAGTGCTAACAAGAACATAAGAGCAAGGTACGAGTATATAAAAGTAAACATACAAGTAACAAAGAGAGAAACTCTATCTATTACAACCATTCCATTCGAGCATATGAATAATACATAAATCACATCCAAAACATCCTCACCCTATACAACATCTACTCTCAAAATGTAAAGACAAGGTGACAAAAGCTATAGATGTAGGGAGGCTGCTACCAACGTCTCTAGGGCGCCAAGCCCTTACCGCGATCCTCGCCGGGAGTACCTGTACTTGGCCCTGTAATAATAGTGGGGTGAGAACTATGGTCCATAGTTCCCAGTGGGTTCGGCCACCGACTCCACCGGTCTTCCCACTAGGTCCAAGAGGGCACAAGCAGATAGATAGATAGATAGATATATCTGAAAACTGTAAATGCAGTAAATAACTACTCTACTATGCCCAACACGGAAGACATGTATGCATGCTCAGGGGAGAGATATCCAAATATATCACTATGTCCATGAAGTACTATTTCATACTTGTTCTCTAACTCATTTTCAAGAAGTGTGGTTTTTAACACTTCATCTCAAATCTCACGGCACACCCGAAGGTTGCCCACGGCTCACTATCACGACGAGGGAGACTATGTCTCAACCTACCAATCGAACGCGTCTGCGGGACCTGACTGTCCCTCGGGGTGGCGTGCCCCGTGACCAACTCCGGAGTAGGCGGCCGTAGAGGAGCGACCTCCACCAGCCTAAAACAGACTATGAGCATGATCCAATCCTCTCCACACGAGGATACCCTATCTATAAGGCTGATAGCAACTGAGATCCCTATAGATAATACACAACCTATGTCTCACATGTGTCATGATAGGTTTACCTACACTACTTCTCATATGCCACTCGTTCATTTATTGTGTGGTGTTCACAATTTCTACATATATGCCACTCGTTCATTTATTGTCGACTCGCAAGTCCAACACCCAATCCGCACTATAGGATTCCTCGGTATCGACCCAATCTTTCCCAATCCAACATAATAGCATAACATTTGCTAAATATCTATATCAACCGGAAAGTATAAAGATGGCAATACATACTATCCTACAATGCAATGGTGCGATATACAATGGTGTAAGTGGCTAAGACATAGAGAGAAGCCCAACGGCTTCGGTAAGAGCACCACCCACTTCGGGTCCTTGGCTCGGCTCGGCTCTCCAAAAAAAATCTACGGGAGCACCGGTCTCGATCACAAGGGTCGCCTCAAGTCGGATGTCCTAAACAAGTCCAAAACGGCCTATTAATAACCTCCAAGCACTATGCTTAGTGTTTTCACGTGTGCGCAAAAGCGCCGACGAAAGACGACGAACTTCCACGATTCATGGCCTGGATCGTCAAGGGTTTACCCAAAACCCCTCTATGATGGAAGGATTCCATTTAAATCCCACACCAAAATTACTAATGTAATTATTTCTCTTTTTGCCTCAAAAGTCCTAGAGCGCGTATTTCGGCTCTAACTTTTCGACCGTTTGACGGAATGTCGATCCGTCTTCGCCAACACGTTTCTTTACATAGTAATTGGGTTTCCATAGGTTCAAATGAGATCAATCCCATGAAAATCCAAAAACTCCTCTCTTAACCCTAGGTTTCATATACACATTCATTATGATTTTTCCACGATTTTCGCCGATTTCTTCGACAAGAATTCTTCTAAGATCATATAGATTTTAGATCTAAAAACATTACGGCAAAACCAAATCTATTTTTTTTACAAAACTCACCTCAAAGAGCTAGGATTCCAAGCTTTTCTTGGTTCAAAAGCTCGCCCTCGCTCGCCTTAGGCTCCTCGCAAATCGCTCCGCGATTTCGTGCGCGTTAGAGTGAGTAATTTTAGAGAGAGAAAGTGAGGTGAGAAGGAACGAGGGAGCTCTCCATGGAGGTGCGGTCTGTATGTGCGCGTGCGTGGGTGGAGAAGAAGAAGAAGAAAGGGAAAGTGGCTTTTGTGCATACAGGACCCCCAACAATAGTGTTAATTTACTATTTAGTCCAATTTTATCTGATACTTGCCTGCGGAACCCTTCTGGATGTCCGTTTGTGCTCAAATTTGACGGGCAGGCTCATCTCAACTTAATTTATCACGAGATATTTTAAATTTTCAGTTTGGGCTATTTTTGGGTCACCAAAAGTCTCGCTGTACTTAAAATCGCTGTCAGGTACCTTTCTCACTGCTCGGGTATCCGATTGATGCGAAACTTTTATTGTAACCTTCAAACATAATTACGAAGCTCCCGTAATTTTCTCAGAATTTTTCGACACTGTTGGCGGAGCCCGTTCTCACTATCTGGCATCCGATCAACGCGAAACTTTTTATGTGGCCTTAAAATAATATTACGGAGTTCCCCGAATTTTTTCGGAATTTTCCGACACTGTGAATTTTCTGCTAATTTATCTGCCCCGTCTCTCACAGAAAATATTAAATCTTCTGTTTTTGCTCCGATTTCGGCGCAGGTCATCTTCAACCTATATTATGCTTCTATGAGTCTAATAAAAATAGTATCTTACACTATTTTTATTTATTTTTATTTATATAATAATTTTTCCGACTTACTATATCCTACCGTAACTTCTATATGGTATTTAAAGTTGAGTTTGCACATTTTACCTATGGTTAATTAGGATTTCTTTGAATTAATTGGGCATATTCTACTTAATGTCTAACTTCTACTTTTAGAAGTTCGGTATCCTACATTCTTCCCCCCTTAAGCAATTTCGTCCGCGAAATTTAAATTTAACGCAATTCAACCGAATCGAAATTCATACCTCTAATTCATCTCCTCGAAGAGATGAGGATGGTGCGCCCTCATCGTTTCCTCAAGTTCCCACGTGGCTTCGCGATCATCGTGATTGCTCCACCGGACCCTGACATAAGGAATCTCTCGGTTCCTCAATTTGCGCACCTCCCGAGCAATAATCGCCACCGGGAACTCCTCATAGCTCAAGTCATCCTGCAGCTCCGGCGGCTCATATAGCATCGCATGCTCCGGATCGGGTACATATTTGCGGAGATTGGAGACGTGGAAGACGTTATGTACATCCGCCAACTTCGGCGGCAATGCAAGCCGGTACGCCACCGCTCCCACACGCTCCAATATCTCATAGGGGCCGATATAGCGGGGACTTAGTTTTCCCCGCACTCCAAATCGTTTCACGCCCCTCATGGGCGAAACCTTCAAGAAGACGCGGTCGCCCACCGCGAATTCCAAATCCCGCCGACGCTTGTCCGCGTAGCTTTGTTGCCGAGATTGCGCCGTAAGCAATCTTTTGCGAGCAAGGCGGACCTTCTCCTCCGCCTCCCGCAAAATGTCCGGCCCGAACTCCGTGCGCTCGCCCACATCACTCCAATAGATAGGGGATCGACACTTCCGTCCATAAAGAGCCTCGAACGGTGCCATTTCCAAACTAGCGTGATAACTATTGTTGTAGGCGAACTCGGCCATCGGCAAGTACTTGCACCAACCGCCCTTGTAATCGATGACGCACGCCCGCAACATGTCCTCCAAGGTCTGAATGGTTCTCTCTGTCTGACCATCAGTCTGAGGGTGAAAAGCGGTGCTAAAATCGAGCCGTGTGCCAAGGGCCTCCTGCAGATTCCTCCAGAAATGCGAGGTGAACTTGGGGTCTCGGTCCGATACAATCGACTTCGGCACCCCGTGCAGCCTCACCACCTCGTCAAGATATACCTGTGCCAACTTCTCTCCCGCCCAGGTGGTGTGGACCGGCAAGAAATGTGCCGACTTGGTGAGATGATCCACAATCACCCAGATCGAGTCGTGGCCTCCTGTTGAGCGAGGCAACCCGACGATGAAGTCCATAGAGATGTCCTCCCACTTCCACACGGGAATAGGCAAGCTTTGGAGTTTCCCCGCCGGGAGTCGACGCTCCGCTTTTATCTGTTGACATGTAAGGCACTTTGCCACGAAGCGCCCAATGTCCGCCTTCATCCCCGGCCACCAATAGAGCATCTTCAACTCGTGGTACATCTTGGTGCCACCAGGGTGCTCGGCATAAGGTGACCGATGCGCCTCTCGCAATATCAGTTCGCGGAGCTCCTCATTTTCCGGCACACACCAACGGTTCCAAAACCGAAGTGTGCCATCGGGGTGTACATGGAAATCGCCGCCTTTGCCCTCCTCGATGTCACGCCGCACCTTTTGGAGACTTGAGTCGAAAGGCTGCACATTCTTGATCCTCTCCAACAAGGTCGGCTGAATAATAAGCGTCATCATCAGGGCTGGCACCCCGGGAGCGACTACCTCAAGGTTCATCCGCCCCATGTCCAAACATAACGGCATTTGATTCGTGACGTCCATAGCGAGGTTCCTCGCCGTCTTTCTACTTAGTGCATCGGCGACCACGTTTGCTTTGCCGGGGTGGTAAAGGATATCGACATCATAATCCTTCAGCAGCTCTAACCACCGTCGTTGCCGCAAATTGAGCTCCTTCTGGGTGAATAAGTACTTGAGGATTTTGTGGTCGGTGTAGATCTCGCAATGTGCACCATACAAGTAGTGCCTCCACAACTTCAGCGCGAAGATCACCGCCGCCAACTCCAAATCGTGAATGGGATAGTTCTTTTCGTGGTCCTTCAACTGGCGGGATGCATAAGCGATCACTTTTCCGCCCTGCATCAGGACACACCCCAGACCCAGATAGGATGCGTCGCTATACACCACAAAGTCCTCGCCCTGCACCGGTAAGGCGAGAATAGGAGCCGACGTCAACCTTTTCTTCAATTCAATGAAACCCCGGTCGCATTCGTCGCTCCAAACGAACTTGACGCCCTTTTACGTCAGCCGAGTAAGTGGAGTCACAATCCTCGAGAAACCCTCCACGAACCGTCGATAATACCCGGCTAAGCCCACAAAACTGCGGACTTCCGTGACATTCGTCGGGCGCGGCCAATCCCTAACCGCCTCAATTTTCTTCGGGTCAACTGAAATTCCCCCCTCAGAAATAATATGCCCGAGGAAAGCCACCTCGCGGAGCCAAAACTCGCACTTCTTTAGTCTTGCAAATAGCTTCTCCTCCCGAAGGATTTGAAGCACTATCCGCAAATGCTCCGCGTGCTCCTCGTCGCTCCGCGAATAGACCAAAATGTCGTCAATGAAGACCACGACAAATCGGTCCAAGTACTCCCTGAACACACGGTTCATCAGATCCATGAACGCCGCCGGGGCGTTAGTAAGCCCGAAAGGCATGACCGTGTATTCGTAGTGACCATAGCGTGTGCGAAACGCCGTTTTCTGAACATCCTCCGGCTTGATTTTCAACTGGTGGTAGCCGGATTGGAGGTCAATTTTGGAGTACACTAGCGACCCTTGCAATTGGTCAAACAAGTCGTCGATTCTGGGTAACGGGTACTTGTTTTTTATGGTAACCTTGTTCAACTCCCGATAATCCACACAGAGTCAAAAAGAACCATCCTTCTTGCGCACAAATAATACCGGGGCTCCCCACGGCGATACACTTGGCCGAATGAACCCTTTGTCGAGAAGATCCTGCAACTGATCCCTCAACTCCTTCAATTCTGCCGGCGCCATACGATACGGGGCCTTCGAGATCGGCGCCGTCCCGGGAATCAAGTCTATGATGAACTCGATCGCCCGATCCAGCGGCATCCCCGGTAACTCCGCGGGAAACACATCAGGAAACTCCCGCACCACCAATAACTCCTCCATGATCGAAGTCGCACGGTCCACCTCCACAACGGTCGCCAAAAATGCCGGGCAACCGCTATGGACCAACTTCCTCGCTCTCGTCGCCGACACCGTTGCAACAAAGCATGAGCTTTGATGAGCTCGATAGATAACCTCCTCCTGTCCCGGCTCCCGAAAAGTGACCAACTTCCTCCTGCAGTCGATCACAGCGTGATACTTCGAGAGCCAGTCCATGCCCAAGATGACGTCGAACGCCTCCAACTTCTTGAGCTCGAGCAACCGGACGGGCATAATCCAGTCGCCCACTTGCACCGGGCAGGATAAGCACCCCGTGTAAGTAATAGATGACGACTCCGGGCCTTCGACTCGCCACTTGCCCGTTGCCTCCAAGATAATACCATGAGTGCGTGCAAATGATCCGCTAATGAATGAATGCGTAGCACCTGTATCAAAAATGGCCTTGGAGCGAACTCCATGTAGTAGAACCATACCTGCCACGACACTGGGCTCCTCGATGTCGACAGGATCCTGGGCCTGGGCCTGAACGGCGAATACCCGCCCGCTCGGCGCCGATCGCGTCATCTCCTGCTGCCTAGGAGCCATCGCGCGCCCCGCAGAGACGGGAACATAAGGAGCGCCTCCATAATGAACAGGGGTTGCCGGAGTCGACGCAGTTGAGGGGGCACGCGAACCCCTCGCTGGGCACTCTCGGCTCATGTGCCCCTTCTGCCTGCAGCTATAGCATCTGCCCTCACGCTGCCTGCACTGCTGCACCCGGTGGTCCCTGCTACCGCATATAATGCAAGGCCGTGGTCCCTGCCTCCACGGCTGCGATCTCGGTTGCTTCGGGGGCCTCCTGGAGCTAGACTGTGCCCCCGAACCACCGCCCTGGCGCTTCTTGCCCTTATCCTTGGACCCCGCCGCCATCTCGCGCTCCTCGCGCACATGGGCATCCCCGTGCTCTGCCCACAGCGCTCGATCAAGGACCTCGGCGTAGGTCGTGAGCTTGAACAGCTGCACGGCCTGGTAGATCCAGGGCTTAAGCCCCCGCAGAAACCAATCGGCCCGGTCCGCATCGTCGCGAACAACATCGGGAACACAGTCGATGATGTGGGTGAACTCCTCCTCGTACTCCATCACCGAGCGATTTCCCTGCTGCAGCTTGCGGAACTTTTCCTTCATCACCCGCTTATCGGCGTCGGGAAAGTAGTGCCCGTACACCTTCCTCTTGAACTCCCCCCACAACATCGGAGGAAGATGCGCGGGTCGGTCACGCTGCACCCGCTTCCACCATACTAACGCCGGTTCTCCAAAACTATGCGTGGCCAGGGGCACCTTGTCCCTTTCCAGGACAGGGAGATCTCCAAAGATAGTCTCCATAGTGCCTAACCACAACTCCACTACCGCCGGCTCCATCTTCCCTCCCTCGAAGGTCCGAGGTATGAACTTTAGGAACTGCATCAGAACTGCCAATGCGCGCTCCCGCTCCGCCTTTTCCGCCGTCATATCGGGTGTAGTAGAACCCGATGCCGCCAGAGGCGCACTCCTCGGAAGGGGGCACGCCGACAGTGGAACGGCCCCCACGCCCTCACCCTCAACCGCTCCCGGCGCGTGAGTCGAGGGTGCAGGCGGATCACGGCTCCCAGCCGCCGTCGCGGCCGCCAACGCTGCCTGCTGCTCCAACAGTGACTGGAGCTGCTCCCATCGAGCCTCCTGGCGCTCCATCGCACCTACCAAAGCAGCGACCTGCTCTCGCAGCCCCTGCACCTCGCCAGATCCCGACTGCTCGGGCGCCGCTGGAGGCGGCACCGGAGAGGACCTACGAGTGTGGCGTCTCCCTGACATTCTTTCCTGGAAACAAGAACTTAGTCAGTTAGTTTAACCCGATAGCTCCTTAGCATTTACGAAACTAGACAACTCAATAATAAATCGGGCGGAAGCATACAAGCATACTAGTCCTAGACCCTTAGCATCATGCCGTCGGCCGCCGACATAACACTTCGTGTCACCGAACAAGCACACTTGAATCCGTCTCTATTCTCAATTAGAGACATATAATCTTCTTTGACCGAATCGATTTCACTTCCGCCAACGTCAAGGGTTCACGTTTCACTCACGTCCCTACAACCTTAGGGTTTACCAGCCTAAGGTTTCCTAAGTCATCCTAGACTCTCTCTCTTTACTTGCTCTTATCTTGCTCTGATACCACTTTACCTGTCACGCCCCGAAACCGCTACCAATTTGGCAAGGTTCGGGCGCGCTGAACAGACGCCGAACGGACAGAACCTCCCCTGTCCGCCCAAGGCTAAGCGACAAGATCATGTACAAGAATCACCCAGGAATTAATTCTAGATATACACAATCACAACGAGAGCACAACCAGTGCTAACAAGAACATAAGAGCAAGGTACGAGTATATAAAAGTAAACATACAAGTAACAAAGAGAGAAACTCTATCTATTACAACCATTCCATTCGAGCATATGAATAATACATAAATCACATCCAAAACATCCTCACCCTATACAACATCTACTCTCAAAATGTAAAGACAAGGTGACAAAAGCTATAGATGTAGGGAGGCTGCTACCAACGTCTCTAGGGCGCCAAGCCCTTACCGCGATCCTCGCCGGGAGTACCTGTACTCGGCCCTGTAATAATAGTGGGGTGAGAACTATGGTCCATAGTTCCCAGTGGGTTCGGCCACCGACTCCACCGGTCTTCCCACTAGGTCCAAGAGGGCACAAGCAGATAGATAGATAGATAGATATATCTGAAAACTGTAAATGCAATAAATAACTACTCTACTATGCCCAACACGGAAGACATGTATGCATGCTCAGGGGAGAGATATCCAAATATATCACTATGTCCATGAAGTACTATTTCATACTTGTTCTCTAACTCATTTTCAAGAAGTGTGGTTTTTAACACTTCATCTCAAATCTCACGGCACACCCGAAGGTTGCCCACGGCTCACTATCACGACGAGGGAGACTATGTCTCAACCTACCAATCGAACGCGTCTGCGGGACCTGACTGTCCCTCGGGGTGGCGTGCCCCGTGACCAACTCCGGAGTAGGCGGCCGTAGAGGAGCGACCTCCACCAGCCTAAAACAGACTATGAGCATGATCCAATCCTCTCCACACGAGGATACCCTATCTATAAGGCTGATAGCAACTGAGATCCCTATAGATAATACACAACCTATGTCTCACATGTGTCATGATAGGTTTACCTACACTACTTCTCATATGCCACTCGTTCATTTATTGTGTGGTGTTCACAATTTCTACATATATGCCACTCGTTCATTTATTGTCGACTCGCAAGTCCAACACCCAATCCGCACTATAGGATTCCTCGATATCGACCCAATCTTTCCCAATCCAACATAATAGCATAACATTTGCTAAATATCTATATCAACCGGAAAGTATAAAGATGGCAATACATACTATCCTACAATGCAATGGTGCGATATGCAATGGTGTAAGTGGCTAAGACATAGAGAGAAGCCCAACGACTTCGGTAAGAGCACCACCCACTTCGGGTCCTTGGCTCGGCTCGGCTCTCCAAAAAAAATCTACGGGAGCACCGGTCTCGATCACAAGGGTCGCCTCAAGTCGGATGTCCTAAACAAGTCCAAAACGGCCTATTAATAACCTCCAAGCACTATGCTTAGTGTTTTCACGTGTGCGCAAAAGCGCCGACGAAAGACGACGAACTTCCACGATTCATGGCCTGGATCGTCAAGGGTTTACCCAAAACCCCTCCATGATGGAAGGATTCCATTTAAATCCCCCACCAAAATTACTAATGTAATTATTTCTCTTTTTGCCTCAAAAGTCCTAGAGCGCGTATTTCGGCTCTAACTTTTCGACCGTTTGACGGAATGTCGATCCGTCTTCGCCAACACGTTTCTTTACATAGTAATTGGGTTTCCATAGGTTCAAATGAGATCAATCCCATGAAAATCCAAAAACTCCTCTCTTAACCCTAGGTTTCATATACACATTCATTATGATTTTTCCACGATTTTCGCCGATTTCTTCGACAAGAATTCTTCTAAGATCATATAGAGTTTAGATCTAAAAACATTACGGCAAAACCAAATCTATTTTTTTTACAAAACTCACCTCAAAGAGCTAGGATTCCAAGCTTTTCTTGGTTCAAAAGCTCGCCCTCGCTCGCCTTAGGCTCCTCGCAAATCACTCCGCGATTTCGTGCGCGTTAGAGTGAGTAATTTTAGAGAGAGAAAGTGAGGTGAGAAGGAACGAGGGAGCTCTCCATGGAGGTGCGGTCTGTATGTGCGCGTGCGTGGGTGGAGAAGAAGAAGAAGAAAGGGAAAGTGGCTTTTGTGCATACAGGACCCCCAACAATAGTGTTAATTTACTATTTAGTCTAATTTTATCTGATACTTGCCTGCGGAACCCTTCTGGATGTCCGTTTGTGCTCAAATTTGACGGGCAGGCTCATCTCAACTTAATTTATCACGAGATATTTTAAATTTTCAGTTTGGGCTATTTTTGGGTCACCAAAAGTCTCGCTGTACTTAAAATCGCTGTCAGGTACCTTTCTCACTGCTCGGGTATCCGATTGATGCGAAACTTTTATTGTAACCTTCAAACATAATTACGAAGCTCCCGTAATTTTCTCAGAATTTTTCGACACTGTTGGCGGAGCCCGTTCTCACTATCTGGCATCCGATCAACGCGAAACTTTTTCTGTGGCCTTAAAATAATATTACGGAGTTCCCCGAATTTTTTCGGAATTTTCCGACACTGTGAATTTTCTGCTAATTTATCTGGCCCGTCTCTCACAGAAAATATTAAATCTTCTGTTTTTGCTCCGATTTCGGCGCAGGTCATCTTCAACCTATATTATGCTTCTATGAGTCTAATAAAAATAGTATCTTACACTATTTTTATTTATTTTTATTTATATAATAATTTTTCCGACTTACTATATCCTACCGTAACTTCTATATGGTATTTAAAGTTGAGTTTGCACATTTTACCTATGGTTAATTAGGATTTCTTTGAATTAATTGGGCATATTCTACTTAATGTCTAACTTCTACTTTTAGAAGTTCGGTATCCTACAACATGTGGTAGCTGCACACAGTACTCGGACGACCGAGGTGGTAGCTCTTTCCTCCATGTGGTGGTAGTTTTCACACTCCACTTAAGGATGTAACTCTTTCCACATCTTTTGAGCATGAAATTTTTATCAAAAACTCCCCCTCAATTGGCTATCAATTATGCAAAATATTAAGTATTCAACCAAAAATTGATCTCATGTTCATACTGTTACGGCTTTTTGTGTTGGCATATTTCGTGAGTTGATTTGTTGAGTTCAGTCGGAGTCTTGAAGTGATCAAATTGTCAATCAGCAATCGAAGACTTAGAGAAGATTCAACATGAGCTCAAGTTGACACTCAGTGTTTTGAGTCTTGGAGATTGAAGTTGAAGAATTGTGGATCATATACATCAATCTTAAAGAAAATGGATTCGGATTGATCAGGTACGTTTAACTAAATAATTTTGGTGATCCGAATACATTTTAGTAGTTTAGAAACACTTGGATATGTTTTCATTGCATAAAAAATCAAAAACTGGACATGGGACATGTTCAGGATCCGGATCAGACATTCCAATCCGGATCCCGAAGGGTGTTAGTTCATACGCAAATTCAATCCGGATCGTAGCCTATTTTGATCCGGATCCCGAACACTGGTTTTTACCAAAATATATGAACGATCCGGATCAGGAATTTCAATCCGGATCCCGAACATTGGTGTTTGGTGAATTGTATGAACGATCCGGATCAGGCACTTCGATCCGGATCTCGAACCTTTGTTTTTCTGGGAACTGTCTGTCTCGTTACCACAATCCGGATCGCCGAAATCCGATCCGGATCGTCGTCCTGAAAAATCCCAAAAAAGGTTAGTTTTTGATGCATATCTCTTTCCAAAGGTTTCTAAACTATAAATAGACACTTAGGGTTTCTCAAGAACTACCGATTAATTAATTAAACACTTGAGAGCAACCCTAGAGGCTAGGTTTTTATCGTTCTTCTTTTTAGCCTCTTTTAGGTCAATTCGACGGTTCTTCCAAGATCTATCTTTTGTCGAATTGATCTAGTCTTTGCTTAGAGATTTCTTCTACGGTTCTTCAATGATAATCTAAGCAAAGGATCACCATCGAAGCCAATATTTCTATCGGCTAAGTTTGCGTCGTGGATTCGACGTAGCATCGTGGATTCGGTGTGTTGAAGGCGTTTCGTGGATTCGAAACGTGTGCTCGTGGATTCGAGTGGCGTTCGTGGATTCGAACATGTGCAGTGGACGTGCAATCGGTGGAGCGCAAGGTCCGAAGAAGTTGAAGGAGGGGTTAAATCCGTAGAGACAGTAATCACCTTGTTATTCTTCTTTTCTTAGTGGATTGTTATTGCGTGGACGTCCAATCGGTGAGCGCAAGATCCGAAGAAGTTGAAGGAGGGGTTTGAGTCCGTGGAGTCGGTAATCACCTTGTTATTCTTCTATTCTTAGTGGATTGTTATTGCGTGTTGGTCCCGTGGTTTTTCTCCTGGATTGGAGTTTCCACGTATATCTCGGTGTGTTGTTTTTTTATTTCCGCATTGGTTTTTATTTTGCACTGAGATTTGGTTTTATAAGTATTACACCTATTCACCCCCCCTCTAGTTGTTTGATAGTATCTATTTAGATCCTTCGGGATATATAAAAACCGACACATACTTAATTCAATTGTCAAATAAGATAAAAACTATACCAAGAGATCATTGAGAGAGGAATTGACTTTGATCAATTAAAGATGAACTAATTGATATAAATGATCATTGCATCAAATGAATTATCATGATATCCAAATCATAATAAATTTCTTAAAACATGAAAGGATGCAATTAAAGTCAATTACATATGCTCAGTTAATGTTCTATGTACAAGCATAGATAAAGAACAAAAACACAAAACAAAACCTAACCTAAGCGATGGTTTCAAAAAGTGTTATTTCAAAGAAAGCATTCCAATTGCTTTACGCAAATGAATAAAACGTTTTTGATCCAAAGGTTTTGTTAAAATATCGGCTAATTGATCTTTCAGTTGAAACATAAGAAATTTGAAGAATACTTGATTCAACTAGCTCTCTTAGAAAATGATATCTAAGTTCAATGTGTTTTGTTCTTGAGTGCAACACGGGGTTTTTAGAAATATTTATAACACTAGGGTTGTCACAAAGAATAGTTACCGAAGTCGCAGGAATTCGAAAGTCGCTCAAAACGCTTTTCATCCATATCAATTGTGTCGAACAACTTCCTGCTGAAATGTACTCTTCTTCGGCTGTCGAGAGTGCAATGCAATTTTGCTTTTTACTATGCCATGCGACAAGACAATGGCCAAGGTAAAAACATGCACCACTCGTGCTTTTCCGATCATCCACTGATCTAGCCCAATCGGCATCTGAGTATCCTATTATATCGAGAGTTGTGCCCATAGGATACCAAATTCCGAAATTTTGCATATCTTTGACGTACTGGATGATCCTTTTCACCGCTTTCAGGTGAACTTCCTTCGGTGTAGATTGATATCTCGCACAAATCCCAACACTGAAGGATATATCCGGGCGACTAGCTGTGAGATAGAGTAGACTTCCAATCATGCTGCGATAAAGCTTTTCGTCTGCACTTTCACCGAGAGATTCACTTCCTAATCCCTTGTTGCTAGTTCCCATTGGAGTCGGAAAGTCTTTAGAGTTTTCTAATCAGAATTTCTTGACCAACTCCTTTGCATACTTGGATTGGCACAGATGAATGCCATCTTCAGTTTGCTTGACTTACAATCTAAGAAAATATGTTAGCTCGCCCATCATGGACATCTCAAATTCGCTTTTCATTGTCTCGGCGAATTTTGAAGCATCATTATTCCTTGTTGCACCGAATACAATGTCATCGACATAGATTTGTGCCACAATGAAGTTATTCTGAAAGTGCTTCACAAAGAGTGTCCGATCTGCTCCCCCTCGAGTGTAGCCCTTTTCCAAAAGGTGCTTTGTCAATCTTTCGTACCATGCTCGCGGTGCTTGTTTTAGACCGTAAAGAGCCTTTTTTAGTCGAAACACATGGTTAGGTAGTTTATGATCAATGAAACCTTTCGGTTGAGCCACATAAACTTCCTCATTTAGAAAATCATTTAAAAAGGCGCTCTTAACGTCCATTTGAAAAAGTTTAATTTTAAAATGACAAGCAATTGCGAAAAGGATACGAATTGACTCGAGATGAGCTACCAGGGCGAACGTCTCATCAAAGTCTATACCTTCAACTTGTGAATAGCACTGAGCAACTAGGCGTGCTTTGTTCCGAATGACGGTACCATCTTCTGTGAGGACCCGGATCCCCACGACGAGATTACTGGTTGACCAGCAGCTCCTGGAGACCTATGGGGTGTGTCAGTGGTATTTGTGCACCAATTGGACACAAGTGATGGGCTCAGTGTGTTAAATGGATCACGTGGGTGATCGGTGGACTCCGACAGAGCTTCAGAAGTGGTTTCGTGCGCAATGGATATTAAAATTGGGCTCAGCGCGAAGTTTGGATCAAGGAACACCTTTCCGGATGCCTTCGGCAATTTTTAGAGTTGGAATTTGGCAAAATGGACTTCGGATTTGGATTCAGCGCGCGAAAACGATGAAAATGGACTATTCACTTGCTTTTTCCGGAGTCCGGATGATTCGACACGTTTTTCGAGGCAAGGTCACTGTTCCGGCACCGGCTGCGGCGGCGTGTGGCGGCGGGCAGTGGCGGAGCGCGGCGGAGCAGGCTCGGGCAGGTGCGGGGTCCACCGCGGAGGCGTGCACCGGTCGCGGGCCACGTGGCGGCTCCCGGTTGGGCCGGCGCAGCGGGCGCGGTCCACGGGAAAGGCGGGTGTACGGTGGACCGGTTGGGGGACACGTGGCGCACACCGGTTGGCCGGTCCACAGTGCAGGTGCGGGCGCCTCGGGAAGCGTGCGTGCAGAGGCGCAGGCGGCGGGCACAGGGCGCACGTGGGCGCGTTGACGCGCTGTTCCCGCGCGTGGCGGCCACGTGTCAGCATCTGGGGGCGCCACGTGTCGCGTTGTGAGCGGCGGGAGTTGCTGTCGCCTGTTTGGCGGGCGACGTGGAGGCCCAGCTGAGTTTCGGGCTGCTACAGTGCGCGCCCATCGGAGTTTCAGGCTGCTACAGTGCGCGCCCGAAAGTCCCATGCGCCCGGAAATTCGGACTTGTTCGGTATTTCGTGAATTGTTTTTGGAGCCTATAAAAGCGATCCGAGCCTCCTTCTTTCCCCTTTTTGCAGCATTTCCGAGCCTCCTCTCGCCATGGTGCCTTCAGCAAAGATGATCCTCGTGCTATGCTGCATCCATCTGCAAGGTTTTGAGATTTTTGGTGGCATGCTTATCGAGGTTTCCTTTTTTACGGCACAGTGTGACGCTCGTCCTTTTGGGTTCCCCTTCGTCGTGTTTCGGTGCGCGAGCTCCTCCGGCCTACTCCGACCACCGTTTCAGGCGATTCTTACGCCGTTGGATCCGCGACAGACAGAGCTACGATCTTGGTATTTCCTACTTCACCTCATTTTGCGATTTTCGAGGTGTTTTTCTGAGTTTACTGTGACACGGTTTTCTGATGGATTTATGGGACAGTGACAACTTGCCGGATTTTTATCTCCGTAACCGGGCATCGGATGGCGACGTGCTTATACACTTTTTTCATCTACTCGACACGGGGATTGTCACAGTATTTTTATTGGATTTTTCTAAGGCTTGCCCAAAGGTATATTTCTCGCCCTTTATCTGTGCATGGAAATACAGATGTGTGGTTGTGTGTTTGTGAGCGCCCTGTGTTGTGGGATTTGTAACTCGGCCTACGGGGCTCAGAATTTGACGTGCAGGTACTCGTTTCGAAGGTATCGACGCGAGGAACGCGACTGTAATTTTGTTGGATTTTTTCAGGGTCCATTCTACAGGTGAAAACTGTACATCTTCGGGGCTGTTTTCTGATGTTGTATATACTTGGAATATTTTGGATTAAGTGTAATGTTGGACCGTATTGTTGTACCCAGGGGTGTTTGCAAGTGTTGCTGGACCTATTGGAACTGGGGAATATTGGACAAGTGGATTCCGGGTGTTTTCAGCTGTTTGAAGCCGAGGCTTTCGCGTCTTGTACCGAGGGTGCTGTTTTGGCGGATTATGGACTGTGAGCATCTACACACTTCACCGACTTCGGCTTTGCCTGCGGAAAGCGCTTCAGGTGGGTGCTTTGTTTCCAGAACCGGTGGACGGTTCTCTAATTCTGTATGTTAGGATGCATGCATGTTTAGGGTACATGGTTTATGTTTGTAAGGTAGGTAAGCTTGATAACGATAATTGTATAAATAACTGCAAGAATAGTATTTATGAGGTATACTAAGGACTTGCATGATTTGGACATCTATGTTGATGATTGGTGTAAGCTTACCTAGGTTAATGTTACCCTATATGATCATGTAACATGCCATGTTAGCACATAGCCTTTCATATGGTCGGTTTATGCTTTGGGACAGGATTTTGGTAGCTATGTGCGGATTTGTACTCTGAGGAGTGATTATGATCGAGGATTATGGTCAGGTGTAGGCATGTGGATTACTTGTTGTATCTTTCTTGAGGACAAATGCATGCTTGTATGGACATATAGTTAGGCCCCCTTTTTATTGCTACACTACTTATTGGAACTTGACTTAGGAGAAACCATGCTTTTCCTTTCTCCTTCTTGTTTGTCAGGTGGTCAGTGTTGCTCGGGTTCGAGCAGGGGTCTGGATAGTGTAGTCGGGACTTCGTGTCTGGGACAGGTTGGATTAGTTGTGGGGCTTTGCGGCAACTGCGAATATTGGGCGGTTGACCGGATGTTTCTCTATGCACCAGATTGGGTGTCAGTTTTCTTTAGTGGATGGAGTTTCCCACTTATCGTTCTGTTGCATCCGATTGAGGTCGGGTCTTTCCTTGGTGGTTGTGTTTTCCCACTTTGATCAGATTGATGATCAAAGTCCAGCTATACTGAGATACTGGTTACTGTGATACTTTACTCGTGCGGGTCGCTCCCCTCGAGCGCCACTCCGGAGGTAGGCTTTTCGGACCCAGCCTTGTGTGCCGGTCTGATACTTGTTTTGGGATGCGAGCCGTGCGGGCCGATCCCGCGGTTTCGAGCCTTGTGTGCAGATTCCGCTGAGCAGGCAATGCCAGTTTTACTGGTGGCACTAGATTGGGTTTATTACAGATATTTGCCTTTCTTGTTTCACTCGTGTCAGGGGGACCGAGTGGAGTCTAGTAGCAGTGTTTAGACCAGTGCTAGTGTTGTTGGGATCCATTTGGGGACTGTGTTCTCGAGGTCTTTGTGAGTTGTTGACCGTTGTGCGAGAGGCTTGGTGATCTTGAGTTTATCCGTTCTGAGAGAGAGAGCGTGGATTTTGACTATAGACTGCATGAGCCACTACTCGATAGCGAGTTAGTCCGTTTGGACGCCCTACGTAATTCCTGCCCGTCAGCGGGAGGTGGTTGTAGGTGGGCGCAGGTTTGACTGGACCCGATGTGGCAGTCTGTAAAAACTCAAAATATTTTATTTTAATAAATAGTCTAAAAGTAAATTTTGACCTGGCTTTCGAATTCAAAAGACCTATGTTGATTTATCTAGTCAATTGCCAGTGTGCGAGTTGCACGTTTTACGAGATAAAAAGGCTACTTTCCAATCCGGACATGACCTTGGAAATCCGAGTGGACCGTTGCGATCGTCTCGTCGAACTGAGCGAGATTCATTTTCAGCACTTCTCGATCTGACGGTCGGATCTTCCAGAAATCGATAAAGAAGCGAGTAAATAAACGCAATCATTGTGACAGTGCCTGTGCACAGTGTCACTTAAGTGGCCACTGTAGATGAACAGTAAACCTCAATTTCGGGACTACGGCGGTTACAACGCTGACTAATTCACTGTTCGGGACCCAAACATAGTGATTCAGGTAGTCGTTTTGATCCGTTTCGACGTTCTGAACACAATGGCGCTGACGGAATTTCCGTCTGGCGACCCTAAGGCATCGTGACGCGTGCCGAACTGTATAATTTACAGTATAGGATGGAATTTAAAAATTCTGGAGCGAAACTTGAACGAACCAAAATCGCTACCTGATAGGTTTCGTCGAGCCGGACGTCATGGCGCAGTCCATTTTCCGTTTCGGCGACCGGATCACCTCGAAAAGCGTGAAATACGGGAAAAAGTGGCTTTTTACACATAAACCCTATATTTTATACCTCGTATTGCGTGCCACCTCTGTGGTGAGGGACTTAAACGTGAAAAAGAGTTGCTGTGAGGGACTAGGCTCCAAATATGAAGAGTCGAGGGACTACATTGCGATTGTGCTAATGCACTATTAATACACCTCTCGGCTAGGGTCCCATAAACCCTAACCCCGCAACTCGAGCCCTGCAGCCGCCCACTCCAACAACCTTCCCCTCTCTGCCTCGCTCCCCGGAACCTCCCCCGCACCGGCCGCCGCCTCTCTATTGCCGGAGAAGAAGGGGATCAAGAACTCACCTTGATCTCGGGTGCTTGGAGAGGAAGGTGATCGAGAGGGTATGGGTGATCAAGACCTTGCCTGTGGAGTCCCTAGTGGAGCCGCAACCAAGCCCGAGTGGAACCCGACACCCCGCCGCCGCCGTGCGCCGCCGCGGCCATCTTCTCCTTCCACGGTTTTCCGGCGGGGTAAGTGTTTGTAAAAGTTTGTTTTAAACCTCCCCAAGAACACTTCTAGTGTATTCCTGACCTCGAGAGAAATCTCTCCGTGAAGCCTGAGCCGTCGCCGTCGTCCCGTCCGCCGGCGGGAGGGAAATATTGCCGGAATTCCTTGTTTCGGCTGAGGATGATCACTAGCTTCTTCCGGCCGACAAAATCAAGATCAAGACCGTTGATCTTGGTCTTCTCGGTGACTGAAAGCTGATCCTAAGTTTGGAGTTGATCGGTGGAGGATTCCGCGAAGATCCGGCAATGCCCTAGAACCGGATATTTTGCATCTTCGCCGGAACTCCTCCAACCGGCGCCGCCGCTCGACCCCGTCGCCGGCCACCACTGTATAAATTACCCTGGCAACCAGCAGAACACTTTGGTCCATCTCGCACCATCCCGGACTTCGCCGGCCGGATTCCGCCATTAGAGCACCCGTTTTCCGGCGAACTCCTTTCCCGGCCAACCCGGCGCTCTGCGAGGTGGGAAACCGACTCGGGTAGGTTCAAATGATTATGTTGGAGCTTCTCATGCATTTGCATGCAAATGTTTACGTACGGTTTTTGTTTGGTGTAGTTGCACCCTTTTCTCGGTCCGGGCATCACCACCGCCGCCCCCCGCCGCTTCGGATTGTCGGGCATCGATTCAGGTGAGCCCTAAACACCTTTTTAAGAGTTCCTACCATTTTAGTTTAGCCCAAGAACCCAGGGTTATTAAGTTGGCTCAATCTTGCTAATTAGCGGATAATTAGTGTGTTTTTTTCCGGCCGCCGCCGCCTCTGGACGTCGGCCGTGGGTCGGACCTGGTCCGGAGCTCCTCTGGGAAGTTGTTTTAATGTGTGCCCCACTTTGTTCCAGACGTGAAGCCGGTTTGATCCCAATTTGCCCAAAACCGAGCCTTGGCATTTGGTGGTGCTGCTCCGGCCACTACTCCCGGCGGGTTTCCGGCAAGCCTCAGGTGAGCCCCACTGTCTACACTCCCTACTGAGTACCATGCTCCTCTTAGATCACCTTTTGATCAAGTTTGTATTAGGTTGCCACATAGTTGTATATTGAACACTAAAAGATTATGGGCCAACTTGTAAATGGGCCTGGTCTCGGCCCAAATATTGTGAGCATGGCCTCCGTCTCGTCGTAACAAACGCGCTGAAAGTTACGGCGCAGCTTTTGGACTCCCGGATTTTGAGAACGAGACGAAACATCGGATTAATGCAATAACTTTGGGCAAATTAAAATACATTTTGGACTAAAATGCGTTTCGGACTTGCTGGCTGACCTTAGACAGCGTTTACACGCCTACTAGGCATCTTGTTAGAGTTCAGTAGGTCCTCATTGATCGAGAGTTAGATTCTGTGCGGTAAATCGGCAATTTTGCCCCGTATAAACACTCCGTTACCGTCGTGTCGTCGGGACGGGTATATGTGAGTCTAGTTCTGACTACAGTCTCTGTTCAGGGCCCAACAGTTCAGCACCAACCTCCGGATAGTCTAGCGGGAGTTCGGGATCGGCCTTCATTCAGGTGGGTTGTTTTTACTTTATTCCTAGCCTCTAAATTCTATCTTATTGGACGGGGTCTATTCTAAGTGTACTGGGGTTACATAATGACGGGTGATAGCTTATGCATGTTAGTGGGTTCGCTATAATGACTAGCGTCGATTGCCGACGGTGTTCTTCTTTTTCAACCCTTATATGTCAGCGGGCCACTTCGAGTGCGCGCAGTATTACCTCGTTTTCGATTATGCACTTTACCTCATTTACCTCATTACTCTATTATTCTTATTGTGATACTGACATGATGGTGGTTACGGTTACTGGGCTCGAGGTTGCCACACGCGCACCCGCGGTTTGGCCACCGCAGAGGGTGCGCTTTTCCGGAAAAGAGGTCGTAGAACCCGTGTATACCCACGAGGGACGTAGTGGGGGCCCCTTATTAGTTGTGGGGTTGAGGCGCCTAGGTGCGAGCGGAGCGGCCCGCCGGTTTAGTTGTCCGGCGCGGTCGCGGTGTTGCAGGTACGGTATGGGGCCGTCGGTAGTGGACCGACGCGGCCGGGTATTACAGGATGCAGGTGTACAGGTTGCCTTTCCTCCTTGGGAGGACGGTTGCTCCAGTTGTCTTCACGGTTTGTTTTACTATATTCTCCTGCTTTACTGTTTCTGCGTCACTGACATCCACTTCGTGACAGGGTCCAGACGGGGAGGGAGGTAGGCGGCGGTGAGGACGGGACAGGAGCAGCTGGGTCGCTGGGGACCCTGGACTGTATTTATTCTTTTATCTCGCTTTTCATTACTCTGTAGTTATGTGAGTGGTTCGCGATACCTCGTGGGGTCGGCATGGATGTCGGTACGGGCTACATTTAGTGCCCCTGGTGCAATATTTTTCCCTTTTATTTCTATCGGCCATTTAAAAACCAAAAAGGCAGAAGCCAAAGAAAGGATTGCGAAAACCGGTCTTTAAAAACTTGGGTTCGGGTGGGCACCGCTTTCAAACCTTGTGGATTTATGCTGATTTGAAAACTAGCTTTCAAAACGTAAGCGCCGGGTAGGCGTCCTTTCAAACTTGTGGATTTATCCTTCCAACAACGATCGGCCATGTGATCTTCTTTTATCGTATAGAATGCTGGTTGGTTATGTATGATTGTTGTGATTGATTGGTTGTGTAGTTGGAACATGTACTGACCGGCTACGCCGTGCACGTACAGGGGAGACTCTGTCCGGTTGCAGAGTGACCCTGTACGTGTGGGGGTCTGGGCACGCGCCGTGGAGGAGGGGTTTCTCTTTTAAACAAAAAAAAAAAAAAAAATTTACGCGTCAAATATTCGGCTTTTATGAATCGTTTCCGCTAAACAAACCCCCGGGGCGTGACAGATTAAATGGTATCAGAGAGTTCTTTCAATCACAACAGTTAGTGCCGACATCCGTGGACAACCCTCACATGCCTACATACGAATGAAATGGGTAGGGCATAGGACTGTAGAACGCGAGTGATCGGGGGAGCGGGGGAAAAGTATATGTCCCGTTTTCTCGATAGTTGGTTAAGTGCTATACTAGCGGAGTCTAGAACTGACTTGTGGGTGTGTGCGAGTACGGGCTAAGTTTTGTTTCTTGGTTAGCTCGGTTGTCGCGTTTGTGTAGTCGTGTTGTTTGGGCTAGTGTAGTGGTGTTGTTGTGGGGGTCTTAGGATTCCCCCTGGGGTCGAGAAAGGAGACCACTGGGACTAGCAAATCTTGTTCGTTTGGGCTTGATTCTTCCTTTTGTTGAGCGGACCTAGAGCTTAATACTCCTAGTTGGGAAAGTGATCGTTGGCCTGGGGGTATGCAGCTCGGCTCAGTATATGGTGCTTGGAAGGGCAATGGATTGGGACCGAGCGGGTAGAGGTTAATCAGAGTGTCACACCCCCTTGGGTGCCAAGACGGAAGTCGGACCGTGCTTCTTGGGTTTTGTCGCCAGCTCCCCAGGACCAAGGCATAGTCTGAGGTTTTGGGTTCCGAGTTGTGATTGTGAAGCAGTACAGATCACGAGGGGCGCAAGGCCAATGGGAAGCGCAAGTCGGACATGTTTGGCCACTTTTCCCATGTATTGGATCCCTGGCGTATTTAAGTTTCGGGGATGAAACTTCTTTTAAGGTGTGAGTGATGTAGCACTCGAGAAATTCTAGTGTGCTCGCGGGCGAGAAAGCAGATCTAACCTTAGCGATTTGCATACCGGTGCGTGAATTGCACAGTTTCCGATGCACAAATTTCCGCCCTTCCGATCCGATACCTGGGTTTTGGTTAGGAACGACCCCTAGGATGACTTGGTTCACAAGGGAGCGTAGGGTATTGGCACAGTGGTTTGGAGCTCTGGTGTGTGTCACACAGTTGAGTCTCGTTGTTCCGGTTATTAGTCGTACGCACTCCGGTTTTTGGGATCGTGGTTAGTGCAGGGTTAGCCGCGGTCATGGTTTCGGCTGTGGGCTGATGTTTCAATGGAGCCAGAGTGCTCGGATCAGTTACGGTGGTTAAAGGTTAAATCACTGTTCTCTTCGTAATCGTCCAGCTGATGGCATAGCAGTAGATGACTGCTATTAGTGCACTAGCCTCACAGTTTGCTTAGAGGTTGAACAGTTGCTGACCCTTCAGTGTCCCCGTGTCTTAATTCGTTGGCCTATGGGCCCGATGGTAACCCTGTTTGGGACGGATGCAAATCGACCCCACCTTTTGCCAGGTTTTGTGGATCGACGTGGACTCGCCTATGTGTTAGTCAGGTGATGGTTTGTGACCACGAGGCGGTAGTAATCCTCGATAAAGGTTATGTGTCGGGCACTGAGATTGTGTTGGGAAGTATGTGATATACCTTCTAGTGGGAGTTGCGTCCCAACTTGTTGTTGGCGACAAACCTTTAGTATTCCGCTGTCCTTTTGGTAAGCACGTTGGCTACAAGGCAACGGACGATCGAAAGAACTGAGGAAATACCCTGCCCTATAATGAGGAGTACCAGATTGGGTCTAAATTGTAGCCTTAGAGTTGTAGATACATTGCGACTGATTGTAGCCCTCGATTAAAATTTTTGAGCATTATAATAGATGTGTGACTTCAGGCGTAAGCTC
>CM055067.1:38557153-38611013 GCA_029204045.2 Tillandsia leiboldiana | reverse complement strand
GGTATCTTGGCAGGAGTCCGCGCTTTGCTACTCGGGGCCGTACTTCCCCGACAGTGCAAGCAGAAGCTTGAGGGGGATCTCCGTCGACTGCCAGCAGGGTAGCCGACCCCTTCCGGACTATATTCGAGAGTTCCAGCGCTTATTGAGCAGCGTGCCGCATGTTGCCCCCTGATGAGGCCCAGAGAGTGGACCCTATTCGAGCGAGGGCTGCACCCGGATATCTATCACCTGGTTCATTCTCACCGATCGTTGACGCTGACGCGGCCATGGAGCGTGCACGGTGGGTCTCTCGAGGGCGGGTGATCATGGCCGAGAGGGGGCGGGGCGCCGGGGTCTAGTTCTGGAGAGAAGCGCCCCGCACCGCAGGATTCTGGGCAGACGAGCAGGCCACGGCCCCCGAGGCCGCCTCAGATTCCGCCTCGAGGCCGCGGGGCACAGAGGAGACAGAGATCGGGGGGCTCCCGGCCTCCTAGGCAAGCAGCAGCAGCAGCAGAGCCGCACCGATAGTTGTGTGATTTGTGGCGGACCCCACACCCCCCAGCAGTGTGAGCAGCGGCAGGGCCGATGTTACCGGTGTGGGCAGGCAGGGCACAGATCGTGGTCTTGTCCTGGAGCGGGGTCATCAGCTAGCGCCGGCAGCTTCGGTTCTTCCTACACCGCCCTTTCAGACGGGCGGATCCTCGACAGGGGTTGGCCAGGGGGATAGGGCCACTTCGTCACGGCGGTCGGGCAGGCGACCACCCCCGAGCGGCAGGGTGTACACCGCACAGGTCGATGATGCGGAGGCAGCTGGCCACGTGGTGGCAGGTATTATCCTTATCTCCTCTACTCGCACTAGAGCTTTATTTGATACCGGAGCATCTCATTCATTCATCAGTAGGACTTTTGCATTCATGCATGGGCTAGAGATAGGACTGTTGCCTTGTGCTCGTGAGGTTCAGCTACCCGGTCATGTTCTACACGTTGATGAGTGTTGTTGGTCCTGCCCTGTGCAGTTAGGGCCTTGGACTTTATCTGTTGACCTTTTGGTCCTTCGCCAGCTCCAGGATTTCGACGTAGTTTTGGGGATGGATTGGTTGACTAGGTATTATGCTTCTATTGATTGTCGAGAGAGGACTGTGACCCTCAGGGAGCCGGGACAGGATGAGTATGTTTTCAGAGGTTGTCAGAGTACGCTGTTTGCAGCGACGATCTCTTCTGCTAGAGCCCGACAGCTGATGAGTCACGGTTGTGTTGCTTTCTTAGCTACTGTGGTAGAGGCGCCTACGGCGATGCCTGGACTCGAGGACATTCCTATCGTCCGAGAGTATCCAGATGTGTTCCCTCCCGAGCTTTCGTCTATGCCGCCGGATCGAGAGATTGAGTTTGTGATTGACGTGGTCCCTGGAACCACGCCAATCTCTAAGGCACCCTACAGAATGGCACCAGCAGAATTGAGAGAGTTAAAGGCTCAGCTTCAGGATCTCATGGATCGCGGGTTTGTTCGTCCTAGTGTTTCTCCTTGGGGAGCCCCGATTCTTTTTGTGAAGAAAAAGGACGGGTCACTTAGGCTTTGTGTGGACTACAGGGAATTGAATAAAGTGACCGTCAAGAACAAGTATCCGCTTCCTCGGATTGATGATTTATTTGATCAGCTTCAGGGAGCCACGGTTTTCTCGAAGATAGATCTACAGTCCGGTTACCACCAGCTGAGGGTGAGGGCCGAGGATGTGTCCAAGACGGCGTTCAGGTCCCGGTATGGGCATTACGAGTTTACAGTGCTACCTTTTGGTTTGACGAATGCCCCGACGGCGTTCATGGATCTGATGAATCTACTCTTTCAGCCGTACTTGGACCGTTTTGTGGTGGTTTTCATTGATGACATCCTGATTTACTCCTGTAGCGACGTTGAGCACGAGGAGCACTTGAGGTTAGTGCTGCAGCTCCTGAGGGAGAAGAAGCTGTATGCGAAGTTAAAGAAGTGCGCCTTTTGGCTTCGGGAGGTTTCTTTTCTAGGCCACATTGTTTCAGCCGCAGGAGTGGCAGTGGACCCGGCGAAGATAGTTTCAGTTCGGGATTGGCCTAGACCTACGACGGTGACGGAGATTCGGAGCTTCGTGGGCCTTGCGGGCTACTACCGTCGTTTTGTTGAGGGCTTTGCGAAGCTCTCTTCTCCCCTCACCAGATTGACCAAGAAAGGGGTAAAATTTGTTTGGACAGAGCAATGCCAGCAAAGCTTCGAGGATTTGAAGCAGAGGTTGATTTCAGCACCAGTTCTTGCACTACCAGTTATGGGAGAGGGGTACGTGATTTACAGTGATGCCTCCCACAGCGGCCTTGGTTGCGTGTTGATGCAACATGGTAGGGTGATTGCCTACGCTTCTCGCCAGTTAAAGGATTATGAGAGGAATTACCCTACACATGACCTTGAGCTCGCTGCTGTGGTTTTTGCCTTGAAGCTCTGGCGGCACTATTTGTATGGCGAGCGCTGTGAGATTTTTACCGATCATCAGAGTTTGAAGTACCTGTTCACCCAGAAGGAACTCAACCTAAGGCAGCGCCGGTGGCTTGAGCTGTTAAAGGACTTTGACTTGAGCATTCTCTATCATCCCGGCAAGGCTAACGTGGTCGCAGATGCTTTGAGCAGGCGAGCAGGGCAGACCTTGAGTATGCTTATTACCCAGCAGAGACCACTGAGAGAGCAGCTGAGGAGTTTGGATATAGAGGTTGTGTCCCCGGGGGTTTCGGCAAGACTTATGTCTATGGTCTTGCAGCCCACGCTACTGGACAGGATTAGAGAGAAGCAGAGTGGGGACCCCTATCTTCTCAGGATTCGAGACCAGATGCAGCTTGGACAGAGCGGGGACTTTTCTGTGGATGTCGCGGGAGTACTCAGGTACAGGGACCGCATTTGTGTACCGGCGGATGAGGATATTAGAGAGCTGATCCTGAGAGAGGCTCACTATACACCTTACACCCTCCATCCTGGGGGAACTAAGATGTATAGGGATTTGAAGACTCAGTTTTGGTGGCAGGGCTTGAAGAGGGATGTTGGTAGGTTTGTGGCCCGCTGTCTAACTTGCCAACAGGTTAAAGCGGAACATCAGGTTCCCGCTGGCAAGTTACAAAGCCTACCAATCCCTGAGTGGAAATGGGATTGTGTTACCATGGACTTTATTGTGGGTCTGCCGAGGACTCAGGGAGGAGCCGATGCCATTTGGGTGATCGTTGATCGGTTGACTAAATCAGCTCACTTTCTGCCGATTCAGTCTGGTTGGGCCTTGGAGAGATTAGCACAGTTATACCTTGACGAGATCGTGAGGCTTCATGGAGTGCCAGCTTCTATTGTATCAGATAGGGATCCCAGGTTTACCTCTCAGTTTTGGAGGCGCTTGCAGTCGGCTATGGGGACCCAGCTTCAGTTCAGCACTGCCTTTCACCCACAGACCGACGGACAGTCGGAGCGGACGATTCAGACCTTGGAGGACATGTTGAGAGCTTGTGTCCTGAGTTTTAGTGGCAGTTGGGATCGACACTTGAGACTTGCAGAGTTTGCCTACAACAATAGCTTCCAGGCGAGTATCCAGATGGCGCCCTTTGAAGCATTGTATGGTAGGAAATGTCGATCGCCTCTTTGTTGGAGTGATGTGGGTGAAAGAAAAACCTTGGGGCCTGACTTGCTCTTGGAGGCTGAGGAGAAAGTTAAGGTTATTCGGCGCCACTTGGTCACTGCTCAGAGCCGACAGAAGAGCTACGCCGATAAGAGGAGGCGAGACTTGGTGTTTCTGGTGGGAGACAATGTGTTTTTGAAAGTCTCGCCCTCTCGAGGGATTCGGCGCTTTGGGGTGCGCGGGAAGTTGAGCCCGCGTTTTATTGGCCCATTTGAGATTCTTGAGCGTGTCGGCCCTGTCGCCTATCGGATTGCTCTACCGCCACGGCTAGCCGGTACTCATGATGTTTTCCATGTATCTGTGTTGAGGAGGTATGTCTATGATCCCTCTCACGTTGTGGACTTCACTTCTTTGGAGCTGGACGAGGATCTACACTTTCGGGAGCGCCCGATTCGAATTCTTGCTCGAGAGTCGAGAGAATTGCGAAGTCGGGTTATACCTTATGTGAAGGTATTGTGGAGCCACCACGATGAGAGAGAGGCTACTTGGGAGCCCGAGGATGAGATGAGGAATACCTACCCACACCTTTTTGAGGCCCCCTCCTGACCTTTGAGCTTTTTGGGTTTCGAGGACGAAACCATTTTGAAGAGGGGGAGGGTGTAGTGTACCGGTTTTTGTGTTGAGCTTTCTGACTCCACCGACGAGCCTTTTCACTGGGAAAAGGCGTGAGCGCGTGTATTTTTGATTTACAGCGGGGTTCGGGTGGTTCCGGGCGGCGGCGGAGGTGCCGGGGTTAAAAAGTGAGTTGCTGTGACCCCTTTTGTCTTATTTTATTATTTTTTTTCTCTTTTGCTTTAATTAACCTTATGTTAATGTGCTATAGTGCTGCTGGTGGAGTGGTTTTGGCAGAGAAAGGGAGTTGGTGAATTAAATGTTTGGGTGAGTTGATAGCTAATTAATTCCCTTGAGTGTTGGAGGGTTTTAATTAATTGCTTCCCTTATTTAATCTCTCTCTCTCTCTCTCTCGAACTCACTCCACCTCAACTTCCCACCTCTTCTCCAAGGTACCCTAGTGGGTTATTCTGAAGCAGAGAAAGAGAAGGAAGAGGCAAGTGAAAGGAAGGAGAAGAGGAGTTGGGGGAGGGTCCTTGGGTTTTTATTTTTTCCTCGCCGCGACGGTGTCGAGTCGAGCGGAGCTTTCGGGCTGCCAATAACAGGTTGGTGTTTTCATTATTGTTGCATGATGGGTTTTGGTTTTTCCCCTCCCCTCTCCTTCTTTTTGCTCTCTTTCTTTTGCTGCTGCGTTGTTTGGGCTGTTTGCCGGCGTGGCGCTGCTCGCGCCGCTCGCGCATTTGCGGCGGCGCGATCTGTGAGGGGCGCTGCTGCGCGAGCGCGCATGCTTGTCGCGCGCAGCGCACGCCCTGCTGCCGCATTGAGCAGCAGGGCGCCGGACTGCCTGGCTGCGGCGCTGGGGCCGCGCGGCCCTGCAGGCCGCGCGCTGTGCGCGCGCGGCACTGCAGAGGTGCCGCACGGGCGGCCCCTGTGCCGCGCGGCACTGCAGGCCGCGCGCAAGGCGCGCGCGGCCCTGCAAGGTGCCGCGTGGGCGGCCCTGCAGGCCGCGCGCGAGGCGCGCGGTGCTGCAGGGCACCGCGCGGGTGCCCTTGGGGCCCCGCGGCCCTGCAGGCCGCACGCGGGGCGCGCGCCGCTGCAGGGCACCGCGCGGGTGCCCTTGGGGCCCCGCGGCCCTGCAGGCCGCGCGCCAGGCGCGCGGCACTGCATGAGGGCCGCGCGGGTGCCCTTGGGGCACCGCGCGGTTGCCCTTGGGGCCCCGCGGCCCTGCAGGCCGCGCGCCAGGCGCGCGGCACTGCAGGAGGGCCGCGCGGGTGCCCTTGGGCCCCGCGGCCCTGCAGGCCGCGCGCCAGGCGCGCGGCACTGCAGGAGGGCCGCGCGGGTGCCCTTGGGCCCCGCGGCCCTGCAGGCCGCGCGCCCGGAGCGCGGCACTGCAGGAGGGCCGCGCGGCGGCCCCTTGGGCCCCGCGGCCCTGCAGGCCGCGCGCCAGGCGCGCGGCACTGCAGGAGGGCCGCGCGGCGGCCCCTTGGGCCCCGCGGTCCTGTAGGCCGCGCGCCAGGCGCGCGGCACTGCAGGAGGGCCGCGCGGGTGCCCTTGGGCCCCGAGGCCCTGCAGGCCGCGCGCCCGGCGCGCGGCACTGCAGGAGGGCCGCGCGGCGGCCCCTTGGGCCCCGCGGCCCTGCAGGCCGCGCGCCAGGCGCGCGACACTGCAGGAGGGCCGCGCGGCGGCCCCTTGGGCCCCGCGGCCCTGCAGGCCGCGCGCCAGGCGCGCGGCACTGCAGGAGGGCCGCGCGGCGGCCCCTTGGGCCCCGCGGCCCTGCAGGCCGCGCGCCCGGCGCGCGGCACTGCAGGAGGGCCGCGCGGCTGCCCCTTGGGCCCCGCGGCCCTGCAGGCCGCGCGCTTGGTGCGCGGCACTGCAGGGCGTTGCGCGGGCAGCTCTTGGGCTGCGCGGCCGTGGGTGGTGCTGTGCCGCGGGGTTTGCGGCTCGACGATGCGCCGTGGCGGTCGCGCGATGGGTTTTCCGCGCAATGGCCGGCGTTTTTCGTTGCCGGTTGGGTTTTCCGCCTTTTGAGAGTAGGGCCTTTGTCGGGTTATTTTCTGATCCCCTACTTTTTCACCAAGTTGCAGTTCGACTGAGGGATTTGCTCGTCTATGTGGACTGTGGTGCGCGTGGTACTACGTGGAGCTGTTGGACCGCACCTGGACCTCTATTTGGCGCACAGATTGCGGTTTTATCGCAGGTGGGTTGGTTTCTTCTGACGGACCACGGGATGCTCCTTTTTCTTTTCGAACGCAAAGGTATCGTGACCTGGTGCTATCAGGCAAGTACGGGTCGGCCGCGCAGGTCGCGGGTTATGGTTTCCGACCGGGATGTGTATCTTGCTGATTGGTGTTCGCTTTGGATTGCACAGCTGCATTCGAAGCCCTGGCCGAGTTACCAGAAGGGTTTTTCCCCGGCCGAGTTACCGAGAGGATGCTTTTGTCCCTGGCCGAGCTACCAGGAGGGTACCTTTCCCCGGCCGAGTTACCGGGAAGACTGTTTACCGGCCGAGTTACCGGGAGGACCTTTCTCCCTGGCTGCGTTACCAGGAGAGTGCTTCCCTGGCCGAGATACCAGCGGAAGCTCGCCCCCGGCCGGGCTACCGGGTGGCTGCGGGGAAATGACATGTGCGGGTGGTCATTTTCATAGTGTGCTAGATGTCATTTAGTACAGCATTGCATTGAGGCATATAGTGATAGATTTACTTACAGCTTTCATTCCAGTATTTATCTATCTATCTATCTGTCTGTCTTTGTCTCCAGTGGACTTGGTGGGTTACCGAGGATAGGGCATCGGTACCCACTGAGATCTGGCTTTTTTGTTGATCTCACACCCACCGTGCGTGACAGGTGATTCTGAGGCGGACTTTCCTGGACCGGCACGTGCGGAGTCTTCAGACCATGGCAAGGGCTTGGCCGACTAGTGCCACCGGGGTCTGTAGAGTCACAGGTAGAGCTACTCGGGTATTTTTGGTTCCCACTTTTGTATCTGTTAGTGGTGGTGTACCCCTTTTTGGGAGGTAGCGGATGTTGTACCTGGACTATGTACTTAGTGACTCTTGTATGCAGTTTACTTTTTTTAGTGTTGCATCTCCTTTGCTCTGATACTTGTATGGCTAGATCCCTTTTTGCAGGTTAGACGCTTCGTCTGTGCGGCAGTTTCCGCACAGACGGCGGGTCTGTTGGCGAGCCCGGGTCGCAGGCTCGACCCCGGGGCGTGACAGTATAGTGGCAGGTATGATTTATTTCTGGCATTTGGACTCATGTTTTATTTGTTATACGAGCATCACATTCTTTTTAGTAGATCTGTTGCATCATCGCATGGGTTAGAGGTAGGGCTTTTACCACGTGCACGAGAGGTTCAGTTTCCCCGATTACACTTTGCACGTGGGGGAGTGTTAATGGTCCTGCCGATGCAGATCGAGTCATGGATTTTGCCAGCGGACCTGATGGTCCTGTATCATCTATGAGATTTTGTTATAGTACTTGGGATGTTTACCTGGCTCTCTATTTTGCGGCAATTGATCACGCCGCAAAAATGGTGACCTTTAGCGAGCCACGCCAGGAGGTGATAGTGAGAGGGTGTCAGAGTACTTTCTTCGCCTCGGTAGTTTCGGCTTTCCGTGCGAGGCAGATGATGCACAGTGGATGCGTGGACTTTTTGGCTTGTGGGGTTAAGGAGCCTATGGCGGCACCGGGACTCGGGGATATCCCTATTGTCCACGAGTTCCTGGATGTGTTTCCACCGGAGCTGACTAGCATGCCGCCGGATAGGGAGAATGAGTTTTTGATTGACGTAGTCCCAGGAACTACGCCAATCTCTAAGGCTCCTTACCGAATGGTACCGGCTGAGCTGCGAGAGTTAAAGGCGCAACTTCAGGATTTAATGGACAAAGGTTTTGTGAGACCAGGTGTATCGCCTTAGGGAGCGCCGGTGTTATTTGTGAAGAAGAAGGATGGGTCGCTTCGATTGTGTGTGGATTTCAGGTAGCGTCAGTGTTCTCGAAGATTGATCTCCAGTCAGGTTACCACCAGCTGAGGGTGAGGGCCGAGGACATCTCTAAGACGGCTTTTAGATCCCGGTACGGGCATTATGAGTTCCCTGTTATGCCTTTTGGTTTAATCAATGCCCCTGCTACATTATGGATTTGAAGAACCGGGTATTTCAGCCGTACTTGGACCAGTTTGTCGTTGTGTTTATTGACGACATTTTGATTTACTCCCGGAGGGATATAGGGCATGAGGAGCACTTGAGGATAGTGCTGCAACTTCTGCGAGAGAAGAAGCTGTATGCCAAGTTTAAAAAGTGCGAATTTTGGCTTCGGGAGGTTGCATTTTAGGCCACTTTGTATCAGCCGCAGAAGTGGCAGTTGACCCGACGAAGATTGATGTTGTTCGGGATTTGCCTAGACCGACGACTGTTACTGAGGTCCGTAGCTTTTTGGGCTTAGCGGGTTATTATCGTTGGTTTGTAGAGGGCTTTGCGAAGCTCTCTATCCCCCTGACCAGTTTGACTAGGAAGAGGATAAGGTTTGTTTGGACTGAACTGTGCCAGCTGAGCTTTGAGGAGCTGAGGAGGGGTTTGATTTGGGCACCAGTTCTGGCATTGCCAGTGAGGGGCGATGGATTCATAATTTGTAGTGACGCCTCTCACAGCGGTTTGAGATGTGTTTTGATTCAGCATAGTAGGGTAATTGCTTATGCTTCACGGCAATTAAAGGATTATAAGAAGAATTACCCTACTCAGGATTTGGAGCTTGCGGCTGTGGTTGTGACGCCCCACTTCCCAGGGGGTCACCCATCCTAGACTACTCTAGCTCTAGCACGCTTAACTCTCATGTTCCTCTTGGATCTTGCTACCATCCAAAATGCTATAGCCGGGTTAGAGATTTAGTCCTATTATATCATTTATATAGAGGACTAATCCAAATTCCAGGGGTGTCACATTCTTCCCCCCTTTAAGCCCTGACGTCCACGTCAGGCTCAAGCACACTCACAAGCACCAGGCGATGTGAGACTTGTCTCGCTAGCCTTAGCCGACCTTGTGAGGAGCTGCACTCCACTCACAACAGTCATTAGCCGGGGAGCCTCGCTCTACCCGCTATATAACCCTGGCTCAGCCGAGACTCATCTCACATTTCCGGCTGGTGAATGGCTCTGATACCAACTATGACGCCCCACTTCCCAGGGGGTCACCCATCCTAGAACTACTCTAGCTCTAGCACGCTTAACTCTCATGTTCCTCTTGGATCTTGCTACCATCCAAAATGCTATAGCCGGGTTAGAGATTTAGTCCTATTATATCATTTATATAGAGGACTAATCCAAATTCCGGGGGTGTCACAATGGTGTTCGTGTTGAAGTTGTGGCGGCATTACTTCTAAGGAGAGCACTGTGAGATTTACACTGATCATAAGAGTTTGAAGTACTTGTTTACTCAAAAGGAGCTGAATTTGAGGCAACGCCGGTGGTTGGAGTTACTAAAGGACAATGATTTGAGCATTCTTTATTATCCCGGCAAGGCCAATGTTGTAGCAGATGATTTGGATAGGAGGTCAGTGCAGAGTTTGAGCATGTGGATCACGCAGCAGGCACCGCTTGTGGAGTAGTTGAGGCGTCTACAGATTGAGATTGTATCCCCTAGGGTCTCTGCTAGACTCATGTCTATGGTCTTGCAGCCCACTCTGTTGGACAGGATTAGGGAGACACAGAGTGAGGACCCCCACTTGACAAGGATCGGATCACAGCTTCAGGCAGATCAGATAGGGGATTTTGCAGTGGACAACTCGAGAGTACTACGGTACGGAGACCAGAGTTGAGAGGGGCCTATTATACACCTTTTACCAGTCATTCTGGTGGTACTAGGATGTATAAGGACCTCAAGGCACACTTCTGGTGGTCCGGAATGAAGCGGGACATTGGAAGATTTGTGGCTCACTGTTTAACTTGTCAGCAAGTGAAGGCAGAGCACCGGGTCCCTGCTGGCAAGTTACAAAGTCTTCCAATTCCCGAGTGGAAGTGGGACCACATTGTTAGTTGTATGCCCCAAAAGCCTATCAGGCTGACGCATTTTATTATATGGGACATATTTGTACTTGATCTTTATTATAATTTGGGCATTTTATGCCATTCATGTTTGATTTGTCCATGAATCGTCCTTTGATTTAATGAGATGATAATGTATATTCTTAAGAGTTAAGAATTTGAGATACATATTATTAGTGATTAAGTCATAAATGCTCTCAATCGGAGGATCATCATGGGGACGATGATTGATCCGGCAAGATTGATGTATGTGTCGTTCTCTTTTAGGATGACGAGTCTCAAGTCATTAGTGTGGAGACACTGGAGTGAACGTGCAGGTGGTTGTTAAAGAACAAGGGCACTGAGCGTGACCAATTACGAATAGTTACTTGGATGTCTACTCTTTCGTCAGTAACTGATTCGATGTTGCAGTGGTACAACTGATCCTTAGACCTGCGACACCACGACCATTCAATATGAGGCTACTGTAGTTTGACTATGCAAACTCTGATCCTAGTCACGGGTCTTAGTAGTATATGTTGGCTGCAGTCGGTTCATATTATGAATGGGTGTTTGTTTACAGGGGATCTATCGCTCTCGGTAGAGAGATAATTAGTCCTATGCTATTTGTAAGGCAAAGCTCAGAAATCCTCGGCCGGGGTAATATGGTTCATGGAAAGGTGTTTCCAAGAGTAACCATATGAGCTTCTGTCCTATCAAATTTGTCATATAACGGGTGATGGGGTTTGACGAGTATTCCATGACCTCCACTCAGTTGGGACTATGCGATAGAAGGTTTGTATTGTAAGGTAACTGCACCTAGAGGTTTAGTCCAATATTCACTTCTGACTGGATTGCCACTATATGCTGCTAGGCGTCACTGGTGGATTGTGGGAACCAATAAGAATAATTATAGTCGAATAATTATTATACGAGGGAAGAATCAAATGTGTTTGATCCATCAAAAAGAGTTTCGATGATGATGCCGATGGGGATCGCATCATATCTCACTACCAGACAGAATTGAACCTATTAGGTCACACACATAAGGAATCGCGCATGATCGATATTATGGAGATGATAAAGAAGTTTATAGAATGGATTAATTATAATCACAATACTAAAGTTTACTAATTTATTAGTAAAAGGACTAATTTGTAATTATTGTAAATAAGAGGTATTTAAGTGCAAAAGTTGCATGGTGTATTTACTAATCGTTAGTAAATATGTTGAGGACTTATGTGTAAATGTTACACACGAATCTAATTATGGATAATGGATAATCCAATCGGATTAGGATTCGATTAAGGATAATGGATGATCCAATCGGATTAGGATTCGATTAAGGATAATGGATAATCCAATCGGATTAGGATTCGATTAGGATTAGGGTTAGGGTTTTCTTATTATAAATATATGTTATATGTGACATATTAAACGATAGAAAAAAGGAGAAAAAGAAAACCCTAGCCGCCTATCTTCTTCCTCAAGTCCTCCACAATTAATTCATTGTTCTCGATCTTCGGAAGATTGCTAGCACAATTAGAAGATTGATTCATCCTCCTTACATCGACGCAAGAGTTAATTCGTGATCGGATCGCGAATCAAGGCGATTGATTTTTCGATCAAGGGCGTGATTCCGTGTGGACACAAGTAGTGGCCGGGTGCGTGCGCGGCTATCAAGGACGAACAATTTTTACCAACGATCATTGGCTTCGCGGTGATCTCGACCCGCGCAAGGTAAAAATTAAATCCTAATTGATAAGATCAATTAGATTATCTTTTTACGATCTAAAACAATACATGAGGTGATCTTGGTTTAAGAAAATTTTAATTGCGTCTTTCTTCCGCTGCGCATATACGTATTTTTCTTACAGTGGTATCAGAGCCACCCTCATCGTTTGTTTTAGATCTAATCTCTTTTTCGATGTTGATTGGGTTTTCTGGAACGATCGAAATAAAAAACAATAAAGATTGTTTTTGAATATACTGTTTTGATTGTTTTGTAACACTAATTAATTAGCATGCGGTCTAGGTGCTCTAATTAATTAGCTACGGCCATGCATGCGGTCAAAGTCATGCGACTATGGCCATGCTTGCGGTCAAGGTGCTCTAATTAATTAGCATGCGGCCATGCATGCGGTCAAGGTGCTCTAATTAATTAGCATGCGACTACGGCCATGCTTGTGGTCAAGGTCAACGTGCTCTAATTAATTAGCGTATGACCGTAGGTCACATTGATGACATGCAAGCTCTAATTAATTAGCATTGTTAGAGTATAGCAACACTAATTGATTAGTTCATGGCTTTCATTGCACGTGCTTGCCGCAATGTGTTTTGAACGCATTTACATGATATGATCATGCGCGCCTTGTGGTTGCTTAGTGCAAAATCATAATTTAAAATTAATTCGAAACCCAATTAATTAGAAATCGAATTAGAGAATTTTATTTTATATTATATGCCTGTGATGTGTATGAGGTGATGATCATGGATAGCAACCTTGTGATGATGTGAATGAGTGTAATTTAATAAGGACCCAGTGTTAGATTTATTTTGAGTGCCTGCGTGCACCAATTAAATTATGTAATTTGGAGAGCTGCGTGTCTCATTATTATTATGGGTTGTATTGTATTGTTGCAAAAATTAAACGGTAAAGGGGTAGTTCTAGGTTCCATGACGTTTTGTTCCATTCAAGAGTTGATGCGGTGCAGATCAAGTTTGGACCAAATATTGATCGAGGGAGCCGACAAGAGTTGATCTACTCCAATCTGATCAAGATGCAGAGCAAGTTTTTGTGTGTAATACCCTCTGACCCGATTCCGACCTGGTGGCTCAGGCCCGAATCAAATTAAAATCTATGATCATCACCGGTAGTTATTTTTCATATATATATGCGATATATGTGTGCATATGATGCGATGTTTTGCATGAGATGTAAATTTATAATGAATTAAAACTGATGAGATAACAAATCTCCCTAAATAAAATATTAAGTTAATGGTGTTATGAACCCATTAGTGGCCTTCCATCGTTGTAGGGTATGGGCGTCTCTTTAGTGTTGATTGATGCACCCGGATACGGGGGTCAGTTGCATTAGGGAGCCACAACCATTCTATTGGCATGAGATGCTATGTGGTAAGAAAGGGGTTGAATCCAAGAATCTGTCAGGATGAGGATTCAATGACTTTTTTATTTGCATGATGAACGGTGGGTCTAACTTAACCAAAAGATAAGGCCAAGAATCTGTTAGGATGAGGCCTATATTTTTGGAGGCCAAAGATAAAATTGCGATTTGCTTGAGAAGCATTGAACAAGAGTTGTTCACTCATTTCTTTACTCATTGCCAAGAATCTGTCAGGATGAGATTGTAGAGTCCTGGTGTTCCCTTGCCCTTGTATGCCTCCCTTTTATTTTGACGGGACTTAGGAAAACTTTTCACTATGTTTCTGCAATGGACTGGCCTGGACCGTGAGTATTTTTCTGCGATTGAGCTCGAAAAACGAAGGACGGCAAAGCGAACGGATTCGGTTTCCGATTTACGGATCTCCCGGGATGGGGGTCAAAGCGTTTGCTTTGAGTGGTGCATCGAAACCCGTGCTAAGTGGCTGGCACGCTTTTCGAGGCGATCGGACGGGATCCTGCGGTGATCGGACCTTTCATCTTTTTATGTCAGTGATTATTTTATTTATTTGGTGGTACCTCGATCTTACGGTTTCCGTTTCGGGTCCTAATTGAATACTTTTTGTCAGTTGACTAAGGAGGGGTTGAAATTCGAGAACTTCTGGGCAGACCGTCGGGACGCGTGGGTATTTTTAGGTGTTAGAGCTCGCGAAACGGAGACCGGTGGCGCGATCGGATTTGAATTCCGACCCCGGCATCTCCCAGAATTTAATTTTGAAGTTTGGACCCCTTTAGGCGCTCCGGGATCCGTGCGAGTGGATGACACGCTTTTCGAGACAATCTTAGCCGCCGGTTGTTTTTAGGGTTTCCTTAAAACCGGGGGTCGTAGGGTTTTCTCCCTCTTGGTTTTCTCTCTTGACGGCTAGGATTTAAGGCGGCGCTTTTAAGAAAGAAAGAGAGGAACCCGAATCGATATTTCCTCTCTTTTCAAGAAGCGGCGTAGGAAACGAGACGAGAGATGGGGAGATGCCTTTCTGCGAGATTGATCGAGCGAGGAATGGGTGACCCTCTTTCCTCCTTCTCCCCTACCGGCGAAAACAAGGTGAGCGGTTCGGGTCTCCCCGGTTATTTTTTCGATATGATGTTTTCCTTTTGTGGTTGTCTTGGGCAATACATGGTGTTGAACGGGACGCCGCCGCCGCCGTCGTTGAACGGGAGGCCGCCGCCCCCGTTATCATGCCCACGGGGTCGTCGCCGGAGTCGCACGGGAGCGAAAACGGAGTTGAAATCGCGAAACCGGAGCCTCGGGGGGGGGGGGGGGGGGGGGGGGGGGCGAAAATAGGGTTTACTGTTCATCGTGTACGGATCCTCCAGCCGCGGTCCACAGACCCCGGGCGTGCACCCTGTGCATGCCCCGTAGCCCCGGAGGCGCAAACCCGGCGCACGGAACCGTGCGCCGGGCTGCACACTGTGCGCGGTGCACGCTCCGAGCGTGCACCCGGCGCTCGCCGCGGCAGCCGCGCGGCATGGACCCGGTCCGCGCCCTTCCCCGTACGCGGCCCGGCCCAAGCCGCACCGGCTCACCCTGCCGAGCGGTGCACCCGGTCTGCGCCGCGGTCACCTGCTGCCGTGGACCCGGTCCATGCCTGGATCCGTGCACCATCCGTCAGCCCGGAAGCCCGGGAGCTCCGTTTTGGCCCGTTTCGTCCCGTTTTTGAGTGTTTTTGACCACGACGATGTTTTTAACATTACTTTTCCTACTTTACTTTTTCGGGCGCAAGGTGGGAGGACTTCGGACTGGAATTTCCCGCACACCCTTTCTTCGCGTTCCAGGTGGGTACCCCTTGAAATATCTTTGTGCATGTTTCCGTTATTGTTATTTATATCTTGTAAGGGGTGACGTAGACCTCCTGGTTTAATGAATGTCGTGGCGGGAGACTAGATGGGCAGATAGCCCCTCCGAACAACAGTAGGATTGTTCGGAGTATGCGAGCGATGAGGACGACGAACAGCGTGACCAGTCGGACGTCAAAAGGTGGGTTCCTTCCCCGACAGTTATTGAGTCGGGAAACGAGGACAATTGGTAAGAGCAAAGGTTTGACACGTTAAAAGTGGTACGTTGACCCGTGTACCCCATGCAGCGGTGGCGTTAGGAATGGGGACCCCCGTGGGTGGGGGGTGTGAGCGGTGATGCCGAGGTGGGTGCTCGGCGGCCGAGGCAGGTGCTCGGCAGGGGTTCCGAGGCAGGTGCTCGGTGTGGTTGCCGGGGAAGGTGCCCGATTTTGTTTGCACAAGGTTCTGCGTTGTATTGTTTGCACAAGGTTCTGCGTTGTATTGTCTGCACGAGGTTCTGCATTGTATCGTTTGCACGGGGTTCTGCATTGTATGGTTTGCACAGGGTGCTTCATTGTTGATTACTCTGGTTTCTATCGTGGTTTGCCTTACTTTAGCCCATATTGCTTCTATTATTGTTTCTGGTCACTGACTCCCCACTCCGTGACAGGTTCGCCGAGTCCGTCCAGGGTCGAGCGCTAGGTCGTTGGTGAGGCCACGTGAGCGATCTTCTGGCCCTTAGAGGCTACAGTACGGTATTCTTTACCTCCCTTGTTCCTTTCATTACGCATTGTAGCTAGTTGTGGATCGCGATACCCTCGTGGGATCGATGTGGATGTTGGGCTGTTCAACAACCCTTCTGGATGGGTGTTTTGTTCTCATTTCTTGGCTTGGCCGCTTTCAAACTACAAACAAGGAACAAGAAAATTGTTGTGAAAACTGTTTTAGAAATATGGGTGCCGTGTGGGCACCGTTTTCAAATTCTGTGGATTTTTGTGGTTTTAAAAATAGTTTTATAAAACCGATGTCGAGTGGGCATCGCATTCAAAACCCTGTGGTTTTATTCTTTCAAAAATAGTTGGCCCCTTTATTACTTGTGGAAATTGATTGTATGTTGTTGAAAATGGTTGTATGTGATTGGCAATCGGTCTAGTGTGGTTAAAGGCATGCTTATGTGAACTTTGTAATCAGGACGCCGTGCATATACAAAGGAGACTCTGCCCGTTTGCAGGGTGAATTTGTATATGCGGCGGGTCTGGGCACGCGCCGGGGGAGATTGGTTTCAAAAAAAAATATATGTGAAATTTTGGGAGCATCGGTGGCTACCGCTCCGCGCGTAAAAACCCCCCCGGGGCGTGACAGAGGTAGTGTGCAAATAGATGGGACCGCAATTCCCACTAGAAACTTTTAGTAAAGTTTCCGTTTTCTCCACTCGGGGAGTGTGGAGATTCGCTAAAATTAGTGGGAGGCACCGTTTAGATTTAATGACCCTAATCAAAATGGATTATGATTAAGTACACAACTAATTAGGATCTTAACCATCTGCAGAAAATGTCCGCCTCTAACCCACTTGTCAGAATACTTGATACTAATCGCTTAACTGGACCAAATTTCACCGATTGGCTGAGGAATTTGAGAATTGTTCTCAATTCTGAAAAATTAGCCTACGTGTTGGACACGGAGGCTCCAGCAGTGCCCGCAAATCCAACAGCTCAACAGAAAGATGCTAGAAATAAATGGACTGATGATGACATGAAGGTAAAATGCTACATGCTTGCGTCTATGAGTAATGAGTTGCAACGCCAGCATGAGCACATGGAGAGTTCTGCTGACATCTTGCTTCATCTTAAAGAGTTGTATGATGAGCAAAGTCGAACAGCTCGTTACGAAGTGTCAAGGCGACTGTTCAGGACTAAGATGTATGATGGTCACTCAGTCAATAATCATTGCTTGGCGATGATTAAGGACATTGAGGAGCTTGAGAAGCTCGGAATGACTATGGACGCAGAACTTCAAATTGATTTGATCTTACAATCATTACCTGATTCATTTTCTCAGTTTATTTTAAATTTTCAAATGAATAAAATTACTTGCACTCTCGCCGAGCTGTTGAATATGTTGGTCACGGCTGAAGGAATGCTAAAAGTCAATAAGGGCTCAGTTTTGGCTGTTGAACGGGCTTCCCCCAAAAGAAAGTCTAAATGGAAAAAGAAGAAGCCTGCAAAGAAGCCAAAAACTGACACTGTCAAGGTAAATCCCAAAAAGAAGGCCGCCAAAGGAACTTGCTTCCACTGTCAAAAGGATGGCCACTGGAAGAGGAATTGCCCGGACTATTTGGCTAGCCTGAAGGACAAGGTGAAGAATAAAACTTTGGAAGGTACGTCCGAGATTCATATCATTGAAACTACTTGCTTATCGGTTTGTTCTACTTTTACATGGGTCATTGACTCGGGATGCACCTCGCATTTGTGTATTTCAATGCAGGCGCTAAAGAAAAGTAGACGACTTAGGGATGGAGAGATTACCCTACGCGTTGGAAACGGAGCAAGAGTTGCTGCTGTTGCTGTAGGGACTTATCCTTTATGTCTACCGACAGGAGTAGTTTTAGAACTTAGAGATTGTCTTTATGTTCCTAGTGCGACTAGAAACCTTATTTCTATTTCACGTTTGGTATTGGACGGTTATAAGTTTATTTTTGAATCAAACATTTGTTCAATTTATTTAAGAAATAATTTGATAGGTTGTGGTTCTTTAATAGACAATCTCTATTACTTACATATGGATGCTAGTATGAATACAGTTGACAATGGCATGAATGAGAATACTATTGGTTTTAAAAGACCCAGAGAGAAGGTAAACGAAACATACTTGTGGCATCTGAGGCTTGGTCACATTGGAGAAGATAGGGTTAACAAGCTGGCTAAGGATGGTATCTTAGGATCCTTACTCCCTGAACCATACCCAGCTTGTGAATCATGTCTTCAAGGAAAAATGACTAAGTCTCCCTTTGTTGGACAAGGACAGAGAGCTATCGAAGTACTCGCCCTGATACATACTGATGTATGTGGCCCATTCGATGTGTCTGCTTGGGGCGGCTATCTCTACTTTATTACCTTTACTGATGATTATTCACAGTATGGGTACGTGTATTTAATTAAACACAAGTCTGAAGTCTTTGAAAAGTTTAAAGAGTTTAGACAAAAAGTAGAAAAGCAAATGGAAAAACCGATTAAGGTTCTTCGATCCGATCGAGGAGGGGAATACCTTAGCACGGATTTCTTAACCTACCTCAAGAATAATGGTATTGTCTCTCAATGGACTCCTCCTGGAACACCAGAACTGAATGGGGTGTCTGAACGGAGGAATCAAACTTTATTAGATATGGTTCGATCTATGATGAGTTTTACAGATTTACCTACGTCACTTTGGGGTTATGCACTTCTTACGGCTATTTATATTTTAAACATAGTACCTTCCAAATCTGTTCCCACCACACCATATGAGATGTGGCACGGTAGGAAGCCAAGTTTTACTCACATTAAGACTTGGGGTGTCCGGCTTATATTAAGAAATTAAAGACGGACAAATTGGAAAGCAGATCAGTCAAGGGAAGATTCATTGGTTATCCCAAGGAATCACTTGGATACAATTTTTATCTCCCAGAAAGTCACAATGTGATTGTGAGCCGACATGCCTTCTTTCTTGAAAATGAATTTATTTTAGCAGGAGGCAGTAGGAGAAAAATAGAACTAGAGGAGAAAGTCTCTTTAGAATCGAGCATTCCAAGAGCCCTTCCTGATAACTCTGTGATACCAGAGATTACATTGCCACCTCGCAAGTCTAGTAGAATCTCTCATCCTCCTGATAAATACATGGGATTATTTATAGAGGACATGGAGGAAATGTTCCTAGTGGGAGACAAGGATCATAGAGATGATCCTAAGACTTATAGCGAGGCGATGTCAGACATCGACTCCGAAAAATAGTTGGAAGCCATGAAGTCTGAAATAGACTCAATGTACTCCAATCAAGTTTGGACTTTGGTTGATCCACCGGAGGGTATTGTACCCGTTGGATGCAAATGGATCTTCAAGAGAAAGATTGGTTCTGATGGAAAGGTAGAGACCTATAAAGCTAGGCTGGTAGCGAAAGGTTATAGTCAACGCGAAGGCATTGACTATCAGGATACCTTTTCACCTGTAGCCATGCTTAAATCCATCAGAACTCTGCTTGCTATTGCTGCACATTATGACTACGAGATCTGGCAAATGGATGTAAAAACTGCTTTCCTGAATGGATATCTTGAAGAAGAAATCTATATGGAGCAGCCTTTGGGTTTCACTACCAAAGATAGAAGTCATAAAGTGTGCAAGCTTCAACGATCCATTTATGGGTTGAAGCAAGCTTCTCGGAGTTGGAACACTCGTTTCAATGATGCAGTCGAATCGTTCGATTTCATCAGAAATGAAGAAGAGCCGTGTGTGTATAAAAAGGTTAATGGGAGTGCTGTTACTTTCCTCGTATTGTACGTGGATGACATACTCCTAATTGGGAATGACGTTCCTATGTTAACATCGGTGAAGTTATGGTTATCCAAAGAGTTTTCTATGAAAGACCTTGGAGAAGCATCTTATATCCTAGGGATAAAGGTCTATAGGGATAGACCTAAGAAGTTGCTTGGTTTATCGCAAGCTATGTACATAGATGAAGTGTTGAAAAGGTTCAGCATGGAGAATTCCAAAAGGGGTATGGTACCTCTAAGACATGGAATTCACCTCTCTAAGACTATGTCTCCTAAGACACCTGAAGAGAGAAGCCGCATGAGCAGGATCCCTTATGCTTCCGCAATAGGGAGTTTAATGTATGCGATGCTATGTACTCGACCTGATATAGCACAGGCTGTGAGCGTCACTAGTCGATATCAGTCGAACCCAGGCGAAGAGCATTGGGTAGCGGTAAAGAATATCCTTAAGTACTTGAGAAGAACAAAGGATATGTTCTTGGTTCTTGGAGGTGGAGAACTCAAAGTTAATGGCTATACAGATTCAGATTTTATGTCTGATATAGATGATAGAAAGTCTTCGTCTGGGTATCTATTTATTTGCAATGGTGGGTCAATAGTTTGGAAGAGTTCTAAACAAGAGACGATTGCTGATTCTACTATGGAGGCGGAGTACATCGCTGCATCTGAAGCTACCAAGGAAGCTGTTTGGATCAAGAAATTTATCACTGAGCTTGGGGTGGTTCCCTCTAGTAGGGATCCCCTGCCACTATTTTGTGATAATAATGGCGCCATAGCATTAGCTAAGGAGCCGAGATCTCATCAGAAATCCAAACATATCGAGCGGCGGTATCACAAGATCAGAGAGTACATCAAAAATAAACATATTGAAGTGCAGAAGGTTGCCTCCGCAGATAACGTGGCGGACCCGCTAACTAAGGCTTTGACTCAGCAAAAACTAGAGACTCATCTTGAGAAGATGGGCATTAGATATATGACTGATTGGCTTTAGTGCAAGTGGGAGATTGTTAGTTGTATGCCCCAAAAGCCTATCAGGCTGACACATTTTATTATATGGGACATATTTGTACTTGATCTTTATTATAATTTGGGCATTTTATGCCATTCATGTTTGATGTGTCCATGAATCGTCCTTTGATTTAATGAGATGATAATGTATATTCTTAAGAGTTAAGAATTTGAGATACATATTATTAGTGATTAAGTCATAAATGCTCTCAATCGGAGGATCATCATGGGGACGATGATTGATCCGGCAAGATTGATGTATGTGTCGCTCTCTTTTAGGATGACGAGTCTCAAGTCATTAGTGTGGAGACACTGGAGCGAACGTGCAGGTGGTTGTTAAAGAACAAGGGCACTGAGCGTGACCAATTACGAATAGTTACTTGGATGTCTACTCTTTCGTCAGTAACTGATTCGATGTTGCAGTGGTACAACTGATCCTTAGACCTGCGACACCACGACCATTCAATATGAGGCTACTGTAGTTTGACTATGCAAACTCTGATCCTAGTCACGGGTCTTAGTAGTATATGTTGGCTGCAGTCGGTTCATATTAGGAATGGGTGTTTGTTTACAGGGGATCTATCGCTCTCGGTAGAGAGATAATTAGTCCTATGCTATTTGTAAGGCAAAGCTCAGAAATCCTCGGCCGGGGTAATATGGTTCATGGAAAGGTGTTTCCAAGAGTAACCATATGAGCTTCTGTCCTATCAAATTTGTCATATAACGGGTGATGGGGTTTGACGAGTATTCCATGACCTCCACTCAGTTGGGACTATGCGATAGAAGGTTTGTATTGTACGGTAACTGCACCTAGAGGTTTAGTCCAATATTCACTTCTGACTGGATTGCCACTATATGCTGGTAGGCATCACTGGTGGATTATGGGAACCAATAAGAATAATTATAGTCGAATAATTATTATACGAGGGAAGAATCAAATGTGTTTGATCCATCAAAAAGAGTTTCGATGATGATGCCGATGGGGATCGCATCATATCTCACTACCAGACAGAATTGAACCTATTAGGTCACACACATAAGGAATCGCGCATGATCGATATTATGGAGATGATAAAGAAGTTTATAGAATGGATTAATTATAATCACAATACTAAAGTTTACTAATTTATTAGTAAAAGGACTAATTTGTAATTATTGTAAATAAGAGGTATTTAAGTGCAAAAGTTGCATGGTGTATTTACTAATCGTTAGTAAATATTTTGAGGACTTATGTGTAAATGTTACACACGAATCTAATTATGGATAATGGATAATCCAATCGGATTAGGATTCGATTAAGGATAATGGATGATCCAATCGAATTAGGATTCGATTAAGGATAATGGATAATCCAATCGGATTAGGATTCGATTAGGATTAGGGTTAGGGTTTTCTCATTATAAATATATGTTATATGTGACATATTAAACGATAGAAAAAAGGAGAAAAAGAAAACCCTAGCCGCCTATCTTCTTCCTCAAGTCCTCCACAATTAATTCATTGTTCTCGATCTTCGGAAGATTGCTAGCACAATTAGAAGATTGATTCATCCTCCTTACATCGACGCAAGAGTTAATTCGTGATCGGATCGCGAATCAAGGCGATCGATTTTTCGATCAAGGGAGTGATTCCGTGTGGACACAAGTAGAGTCCGGGTGCGTGCGCGGCTATCAAGGACGAACAATTTTTACCAACGATCATTGGCTTCGCGGTGATCTCGACCCGCGCAAGGTAAAAATTAAATCCTAATTGATAAGATCAATTAGATTTCCTTTTTACGATCTAAAACAATACATGAGGTGATCTTGGTTTAAGAAAATTTTAATTGCGTCTTTCTTCCGCTGCGCATATACGTATTTTTCTTACACACATCACTACGGATTTCGTCACAGGACTGCCGGGGGCACAGTGTGAATCCGAAGCGATTCGGGTTATCATGGATAGACTCACCAAGTTTGCACACTTCTTGCCTGTACGGATGACTTGGTCGTTGCAGCGTCTTGCACAGTTGTATTTGGATAAGGTGGTGAGGCTACGCGGTGTAACCGCCCCGATGGTATCAGTTAGGGGCCCGAGGCTTGTATCGCATTTTGAGGGAGTCTACAGTCAGCCTTGGGGACCCAGCTCCGATTTGGCAAAGCGCTCCACCCCCAAACCGATGGACAGCCTGAGCGCACCATACAGACCCTTGAGGATATGTTGAGAGCGTGCGTTATGGATTTTGGAGGAGGGTGGTACCGGCACTTAGCATTGGTTGAGTTTGCGTACAACAACAGCTATTAGGCGAGCATTTAGATGGATCCGTTCGAGGCGTCGTATGGACGCAAGTGTCGGTCGCCCTGAGGAGGACTTTGGGACCGGATTTACTGTTGGAGACAGAGGATAAAGCCAGAATAGCTCGCCGACATCTTGAGATGGCCCAGAGCCGTCAGAGGAGCTACGCCGATACTCGGCAGCGAGACTTAGAGTTTCAATTGGGGTGATCAAGTCTTTTGGAGGTCCCGCCTTCGAAAGAAGTTCGGAGAATTGGTGTTCGTGGAAAGCTCAGTCCCCGTTCTATCCGACCCTTCGCACGCGATCGACTTCACTTCCTTGGAGATCGGTGAGGACCTTGGATATGAGGAGCGCCCGTTGCGAGTTCTTGCTCGTGAGGTGAGGGGATTTGCGCAACCGGGCCATTTCCGTACTTGAAGATCTTGTGGAGCCTTCACGAGGAGCGCGAGGCTACTTGGGAGTTAGGGACAGTGTTGTGCGTTACCTGCCCCTTTTCTGTTCTAGGCTTCCGGTTGAGGTACGTTTGGTTGTTTTTCTTGTTTCGTGGACGAAACTCCTTTTAGTGGGGGAGGATGTAGTGGTCCAGAATCCTATGCAACTTTTCTGGTGAATCCATTGTGTAGAAAATCTAATGTTGGTGTGTTTGGCCCATAGTGCATCAAAGGGATGCCACAGTTGGACCCTGTGAGGTATCTTTTGCTGTATTGGCCTTCGTCTGCATTTGCCGAAAATTTGAAAAGGTTTTTGGCCGAACAGAGGTTGGAATTGGATTCAGCATGGAAAAACGCTTGAAAACGGCTATTTGCTTGTTTGATTCGGAGTCCGGATGACTAAAAAGGGCTTTCGAAAGTTTGCAGGGATTTTCGGTGCATGGGGAAGGACCGTGGACCGGCCTGAGCCACGTGGCAGCCTGTTATTGGCCGGCTCACGTAGCTCGGTCCACGGGGAGGCGCGGCGGTGCATGGACCGCGAGCGGGGGACGCGTGGCGTGCCCGGAATGGCCGGCGCACGCGGCGCGGCTCAGCGACTTTGCGCGGCTGTGGTGGACCGGGCGCATGACACGTGGCGGCCTGGAATTGGCTGGCTCACGAGGGCGTGGTCCACGGTGTGCGCGGAGGGGCGCCTCGGGACGGCGCGCGCGCTGTGGCGCCAGGCGGGCGGTCGGCCGCACTCAAGTGCGGCCACGCGTCGCCCTGCGTGTGGCGGGCCGTACCTACCCCCGCTGACCGCGGGGGGACGCGTGGCGCGCGGTGGGAGCCCATGCACCGCTGTCCCGTGTACGGGGACACGTGGCATCACCTCAGGTTTCCGGGCGCGTCGGACGGGACTGGTGCAACCCGTGTTGGCGGATTCGGGCGCCCGAATTCTGCGCCCGAATCCGGCCCAACACAGTGTTGGGCTGGGCCTATAAATAGGCTTCCTTGGTTTCCTTTTCGGGATTTTGGACTTCTTTTCACAGAGAGCTCTTCAGGGAAGTTCTTCCTCTCACAGTGCACAATACTTCAGAGGACTTTGAGGATTTTTGGAGGTCATCTCTTCGGCTTTTTCTGCGACGCGGCGCACAATGACGCTTCTACACCGACGACCCGTTTCGTCGCAGTTTAGTGTACAGACTCCCCCGGCTCACCCCGACCTCCGATTCCGGCGATTCTTGAGCTGTTGGACTCTCGACAGGTAGGACTCCAACTTCTGTGTTTTGAGTTTCCTCGTTTTCCTTGCTGACCTTGGAGTTTCTTGAGCTTCCATTTGACCTATTTTTTCTCGCGGAGTTTTGGACAGCGTCGTGGTGTTTTGGCTATATCTTTGCGCACAGGCGTCGGATCGAGGCGTTTCAAGAGGCATTTTTCATCTACATTTCGCAAGGAATCCTGGATTTTTCTCAGATTTTTCTAAATATTTTTCGAAGGTGAAAATCCTCTTCTCCCTGAGTTCTTGGATGCTGAAATCCTGTACAGGTTTCTTTGGGGTGTTTCCCTTGCCGAATTTGTATCTCAGCGTAGGAAACTCGGATTTGAACGTGCAGGTACTCGTTTTGACCGGTTTGTCGCGAGGATCATGACAGTATTTTTGTTGGAATTTTTCGGATAGATCTTGCAGGTGAAAAAGACAGAATTGTGGACTATTGTACTTTGGGCAGATTATGATTGGAATATTGTATGTTAATTGTGTATGTTCTTTTGGGGAATGTTGTGCAGTGTTGTGGAGATTATTTGGACCGAGCGTGGACTTCACTTTTGGGACCAGGATTTAGCGCTCGAGGTGGGTGTTGTTGCGAATCTCTACTTTTGACTAACCCACTAGGCTTATTGGAGTGTTTTCCATGCTAGGAAGTTAATTACACCCTCTGAATGATATTTGCATGCTTATGTGAGATAGATGGGACATATGTTAGTGCTTGCTTACTAATGACATTAGTGAATTAGAGTGGTAATATCACTTGAGAGATAGAAGGCTCTATTAGTAACTTTGTGGATAGTATGCATGATTTACCAGTACATAGGGTACTTGGGCCAATGTGATGATGTGTTGCCAGCATGTTTTACTTCGTGGACAATTGCATTTATTTCACAAAGTACAGGACAATTGCATGTTTGATTGGACATCTAGTTAGGCCACTATTTACTGCTGCACTATCATATTGGGAAATGACTTAGGAGAAACCATGTTTAGATGTTCTCCTTTCTATTCAGTTGCATGTTGCTCGAGTTAGAGCAGGGGTATGGGATAGTGTAGTCGAGGTCATCGAGTCAGGGTCAGATTAGACTCGATTATGGATCGTGGGGCATTGTGGTAACCGCGGACAGTAGGCGGTTAGCCAGATGTTGATTACTTTATCAGATTTGGACTTGTGGGGTGTTGCGGCGACCGCGGACATTGGGCGGTTGACCGGATGTTTTACTTATGCATCAGATTGGGTATCAAATCTCTCTAGTGGATGGAGTTGCCCACTTATTGAGTTTTATTATACCAGATTGGGGATCGGGGTTTCTTTTAGTGGACGGAGTGTGAGGTCCCGGAATCCCCCGCGTAGGGTTGCTGGATGTTGGGCAGCTTTCGGTCGCCGTTGGGGGTGTTGGTGCGCGTGTTGGGGGCCCAGAAATGGATTTGTGATGCAATTTGGGATTTGCTTGCATCACTGGAGGCCTGCGTGGGTTGCGCGCAATTTGGACACAAGTGGTGGACTTCGGGCTTAATTTGAGACCCCGTGGAAAGTTGGGGGACCCGTCGGGTGTTTAGAAGTGATTTCGCGCGATTCAGATGTCAAATTAGACTCCGGGTGAAGTCCGGATAAAAGTTTAACTCTCCGGTCGCCTTCGGGAATTTTTAGAGTTGGAATTTGGCAAATCGGACTTTAAAAATGGTCCCGGCGCGAAAATCGGATCGAGTGGGCATTCGGCAAATTTTCGGGTGAGAATTTGGAGAAATGGACATCGTTTTTGGATTCAGCGCGCGAAATCGCGAAGAATGGACTATTTACTTGTTGGTTTTGGAGCCCTGTTGATGTGCGCATTTTTCGAGGCATCACGGCACGTTTTTCGAGGTGGCGTGTGGATTCCGAAGCAGCTTTTGGCGGCACGGATTCCGAGGGCGCGGCAGGCGTACGGTCGCGACAGGGGGCACGCAGGCGCGCGGCGCGGAATGCGCAGGGGCCGCCACGTGGCGGCCCCCCGTTGGCGCCCGCGCGGGCGCGGGGGCACGTGCGCCCGTGTAACGGGCGCGTGTCCCGCGCCTGCGCGTGGTGCGGTGCAACGCGCCCGTGTGGCGGGCGCGTTGCCGCTCGCCACGTGGCGCCCGGGCGCGTGCGTGAACCTGGCGCACGCGCCCGGCTGTGGACCGCCCGGTTTGGGGCTCCCTGGTTGGCCCGAGCTGTGGACCGGGGCCGTGCACCGGCCCCGTGGACCACTTTCTCTCCCCCTCATTTTCTTCTTCTTCTTTCTTCTCCCCCGCAAGCCAAATCTCCTCCATTTTCTTTTCTTCCTTCTTCACCCGAGCGAGAGAGGGAGTGAGGAGGAGATTTTGGGTGGTGCGGTGGCGCATCGTGAACCTCGTGGAGCGTGCGCGGGGTTCCGTTGGGGGCGTTTCGGCGACGGCGGCGCAGTCGGGTAGGTCCCGTGTGTTGGTTTTACTGTATTTTTGTACAGTTTTTGGGGCGATCTTTTAGACTGTAACTGACCCTCTTGCTCTTTTCTGTGTCCGGCACCGCGCACCGTTTTGCGTGCGGACTTCGTTTTGCGTGCGGATCCTGGCACCGCTCACCGTTTTGCGTGCGGACTCCGTTTTGCGTGCGGATCCTGGCACCGCGCACCGTTTTGCGTGCGGACTCCGGCACCGTGCACCGTTTTGCGTGCGGACTCCGTTTTGCGTGCGGATCCTGGCACCGTGCACCGTTTTGCGTGCGGACTCCGGCGCCGTGCACCGTTTTGCGTGCGGACTCCGTTTTGCGTGCGGATCCTGGCACCGTGCACCGTTTTGCGTGCGGACTCCGGCAGCGGACATCGTTTTGCGTGCGGACTCCGTTTGGCATGCGAATTCCGACACCGTGCTCCGTTTTGCGTGCGGACTCCGGCAGCGGACATCGTTTTGCGTGCGGATCGCGTGGAGGCCAATTGCAAGTGTCTACGAGCAATTGGTGGCAAATCGAGGTGGGTGGCCTTATCTCCAAGTTTTATGGAATGTACATTAATTCTATTAATGTAGGACTATGCATGATAGTTTATTTCCTTGTGTAGCATGCTAGATTGTTGGAATGGCTATCCCTTTATTATCGGTTAATGTGGTTATCTTGGAACTTGACCTAGCACCCCCGTCATATGTTGTATGTGTAACCAGACTAGTAGAAAACCCTCACTTGGGCTAGGGTTATTTATGCTTAGACATCCACACTGTTCCTTCATCCCTGGACATAGTGTTTTCTCGCCCGGGTAGTGGGCCGAGAGGTCGGGACTTGCTTTTAGTGTGGGATGCTTTTGCACTCTTGCTTGGGAGCAGAGTGGAGTCTGGTAGTTGTAGCTGGGTTGCTTATCTGTGCCGGGAGCCGTTTGGGTAAACGGTAGTCCCGGGAGGTCTTGTTTCCCTGTTGTGCCGTCGTAGGGGGAGCCGTTGCGCAGACGGCAGTCCCGGGCCGTCGAGTATCTTCCGGTCCGCCTTGTTGGGAACCGTTGGGGTTGACGGTGGTCCCAGGTCGTTGAGTGTTGTCCGACCTGTTTTGTTACCCTGAGTTGTGGGTCGTTCCTGGCTGTGGAGTATCTCCAGCCAGTGAGCCTTGTGCTGCGAGCCGTTGGCGAGGCTAGTGTCTCGTGTTTCGAGTTAGCCGAGCAGCTGAGCCGTCGAGAGTTCTCCGACTGTTGTGCGAGGTATTTGGGGATCCTGAGTCCTACCGTTCTGAGAGTGAGCGTGGATTTTGACTAGCCTGCTTATGCCAATTTGTGATACTCTATGCCGCGCCGTTTTCCTCAGTTGGAGTCGCGTCCCTGAGATGCCGCTGTGGATACGATGGGCCTGTTGAGGCAGTTTTGCGCGAGGGGTGAGTTAGTCGGGCAGGACGCCCCACGTAAATCCCGTCCTCATGGGGATGCGTGGTAGTGGGCAGGCGCGTTCCTAGTCGACAGGCGCAGGCTTGACTGGACCCTATGAGGCAGTCAGTTCGATTGGGTCTTTTGAGCACCTTGGGTGCGAGTGGTCTCTTTTACTTTCATCTGTTCCACTTTTTGAGTATCTAGATAGAGGTATGGCAGCTGTAGAGTAGCTCCAGCTTTTCTTGTTCAGATTTCATTGCTCTGTTATCTTTTACCTCTAGTAGACTTGGTGGGCAGACCGTTGGGCTTGTTGACGGCACCCACTGAGAACTACTGTGGGAAGTAGTTCTCACACCCGTCGTGGTGTCTTTTTCCCCAGGAACTTCTTCTCCTGTTCCTGTTGCTCCAGTTGCTGATCCTTCTGACCGAGGCGAGGGAGTCGCGAGCTAGTTCCCTACCCGTCGTTGGAGTGTAGCGGTACCCCTTCAGAGGAGAGCTTCAGTAGATTAGTTACTTCTTTTCCTCTGTTGAGAGACCTTTATTGTGAGGTATAGAGTTGTACTTTATTTTACAGTTTGAGAGACTGATGTAGTGAGGATATTTTTGTAGTGAGAGCTTGTACACTGATGTACTTTATTGGAGATATCTCCCTTTTGAGTCTTGTATCAGAGGACTTGGTATACGATCATATTTGGGAGATGGATATTGTATTATCTTCAGTTGTACAGTGTTTGGTTTCCAGTTCTTACTAGTTTACTTTCAGCTCTGATATCTGTATCTCTGTAGTTGATTCTTTCTGCAGGTTAGACGCTTCGTCTGTACGGCAGTTTCCGTACAGATGGCGGATCTGTTAGTGAGCCCGGGTCGCAGTTTCGACCCCGGGGCGTGACACGGAGTTTTCCACTTTGATCATAGTCATGATCAAAGTCCTGCTATACAGAGATACTTGTTACTGAGATACTTTACTCGTGTGGGTCGCTCCCCTCGAGTGCCACTCCGGAGGTAGGCTTTCTCGGACCCAGCCTTGTGTGCCGGTCTGATACTTATTTTGGGATGCGAGCCGTGCGGGCCGATCCCGCGGTTTCGAGCCTTATGTGCAGATTCCGCTGAGCAGGCAATGCCAGTTCTACTGGTGGCACATGATTGGGTTGTTTGGACAGATACGGTTTTCTGATGCATTCATACAGTCATCTCTTTTGATACTGCATTTAGAGGCATAGTAGTGATAGTTTTCCTTATCAGTAGCCTTTATAGCTTACTACTGTTTTTCCCTTTTTGCCTCTAGTAGTCCTAGTGGGCACGTCAGAGTTTGAGGTTTTCCCACTAGGGGAGGCTACTGTTCTTTATAGTAGTTCTCACCCCCATTGTCTTTCTCTTCTTTTCCCCCTTTGTTTTGCGGAGTCTTCTGCGGGAGTTGCAGGGCCGTCTCGGGCAGACCGAGGTAAGCAGATCGCTGACTAGATAGTTCATCTACCCCGACTTCGAGCTTAGTCGTGTATCAGTTGTACCCCTTTCTTTTCTCAGACAGTTGTAGTTATTTTGGGCCTGGCTCTTGCCAGCTGTTTGTACTTATTTGGTGAGCTGGGAGAGACACTTGTATTTTGAGAGTTTTTATTATGCTTTTACTTTCCAGCTGTAGTCTGAGATGTAGTAGATTTATTTTAGCTCTGTTTATTGCTCCTTTATCTATATCTTTTTTATCTGAGCAGGTTACCGGCGCTTCGTGTACACGGGAAATTCTGTGTGCACGGCGGATCTGTGGACGGGCCCGGGTTCTGGTTTACACCCGGGGCGTGACATCATCTATATTGATTAATTTGATTCTAGGGTTTCAAAACTCAGATCTCTTGTAGAATCAAATTAATGAATACTTAGATGGTATTTCCGATCTATCTTTGATCTAAGTATTCGGAGGATTTTCACCACCAACAAACAACGATTTTGCCCAAAATCGGCGCGTGGATTCGCGCGGCCTTGTGGACTCAAGGTGCTACCGTTTCGTGGATTCGAAACGAGGTGCGTTCGTGGATTCGAGACGTACTACTTGGTGGAGACCGTGGATTCGGTTGACGTCGTGGATTCGACGTTGGACGCTGTGGATTCGGCGTTGGACGCAAATCGTGGATTCGAGGCGCGTTGTGGAGCGAGCGGCGAAGATCTACTTGGAGCGTACGGTAAAGGTTGAGTCGTGTGTGTGTGCGGTATATCACCTTGTACGTGTTCAATCTTAGTGGATTTCACCGTGTGATCGGTCCCGTGGTTTTTTACTCCTGGATTGGAGTTTTCCACGTAAAATCTGTGCGTGTTATTTATTTTTCCGCATTAGGGTTATTTTTACGCAAAGATTTTGGTGTGTTTATTGTTTACACCTATTCACCCCCCTCTAGGTGTTTTTTCCCCTATTCAGATCCATATTTAACATAACCCACAATCTGAACCGTTTTAAAAATCGCTGAACCGTTTTAATGAAAAACTGGTTTTTAAAAATAGTTTTTACTCATTGAGATCGCCCAAAGGGGTCGGATAGGTTCAGGGTGCATGTTTTCTCATGCCGGAGGGCCAAGAGGATTTTTATTTACCTTGTGGTTGGGCTTTTTAGTGTCTTTGGGGTTTATGGGCTTTATCAGATTGAGTCGTGGAGGATTCTCCTGTTAAGGAATTTGTTTTGGCGTATTTCGTGAAGATGGTTAAGTCTTGAAGATTGAAGATGAAGAAGTTTGGATCATATACCTCAATCTCTAGAAAGAAGAATTCAAAAGGATCAGGTACGTTTAACTAAATAGTTTTGATGATCCGAATACTTCTTATAGTGTAGAAACACTTGGATGAATTTTTAATTGCATACAAATAAAAAACTGGACATATTACATGTTCAGGATCCGGATCAGGCACTATAGTTCGGACCCCGAACATAGGGTAGTTCATGCGCAATTCCAGTCCGGATCGGGGTTACTTCAGTTCGGACCCCGAACGTGGATTCTGAAGGAATTGCATGAACAGTCCGGACCGTGGTATTTCAGTCCGGACCTTGAAGGTATGTTTTTCTCGAAATAGTCTGTTTAGCCACGACAGTCCGGACCGCCATAATTTCAGTCCGGACCGTCGTCGTGAAAAATTCCAGATAAGGTTAGTTTTTGATTCTTATCTTCTTCCAACGGTTTCTAACCTATAATTAGACCCTACGATTCATTTTTAGGGTAATCCAAAAATACGGTCAAAAAGAGAAAAATCCACATATAGAGAAGAAAGGAAATAACGAGATTAAATCTATGTTTCTTCATCTATATTGATTAATTTGATTCTAGGTTTTCATACTTAGATTTTGAGTAGAATCAAATTAATGAATACTTAGATGGTATTTCCGATCTATCTTTGATCTAAGTATTCGGCGGATTATCACCACCCAAAAACAACGATTTTCCCAAAATCGGCGCGTGGACTCGCGTGGCCTTGTGGATTCAAGGTGCAACCGCTCTCGTGGATTCGGAGCGAGGTACGTTCGTGGATTCGAGACATGCTACTGGGTGAAGACCGTGGATTCGGTCAGACGTCGTGGATTCGACGTTGGACGCTGTGGATTCGGCGTTGGACGCAAATCGTGGATTCGAGGAGCGTTGCGGAGTGAGCGGAGAAGATCTACTAGGAGCGTATGGAAAAGGTTGAGTCGTGAGTGAGTACGTTACATCACCTTGTACGTGTTATAATTCTAGTGGATTTCGCCGTGTCATCGGTCCCGTAGTTTTTTACTCCTGGTTTTGGAGTTTTCCACGTAAAAATCTTGCGTGTTATTTTTCATTTCCGCATTGGGTTTTATTGCGCAAAAATTTTTGAGTGTTTACTGTTTACACCTATTCACCCCCCTCTAGGTGTTTTTTCCCCTATTTAGATCTATATAGTATAAACCCGACAAGTGGTATCGGAGCGGGAATAGGGTTGTAAACAATGGCTGAAGGTGGAAACATCAACAGACCCCCGTTCTTCGATGGAACAAACTATGCCTACTAGAAAGTACGGATGAAAGCATTTCTTATTTCCATCGACGAACGGGTGTTGCAATCAATTGAGTTAGGATGGTTTAATCCAACTGAAATTATTGTTGATGTTCACACCATCAAACCTAGGTCGAAATGGACCAAGGAAGAGATAGACTTATCTTCTTACAATGGCAAAGGAATTAACGCCTTATTTAATCCCTTGTCTCAAACGGAATTCTCTCGCGTCTCGGCATGTGAGACTGCGAAAGAAATCTGGGATGTTCTTCAAGTTACACATGAGGGAACTAACCTTGTGAAGATTCAAAAGCTGCAAATGCTTACGAGCAGATTTGACTCTATTTTCATGGCAGAAAATGAATCTTTCACAGATTACTATACGCGATTGCAAGATATCGTGAACACATGTGCTAACTTGGGAGAGAAAATTCCAGAATTTAAAATTGTAAGAAAGATTTTAAGAACTCTTCCTGAAAGATTTCGTTCCAAGGTTACGACCATTGAAACAATTAAACACCCGGACGAAATCTGTGTAGAAGAATTAGTTGGTTCATTACAAACATATGAAATGACATTTCCTACTAACTATTCTTCTGGAAAAGCATCTACTTCTAAGTCTTCAGGTTATGCGTTGAAAACAACAAAAGAAGAAGACACGGATTCATCCTCCTCAGATGATGACAAGAACCTATCTATGGAGGACTTTGAGAAGCAGCTTGCTCTCTTGACAAGAAGATTTCGCCGAAACTTTTGAAGGGGTAATTCAAGTAAAACTCCATCCTTCGTAAAGTCGAAGAAAGGCAAAGGTTTTTCAAGCCAAAGGTCAAGAAAGCAAGAAAGTTTTTCAAAGGATAAGAAAAGCTCAGAGGGACAAGTCCAATGTTTCAAGTGCCGAGGGTACGACCATATCTCAACGGAGTGTCCAAATAAGAATCCGTCAAAGAAGAAAGCGATGCAAGCCGTCACTTGGGATGACACCTCAACGCCAAATGAGTCATCTTCAAGTGACGAAGAGAATAACGCAACAGCGTTCCACGCGTCCACATCTTCACCCTTCATGTGCTTAATGGCAAGTACATCAGATTCATTGTCCAACTCCTCCCAGGTTGAAAAAATTGCAACGGATGATGAATCGAGTAACTCTGAAGGTGAAGATTTTGCTCTAGCCTACAATAAACTTTTGAGGGACTCAAAGAAACTGGCTAAGCAAAATAAGGGGTTGAGTGGGAGATTGCAGGATCTCGAAGAAGAAGTAAAAAGGGCAACTTCTCTCTCGACCGGTCTTGAAGTGGAAAGGGATAACCTGATAAAAGCAAATGGTTCACTTCAAGAGAAAAATGAGCATTTCGAGAAGGAACATGTAAAAATGATTGATAAAGCTGGTTACCTCTTGAAGCTCTACACTGAGGCCCGACAGGAAAAAATGGAAATGACAAAGACCATTTTCCAACTCAATGATGATTTAAAGCGATTTTCTTCTGGAAGGAGTAAGTTGGATAAGATGCTTGGTCTTGGTCAAACAAACCGATTCGGCCTCGGATACACTCAAACGGGAGACAGTCCTAGTTCGAGTGGAACAGTTTTTGTGCCCCAGTCGGTATCTCCTCCTCCGACGACGGAATTTACAGTATACAACGACAACAACCCTACCTCACCCTCTTCGGGATCGTCAAGAACAAAGGTATGTTTTCGTTGTGGTTTTGCAGGGCACATTAGAAGAAATTGCAAGATGGGAGCAAAACGATCAACTCAAGCGCCTCTTGCAACAACTACCAAAAAGGTGATTCCCCGGAAATCAAAGGAAATTTTTTCAAAGGAAAAGAGCCTTGGTAGTTCACCTCGCAAGACGATGTCAAGCAATGAATCAAACAAGACGCTTTCACCAAGGAGAATAACTTTACGAACATTGCCGACGCAGTCCAAAAAGGTTTGGGTGCGCAAAGGTGAAATCTTCCCTTGTCTTGTTGTTCATACTTCTTTACATGCTTATGACAACTCGTCTTGGTATCTGGATAGTGGATGTTCCCGTCACATGACCGGTGACAAAAACTGCTTTCAAAATTTAGAGAAAATCTCCGGAGGACATGTTGTTTTCGTAGATGGTCGTTCTTCCAAAATTGTTGGAAAGGGAACAATCGCTATTCCAGAAGGCCCGGTTTTGAACAATGTCTTATTTGTTGAAGGCCTAAAGACTAACCTCATTAGTATAAGTCAACTTTGTGACAATGGTTTCTCAGTTAATTTTTCTTCAGCAGAATGTATTGTAACTGATAAGGACCATGTATTCTTTTTGAAAGGGGTTAGATCTCAAAATAATTGCTATGTTGTTTCAAACAAAATTTCTGAAAAATGTAACCTAGTTTCTTTGGATAATGAAACTCTTTGGCATGAAAGACTAGGTCACATTAATTTTAAAGAACTAGCAAGGATTTCAAATAAAGACGTGGTTAAGGGGGTTCCTAAACTTTTATTTAAAGAAAACATTGTGTGTGGTGGTTGTCAAAAGGGAAAACAATCAAGGGCTGCACACAAGAACTTGAACCACGTTGGTACCAAACGGCCCTTGGAATTACTACACATGGACTTAATGGGGCCGACTCGTCAACCATCTTTGGGAGGTAAATGGTATATTTTTCTTCTGGTTGATGATTTCTCTAGATATTCATGGGTAACTTTTTTAAAAGAGAAAGCGGATACTTTCGACTCTTTTCATGAGGTTTGTCATCGTATTATGAATAAAAGAAATGAAAAGATCGTTCGTGTTCGAAGTGATAGAGGTGGAGAATTCATTAATTCTAAATTCATTGATTTTTGCACTTCCAATGGCATAAAACATGAATTCTCAGCACCCTATACATCTTAGCAGAATGGTGTAGTTGAGCGCAAAAACAGGGTTGTTCAAGAGATGGCGCGTGTGATGCTTCATAGCCGGAATTTATCGTTATATTTTTGGGCTGAAGCTGTGAACACCGCCGTCTATGTAATTATTCGAGTGTATTTGCGCCCGGGAACTTTAAATACACCATATGAGCTGTGGTTTTGTAGAAAACCAAATATCAAATATTTTCGTATCTTTGGGAGTCGATGTTATATTTTGCGTGATCGCGAAAATCTTGGTAAGTTTGACTCTCGAAGTGACGAAGGGATTTTCTTGGGTTATTCTACGAACAGTAGAGCATATCGGGTATTTAACTTCGAATCTAAAACGATGGTAGAATCTATAAATGTTAAAGTAGATGAAGCTTTCCATTTTGCATCTGATAAATCTACCCTTGATATGTCTCTAGATGATGATACTCCTGTAAATGCATCTTCTCATAATAACTCTTTTGATAAAGTTGATGCATCTAATGGTTCTTCAAGTTTATCTGATGTGCAGGAATCATCACATGTACCTCCGAGTACTCCGTTACCGCAAACGTTATGCATCTCCAAGGATCATCCGGAATCTAACATTATTGGAGATCCACAAGAAGGAGTCAGGACTCGGAAACAGTTGGTTTGTGGAGTCACATGTTACGTCTCCATGATAGAACCAAAGAACATCGATGAAGCTCTTCAGGATGACTACTGGATTGAAGCAATGCAGGAAGAGCTCCATCAGTTTGAAAGAAACAAAGTCTGGGAACTAACGAAGCCACCGAAGCAACACAACGTGATTGGTACTAAATAGATTTTAAAGAACAAGAAAAACGAGGATGGTACCATCATCAGGAACAAAGCACGCCCAGTTGCTCAGGGCTACTCACAAATTAAAGGTATAGACTTTGATGAGACATTCGCCCCGGTAGCTCGACTCGAGTCGATTAGAATTTTGTTCGCAATTGCTTGTCATTTTAAAATCAAACTCTTTCAAATGGACGTTAAGAGCGCATTTTTAAATGGGTTTTTAAACGAGGAAGTTTATGTGGCTCAACCGAAAGGTTTTGTAGACTATAAACAACCTAACCATGTTTTTCGTTTGAAAAATGTTACGGCATTTTGGTGTTGGCATATTTCGTGAGTCAAGTCAGTGAGTTGAGTCGGAGTCTTAAAGGGATCAAATTGTCAATCAGCATTCAAAGACTTAGAGAAGATTCAACAAGAGCTCAAGTTGACACTCAGTGTCTTGAGTCTTGAAGATTGAAGTTGAAGAATTGTGGATCAGTTACATTAAGCTCAAGAAGAAAGTATTCAAGAGGATCAGGTATGTTTAACTAAATAATTGTGGTGATCCGAATACTTTCTTATAGTGTAGAAACACTTGGATGAATTTTTAAATTGCATAAAAATCAAGAACTGGACATGGGTCATGTTCAGGATCCGGATCAGACAGTCCAATCCGGATCCCGAAGGGTGATTGTTCATTGGCAAATCAAATCCGGATCATGGCCATTTCGATCCGGATCCCGAACATGGGTATTTGCTGGAATACATGAACGATCCGGATCGGGCTTTTCAATCCGGATCCCGAACCCTTGTTTTTCTGGAATTGTCTAACTCGCTACGACGATCCGGATCGCAGTAAATCTGATCCGGATCGCCGTCCTGAAAATTTCCAGATAAGGTAAGTTATTGATTCTTATCTCTTTCCAAAGGTTTCTAAACTATAAATAGACATTTAGGGTTTCTCAAAAACGTGGGTTCTCTACCGATTAATTAATTAAACACTTGAGAGCAACCCTAGAGGCTAGGTTTTTATCGTTCTTCTTTATAGCCTCTTTTAGGTCAATTCGACGGTTCTTTCAAGAACATATCTTTTGTCGAATTGATCTAATCTTTGCTTAGAGATTTCTTCTACGGTTCCTCAATGAGAATCTAAGCAAAGGATCACCATCGAAGTCAATATTCTTATCGACTGAGTTTGCGTCGTGGATTCGACGTGGCATCGTGGATTCGGTGTGCTAAAGGCGTTTCGTGGATTCGAAACGTGTGCTCGTGGATTCGAGTGGCGTTCGTGGATTCGAACGTGTGCAGTGGACGTACAATCGGTGGAGCGCGAGGTCCGAAGAAATTGAAGGAGGGGTTAAATCCGTGGAGACGGTAATCACCTTGTTATTCTTCTTTTCTTAGTGGATTGTTATTGCGTGGACATCCAACCGGTCAGCGCAAGGTCCGAAGAAGCTGAAGGAGGGGTTGAGTCCGTGGAGTCGGTAATCACCTTGTTATTCTTCTATTCTTAGTGGATTGTTATTGCGTGTTGGTCCCGTGGTTTTTCTCCTGGATTGGAGTTTCCACGTATATCTCGGTGTGCTGTTTCTATTTTCCGCATTGGTTTTTATTTTGCACTGAGATTTGGTTTTATAAGTATTACACCTATTCACCCCCCCTCTAGTTGTTTGATAGTACCTATTTAGATCCGTGTGGATCCTATATATAAAAATCTACAAAAAAGGCTCTTTACGGCTTAAAACAAGCACCGCGAGCATGGTACGAAAGGCTAACAAAGCACCTATTGGAAAAGGGCTACACTCGAGGTGTCACGCCCCCGGGGGTTTTTGAGTCTATCAAAGCGGAAAATCGTGTATCTTTTTTTTTTCTTCTTAACAAGGTAATTTAAACCTCAACCCCGGTGCGTGCCAGACCGCCACATACACAAATTCTCCCTGCCCACGGGCAGAGTCTCCTTTGTATATGCACGGCGTCTTATTTACAACAACATACATCAAACACCAACCATCAACCATACAATAGACATACAACATCAAGCGGAATATTAAAGCGGCATTAGTGTTTAGAAAGGATAAAGCCAGCGGTTGCAAAACCCGTGCCCACACGGCACTTCGTTTTGAGAAAACCTTTTCGAAATCATTCGGTTTATCATAAAAACGTGCCGCATAAGAAAACATCACCAAAAGAAACGAATATAAAAGTACACCTCATCCACAGCGCTAAGTAATCCATGTCCACGAATATTACGACCCACAAGCAAATTAACTAAATTAAGCGTAAGAGAAATGAGATAATAAAAACCAAGTGTTCTGACTACGGCCCTCGCGACGCAGTCTCACCGCCCTCCCGGCTAACGCACCTCGTAACACCTGTCACGGAGTGGGTAATGTCAGTGACAAACAAAGTAGATGTCTATTATCAATAAAGAATAAGAAGCAAACCGAATACACCGGAACCATTTCGCTAAAACCCTGCACATATTAAGCTGGGCCCCAACCCCAGATTTATCAATTTAATTGGGCACCAACCCCAGATTATTTGTCGGAGAGACTAAAGTCTCCCCTCGTGCGCAAACACCTCTTTGATGCTTTTAACCTCTTCGCGGTGCTGGTGTGCTATTTTCAGCGGGCGCGAAGAGGTCCTCACGGCACCCACACCTTTGTGAGGAACACGGGTCATAAGAGACCACTCTTCCGGAAAAGTACACCCATGCGGAGGCCAATCCGCCTGTGTACGTGCAGCATCCGAAAACGGATTTGCCGAGATCGGCGTGTCATGAGCACCTCGACCGTAGCCGCTTCAATTGTTAGATAAAAACACAATTATGCGAAAGGTTAAACTATCCATCTACTTTGTTAGATAAATTAAGAGCACTTTAATGACGATAGATGCACTTACTGCACTTGTTGCACTTATCGCAACCGTACCCACCTATTTGAAGAAAAATCGGAACACCTGAATCTTTCGCGAACCCCCGCAGCGAACTTGGACCTAAAGAAAAGTCCGCAAGGATAACTATAGTCAAAAATGTGTACTAACATCCAAAAACACAAGACCCAATTTACTCTTTTCGACGGAAAAGTCCAACACCGTCCGGGTTGACGATCCGGAATTCCCGCGCCGCCGTCGTCGTCCGCCGGAGCCCCGCGTGGTTCGGAACCGCGCGGCGTGTCTCCGCGGGCGACGCCCACGCGGCGCGGTGCCTCGCGCGGCGTTGCCCGTGCGACGGCCGCACGGTGCCCGCGCGGGTGCGGCCCCGCACGGCGCCCGCGCGGTTGCGGGTCCGTGCGGGTGCCGCCCGCGCGGCAGCCGCGCGGCGCCCGCGCGGTGCCCGCACGGGAGCGGGTCCGCGCGGGTGCCTCCCGCGCGGCAGCCGCGCGGCGCCCGCGCGGTGCCCGCACGGGTGCGGGTCCGCGCGGGTGCCTCCCGCGCGGCAGCCGCGCGGCGCCCGCGCGGTGCCCGCACGGGTGCGGGTCCGCGCGGGTGCCTCCCGCGCGGCAGCCGCGCGGCGCCCGCATGGTTGCGGGTCCGCGCGGCAGTCGCGCGGCGCCCGCATGGTTGCGGGTCCGCGCGGCAACCGCGCGGCAGCCGCACGGCGCCCGCACGGTTGCGGGTCCGCGCGGCAACCGTGCGGTGGCCTCGTGGCGCCCGCGCGGTGCCCGCATGGTTGCGGGCCCGCGCGGGTGCCGCCCGCACGGTTGCGGCGCCCGCGCGGTGCCCGCACGGTTGCGGGTCCGCGCGGCAGCCGCGCGGCGCCCACGCGGTGCCCGCGCGGTTGCGGGTCCGCATGGGTGCCGTCCGTGACCCTCCTGCGCGCGATGCCCTAGCGGCACCGCGCGCCTCCGCCGTCCGTTCAGTGCCCTATCAAGAAGACGATGTCGGCGACGGTGACGGATACGACGGAGAAAACAAGAAACCAAGAACTCAAACAAAAGAGACGACGGAAAAATCCCAAATAATTTAAAACAATTATTTTACTAACCGATGATCGACGGGAAGGTTGTCCGGTCGCGTTCTTGCCTTCGGTTCGGTGTCCGGGAAGATCGGGCCCCTTCTCTTTCTCCTTTCCCTTTCTTCCGGCTAGAGTTCCGTCTTTTCTTTTCTTTTTCTCTTCTCACCGATTAGGGTTTTTATTTTCTTCTTTTCTTTTCTTTCCAATAATCGGGATCCCTTATATAGTCGTACTTTATCTTTAATTAATTTCTCTTTAATTCGTACGTAAGAGAATTATTAATTTTCCGTCTGGGATAATTAATTAACTAATTAATTATCCCCTACGAGATAACCCACCTTATCTCTAACGGGTGCAAGATATTTTGCACGGATTCCGATGCACGACTAATCACCGTATCACTTTGAATCCCGTTCCGGGGGATCCCGATATCGGATTTCAGATCCGATCGCACCGTCGGCTTTCTTTTTCCGCGCTCTATCGCAGAAAAATACTAGCACCTCACAATGGCCAACTTTTAAGAATTGAATAATTTTATTTCACTTAAAGGCTTAAATGACTACATGTAAGTCAAAAATACCCCAAAAGGCCGGATCACTACACCACTCACACTTTATAAAAAGTTTCGTCCCGAAACTTAAGTACAAACCCCTCTAATCAATTCGGGAAAACATTCTCTCATTTTCGATTCCAGTTCCCACGTCGCCTCGCGCTCTTCGTGGTTGCTCTACTGGACCTTCACATAGGGGATAGTTCGATTACGCAACTTCTTGTCCTCACTTGCCAAAATCTGCACCGGCGTCTCCTCGACGCTTAAATCCTCTCGCAACTCGATGGTGGAGGCATCCAAGGCATGAGAGGGATCAGCTAGGTATTTCCGGAGCATTGAGACATGGAACACGTTATGGACTCGTTCGAGATTCGGCGGCAGGGCTAATCGGTACGCCACCGGTCCTACGCGTTCTAGGATCTCGAACGGTCCTACGTACCTCGGGCTTAACTTTCCCTTTATGTCGAAGCGTCGGTTCCCCTTGGAGGGCGAAACTCGGAGTAACGCGTGCTCACCCACCATGAACTCTAAGTCTCGGCGTCTGTTGTCCGCGTAGCTTTTCTGTCTGCTCTGGGCGGTCAGTAGCCTTTGCCTAATCAATCGCACCTTTGCTTCGGTCTCCTCCACCAAATCTGGGCCCAGAAACTTACGCTCACCCAAGTCGTCCCAGCATATTGGAGACCGACAGCGGCGCCCGTACAGGGCCTCATATGGCGCCATTTGAATGCTGGCCTGGTAACTGTTATTGTAGGCAAATTCCACTAGGGGCAAGCACCGTGCCCATCCTTCGCCCAGGTCTAAAACACATGCCCGAAGCATGTCCTCCACAATTTGTATCACCCGCTCTGATTGTCCGTCGGTCTGCGGGTGAAAAGCCGTACTGAAGTGCAACTTGGTTCCCATTGCTCGCTGCAGGCTCTGCCAAAAGTTTGACACAAACCGCGTGTCCCTGTCCGACGTGATGGATGTCGGCACCCCATGCAACCTTACTATCTCGTTGATGTAGGTTTGTGCCAGTCGTTCCCGCGTCCACGTCGTGTGTATGGGCAGAAAGTGGGCCGATTTCGTCAGACGGTCCACAATTACCCATATCGCATCGTGTCCCTGTGACGATCTCGGGAACCCGGTCACAAAATCCATGGTAATCATGTCCCATTTCCACTCGGGCACCGGTAGGGGTTGCAATTTTCCTGCCGGGCGCTGGTGCTCGGCCTTCACTCGTTGGCACACCAGGCAGTGTGCCACAAACCGAGTCACGTCTCCCTTCATTTTGGGCCACCAGAAGGTCTGCTTGACATCCTTGTACATCTTCGTTCCCCCGGGATGCGCTGCATATGGAGCAGTATGCGCCTCCCGCAGGATTTCCTCTTTGAGTTCCGGTAGATCCGACACGCAGATTCGTCCCCGAAATCGTATCGTGCCGTCAGAGTTTACTGTGAAATCACCTTCTTGGTCGACAGTTACTCTACTTCGCACCAGCTGGAGTTGGTCATCAGTCGACTGCCCCTCGAGAATTCTGTCAAGCAGGGTAGGTCTGACCACCAGTGTCAGAAGTTGTTCGACTGTACCCGTTGGTACTACTTCTAGTCTTAATCGCGAAAATTCCGCAGTCAGACTATCTTGCTGGGTGATGGCACTTACTCCTGCCTTCTCGGCCTGCCCCTTACGGCTCAGGGCGTCGGCCACCACATTTGCCTTTCCCGGGTGGTAGTGGATCGTTAAATCGTAATCCTTCAGTAGCTCGAGCCACCGTCTTTGTCGCAAATTTAACTCCTTTTGGGTGAAAAGGTACTTAAGACTTTTATGATCTGAGTACACATTGCAGTGTGCCCCATACAGGTAGTGTCTCCAAAGCTTGAGGATGAACACAACCGCTGCGAGTTCCAAATCGTGCACGGGGTAGTTTCGCTCGTATTCCTTGAGCTGCCTTGACGCATAGGCTATAACCTTTCCCCATTGCATGAGTACTCCACCCAGTCCGTTTCGCAACGCATCGCAATACACTTCATAATCCTCCCCTGGTTCTGGCAGGGCGAGAATCGGAGCTCGCGTCAATTTATCCTTGAGCTCCTCGAAGCTCCTCTGACATTTGTCCGTCCAGATGAACTTTTCCCCCTTTTTAGTCAAACGGTTTAAGGGGGTGGCTATCTTGGAGAAACCCTCCACGAAGCGCCGGTAGTACCCGGCTAATCCTAGAAAGCTTCGAACCTCTGTTACCGTCGTCGGTTGGGACCAGTCCGTCACCGAATCTATCTTCTTCGGATCGACTGCGACTCCAGCCGCTGAGATTACGTGCCCCAAGAAGCCAACCTCTCGGAGCCAAAACTCACACTTTTTGAGTTTGGCGTAGAGTTTCTGTTCCCGTAGGGCCTGGAGGACTGTGCGCAGATGTTCTTCATGTTCCTCGTCTGTACGGGAGTAGATGAGGATATCGTCGATGAAGACCACCACGAATAAATCCAGGAAGGGTTTGAATACCCTGTTCATCATGTCCATGAACACCTGCCGGGGCATTCGTGAGCCCGAACGGCATTACTGTAAATTCGTAATGACCGTAGCGAGTCCGAAAAGCCGTTTTGGGGATGTCCTCCCCCTTGACCTGGACCTGATGATAGCCCGACTGCAGGTCAATCTTTGAAAACACCGTCGCCCCCTGTAGTTGGTCGAAGAGGTCGTCGATCCTTGGCAGGGGGTACTTGTTCTTAACGGTGACCTTATTTATCTCCCGGTAGTCGATGCACAACCGGAGACTTCCGTCCTTCTTTCTCACAAACAGGACAGGCGCGCCCCAGGGTGACGCGCTAGGTCTGATGAAGCCCTTATCCAAAAGGTCCTCCAACTGTGCCTTGAGTTCCTTCAACTCCGCGAAGGCCATCCTGTACGGTGCCTTGGTGATGGGTTTGGTGCCGGGAAGTAGTTCAATAGGGAAGTCGACCTCTCGTTCCGGCGGCGCTCCGGGGAGCTCTGCCGGAAACACGTCTGGAAATTCCCTTACCACGGGACCGCTGATCCTTATCTGGGGAGCGGTCCTGAACCAAATATCGGCCCATTGGGTCCTCGGCTGCAAGGCATAGGGTGGAGCCTATTTATTCCTTGCATGGCCCTTAACGGGCCCCGAGTACACAAGGTTCTCCTATGCTTCGAAGCCCGCCCGCGCACATCGGCCGGGGGAGGCTTCGCCTAATACTCAAGGATTTTAGATCGAGGGAGGGAGAGAGAGAGAGTCTAACAGGGGTAGCAGGCTAAGGTGTGACCGGTGCTCCTAATCTAAGAGGGAAAAGAGAAACCAAATCTTACAAACTCGCTTTGATATTCCATGACCGAGCGGTTCCCTTGTCTAATGTTCTTCAGGTCGTCTTCCAATTGCCGCTTGACGCTATCGGAGAAGAAAGCGCCAAAAAGTTCCTCTCTAAAGGCCGACCATGTCGGTAGCGGGTCGTTTGTAGACGGATCCGGGCGTACCGTCTTCCACCAGATGCGTGCATCCCCTTCGAGGAAGTGGACGGCTAGTGGAACCCGCTCGTGTTCCTCCATCAGTAGGTCCTCGAAGAGTTTTTCCATGGTATCTACCCATTTCTCGACGACCCATGGATCGGTCGTCTCTCCCTCAAAAGTGGGAGGGTCATGCTTCTTGAACCTAGTCAAATTCGTCCTGACCCTTTCTCGCGTCGTTCGTTGCTCCGTGATCCCTCCTACAGCGGCGGACCCCCCGAGAGTAGGGGTCGTTCCTGCCTCCCCTGCTGTCGCTCCCATCACGGGCCCCGTGGTCGTCGGAGTAGGTACATCCCTTGGGGATGGGGGCTGTTCCGTCGTCGTGCCACCCGTCCCTTGAGGTCCCATAGTGGGTGCGGTGGCTTCGGGCGGAGGGGTCGGATCGCGCTCGGCTGGCGCGGTTGCCTGTTGCTGCGTTAGGTGACGAACCTGCTCCGTTAGCGTCGCTAATTGCCCGGCCATTTCCCGTAGTTGTCGTTGGAGAAGCTGGTTCTCTGCGGTGGTCGGGGTCATTCTGTCCGCGTCCGCATTCTCGGTGGACGATCTAGTCCGGGCCATCGTCCGCTATAGACAAAGAAACCATGTTAACCCTAAGGTTATAACCCTATCACCCTGTCTTACGATTACACCTACATTACATCCCCTTTTCCCCGTACTCTCCCGTACTACGCACCTATACCTTGGTTATCTCATGTCTAATTTGCTTGTGGCACCTTACACTGTGGATGTGGATCACGTCTACTATGGTTATGGTTGTTTTTCTCTTATACCATTTAATCTGTCTTACCCCCGGGGGTTTTTGAGTCTATCAAAGCGGAAAATCGTGTGTATCTTTTTTTTTTCTTCTTAACAAGGTAATTTAAACCTCATCCCCGGTGCGTGCCAGACCGCCACATACACAAATTCTCCCTGCCCACGAACAGAGTCTCCTTTGTATATGCACGGCGTCTCATTTACAACAACATACATCAAACACCAACCATCAACCATACAATAGACATACAACATCAAGCGGAATATTAAAGCGGCATTAGTGTTTAGAAAGGATAAAGCCAGCGGTTGCAAAACCCGTGCCCACACTGTCACGCCCCGGGGTCGAAACTGCGACCCGGGCTCGCCAACAGATCCGCCACCTATGCCAACCCGCATAGGCGAAGCGACCTACCTGCAAAAGAGCTACAGCTAACAGATATCAGAGCTAAAAGATAAAACTGCTAGAGAAAAAAAATCAACCACTGTACAACTGAAGATAAAACAACAAGGTCCCTCTCCCACTAAAAGAAAATCATACAATAACCTCGAGTACAAAACTCATAGCTCAACAGGGAGATATCTCAAATAAAACATCAGTGTACAAGCTCTCAATACATCATATCCTCACTACATCAGTCTCTCAAAAGAGGAAATAAATACCACTCTACCGACTATACGGAAGATCTCCTCCAAAGGGGGTACTGCTACTCTCCAAAGATGGGTCTGGATCTAGCTCGCTACTCCCTCACCACGCACAGCAACCACAGAACGGCAACACCCGCCAAGACTCTGCAAAACAAAGAGGAGAAAGGACAAAAGGGGGAAAACCCCCAACGGGCGTGAGAACTTCGCAAAAAGGGAGTTCTCAGTGGGTATCGCCACAAGGCCCGACGATCTGCCCACCAAGACTACTAGAGGCAAAAGATAACCGATGCAGTAAAACGGAAAGAAGAAGCTGGAAACTCTCTACAGCTACCATGCCTCTAATCAAATGCTCAAATGGGGCAACTCTGATGAAGATATGCAACACTCGCACATGAGATGCTCAATCGACCCAATCAAGCTGACTGCCGCATCGGGTCCAGTCAAACCTGCGCCCACCTACAACCACCTCCCGCTGACGGGCAGGAATTACGTAGGGCGTCCAAACGGACTGACTCGCTATCGAGTAGTGGCTCATGCAGGCTATAGTCAAATCCATGCCCTCTCTCTCTCAGAACGGAAAAGACTCAAGATGCTCAACCTCTCACACAATGGTCAAAGAACTCACAACGACCACGGGACCACCGTCAAACCCCGAACGGTTCCCAACAATACTAGCACTGGTCTGAACACAGCTACTAGACTCCACTCGGTCCCCCAGGCACGAGTGTAACAAAAAGTATCTGACTGAATAAACCCAATCGATAGACCAGTAATCACTGGTACTGCCTGCTCTGCCGCGACGGGTATGCCAGCCTACGCATAACACCGAAGCAAAGGAGTCCCAAGGACTCAAAACCCAGCATGGTGCCCGGCGCTCTGCACCGTGGAAAGCCTACTCCGGAGTGGCACTCGAGGGGAGCGACCCACACGAGTAAAGTATCACTGTATCAAGCATCACTGTATCGAGTATCTCTGTAACCACTGTCTCATAATAGCAGGACTGGATCAAGACTATGATCAAAGTGGGAAACTCCGTCCACTAACAAAACCCCGATCTGATGCAATAATACTCAAAAAGTGGGAAACACCATCCACTAGAACAAATCTGATACCCAATCTGATGCGATAGTCAACATCCGGTCAACCGCCCAAAGTCCGCGGTCACCGCAATAACCCACAACCCACAGTTGGGTAAATAAATCAAGATCCGGTCAACCGCCTACTGTCCGCGGTTGCCGCAATAACCCACAATCCAACATCAAGCACACCCTGTCTCTGACCCTAAGGTCCCAGCTACACTATCCCAAACCTCTGCTCGAACCCGAGCAACATGACTCAAAAGTCTAAATAAAAAGGAGAAAGAAAGCAATCATGGTTTCTCCTAAGTCAAATTCCAATATGTAGTGCAGCAGTAAAAGATGGCCTAACTATATGTTCATACACATATGTCCATACAAGCATGCATTTGTCCTTAAAAAGGATAAAGAAAATAAACCTCATGCCAGAATTAGCAATGACCATACCTGTCCATGATTTTCGATCCATAATCACTCCTTGGAGTAGGACCTGCACATAACTACATAATCCTATCCCAATGCATAAACCAGCCTCATAAAAGGTTATGTGCTAATATGGCATGATAATTAATCCTGATATGGTAGCCTTGCCTTAGGTGGGCTTCCACTAATCACCAACATGAATATTTGATTATACCATTGCCATACTATGAGAAATTCACTTGCAATTTCCATAGAATCCTCACTGTTAAACTTACCGACCAATTTCAGTTATTGTACCGTACACCTGCATGCAATGCTAACATATAACAATATAGAGAACCGTCCACCGGTTCCGGGAATAAGGCACCCACCTGAAAAGCTGACTGTCCAAAGCCCAACAGCTGAAAACACCAGATAACTCTAATCCCTTGCTCCAATAAGTTCAGCACACCCGTAACTCTCCTGGCACAATACAAAGCTCACTAATTACACTAAGGCTCCCAAATATAACTCTTATAATCCCATACAACAACAGTCCCGAAACTGTTAAATTATCACCTGCAGAAAGTGCCCAGAAAATTCCAAGAAAAATACCACAGCGATCCTCGCGTCGATAGCTTCGCAACGGTACCTTGCACGCCCAAATCGGAGTTCGGTAAGTCAAGATAAAAATTCGACAAGGTGGTACACTCAAAAGATTTCAGCACAAAAGACTGTAGCACTGTACACAGAGAAACAGTGATTCTCACCTCTGATGAAATCTCAGAAAAATCCAATAAAAATACGAGCGCGTTCCTTGCGATCTGTAGATGAAAAAGTTGTATAAGCTCGTTTCCAGCTGACGCTCGTGCGCAAAGATATGGCCAAAACACCTCGATGCAGTCCCACAAAGCCAAACAGAAAATGGGTCACAGTGTTGCCTCGGGATCCGTGCCAAAAACTCGAAACGGGAAAGCGCGATCAAAACGAAAGATGAAGCCCTACCTCTTAGGAGACTGTCGGCGCAAGAATCACCGCAAAATGATCTCGGGGTAGCCCAGGGGAGCTAAAACACTGCTGCTGCGCCGAAGAAGAACACTAGAAAGCAACGTCGCGCCGCACCGTAAAATGGGGAACCTCGGGATTCGTGCCTCCAAAAATCCCAGAACTTGGCAGGAAGATCAAGGACTTGAAGATGAAAATCTTCCAAGAAGGGAGCTCGGGGAGATCAAGCTTGGGCTGAGAGGAAAAAGCCAAAGAAGAGGGCTCGGGCTGCCTATTTATAGGCTGAGAAAAACATTTGGGGAAATACCCAATGTGTCCCAAGTTCCGGGCGCGCACAGTGCGGCCCGGCCCAGCCCGCAGGTTTCGGGCGCGCACAGTGCGGCCCGGCCCGCCAAGATTCGGGCGCGCACAGTGCGGCCCGGTCCACCACACAGCCCAGTCCGCTAACACCCCGGGCCCCACAGCACCCGGTGCACCTGCGCCCGCCAATGGCGACGCGACACGTGGCCCGGCCACCCGTGCACCGCGCACGTCGCGCCGTGGACCGCGCACGTCGCGGCTGACCCGGGCCGTACGGCCACCTGCCCCGCCGTACGGCCGCCTGCCCCCGGCCACCCACTCCACCGGTTGCGTGGACCGGGAGCACAGCACCGAACCAATAACATCATGCCACGTGTCCACCCGGTCCACCGTGCACCCGGACCAAATTCCGTGGACCGCGTCTGCAGCACCGGCCAACCGCAAAGCGCCACGTGGCCCGCCCCCCGGCGCACGACCTCCGCGGTGGACCGCGCGCCTGCCCGCGCTCCCGGGCGCCTGCCCGCGCCCTGCCCGCGCCCTGTGCCGCCGCCTGCCGCCTGCCCGAGGCGGCGCCGCCGCCCGCCGGCGCTGCCCGCCGCCGCCGGCGATCGCCGGAAACACTGTTCCGGCGTGAACAGTAACCGCAGCCCAAAAACAGTAAGTAAATAGCCCATCTTGACCGTTTTCGCGCGCTGATTCCAAAAACGACGTCCATTTTGCCAAATTCCAAACCTATAATTTGCCGGAGGCTCCCGCAAACCCCAAAAACTGCCAAAACTTCCGGGAGCCCGCTTTTGGGCATCCGGACTCAGAATTAAGCAAACAAAAAGCCATTTCCAAGCGTTTTTCCGCACAGAACCCAAATCCACCCTCTGTTTGGCCAAAATCCTTTCCTAAAATTCGGCAAAAGCAGCCGAAGGCCAATACAGCCAACCAAAGCTCACAGGGTCCATCTCTTGTGTCCAAATAGGCGCGCGAACACCGCCGACAAGCCACGTAGGCTTCCAGAAGCTGCTGGTCACACTGTAGAAGCCCGGCAAAGGTCCGGGTCACCACATCCTCCCCCACTAAAAGAAAGTTTCGTCCTCGAAACTAAGGCAACTCCCAAGGAGTCTCAGAAACCAGGGGTCAATATTCAACACCGCCGTCTCCAGCTCCCAAGTCACCTATCACTCCCCGTGATTACTTCTCAGCAACAACAACAGCAACAACCGGTACGGCATAGCCCGATTGCGCAATTCCCTCACCTCACGAGTCGGAATTCGCAACGGGCGTCCCTCGTACTCCAAACTCTCACAGACCCCAAAAGGAACGAGTCAATCACGGGTGAGGGGTCCAAAACATGACACTCCAGAGCTGAGACGCAGAAAAACCTCAAAAACTCCAACAAAAGGCGGGGGAAAAAGGAACAAACAGCCTGAGTAATACGCTCTAAAATCACTCCCAAGAGCCAGCTCAACCCAAGCGACCCGAAACACAACCACACAAACACCTGCACAGAAAAAGGGGCCCAAACAAGCAGGGGTTCACACTCGGTTGCCCTCAAAACTCAACCACCTAAGTGGATTGCTCAGCCGCAGCCTCACAACAAAAGGGATCCTCTGGGACACAAACTCAAACTCTGTACACCAGAATGGCCCCACACAGTGCCAGCTATGGAACCGTCAAACTCGACTCCCAAATAGCTCTTCTGCTCCAGGCATCCGCCACCACAGTGGCTCTGTCGGGGTGACACTGGATGCTCAGCCAAATTCAATGGTAGCTCATCCGCCACAGTGGGAGGTATCACTAAACTCACAAACCCATCTCCCACTACTGGCAGGTTAAAATCGGTGCTGGTACCAATCTCATCACCCGGTCATCAAGTTCTGCTGGCACTATCCGGTCCAAAAACTCCTCACCCCAACAATGACCATCGATCTCGGCCAGTCTTATATAGCATCCACTTTGGCCGAATTTCCACCGCCGCCCCTTCGGCTAGAAGAAGTAGTCCAGGAAGATAAGCTCTCGAAGCTGAAGCTGGTGCCACAACGACTAGGCATAGGGCTCCTTCCTCACAGATCTTGACACACCCTCTACAAATGCTGCACAAGCTCTAAACCACTCAGGGGGGGGTAAAACCAAAATATCCCTGGAGGATGCCGCTAACCAGCCGTTCAAGGCCAACAGAAATACAAAATTCCTCAATCTAGAGGCAACAGGGCATTAGTCAATCCATTAGCTTCACTGTACTCGTAATGCCCCTACTGTGTCCTGAACACCATCTAGACAATGCCCTCAGCTGAAATTCCAAATTGGCGCAGGCATCACACAATATCTGCCGGAATATAGCTCCTTCAAAAGGTTCTAAATAATACCTGGACCTGCCTGGACTCCAATCCCAAAGGGCTCTCACCGTCGTGTATCAACGACGTGGCACTAGGTCAAGCAGACCCTCTATCCATCAAATCCACGCACCTAAGAAATCAACTCTCGTAGCTCTAAAGGCGGTATCCAATGAGGGGCTAATGAAGTTGGCGCGGTTTCCAGAATCACGTCAATCGCAATCTTAATCTTCCTTTTGGCGGCCTAATCATCGGCTTAGGTGGACTTACACCTGGGATTTCATGGACAATAGGGACATCCTTAAGTCCTGCTGCCGCCGTAGGCACCTCACACACGGACGCTGTAACCTGTGTACTCAAAAAGTCTCAACAAACAAAATGCCTTCCATTATCCGCCTCGCAGAAAGTCAAAGTCCTTTCTCCCAGCAGTCAAACATCCTGTGGCACTATGCCAACCGATCCCAAGCACTGGGTCATAACACTGAGCTGCCGAAGAAACCAATAAGTCTGCCGGCATAACTTACGGCCTCTGCTGCACTGGACAAGCCTCCTCCACTTGCACAATGCCAACAGTAACCTGTACCTCAAGTGCAAGTGGTAACGACTCTACCGCTAGCCCATGCAGGAAACGCAACATGTCCTAACTCCGACTGCTGTGAAGAAATCACACCTGCGACAACTCAATCCACTACCGTGGCGCCCTCCAACCGGGCGGCACAGATTCATCCGCTCGATGCAAGTGGTCGTCGCTCAGTCTGCCAAAATATCTAGACCAATAACAACGGGAGCACGACCTCTGTCCATGCCCACACTGAGGTGACGAATATGGTCTCTTACAGACAGCCAATCCATGCTACCGCTGCGCCACTCAGGTAAAAGGGCTGATGCTGTCATCGGGGTCCACCCAACCTCTGACATCTCAGAAATCCACCTGGATATCATCATCATACGACCAAACACAATTGATTCATGCAATTCCTTAAACAATTATCCTTACAAATCTCACCCCTCAATCACAAACATTGCACCCCAAACATGCCAGTTATCAATCACACAGGGTAACATCCCCCACGGGTAAGCTTTACATAATCCATTCACAAGGATATCCATCATCCAGGAAGGGAAAACACAAATGTCTCTGCCGGCCGATCTGTCCTCCATCATCTGGCATCAAACGCCTCTAACCAGAACTTGCCTCTGGCAGCTGATCCCCATCCAAAAGAACTGCAGCGCCAGGCTCCAAACACCATGCCAACTCTAACGCGGCATCCAAGATCCAAAAATCTGCACAGGAGGGACTAAATCAACAGAAAGGTAACCTGGCGCCATCCACTACTGGTCACATAAATCCTATGCGCCTCGTTCCATGGAACGCGCAGTTCAACAACTGTGTAAACCCTTGCCACAAGGGCTCTCAAGTAGCCTCTCCGACACTACCAACCACGATTCTGCCTCCTAAGGCTCCAACTCAATTCCATGAATCGGGGTGGTTCATCTACCAAGCTAGCTCCATCGATCAATAATGTCCCACAGCTCATCAGCTGTCAGCAATCCACCCTGCCTCAGTGCCTTGGCACTAACACTGGCACGGAGGGGGTAACTCGCTCCATTGGCGTCACAGAAATCCCTGCCGCTGAGGGTACTGCAACCTGGTGGTCTCAGGAGGAAAGCACTGACAGGCTGCCCACTGCTCCGACAACTGTGTCACCAAAACTAGCTGGCCACACAAACACAGATATGCCTCCAAAATCCTGTCATCTGGGTCCGGAGCTCTCTGACCTCAATCCGGGTATCCGGCCCAAAACCAACCGCTCAAGCTCAACTGCTATGACAGGATGCACACGGGTCAAAAACCCAGCGTCGGGAGACACCGCTCGCCACGACGAAACCACAAATCAGCACACAACAACGCTCGACCCAATCCAGCGAAAGTCTAGAGCATGTCACCCATTCCACAGCGTTATGTTGTCTGCAGCCAACATAACTACTTTGGAGAATAAACATGCCAATCACTCATCCCGCCCCTCGGGAGAGGTGTAAAACTCGATCAGGACTCTCGCTACAAATCACGACTCTCACGAAGTCATCCTAGGGTCCAACCACAAGCCTAGGTTTCTAAGTCCACCATGACCTAAAACCTAGGCTCTGATACCACCTAATCTGTCACGCCCCGGGGTCGAAACTGCGACCCGGGCTCGCCAACAGATCCGCCACCTATGCCAACCCGCATAGGCGAAGCGACCTACCTGCAAAAGAGCTACAGCTAACAGATATCAGAGCTAAAAGATAAAACTGCTAGAGAAAAAAAATCAACCACTGCACAACTGAAGATAAAACAACAAGGTCCCTCTCCCACTAAAAGAAAATCATACAATAACCTCGAGTACAAAACTCATAGCTCAACAGGGAGATATCTCAAATAAAACATCAGTGTACAAGCTCTCAATACATCATATCCTCACTACATCAGTCTCTCAAAGAGGAAATAAATACCACTCTACCGACTATACGGAAGATCTCCTCCAAAGGGGGTACTGCTACTCTCCAAAGATGGGTCTGGATCTAGCTCGCTACTCCCTCACCACGCACAGCAACCACAGAACGGCAACACCCGCCAAGACTCTGCAAAACAAAGAGGAGAAAGGACAAAAGGGGGAAAACCCCCAACGGGCGTGAGAACTTCGCAAAAGGGAGTTCTCAGTGGGTATCGCCACAAGGCCCGACGATCTGCCCACCAAGACTACTAGAGGCAAAAGATAACCGATGCAGTAAAACGGAAAGAAGAAGCTGGAAACTCTCTACAGCTACCATGCCTCTAATCAAATGCTCAAATGGGGCAACTCTGATGACGATATGCAACACTCGCACACATGAGAGCTCAATCGAACCCAATCAGCTGACTGCCGCATCGGGTCCAGTCAAACCTGCGCCCACCTACAACCACCTCGCGTCTGACGGACAGGAATTACGTAGGGCGTCCAAACGGACTGACTCGCTATCGAGTAGTGGCTCATGCAGGCTATAGTCAAATCCATGCCCTCTTCTCTCTCGAGAACGGAAATACTCAAGATGCTCAACCTCTCACACAATGGTCAAAGAACCCAAACAGACCACGGGACCACCGTCAACCCCCGAACGTTCCCAACAATACTAGCACTGGTCTAACACAGCTACTGACTCCCTCGGTCCCCCAGGCACGAGTGTACAAAAAGTATTGCAT
>CM055067.1:38472333-38557053 GCA_029204045.2 Tillandsia leiboldiana | reverse complement strand
CCACGCGCCGCCGTGCTGTCCTGCAAGCGGCGCCTGTCGCATGTTGCGGGCTCCCGCGGACACACCCCTGCATGCGGGCGCCACCCGCACGGCACCCCCGCATACATGCGCGGCCTGCCCCGCGCGGCGCCCCGCATGGGCGTGCCCCGCACGGCACCCCCGCATGCGCGGGCCGCACCGCGCGGTGCCCCCGCATGCGCGGGCTGCCCCGCGCGGCGCCCCGCACGCGGGTGCCCCGCACGGCGCCCCCGCATGCGCGGGCTGCGCGCGGCGGTGCCCCCGCATGCGCGGGCTGCCCCGCGCGGCGCCCCGCACGCGGGTGCCCCCGCACGGCGCCCCCGCATGCGCGGGCTGCGCCGCGCGGTGCCCCCGCATGCGCAGGCGCCCGCGCGGCGCTCCGCACGCTGGGTGCCCCGCACGGCGCCCCCGCATGCGCGGGCTGCACCGCGCGGTGCCCCCGCATGCGCGGGCTGCCCCGCGCGGCCCTTGCATGCGGTTACCCCGCACGGCGCCCCCGTGCGGCGGCACGCCCCTCTCCTTCCCTCTCCGACGAAGATCAAGAAACTCCCCCCCCCTCCCCGCACGTGACGAGAAAAAGACAAGAAAAGAAAACGAAAACACGGCTCACTTTGTCTTGGTCGGTACCGGGCGAAGGAGAGGGATCGTCCTCTTCGCGTTCGTCGGATCTTTGCGGGGAGGCGATCGATCTCTTCTCTTCCACGCCGGCCGATGGAAAGGACGAGGGTTTTTGGGGACCGCTCCTCGTCCACGCTCGGATATTATACGCCAAGGAGGGGGAGGCGAGGTTTAGGAAACCTAATTCCCAAGGCCGACTACTTAGACGTTTTGGGCGTAGTGGATTTTGGACTCCAAAATTAATTTTAACCCTCGAGTGAAAAGAAAACAGACAGGGGTGGTTTAACCCCATACCCCAAATTGATCAACTAAAAATCGATCTGCACGCGGACCCGAGTCCGGTCCGCCCCCGGTAATTGTGCAGGTCACCTGGGCTACTTACCAGCTTCCGGAATTTATTCTGGGAGATCCGGGGGTCGGAATCCAGAACCGATCGCGCCGCCGGTCTCCGTTTCGCGAGCTTTATTAACCAAAAATACCCGCGAGCCCCGACCGTCTGCCCAGAAAAATAAGGAAAAATTACCCTCGCACCCCTATTGTCAACCACACGGTTCAATAAAATCGACGGAAAGTCCCGAAAGGCAAAAATAAATCCGCGGTTATTACATCACATCGGCGCGGCTTACTTGCCCGATGATGAGGGCGGTACAGATTGTGTTGGTTTTTAAGGATCCACAAGGATCTAAATAGGTACTATCAAACAACTAGAGGGGGGGTGAATAGGTGTAATACTTATAAAACTCAATCTCAGTGCAAAATAAAAACCAATGCGGAAAATAAAAATAGCACACCGAGATATACGTGGAAACTCCAATCCAGGAGAAAAACCACGGGACCAACATGCAATAACAATCCACTAAGAATAGAAGAATAACAAGGTGATTACCGACTCCACGGACTCCAACCCCTCCTTCAGCTTCTTCGGATCTTGCGCTCGCCGAACACGCAATAACAATCCACCAAGAAAAGAAGAATAACAAGGTGATTACCGAATCCACGGACTCAACCCCTCCTTCAACTTCTTCGGAGCTTGCGCTCCACCGATTGCACGTCCACTGCACACGTTCGAATCCACGAACGCCACTCGAATCCACGAGCACACGTTTCGAATCCACGAAACGCCTTCAACACATCGAATCCACGATGCTACGTCGAATCCACGACGCAAACTTAGCCGATAGGAATATTAGCTTCGATGGTGATCCTTTGCTTAGATTCTCATTGAGGAACCGTAGAAGAAATCTCTAAGCAAATATTAGATCAATTCGACAAAAGATATGTTCTTGAAAGAACCGTCGAATTGACCTAAAAGAGGCTAAAAAGAAGAACGGTAAAAACCTAGCCTCTAGGGTTGCTCTCAAGTGTTTTATAAATTAATCGGTAGTTTTTGAGAAACCCTAAATGTCTATTTATAGTTTAGAAACCTTTGGAAAGAGATAAGCATAAAAAACTGGCTTAACAGAAATTTTCCCGCACGACGATCCGGATCGGATTTACGGCGATCCTGATCGTCATCTTTTTTCAGCAATTCCTGAAAAAACAAGGTTCGGGATCCGGATCGGAATTCTGATCCGGATTGGAATTCTGATCCGGATCGGTTCAGGATCAGAAATTCTGAAACATCCAATTTGTCCAGTTTTTGATTTTTAAGCAATGAAAACTTATCCAAGTGTTTCTAAACCACTCAAATGTATTCGGATCACCAAAATTATTTAGTTAAACGTACCTGATCAATCCGAATCTATTTTCCTTAAGATTGATGTAATTGATCCACAATTCTTCTACTTCAATCTTCAAGACTCAAAACACTGAGTGTCAACTTGAGATCTTGTTGAATCTTCTCTGAGTCTTCAGTTGCTGATTGACAATTTGATCACTTCAAGACTCCGACTCAACTCAACAACTCAACTACTCAACTCACGAAATATGCCAACACAAAAAGCCGTAACAATCTCCCCCTTTGGCAATTTCGTGACAAAACCCAAACATACATAAAACGCTCAAGACACTCATCTTAAACCAAAAAATCGAAACTCAATGTCATCACCAAAACATTGACTTTCTTTGCGTGAAAGATCCAATAAACAAAAATTACAATTGAACCAGTCATAGAACAAACTCTATGACTTAGGACTTGGAGTCTTAAGGTGATGTAATTCCTGCAAAACAAAACTCCAAACAAAATCAAACGTTAGTCGTTAGAAATTAAATGTAAATCCTACATTTGATTCGTCCTTTTGGTTCTTTTTGTTTTTCGGCTCCTTTTTCATCATCTCCTTTCTTTATCTCGATGATCTCATCTCCGTCTCCCCCTTTCTTGAGCATCTCTGTTCCTCCCCCTATCTCTGTTCTCCCCCTATTTCTGTTCTCCCCCTTTTTGTCACAAATTGTCAAACAGTGAATATAGGCAAAAAAAAATCACTAACAACATTAGTTCATAGAGAAAGAGAGATAAAAGCTCAGTTCCGGTATATAACAAAAACACAGATTGCGTACCGGTACTCGAAAGCAAAAATAAAATAATTTCTTGAAACAAATCCAGATTTTGAAATATTTGAATTACCGATTTGTATTCCATTAAGAAAAAAATTTAAGTGCTTGAAAATAATATGAGATCACATAGATGTCATTCAATCCAATTAATTTTATAAAAATTAAAAAGATTTACTCCGAAATCATGAAAAACAAAGATAAGACATTATAAACCGTTTTTCATATTATATACGTCAAACACAAGTCATCAAAAATAATCTTGAGATCCAAAGTCTATCAAGATGTAACGGATTTACAAAGATGACTTACAGAGATTTCCAAATGACATCAATTTTGAATTTTACCCTTTCAAATTTGAGATAAGCACTAAAATACCTAAGGGTGGCTCTTTGAGCATCTTTTTAACTATCCCACCTTATACCAACCAGGAGATTGTTCAAAATAGGAACTTTGAATATAAATCTCCGAATGCTTCAACTAAAAATTCTCATAAAATATTTTCCAAGCATCCATAACATGTGGTAGCTTCACACACAAACCGGACGACCGGGGTGGCAGCTCTTTCCAACATGTGGTGGTAGTTTTCACACTCCTTTCGGATGTAACTCTTTCCACATCTTTTGCAATTCATTTCATTACCTTTGTATGAAAATACAATCTCTTATGTAAAAGAATTAAATCCCAAATTTTAGTCAATCAGTTGTCTCATGTTTATCACAAAGAACTCACACAACCGAGATAGGTTAAGCATCTAAAGATCACACATGATTACTAAAATTTGATGAATATAATTATCAAAAACTCCTATAATGAAGTATCTTCAAGAATTATGATTATGGAGTAAAGTTGATAATTCATATAAAATTAAATTGGAGTGATTGAAAGTGAAAACCCTTTTTATTCAATGCACTTGTTCGTTAAAACCCTTTTGTTTAAAAACAAAATATAAAAACGAAGAGCATTGAAAACATGTAATGCAGAGATTAAGAAAAATATGAAAGGAAAACCAATCAAAGCATTACATACAGTCATGAGCTATTTAGAACTTAAGACAAGGAAAGATATCACCTTTCCGAATCCAAAATCGCTGGATTTTGGGTTGTCTTGATTCGTTGTGGCCGGGGGTTGTCCGCTTTGACTGTTGATCCACCTTAGGTCTTTGCCTCGCAGTGATCCACTTGTATGATTGATGATGTGGCTCGGACCTTTGGTGGGTTGAGTGAACTCCTTTGACTTGATGTGTCTTTTGATTCCGTTGAGTTCGCTCCGTAGATTAATGATGCATCTAATGGTTCTTCTAGTTTATCTGATGTGCAGGAATCATCTCATATATCTCCGAGTACTCCGTTTCAACAAACGTTACGAATCTCCAAGGATCATCCGGAATCGAATATTATTGGAGATCCACAAGGAGTCAGAACTCGGAGGCAGTTGGTTTGTGGATTCGCTTGCTACGTATCTTTAATCGAACCAAAGAACATAGATGAAGCTCTTCAGGATGACTACTGGATTAAAGCAATGCAGGAAGAGCTCCATCAATTTGAGCGAAACAAAGTCTGGGAATTAACGAAGCCTCCAAAGCAACACAATGTGATAGGTACCAAATGGATCTTCAAGAACAAGAAAAATGAGGATGGTACTATCATCAGGAACAAGGCACGATTAGTTGCCCAAGGCTATTCTCAAGTAGAAGGTATAGACTTTGATGAAACATTCGCCCCTGTAGCTAGACTCGAGTCCATTCGTATACTATTTGCTATTGCTTGTCATTTTAAAATCAAATTATTTCAAATGGACGTTAAGAGCGCATTTCTAAATGGGTTTTTAAATGAGGAAGTTTATGTGGCTCAACCGAAAGGTTTTGTAGATCATAAACAACCTAACCATGTTTTTCGTTTGAAAAAGGCTCTTTACGGTCTGAAACAAGCACCGCGAGCATGGTACGAAAGGTTAACAAAGCACCTTTTGGAGAAGGGCTATACTCGAGGGGGAGCTGATAGGACTCTCTTTGTGAAGCATTATCAAAGCAATTTCATTGTAGCACAAATCTATGTCGATGACATTGTATTTGGCGCAACAAGAGATAACGATGCTTCTAAATTCGCGGAGACCATGGAAAGCGAATTTGAGATGTCCATGATGGGCGAATTGACTTATTTCCTTGGATTGCAAATTAAACAAAATGATGAAGGTATTCACTTGAGTCAATCCAAGTATGCAATGGAGTTGGTCAAAAAGTTTGATCTAGAAAATTGTAAAGATTTTCCGACTCCAATGGGAACTAGCCACAAGGGACTTGGAAGTGAATCACATAGTGAGAATGTAGACGAGAAACTGTATCGAAGTATGATTGGAAGTCTACTTTACCTCACGGCTAGTCGCCCGGATATATCTTTTGGTGTTGGGATTTGCGCGAGATATCAATCAGCACCAAAGGAGGTTCACCTGAAAGCGGTGAAAAGGATCATCCGGTATATCAAAGGATCAATTAATTTCGGAATTTGGTATCCTATGGGAACAAGTTTGGATATTGTTGGATACTCAGATGCCGATTGGGCAGGATCAGTGGATGATCGGAAAAGCACGAGTGGTGCATGCTTCTATCTTGGCCATTGCCTTGTTGCATGGCACAGTAAAAGCAGAACTGCATAGCACTCTCGACTGCCGAAGCGGAATACATTTCAGCTGGAAGTTGCTCAACTCAACTCATTTGGATGAAAAGCGTATTGAGCGACTTCCGCATTTCAGCATCTTCGGTAACAATACTTTGTGACAACACTAGTGCAATTAACATTTCTAAAAACCCTGTGTTGCACTCTAGAACAAAACATATTGAACTTAGATATCATTTTCTTAGAGAGCTAGTTGAATCAAATACTCTTCAACTCTCATATATTTCAACTGAGGATCAATTAGCTGACATTCTAACAAAACCTTTGGATCAAAAACGCTTTATTCATTTACGAAAAGCAATTGGGATGCTGTCCTTGAAATAATCTTCTTTTTGAAATCTTTGCTTAGGATAGGTTTTGTATTTGTTTTTGTTTTGTTCATTATCTATGTTTGTACATAGGACATTAATTGAGCATAGATCATAATTGACTTTAATTGCATCTTTTCGCACATTTAGAAATTTATTATGCTTTTGCCATCATAATATTTCACTGTTGCAATGATCATTTATGTTAATTAAATCATCTTCTAAGTGATCAAAGTCAATTTCTCTCTCTCTATGATCTCTTGGTATAGTCATTATCTTATTTGACTGCTTAGTCGAGTATGAAATCGAGATCAATATTTGGTTGAATACTTTATATCTTAAATAATTGATAGCCAATTGAGGGGGAGTCTTAGAAAAGGTAAAATGCTCAAAAGATGTGGAAAGAGTTACATCCCAATGAGGAGTGTGAAAACTACCACCACATGGAGGAAAGAGCTACCACCTCGGTCGTCCGAGTATTGTGTGCAGCTACCACATGTATACCAAGCATGGTTGTTCAAATTTTTGATTAAGTAAAATACATGTTGAAATACTTGACTCTGTCAAATTTCAAGGTTGGTATAAGGTGGGTTTTAAAGAAAGATGCTCAAAGAGCCACTCTCTTCAACAGATTGTCTAGATACATTATCTATTATATTTGGGATTTCAAACATCTATTGATCTTTGTATTTCATTTTCTTTACTGAATTGATGATTTGATAAAGGCATTACTCATAAGATCAAGTTAGATGTAATTGAAGGTGTTCAACTTTAAGGGATTTAATTTTTGTAAATTTTCGTTTCATTTTTGGATATTATTGATAGATTTGGCATAATCTAATTCTTGTTGTATGAAACGATGATTTTTGTTTAAAGTTGATACACATTTGCGCTTACAATCTTTTTCTGGTTTTTCTTGAATTTCTCTGAAATTTTCTAAAGAAAAAGTTGGGGCCGATCCGGATCGGGCTAGATGATCCGGATCCCGAACGCAGGAATTCTTCTGCGGGCTGACGATCCGGATTGTATCTGCCGATCCGGATCCCGAACGCAGTTTCTCACTGCGGGTAGCCGATCCGGATCGCAGTTATGAACTGATCCGGATCGCGGCTAGGTTTTATAAAGAACGAAAGGGGTTTTTGATTTCTTTTACTCCAATCTTTTGTTCCAAAGTTTCCAGAGCCTCTCTCTCTAGATTTCATCCTTCCTGGAAGCTTTCAAGCTCAAGTTCTTCAACTCCAAGTAAGTTTTATTGATCAAAATCTCGGTTTTTCACCGTTTTTCTCTTTTCCTCCTCAAACGTGATGAATTTCTTGGATCAACTTTGTTTGTGGATAGTTTTTGATCAAATTTCTTTTGAAATAAGAACTCTGGGTAGATTAGTTTTGATTATATGCTAGGTATTCTCCTGATTAACGGATTTTTAGGCTTCGATTTCTAAAATTTCGGTTTTAGGGCATATAATAAGGATTTTCGAAAATCATGCAATTGATCTATTTTTAAAAGTCCTTTTGCAAAACTAATTTGATTCTTAGTCTCTCTACATGATTATGATTGTTTGGGTACAATTTTTCAATCTTTGAAAATTAACAATTTTTTCATGTGTTCTTGAGTTGTTGCTCACAGGATTTTAATCTTCTTAAAGCACTTGGATCAATGGGATTCTCATGGATCATCCTTTTATTGGTCACTATGGTGAACACTCGGGCCACAAATAAGTTAAAAAGAGCTAAGAAAACACAACAAAAGGGTGAGTTCCTTGTGATCAGCGACACAGAAGTAGATTGTCACGAGGTAGATTGGACTGCATTGACAGATGATGATGACTCATTGCCTGAACAAAAGGCGTCCGATGCATCGAAAGGAAAAGCACCCATGGACAAAGGTAAAGCACCTATGACTGCACCAACCATCTCAGTAAAAAGGAAACGACTTGCTCGACGGTTTGGACGAGCACGAGGTTTCATGGCTAACGAACCGACTATTCCGGATTCCCCACCTCGGGAGGAACAAGTGTTCGTTAATTCGGATCGCCTAAAGGCATTTGAGAATCGTGAATGCATTGGTGAGAGGCATGTCAATATAGAGGCTCTACGAGATCACTCCCCTGAGTTTGGCGCTCTAATTGAACGAGCAAACCTTATTCAAGTTTGTCGATTTCCAGAAGTGCTTGGATACTGTCTGCATCTTGTAAGGGCCTTCTATACAAATGCACGGCACCTTCGTGAAATTGAAAACGGTCCAATGGAATTTTACACGAACATCCAAGGTACAAGATTCAAAATTACTCCACAATTGATTGGCGAGGTTTTGGGAATGCCTGCCAGCAAGACAGGAGTTAATTACTTGAAGGGAAAGGTTTTGACGAACACTGTGTGGCAAAGGGTTATAAAGGGAATTTGTTTGGAAGGAACGCAATCAACGGAGAAATCGATCAGATCCAAGGAACTTCGTCTTGAGTACCGATTTCTAAACTTCATCATTTGTTACAATATCCTTCCAAATTTGCAGACGAAAGTCTTGAGATGGGATCGAATGCTATTTTTGTATCTCTTAGGACATCCGTCTGAGGCAATGGGATTGAATATCAACATTCCATACATCATTTGGAATAGAATGACAAGATATGTTGAGCACCCTCATCCCACAGAGAGAATTCCATTTCCACTGATTATAATGAGGATTTTGAAGAAATTTCAGGTTGACATTACCTCACCGACTTATCATCAGTGTTTGGGCATGATCAATGAGTCCACCGTCGTGAAGTCACTTCACAGATTACCCCATGTCACTCCAGTCCCAACGTGCGGAACAAAAATTGGTAGCGGCACTTCCGCGTCACCATCACAACCAGCACCCACACCAGCGGATGAAGCATCAGTCTCATCCATCTACAAAGAACAACAACGATTATCGGTTGAGCAGGAACAGATCTCGAAGGCACATACGAGAATCTCCAATGAGCTCGAGCTCATCACGGCAGCTCACATTACCATAACTAAGAAGATCAATTCTATGAACAAGCGGGTGAAAAAGATGTTCTCAAAGATGGGCTGCACAAGCTCTGAAGACTCAGAATCTGATGACTGATTTCTTCTTTTTATTTTTTTGCAGATTTTTAATCCTTTTGTGCAGGTTTTTCAGTTTTTAGGACTCACTTTTAGTTCTAGTTCTTAAATTTTCGGAACATTTTAGTTGATATTTTTTTAACTCTCCTTCGATTTTTTTTTTGGTAACTTTGGCTTTGTTTGTGACAAAAAGGGGGAGAGAGTTTAGAGAACTTGAACAATGATATTGTGAAAAGTGTGATCTTGTATACATCAATGATGAACAATGATGACTGCATCAAGGTACAATGATGATGTGAATGAACATCAAGGTAAGGGAACTTGAACAATGATTGTGAAAATCTTGCTGATGAACAATGATTGTGAAAATCTTGCTGATGAAGATTTTGTATACATCAAGGTAAGTATCACTTCAACTTCAACTTTGGTTTTCATCTTGTGATTGTTTGCATGTCTCGACTAACTATTCGACTAACTATTTGGGCATGTAATATAACTAACAAGTTGATGTTGGACTAACATTTTGTGACATTTGGTTTTTAATTGCATAGAAGATATGTTGGTTTTTGACTATGATTCTCTTACATATCTGAATTCTCAAATGTCATGATGATCAGATAAACTCTATCTCTGTACTAGGTTTTGTATGCTAAATATTCTTGAGGTATCTAACGATCTCTTTTTGTCAAGAATGATTTCTTTGTGCAGAGAGTACAGATGTCTAAGTCTAGAGTCTGTTTTAGGAGTTTATCTCATGTTTTTTAAATTTTTGGATCTCCATTGTAAATTTTTGTTGTATGGTGATAGCAACAAAAATATCTTTTTGAATTTTCTTTAGTGGATCTGTGTTTTGTCACGAAACCGCCAAAGGGGGAGATTGTTACGGAATTTGAGTTGGCGTAGTTTCGTGAAAGTCTCAAGTCTTGAAGATTGAAGGTGAAGAAAGTTGGATCATTTAACGCAATCTCAAGAAAGAAGAATTCAAAAGGATCAGGTATGTTTTACTAAAGATTTTGTGTGATCCGAATACTTCTTGTAGTGTAGAAACACTTGGAAGAATCTTTCATTGCATAAAAATCAAAAACTGGACTTGGGACATGTTCAGGATCCGGATCAGGTTGTTCGATCCGGATCCCGAAGGTGGTTCGTTCATACACCAGTTCAATCCGGATCGTAGCCTCTCTTGATCCGGATCCCGAACACTGAGTTTACCATCTTCCTTGAACGATCCGGATCAGGCTTCGCAATCCGGATCCCGAACGTTGATGTTTGGTGAACTGTATGAACGATCCGGATCAAGCACTTCGATCCGGATCCCGAACCTTCGTTTTTCTGGAATTGCCTGACTCGTTGCGACGATCCGGATCACAGTTAATCCGATCCGGATCGCCGTCCGTAAAATCTCCAGAAATGTTAGGTTTTTGATTCTTATCTCCTTCCTAGGGTTTCTAACCTATAAATAGACCCTATGATTCTTTTTCTAGGGTTAATCCACTGTGAATCAAAATAGCCGTCATTTTCATATATCATCTTATACGGCTCTAGATCCACATATAGAGAAGAAAGGAAATCATTAGAGAATACTCTATGTTTCTTCATCTATATTGATTAGTTTGATTCTAGGTTTTCATACTCACATCTTGAGTTGAATCAAACTAATGAATACTTAGATGGTATTTCCGATCTATCTTTGATTTAAGTATTCGGCGGATCATCACCACCCAAAACAACGATTTACCCCAAAAATCAGCGCGTGGATTCGCGTGTCCTTGTGGATTCAAGGTTCAACCGCTCTCGTGGATTCGGAGCGAGGCACGTTCGTGGATTCGAAGGGTGCTATTGGGTGAAGACCGTGGATTCGGTCGGACGTCGTGGATTCGACGTTGGACGCCGTGGATTCGGCGTTGGGCGCTGATCGTGGATTCGAGAAGCGTCGCGGAGCGAGCGGAGAAGGTCCTCTAGGAGCGTATGGAAAAGGTTGAGTCGTAAGTGTGTACGGTAAATCACCTTGTACGTGTTTTAATTCTAGTGGATTTCTGCCGTGTTATCGGTCCCGTGGTTTTTTACTCCGGTGATGGAGTTTTCCACGTAAAAATCTTGCGTATTATTTTTATTTCCGCATTGGGTTTTTATCGCAACGATTTTTTTGAGTGTTTATGCGTTTACACCTATTCACCCCCCTCTAGGTGTTTTTTCCCCTATTTAGATCCTTATTACATATAACCCAACATTGATGACTCTCCGCCGGATGTTGATGTTTCATGCAAAATCAGAGGAATAGAGTCAGTGATTAAAGATGATAAGCAAACATTAGAAGAGGGAATATGAGAGGCATGTAAGGCAACGACTTTTTCCTCTTTACTTGAGGTCGATTCATTAGAAGTAGAATCGTCCCAAGTTTTCGCTTGCAAAGCCTTCTTTATATATGATTTTGAAGAGGGACAATCCGTTGAAATATGGCCGTAGCCTTTGCATCGATAACATTGGATTTCCCTTTCGAATTCATCTTTTTCTTTTTCTTTAGAAGGTTTTGCAACGCCTTTGAGTTTAGAGGATTTAGAACCCGATGATCCTTTAGATGGTTTCGTGGATGAAGATCCATCGGTTCGATTCTTCCAAAATTTCCGACGAAATTTCTTTACGATCCGCGCCAATTGTTCTTCAAAATCGGCAAAAGAGATTTCATCGTCGGAACTTGATTCGCTATCTTCTTCTTTTGCTGATTTGAATGCAATACCTGTAAGCTTAGAAGAGGACTTGGAAGAAACTTGATTAGTAGGAAAAGTCATTTCATAAGTTTGCAAAGCACCTACTAATTCCTGTACACTCATCTCATCCGGATGACTAACGGTTTCAATGGCGGTAACTTTTGCCCTAAACCGTTCCGGAAGAGTTCGAAGTATCTTTCTTACAACTTTCGACTCCGGGATCTTTTCTCCTAAATTAGCACAAGTATTGATTACATCTTGAAGTCTAGTGTAATAATCTGTAAACAATTCATGCTCTTCCATATGAATAGAGTCAAATTGACTTGTAAGCATTTGGAGCTTTTGAATTTTTACAAGATTAGTACCCTCATGTGTAATTTTGAGAATATCCCAAATTTCCTTCGCGGTTTCACACGCGGAAATTCGTGTAAATTCAGTCGAGGAAAGAGAATTATATAAAGCGTTCATACCTTTCCCATTGTAAGAAGATCTTTCAATTTCCTCTTTGGACCATCTAGAGCGAGGTTTTGGGGTAGTAGAATTTCCTACTTCCTCAACAGGATGCACCCAACCGTATTCCACGGTTTGCCATACCCGCTCATCAATTGAGATGAGAAAAGCTCTCATCCGCACTTTCCAATAAGCATAATTAGAACCATCAAAAAGAGGAGGTCTATAAATATTACTACTTTCACCCGACATGATAGATAAACCTAAAACCCGCTCTGATACCAATTGTTGGTTTTTAAGGATCCACAAGGATCTAAATAGGTACTATCAAACAACTAGAGGGGGGGTGATTAGGTGTAATACTTATAAAACTCAATCTCAGTGCAAAATAAAAACCAGTGCGGAAAATAAAAATAGCACACCGAGATATACGTGGAAACTCCAATCCAGGAGAAAAACCACGGGACCAACACGCAATAACAATCCACTAAGAATAGAAGAATAACAAGGTGATTACCGACTCCACGGACTCCAACCCCTCCTTCAGTTTCTTCGGATCTTGCGCTCGCCGAACACGCAATAACAATCCACCAAGAAAAGAAGAATAACAAGGTGATTACCGAATCCACGGACTCAACCCCTCCTTCAACTTCTTCGGACCTTGCGCTCCACCGATTGCACGTCCACTGCACACGTTCGAATCCACGAACGCCACTCGAATCCACGAGCACACGTTTCGAATCCACGAAACGCCTTCAACACATCGAATCCACGATGCTACGTCGAATCCACGACGCAAACTTAGCCGATAGGAATATTAGCTTCGATGGTGATCCTTTGCTTAGATTCTCATTGAGGAACCGTAGAAGAAATCTCTAAGCAAAGATTAGATCAATTCGACAAAAGATATGTTCTTGAAAGAACCGTCGAATTGACCTAAAAGAGGCTAAAAAGAAGAACGATAAAAACCTAGCCTCTAGGGTTGCTCTTAAGTGTTTTATAAATTAATCGGTAGTTTTTGAGAAACCCTAAATGTGTATTTATAGTTTAGAAACCTTTGGAAAGAGATAAGCATAAAAAACTGGCTTAACAGAAATTTTCCCGCACGACGATCCGGATCGGATTTACGGCGATCCTGATCGTCGTCTTTTTTCAGCAATTCCTGAAAAAACAAGGTTCGGGATCCGGATCGGAATTCTGATCCGGATTAGAATTCTGATCCGGATCAGTTCAGGATCAGAAATTCTGAAACATCAAATTTGTCCAGTTTTTGATTTTTAAGCAATGAAAACTTATCCAAGTGTTTCTAAACCACTCAAATGTATTCGGATCACCAAAATTATTTAGTTAAACGTACCTGATCAATCCGAATCCATTTTCCTTAAGATTGATGTAATTGATCCACAATTCTTCTACTTCAATCTTCAAGACTCAAAACACTGAGTGTCAACTTGAGATCTTGTTGAATCTTCTCTGAGTCTTCAATTGCTGATTGACAATTTGATCACTTCAAGACTCCGACTCAACTCAACAACTCAACTACCCAACTCACGAAATATGCCAACACAAAAAGCCGTAACAGATTGGGTTCATCTGGGACGGTTGGTTATTGTTGCATACGGTTATTCCAGTCTAGGTCTGTATTTTAGAGGCATAGTAGTGGTAGATTTCCCTTTTTTAGCGGTTTCATTTCTTACCACTCTTCTTTCCTTTTTGCCTCTGGTAGACCTAGTGGGTTTGTCAGAGTTTGAGGTTTTACCCACTAGGGGAGGCTACTGGTTTACTAGTAGTTCTCACCCCCATTCTTCTTTCCTCTTTTTCTTCTCCCTTGTTTTGCAGTGTCTTCTGCGGGTGCTGCTGGGCTTTCAGCGGCGGGTCGAGGAGAGAGGACGGCTGAGTAGATAGATCTCGAGGCAGGATGAGCGGGTTAGCTGGACTGTTGATGTACCCATGTTTCCTCAGACGGTTGTACCTTTACTTTTGGGACTGGCTTTTGCCAGCAGGTTGTATTTATTTTGGTGAGCTGGGAGAGACTGATGTATCACTTATACAGATGTATTGTATTTTATTTCCAGCTTCAGTCTGAGATGTATTAGTTTTTAGTTCAGCTCTGTTTTTATTGCTCTTTTATTATTATCTCTTATATCTGAGCAGGTTTGGCGCTTCGTGTACGCGGGAAATACCGTGTGCACGGCGGATCTGTAGATGGGCCCGGGTTCCGGTTTACACCCGGGGCGTGACAGATTAGTTGGTATCAGAGCTTAGGGATAGGTCAGTTGGGACTTAGGAAACCCTAGGCGTTTCGGCGGACCCTAGGATGTTAGTGCGTGAGAGACGCGACATGTTGCGAAAGTCGGTGATTTATTTGTTTGACTCTTCCTGTGAGTGAAGAGGGATCGACATATCCTATTTTTGTGGGACAGTTATGTTGGCTGCAGACAACATAAAGTTACAAAAATAGAGGGATGTCTTTGACTTTCGCTAGATTGGGTCGAGTGTTTAGGGTGTGCTGATTTGCGGTTTTGTCGTAGTGAGCGGTGTCTTCCCGACGTTGGGCCCTGACCCGGGTGCACCTTGGTGCGGCAGTTGGGTCTGAGCTGGTTGTTTCGGGCCGGATACCCAGATTGGAGTCTGAGAGCTCCGGACCCGACGGGTAGGAGTGTTGGAGGCAGATCAGCGGAGCAGTGACACAGTTGTCGGAACAGCGCAGTGGCACAGTTGTCGGAGTAGCGAGTAGCCCCCTCCGTGCCGACGTTTAGTGTTGGGGCACCGAGGCAGGGTGGACAGTTGACAGCGGGTAAGCTGTGGGATTGCTTTGATCAAGTGAGCCAGTTTTGGCGGATGAGTCACCCCGATTTGTGGGATTGAGTATGGAGCCTTTGGAGACAGGGTCTTGTTCGGTAGGGGATAGAGAGTACTTGGAAGCCTTTTGTGTCAAGAGTTAACGCAGTTGCTGAACTGCACGCTCCATGTATAGAGGGACGGCGCGCATAGTGTTACGGAATTTAAGTTGGCGTATTTCGTGAATTCGGTTAAGTCTTGAAGATTGAAGGTAAAGAAGGTTGGATCATATAACTCAATCTCAAGAAAGAAGAATTCAAAAGGATCAGGTATGTTTAACTTAATATCTTTGGTGATCCGAATACTTCTTATAGTGTAGAAACACTTGGATGAACTTGTAATTGCATAAATATCAAAAACTGGACATGGGACATGTTCAGGATCCGGATCAGACTTTGCAATCCGGATCCCGAAGGTTGTTCGTTCATACACCAGTTCAATCCGGATCGTAGATTCTTTTGATCCGGATCCCGAACACTGGTTTTACCATATTTTATGAACGATCCGGATCAGGCTTTCCAATCCGGATCCCGAACGTTGATGTTTGGTGAAACTGTATAAACGATCCGGATCAGGCACTTCGATCCGGATCCCGAACCTTCGTTTTTCTGGAAACTGTTTTTCTCGCTACTGCAATCCGGATCGCCGAACTCCGATCCGGATCATCGTCATGTAAAATTCCAGAAAAAGATAGTTTTTGATCCTTATCTTCTTCCAAGGGTTTCTAACCTATAAATAGACCCTATGATTCTTTTTCTAGGGCTAATCCAAAAAGAAGCCACTAAACCTAAAAGCCGTCATCTTATATACGGCCTAAGATCCACATATAGAGAAGAAAGGAAATCATAGATTCTATCTTATGTTTCTTCATCTATATTGATTGATTTGATTCTAGGTTTTCATACTCACATTTTGAGTAGAATCAAATCAATGAATACTTAGATGGTATTTTCAATCTATTTCTAATCTAAGTATTCGGCGGATCATCACCACCCAAAAAACAACGATTTATTCCAAAATCGGCGCGTGGACTCGCGTGGCCTTGTGGATTCAAGGTGCTACCGCTCTCGTGGATTCGGAGCGAGGTACGTTCGTGGATTCGAAGCGTGCTACTGGGTGAAGACCGTGGATTCGGTCGGACGTCGTGGACTCGACGTTGGACGCCGTGGATTCGGCGTTGGACGCAGATCGTGGATTCGAGAAGCGTCGTGGAGCGAGCGGAGAAGATCAGCTAGGAGCGTATGGAAAAGGTTGAGTCGTCTGTGAGTACGGTATATCACCTTGTACGTGTTTAATTCTAGTGGATTTCACCGTGTTATCGGTCCCGTGGTTTTTTTACTCCGGTTTGGAGTTTTCCACGTAAAAATCTCTGCGTGTTATTTATTTTTCCGCATTGGGTTTTATATCGCAAAGATTTTTGAGTGTTTATTGTTTACACCTATTCACCCCCCTCTAGGTGTTTTTTTCCCTATTTAGATCCAATTATACATAACCCAACAAGTGGTATCGGAGCGGCAATAGGGTTGTAAACAATGGTTGAAGGTGGAAACATCAACAGACCTCCGTTCTTCGATGGAACAAATTATGCGTACTGGAAAGTACGGATGAAAGCCTTTTTAATTTCCATCGACGAACGGGTGTGGCAATCAATTGAATTAGGATGGTCTAATCCAACTGAATTTATTGGTGATGTTCGCACCATCAAACCTAGGTCGAAATGGACCAAGGAAGAGATAGATTTTTCTTCTTACAATGGCAAAGGGATTAATGCTCTATTTAATGCTTTGTCTCAAACAGAGTTCTTTCGCGTCTCGGCATGTGAGACTGCAAAAGAAATCTGGGATGTTCTTCAAGTTACGCATGAGGGAACTAACCTTGTGAAGATTCAGAAACTGCAAATGCTTACGAGCAAGTTTGACTCTATTTTCATGGCAGAAAATGAATCGTTCACAGACTATTACACACGATTGCAAGACATCGTAAACTCATGTGCTAACTTGGGAGAGAAGATTCCAGAATTTAAAGTTGTAAGAAAAATATTAAGAACTCTTCCTGAAAGATTTCGTTCCAAGGTTACAGCCATTGAAACTATTAAACACCCGGACGAAATCCGTGTAGAAGAATTAGTTGGTTCTTTACAAACATATGAAATGACATTTCCTACTAACTATTCTTCGGGAAAGGCATCCTCTTCTAAGTCTTCAGGTTATGCGTTGAAAACAACAAAAGAAGAAGACGCGGATTCATCCTCCTCAGGCGATGACGAGAACCTATCTATGGAGGACTTTGAGAAGCAGCTCGCTCTCTTGACAAGGAAGTTTCGCCGAAATTTTCGAAGGGGTAATTCAAGCAAAACTCCATCCTTCGGAAAGTGGAAAAAAGACAAGGGTTCTTCAAGTTACAAGTCAAGAAAGCAAGAGGGTTTTTCTAAGGATAAGAAAAGCACAGAAGGACAAGTCCAATGCTTCAAGTGCCGAGGATACGGCCATATCTCAACGGAATGTCCAAATAAGAATCCGTCCAAGAAGAAGGCGATGCAAGCCGTCACTTGGGATGACACCTCATCGTCAAATGAGTCATCGTCAAGTGATGAAGAAGATAACGCAACGGCGTTCCACGCGTCCACATCTTCACCCTTCATGTGCTTAATGGCAAGTACATCCGAGTCATTGTCCAACTCCACTGTTGAAAAGAATGCAACGGACAATGAATCGGATGATTCGGAAGGTGAAGATTTTGCTCTAGCCTACCACAGACTTTTGAGGGATTCAAAGAAACTGGCTAAGCAAAACAAGGGGTTGAGAGGGAGATTGCAGGATCTCGAAGAAGAAGTAAAAAGGGTAACTTCTCTCTCGACCAATCTTGAAGTGGAAAGGGATAATCTGATAAAAGCAGATGTTTCCCTTCAAGAGTCCAATGAGCAACTCGAGAAGAATTATATAGATATGGTGAACAAAGCGAATTACTTTGTAATGTACCAGATTTATGGTATATAAATAATATAAATAAAAATGGTATGAAATACTATTTTTATTGGATTCGGAGAAAAGTGCTAAATTATGGTTCACTCTTGCATGCTTCCATTTCCGCTTTAACTGTTTGTTACTGAATGAAAGTTTTAAATTAGTAGTGATTTTTAGTACTCTGATATTGAGCTTCCGCATACACTTGTTGTGTTATTATGGATGTTACCGTTCCTTTCGAGTAGTGAAAGGTCATACCCGATTGGCGGGTCTGTTGGCGTGCCCGAACCGTACAAATTGGCGGACTCGGGGCGTGACATACTTCTTGAAGCTCAACGGCGAGGCTCGACAGGAAAAATTGGAAATGACAGAGACCATTCTCCAACTCAAGGATGACTTACAGCGATTTTCATCAGGAAGGAGTAAGTTGGATAAGCTTCTTGGTCTTGGTCAATCAAACAAGTTCGGCCTCGGATACAATCGAACTGAAGACAATTTTAGTTCGGTTGGGACAGTTTTTGTGCCTCAGTCGGTATCTCCTCCTCCGACACCGGAATTCATGACAAGCAACGACAACAATACTACTTCACCCTCCTCGGAATTGTCAAGCACTAAGGTATGTTTTCGTTGTAATTTTGCAGGGCACATAAGGAGAAATTGCAAGACGGGAGCCAAACGCTCAACTCAAGCACTTATTGCAACGACTACCAAAAGGGTGATTCCTCGGAAATCAAATGCAAATTCTTTGAAGGAAAAGAGCCTCGGTAGTTCATCAAACAAGACGACGACGTCAAGGAAAAGCGACGGATCAAACAAGACGCTTTCACCAAAGGTATCAACTTCACAATCATTTCCGACGTACACCAAAACTCGAAAGGTTTGGGTACGTAAAGGTGAATTCTTCTTTCATCCTTGAATCACGTCGGTACCAAACGGCCCTTGGAATTATTGCATATGGATCTTATGGGGCCGACACGTCAACCATCCTTGGGAGGTAAATGGTATATTTTCTTATTGGTTGATGATTTCTCTCGATACTCATGGGTAGCATTTTTAAAAGAGAAAGCAGATACTTTTGATTCTTTTCACGAGATTTGCCTTCGTATTATGATTGAAAAGAATGTAAAGATCATTCGTGTTAGAAGTGATAGAGGTGGAGAATTCATAAATTCTAAATTCATTGATTTTTGCACTTCCAACGGCATTAAGCATGAATTCTCAGCACCCTATACACCTCAACAGAATGGTGTTGTCGAGCGCAAAAATAGGGTTGCTCAAGAGATGGCACGTGTTATGCTTCATAGCCGGAATTTACCGCTACATTTTTGGGCTGAAGCTGTGAACACTGCAATCTATGTTATTAATCGAGTTTATTTGCGCCCGGGAACGTTATATACACCATATGAACTATGGTGTTGTAGAAAACCCAACATCAAATATTTTCGCATCTTTGGGAGTCGATGTTACATTTTACGTGACCGCGAAAATCTTGGAAAATTTGACTCTCGAAGTGACGAAGGGATTTTCTTGGGGTATTCTACAAATAGTAGAGCATATCGGGTATTTAACTTGAAATCTAAGACGATCGTAGAATCTATAAATGTTAAAGTAGATGAAGCTTTCCACTTTGCATCTGATAAATCTACCCCTGATATCTCTCTTGATGATGATACTCCTGTAAGTGCATCTTCTCATGATAATACTTCCAATATTAATGATGCATCTAATGGTTCTTCAAGTCTATCTGATGTGCAGGAATCATCTCATGTACCTCCGAGTACTCCATTACAACAAACGTTACGCATCTCCAAGGATCATCCTGAATCAAACATCATTGGAGACCCACAAGAAGGAGTCAAAACTCGGAGACAGTTGGTTTGTGGATTCGCTTGTTACGTTTCCATGATCGAACCAAAGAATATCGATGAAGCTCTTCAGGATGACTACTGGATTGAAGCAATGCAGGAAGAGCTCCATCAGTTTGAACGCAACAAAGTTTGGGAATTAATGACGCCTCCGAAGCAACACAATGTGATCGGTACTAAATAGATTTTCAAGAACAAGAAAAATGAGGATGGTACCATCATCAGGAACAAAGCACGTTTAGTTGCTCAAGGCTACTCTCAAATAGAAGGTATAGACTTTGATGAAACGTTCGCCCCTGTAGCTAAACTCGAGTCCATTCGTATCTTATTCGCTATTGCTTGTCACTTTAAAATAAAACTCTTTCAAATGGACGTTAAGAGCGCGTTTTTAAATTGGTTTTTAAATGAGGAAGTTTATGTGGCTCAACCGAAAGGTTTTGTAGACTGTAAACTACCTAACCATGTTTTTCGTTTGAAAAAGGCTCTTTACGGTTTAAAACAAGCACCGCGAGCGTGGTACGAAAGGTTGACAAAGCACCTTTTGGAGAAGGGCTATACTCGAGGGGGAGCAGACAGGACTCTCTTTGTGAAGCATTATCAAAATAACTTCATTGTTGCACAAATCTATGTCGATGACATTGTGTTTGGAGCAACAAAGGATAATGATGCTTCTAAATTCGCAGAAACCATGGAAAACGAATTTGAGATGTCTATGATGGGGGAACTGACATACTTTCTTGGATTGCAAGTGAAACAAAATGGTGAAGGCATCCATCTGTGTCAATCCAAGTATGCAAAGGAGTTGGTAAAGAAATTCGGATTAGAAGATTCTAAAGATTTTCCTACTCCTATGGGAACTAGCAATAAGGGATTAGGAAGTGAATCTCTTAGTGAGAATGTAGACGAGAAACTTTATCGCAGCATGATTGGAAGTCTACTTTACCTCACAGCTAGTCGCCCGGATATATCCTTTAGTGTTGGGATTTGCGCGAGATATCAATCAGCACCAAAGGAGGTTCACCTGAAAGCGGTGAAACAGATCATCCGGTACATCAAAGGAACCATTAAATTCGAAATTTGGTATCCTATGGGAACAAGTCTAGATATTATTGGATACTCAGATGCCGATTGGGTAGGATCAGTGGATGATCGGAAAAGTACGAGTGGTGCATATTTTTATCTTGGCCATTGTCTTGTTGCATGGCATAGTAAAAAGCAAAACTGCATTGCACTCTCGACTGCCGAATCAGAATACATCTCAGCGGGTAGTTGTTCAACTCAACTCATTTGGATGAAAAGCGTGTTGAGCGACTTCCGGATTTCAGCAACTTCGGTAACTGTTTTATGTGACAACACTAGTGCTATAAACATTTCAAAAAATACTGTGTTGCACTCTAGAACAAAACACATTGAACTTAGATATCATTTTCTTAGAGAGCTAGTTGAATCAAATATTCTTCAAATTTCCTACATTTCAACTGAAGATCAATTAGCTGACTTATTAACAAAACCTTTGGATCAAAAACGTTTTATTCATTTGCGTAAAGCAATTGGAATGCTTTCCTTGAAATAACCTCTTTTTGAAACTTTTGTTTAGGTTAGGTTTTGTTTTTGTGTTTTTGTTCATTATCTATGCTTAGACATAGAACATTAATTGAGCATTAGTTTTATTGACTTTAACTGCATCTTTTTATATATTTAGAAATCTATTATGCTTTAGATATCATAATATTTCATTTTATGCAATGATCATTTATGTCAATTAACTCATCTTTGTTTTGATCAAAGTCAATTTCTCTCTCAATGATCTCTCGGTATAGTTTTTATCTTATTTGACTGTTTAGTCGAGTATGAAATCGAGATCAATATTTGGCTGAATACTTTATATCTTAAATAATTGATAGCCAATTGAGGGGGAGTCAAAGAAAAAGTATTATGCTCAAAAGATGTGGAAAGAGTTACATCCCAATGAGGAGTGTGAAAACTACCACCACATGGAGGAAAGAGCTACCACCTCGGTCGTCCGAGTACTGTGTGCAGCTACCACATGTATACCAAGCAAGGTTTTTCAAGTTTGATTAAATAAAATGCATGTTGAAATACTTGACTCTGTCAAAATTTCAAGATTGGTATAAGGTGGGATTTTTAATGAAAGATGCTCAAAGAGCCACTCTCTTCAATAAATTGACTAGATATATTATCTAACTTATCTGGGATTTCAGACATCTATTGATCTTTGTATTTCATTTTCTTTACCGAATTGATGATTTGATAAAGGCATTACTCATAAGATCAAGTTAGATGTAATTGAAGTTGTTCAACTTTAAGGGATTTAATTTTTATAAATTTTCGTTTCATTTGTTGGATGTTATTGATAGATTTGGCATAATCTATTTCTTGTTGTATGAAACGATGATTTTCGTTTAAAGTTGATACACAAAAGTGCTCACAATCTTTTTCTGATTTTTCTAGAATTTCTCTGAAATTTTCTAAAGAAAAAGTTGGAGCCGATCCGGATTGGACCTGTCGATCCGGATCCCGAACGCAGATATTCTTCTGCGGGCAGACGATCCGGATTGGACTTGCCGATCCGGATCCCGAACGCAGATTTTCTCTGCGGGTAGCCGATTCGGATCGAAATCACGAACTGATCCGGATCGCGGCTAGGATTTTATATAGAACAAAAGGGTTTTGATTTCTTTTACTTCAATCTTTTGTTCAAAAGTCTCCAGAGCTTCTCTCTCTAGAATTCATCCATCTTGGAAGCTTTCAAACTCAAGTTCTTCGACTCCAAGTAAGTTTTATTGATCAAATCTCGGTATTTCACAGTTTTTCATATTTTTCCTCAAAACGTGATGAAATTCTTGTATCTATTTCGTTTGTGGATGGTTTTTGATCAAATTTCTTTTGAAATAAGAACTCTGGGTAGATTAGTTTTGATTATATGCTAGGTATTCTCATGATAAACAGATTTTTGGCCTTCGATTTCAAAAATTTCGGTTTTAGGACATATAATGGGAATTTTCGAAAATCATGCGATTGATCTATTTTTAAAATTCTTTTTGCAAAACAAATTTGATTCTTAGTCTCTCTACACGATAATGATTGTTTGGATACAATTTTTCTAATTTTTGAAAATTAACAATTTGTTTGTGTTCTTGAGTTGTTGCTCACAGGATTTCTTTTCACCATTAGCAATGGTGATCACCTGGATCATTTTTCTTCTGGCTGCTATGGTACATACGAGAGACACTGTCAAGCCCAAGAGGGCTAAGAAAGCGAAGAAAACTAAAGATGATTCCGATACAGAATTTGAAACGGAATCAATTGATTGGGATGAGCTTCAAGTTGAAGCAACAACTGTTCCCACTGCTTCGAAAGGAAAAGCGCCTGCGGAAGCATCAAAGGCTCCGCCTACTGCTGCTGAAAAGGGCAAAGCTCCAATGGAAGAAACTTCTGGGAAGACAAAAAGAAAAAGACTTGCTCGACGGCTTGGACTAGCTCGAGGTATTGAAATAAATGAAACATGTCAAGATGAAACAAAGAATATCCCTCAAACTGAAAATGAATCTGAAGACGAAGAAGATTGGGACACATTTCTTACTGAAGTACAACAAGGTATTGATGAAGAAAATAAGGTTTACCTAAAGAACAAGAAGCTACTACAGTCTTCCTCAATACTTAAGCAGCAAGCAAGGAAAAAGAATGTGCCAAGCAATGAACCTCTTGACAATTCACATTCTCTGCCAAGAAGATCTCCTCGGAATGATGGTCAGACTGCTCCGTCAGTCGTCACACAACGTTCTTCAACTTCCAGAAGAATTGACCAAAAGGCAAACTTAGAATCTTCCATCAACCAAGAACAAGATAAAATGGCTCTAGAACTCAGAAAGATGTCCAAGGACATACATCAGATGAAACAAGAGTGTTCTACGATTTCGGGAATGCTTAAAGGAATTTTGAAAAAAACTGGGCTGCACGAGCTCTGAAGACTCTGCCTCAGATGATTGACTTGTGCTGATTTCTAATAATTTTCTTGTGCAGGTTTTACGTTTTAGTTTTTAGTTTTAATTCTCAAACTTTTGGTACTTGAACTGTTAACTATTCTCTCCATTTTGGTAATTTTTGGCTAACTTTTGTGACAAAAAGGGGGAGAGAGAAGTATAAACAATGATAAAAATGTTTGTGAGAAACTTGAAAGAGGTAAGTATAACCTCAACTTGAAAGGTAAGTAGAACTTCAACTTTTGGGTTTCATTTGTGTTTGAATGCATGCCTCGACTAACTATTCGACTAACTATTTGGGCATGTAATATAACTAACAAGTTGATGTTCACTAACATGACTTTTGGATTTTGATTGCATAGAAGATATGTTGGTGTTTTAACTATGATCAATTTACATATCTGAATGTATAAATGTCATGGTAAGTATAAATGAGTATAAACTTCATCTCTGTATGTGATTTTTGAATGATATAAAATTCTTGAGGTATCTAACGATTTCTTTTGTCAAGAATGATTTCTTTTGCAGAGAGTACAGATGTCTAAGTCTAGAGTCTGTTTTAGGAGTTTAACTCATGTATTTTATTTTGGATCTCCATTGTAAATTTTTGTTGTATGGTGATAGCAACAAAAATATCTTTTTGAATTTTCTTGAGTGGATCTATGTTTTGTCACGAACCGCCAAAGGGGGAGATTGTTACGGAATTTAAGTTGGCGTATTTCGTGAATTCGGTTAAGTCTTGAAGATTGAAGGTAAAGAAGGTTGGATCATATAACTCAATCTCAAGAAAGAAGAATTCAAAAGGATCAGGTATGTTTAACTTAATATCTTTGGTGATCCGAATACTTCTTATAGTGTAGAAACACTTGGATGAACTTGTAATTGCATAAATATCAAAAACTGGACATGGGACATGTTCAGGATCCGGATCAGACTTTGCAATCCGGATCCCGAAGGTTGTTCGTTCATACACCAGTTCAATCCGGATCGTAGATTCTTTTGATCCGGATCCCGAACACTGGTTTTACCATATTTTATGAACGATCCGGATCAGGCTTTCCAATCCGGATCCCGAACGTTGATGTTTGGTGAAACTGTATGAACGATCCGGATCAGGCACTTCGATTCGGATCCCGAACCTTCGTTTTTATGAAACTGTTTTTCTCGCTACTGCAATCCGGATCGCCGAACTCCGATCCGGATCGTCGTCATGTAAAATTCCAGAAAAAGATAGTTTTTGATCCTTATCTTCTTCCAAGGGTTTCTAACATATAAATAGACCCTATGATTCTTTTTCTAGGGCTAATCCAAAAAGAAGCCGCTAAACCTAAAAGCCGTCATCTTATATACGGCCTAAGATCCACATATAGAGAAGAAAGGAAATCATAGATTCTATCTTATGTTTCTTCATCTATATTGATTGATTTGATTCTAGGTTTTCATACTCACATTTTGAGTAGAATCAAATCAATGAATACTTAGATGGTATTTCCGATCTATTTCTAATCTAAGTATTCGGCGGATCATCACCACCCAAAAAACAACGATTTATCCCAAAATCGGCGCGTGGACTCGCGTGGCCTTGTGGATTCAAGGTGCTACCGCTCTCGTGGATTCGGAGCGAGGTACGTTCGTGGATTCGAAGCGTGCTACTGGGTGAAGACCGTGGATTCGGTCGAACGTCGTGGACTCGACATTGGACGCCGTGGATTCGGCGTTGGACGCAGATCGTGGATTCGAGAAGCGTCGTGGAGCGAGCGGAGAAGATCAACTAGGAGCGTATGGAAAAGGTTGAGTCGTCTTTGAGTACGGTATACAACCTTGTACGTGTTTAATTCTAGTGGATTTCACCGTGTTATCGGTCCCGTGGTTTTTTTACTCCGGTTTGGAGTTTTCCACGTAAAAATCTCTGCATGTTATTTATTTTTCCGCATTGGGTTTTATATTGCAAAGATTTTTGAGTGTTTATTGTTTACACCTATTCACCCCCCTCTAGGTGTTTTTTCCCCTATTTAGATCCAATTATACATAACCCAACACATAGGATATGAATGTCTGAGAGTGGATTGCGCCAGGATACCTTTTAATTCGTTGGGGCCCTCCATTTCGGATTTGGGACGCCTCATTAGAGTAGGCGCTGGGTATGGAGCGTGGCATTGTGGTTCCTTTGGATTGGGACCTGCCGCCTGAGGCGAGTTCTGATTGAGGCGCTTGGCGCCGGGTGATGGAGGACAGATCAGTCGGAGGAGGCATTCCCGATTTCTTTTTCCAGGATAGTGGATTTTTGAGACTGTCGGAGCACATATGTTACAGCGGTCGGTGTGGTGGTAGGTTTGAGTTATTCCGGACTTTTGGGTTCGTATCTTCTTGATACGGGAGAATTCCCTTCTTGGTGGGTAGTGCTTTTGCTTCATTGCTTGGGTTAGGGAGCAGGATGGTCACCACGCGCACGGGAGGCTTATTTTCCCGATCGCGCTTAGCATGTGGAGGATAGTTGTTGGTCCTGCCCGGTGCAGCTTGAGTCCTGGATTTTGCCGGTAGACCTGATGGTCTTGGTTCAGCTGCGGGATGTTGTTGTGGTACTTGTTGGGCTGGCGGGTTCGGTTTTCTTTCGCGGCGGTTGATTATGCCGCGAGGCAGTTTTCTTGGGGGGCCAGGCCCGGAGGTGTTGGTGTACTTGGGTTGCTTGAGGGTTATCTTCCCCTCTATGGTTTTGACTTCGTGAGCGAGGCGGATGTTTCGCAGTGGATGAGTAGCCTTTTTGGCTGGTGTGGTTGAGGGGCCTACGGCGGCGTCGGGACTCGGGGATACCCCCTTTGGTTGCGAGTTCCCGGCTGTTCTCCTATCGGAGTTATCTAGCATGTCACTAGTTTGAGAGTTGAGGACACAACTCCAGGATTCGATGTTTTGGGAATTTTGTCAGACCAAGTGTGTCGCCTTTGGGGGCGCCGGTGCTAGTCGAGATGTGGAAGGTTGGTTCACTTCGGCTTTGCGTAGATCCCCGGGATTAGATGAAGTGAACATCTGGAGCTAGCACCCTTGTCGAGCTTGGAGGATTTGATTTACCGGTTGTAAGGGTCCCGGGTCTTCCTGAAGGTTGATTTGCAATCTGGTTTTCTCGACTGCATATGGCTGTGTGTTGATGCCGGAGAGTTGGGGAATTGCTTCTACACCCCGACGGTTTAAAGATTAGAGATCAGAGTCTACGTGATCAGTTGGGGGACTTATATTGGATACCTTGGGAGTACAGAGGTATTGGGATCAAGCTTTTGTGCCGATGGACTTGTGGTTGGATTATCGGGGCCCTGGGAGGAGCGGATGCCTGTACCGATGCAGGCTACTTGGTAGCTCGAGCGGTTAGCCCAGCTGTACTTGGATGAGGTGGTGCGGTTTTCTAGAATGCCCGCCTCTACTTTGTTCTAGTTAGAGACCCGAGGATTGTATCGCGTCTCTAGAGGAGGTATTAGACAGCCTTGGGAGCTTGAGTGGTGGATGATTGGATATTTACCCCCTCTACTTGGTTGAGGTTCCGGGTTGAGGAATGACTTTAGTTTCGAGGATGAAACTTTCTTTTAGTGGGGGAGGATGTGATGACCTGGATCTCCGCAGAGCTGTTGCAGTGCGTTGGGTGGCTTCTGGAGGCCTACGGGGTGCGTTGGAGGTGTTTGTGCACCAATTGGACACAAGTGGCGGACTTCGGGCTTAAATGGATCACGTGGGTGATCGGTTGACTCCGTCGGATCTTTAGAAGTGGTTTCGCGCGAAGCGGATATTAAAATTGAGCTCAGCGCGAAGTTTGGACCAAGGAACACCTTTCCGGATGCCTTCAGCAATTTTTAGTGTTAGAATTTGGCAAATCAGACACCGGATTTGGATTCAGCGAGCGAAAACGGTGAAAATGGACAACCTACTTGTATTTTTCGGAGTCCGGATGCAAGAGCGCGTTTTTTGAGGCTTGGGGTTACTGTTCCGGCCGGCGGGCAGCGGCGGCGCAGCCGCGGGCAACGCGGCGGGCAGAGGTGCGGGCCGCCCGGTCCACGCGGCAGGCGTGCACCGGGGGCTTGACGCGTGGCGGCTCGGGACTGGGCCGGTCCGCGGCGCGCGGTCTGCGGAGGGCGCGGGGTGCATGGTGGACCGGCGGGACACGTGTCTGATTGTGGTTGGCGGGCTCATGAAGGCTGGGTCCACGGAGGTGCACCGGGGTGCCTCGGGATGCTTGCCTGGCAGGGGGCGCAGGCGGCGAGCGCAGGCGCACGTGGGCGCGCGTCAGGCGCGTTGACGCGCGGTTCCCGCGCGTGGGCCGCCACGTGTCGACCTCCGCGTGGGCCACGCGGCGCGGTGTGAGCGGCGGGGTTTGGTGTCCGCTGTTCGGGGTGGACGTGGCAGCACGGGAGCATTCCGGGCGCTCGTTTTTGCAGGATTGAGGGCCCGGATTCGGCGCCCGAATGTTTCGGGCGCTCGAATCCGAGGACCCAGGTGGAATTCCTGGAATTGTTTCCTTGGCCTATAAAAGGGTTTTGAGCTGCGTTTTAGACCTTTTCTGGGCGTTTTCTCTCTATGAGTTCTTCAGCAAACCTCTTCCCCCTTGTGTGCTGCACCTTGTGGAGGATTCCCTGGATTTTTGGGAGGCACGGATTTTGAGGTTCTCATTTTTATGGCGCGGCGCGACGCTCGTTCATTTGTGGTCTTCTTCGTCGCGGTTTCAGTGCGAGGACTCCCCGGCTTACTCCGACCTCCGATTGAGGAGATTCTTGCGCCGTTGGCTTCACGACTGGTAGGGCTACGTTTCCCGTGTTTACTAGTTTTTCCCATTCCGAGCTTTTCATGGGCTTTTCGGATCATCTTGTGACCTCATTTTCTGGGGCGGTGTTTTGGAAAACGCTGCAGTATTTTGACGATATCTTCACGCACAGGCATCGGATTGGGGTGATTCAGAAGGCGTTTTGCATCTACACATCGCGAGGAATATCTCCGAATTTTCTTGGAATTTTCTGAATTTTCCCCGATGGTGAAAAGTTCCTGTTGACAGAACCTTGTGATTCAGATTTTGTGATTGGTTTATTTCGGGGTGGTTCCCTTGTCGAATTTGTATCTCAGCGTAGGAAACTCGGATTTGAACGTGCAGGTACTCATTTCGACCGGTTCGTCGCGAGGATCGTGACAGTATTTTTCCTGGAATTTTTCGAGCAGATCTCACAGGTGAAAAAGGCAAAACTGTGGACTGTTGTGTTTGGGACAGATTTTGTGTGAGCATTGTATGTTAATTGTGTATGTCCTTTTGGGGTGCTTTGTGCAGTGTTGTGGCGATTGCTTAGACCGGGCGTGGACTTCACTGTTGGGACCAGGACTTAGCGCTCGAGGTGGGTGGTTGTTGCTTACCTCTATTTTGACATGCTCACTAGGAATATTGGAGTGACCCCCTTTACTTGGACATCTTGATTAATCATGATCGGGGAATATTGGAGTGACCCCCTTTATTTTGGACTATATGATTATCCTGTTAGTGGTTCTACTTGAGGGTAGGTGACATGCATAGGTGGATACTGTTAATGATCAATGACTTAAATTATATTTCCTTGAGAACACATGCATGCCAGTATGGACATCTAGATAGGCCATCTTTTATCGCTACACTTTCATGCTGGAACTTGACTTAGGAGAAACCTTGTTTGTTTCTTTTCTCCTTTCGTTAGTCAGGTGGTATTTGTTGCTCGGGTTTGAGCAGGGGTTTGGGATAGTGTAGCCGGGGCCTGGATTATGGATTATGGGTTTTGGCGGCGACTGCGGATATTGGGCGGTTGACCGGATGTCGGTTATAGGACATCGGTGATAGGGCATGATTATGGACTAGAGGGTTTTGTGGCAACCGCGGATAGTAGGCGGTTGACCAGATGTCGGATGTGGGACATGATTGTGATTGTGGGTTATTCCGGCGACCGCGGATATTGGGCGGTTGACCGGAGGTCGGTGGTGAGACTTGGTTGTGGATTGTGAGGTATTGCGGCGATCGCGGATTTTGGGCGATTGACCGGATGATCACTTATGCATCAGATTGGGGATCAGTTTTCTTTTAGTGGAGGGTTGTGTTCCACTGGGGCTTTATAGTTGTGATCCAGTCATGCTTTTGTTACTTATCACACCGGCGCGGTTATTGCCCGGTGATGCTTTCCTCGTGTGGGTCGCTCCCCTCGAGATCCCCTCCGGAGGCCGGGGCCAGACAGTTATGGACAGTTTTGCTATCACATCGGCGCGGCTTATTTGCCCGATGATGAGGGCGGCAGAAGGAATTTTGCTATCACATCGGCGCGGCTTACTTGCCCGATGATGAGGGCGGTACAGATTGGGTTCATCTGGGACGGTTGGTTATTGTTACATACGGTTATTCCAGTCTAGGACTGTATTTTAGAGGCATAGTAGTGGTAGATTTCCCTTTTTCTGCGGTTTCATTTCTTACCACTCTTCTTTCCTTTTTGCCTCTGGTAGACCTAGTGGGTTTGTCAGAGTTTGAGGTTTTACCCACTAGGGGAGGCTACTGGTTTACTAGTAGTTCTCACCCCCATTCTTCTTTCCTCTTTTTCTTCTCCCTTGTTTTGCAGTGTCTTCTGCGGGTGCTGCTGGGCTTTCAGCGGCGGGTCGAGGAGAGAGGACGACTGAGTAGATAGACCTCGAGGCAGGATGAGCGGGTTAGCTGGACTGTTGATGTACCCATGTTTCCTCAGACGGTTGTACCTTTACTTTTGGGACTGGCTTTTGCCAGCAGGTTGTATTTATTTTGGTGAGCTGGGAGAGACTGATGTATCATTTATACAGATGTATTGTATTTTATTTCCAGCTTCAGTCTGAGATGTATTAGTTTTTAGTTCAGCTCTGTTTTTATTGCTCTTTTATTATTATCTCTTATATCTGAGCAGGTTTGGCGCTTCGTGTACGCGGGAAATACCGTGTGCACGGCGGATCTGTAGACGGGCCCGGGTTCCGGTTTACACCCGGGGCGTGACAAAGACGATCCGATCGCACTCCCGTTTCCCACACGTTGATCGGGGTGTCCGGACTCCTCGTCTTCTTTCTCTCTCTTCTATTTTTCTTCCGGTTAGGGTTCCGTCTTTTTCTTCTTTTCTTTTCTTTGTCGTTCTCTCCGGCTAGGGTTTCTCTTTTGCGAAAAGTGGGATTTTTTCCTCTTCGTACGTACAACTAAATCCCACATTTGATATTTATCACCGAATAATTAATTCTTTAATTAATTAATCTTACGGGATAAACCCATATTTCCTCAAAAAGCGTGCAGGATATTTCGCACCGATTCCGATGCACGCCAAGTCACCGCAACCCTAAAAACCCTGTTCCGGGAGATCCCAAGGTCGGATTTCAGATCCGATCGCGCCGTCGGTCATCGTTTTTCGTCCCCTTTCACAGAAAAATACCCGCGTAGCACGACGGTTAACTTAAGAAAACTCGATCATTCAGCTTTCCTAAAAGTACATTAATAATCGGAGGGTAAAGTATTACACGAAAAGTCATGTCATTACAGTCCCCTGGTGGGTCATCGAATAGACTCTCCCCCCTGTTTGCGGCCGCGCTTCCCCCTCCTGTCATGATACTGGGGGGCGAGCGGTCGGTTCTGAAGGAGTTCTCCCCCGTTCCTGTTGCTGCGGCGAGGGTGTAGAAGCTGCTGAGGGTGCTGTCCCCGTTTTCAAGGGGCAGTTGAAACGGAAGTACCCCGGCTCGCCGCAATGAAAACAGTGGTCTTGCCTCCTGGAACAATCGGTCACCTGGTGTATTCCACCGCAAATGATGCAAGGCTTGTCCACCGTCCTTGGTCATCCCGTTGGCGCGTTCCGGGTTCCGTGTTGTGATCTCAGATGTTTAGAGGACCGGCTCCCATTAGAATACTCTCCTCCGGAATAAGACTGAGTTCGCTTCTTATCCCGCTAGGTTCCGAGTCCTCCCGTCCACAAACAGTCGGGCTTTGTGAGATTCGTCCCTTATGACAAAGGGAACGCAATTGGCCAACCTCACAAATGCCCGCTGGTACTCCATAACCGTCCGACTTCCTTGCTTGATGTGCTTCAGGTCGTCCTCCATCTGCTGTTTGACGCTGTTGGAGAAAAAAGCCCCAAACAGTTTTTCTCGGAACGTGGACCATGATGGAAGGGCGGTGCCCTCCGAGAGGTTCGGGCGCACCGTCTTCCACCACATGCGGGCGTTTTCCTAAAAGAAAGTGGACTGCCAAGGGGACCCGCTCATGTTCCTCCATCAGCAAATCTTCGAAAAGCTTTTCCATGGTGTCTACCCATTTTTCTACGACCCAAGGGTCGGTCGTCTCTCCCTCAAACACGGGTGGGTCGTACTTTTTGAAATCCATCAAGTTCGATCTCACCCTGTCCCGTTCGGTTTGCTGGATAGGGGCTTCCCCCACAGAGACGGCGAACACTCCGGGAGTAGGTGTCACCACGGTTTCTCTCAATGGGTCTCCAGGAGTGGCTCCTAGCGTAGGTCCCGAAGTCGCTGGTGTTGGTGCTACCGAAGGCGTTGTTGGCTGAACCGACGGTATTCTGGTCACAGTGGTCTGAGGAGGGGCGGCCATAGTCTCGCTGTTAGCCACCGGCGGTCCCGTCGCCGGTGCGGTTGGTCCGGGTAGAGGAGCCTGGGTGACCTCCACTGGTGTGGTCGGCTGTTGCGTCAACTGACGTACCTATTCCATGAGGGTCGCTAGTTGCTTGGCCATTTCTCGTAGTTGTTGTCGGAGAAGCTGATACTCCGCAGCCGTCGGTACCGTACCTTCTACCCCCGCGTTCTCAGTTGACGACCTAGTCCGCCCAAACATCGCAGTAGTACAAGGGGTCAAAAGGCACCTCGGGTACACCACCAAAAACTCGAAACGGAGCAAAGTGATCGACACAGAAATCAAAGGCGTACCTCTCATGAACGCGCTGCCAAAAAAATCGGCTCAAAACTCCATCGGCGTGATCCAGGGGACCTCGCGGACTGAAATGCGACGGTAGAAGCCATAATCGAAGGAGCGTCGAAGTATGCCGCATCGAAGAAAATGCCGATGCCGCGGCCTCCAAAAATTCCCAAAATCCTCGGAAGTGTAGAAGACTTGTAGATCCTGCTCCCTATCGAAGATGGGCTCAATACAGGCTCGGAAAAGAAGCCCAAAAGACAGAACAAACGGGCTATTTATAGCCCAAGCCCACAAGAAAAAGGATCCGGATTCGGGCGTATGATTCGGGCGCCTGAATCCGGCCCGGCCCGACACTCTGCACGCCCGAAACGCCCACAGCGCACCATGTTGCCTACTCCGCGCCCCGTGCGCCCAGCGCGCGCATGCGCCCGCCAATCGGGTCGAAACGCATGGCAGCGCGATCCACGGCGGGAAGCATGGGCCGCGGTTCACGCCAAGTCAGCCGGGTCACTGCTCCCGCCAATGGGCGGGCGACACGTGGCCTGGCGTGGTCCACCGTGCGCCGCGCCTTGAGCGGATCACGCTGTGTCCCGCGTGCGTTGACCGACCAATCCCCGCGTGCCACGCGTCCTCGCCGAAAACCCGCTGGTCCCGGTGCACACCAAGTCCCGTGGACCGGCCTGCCCACGCCTGCCCGCGCCCGCGCCCGCCCCTACCCGCGCCCGTGCCTGCCGTGCTCTGTCGCCTGCCCGTTGCCACCGGCGCTGCCAGGGCCGCCGGAACAGTAACGTTGTCTCAAAATCCGTGTTTTGGCATTCGGGCTTCGAAAAATACAAATCAATATTCCATTTCCATCGTTTTCGCGCGCTGAGTCCAAATCCGATGTCCGTTTTACCGAATTCCACTTCTAAAGTCGAAGGCATCCAGATAAGTAATCTTAATCCAAATTTTGCGCTGGGTCCAATCTTGAGGTTCGATTTGCGCAGAAGCATCTCCATCTCACCGAATAAGCCTCCAAAAGTCGCTGATCACACTGCAAAAGCTCTGCAGAAATCCAGGTCATCATATCCTCCCCCACTAAAAGAAAGTTTCGTCCTCGAAACTAACACTACTCAAAAGGGAGTCTCAAACCAGAAGGGTAGGTATCCAACAACACTGTCTCCAGCTCCCAAGTCACCACTCACTCCCGTGATTACTCCTCAACAACAACAACAATAACCAGTACGGCATGACCCGGTTGCGCAATCCTCTCATCTCACGAGCCAGAAATCGTAACGGGCGTCCCTCGTACTCCAAACACTCACAGATCTCAAATGGAGAGAGTTAATCACAGGCGAGGGATCCATAAGCACTCTGAGCTGAGACGTGAAAAAACATTAGGGACTCCAACAAGAAAGCTGGGGAGAAAAGAAAGAACAACTAGTGCAACACACACTAAAACCACTCCCTGGTGCCAACTCAACCAAGGCGACCCGAAATACACCCACACGATCATCCAAGAAGGAAGGAGCCCAACAAGCCAGGGTCCTTACTCAGTCACTCTCGGATCCTGTCCATCCGTGGGGCTGCTCAACCGCAGGCTACAATCAAAAAGGGACCCCCAGGGACACAACCTCAAGCCCTGTTCGCCTCAACAATTCCACACAGCGCCAGCTGTGGAATCATCAAACTCAACCCCAGACAGCTCTCCCGCTCAAGGTATCCGCCACTACAGTGGCTTCGTCGGGGTGATACAGAATGCTCAACAATAACCCAACGGTGTAATATCATGACTTTTTGTGTATCGTTTTACCCTCTTGCTAATAAATTATATGTTAGAAAAAATTGAATTATCGAGTTTTATTAAGTTGACTATCGTGCGGTGCGGGTATTTTTCTATGATAGAGCTCGAAAAATGATGAATGGCGGTACAATCGGATCTGAAATCCGACTTACGGATCCCCCGGAATGGGGTTTTGAAGGTCGCGGTAACCGTATGTGCATCGAAATCCGTGCTAAAGATCTGGCACGCTTTCGAGAAGATGTGGAATTATCTTGTGGGAATAGATAATTATTTTTAAATAATAAATATCCGGATGTGGGTTTTATTGTACGTGCCAAGAGAGAAATCTGATTTTTTTTCCAGAAAGATAAGAGAAAACCCTAGCCAGAGAGAAAAGAAAGAAAAGAGAAAAAGAAAACCCTAACCGAGGAAAAAGAAAGAGAGAAGAAGGAAGCGGAAGAGTCCGATCGCCTCCGATCAACATGCAGTAGCCGGAAGTGTGAGCATATCATCTTCTCCGACGAGGTAGTGGTAAGCGAAGTTCTTTTTCGGTTTTCGTTGGGGTTCCTGTCATTTCCGTTTAGCCGCCGCCGCCGCCGCCATCGCCGCCGCGCCGCGCGGCCTAGTGCCACGCGGGGCGCCGCTTGCAGGTGGCAGCACCCGTACGGGCAGGTGCAGCGCGGGGCGCCGCCCGCAAGTGGCGGCACCCGCGCAGGCAGGTGTCGCGCGGGGCGCCGCCCGCAGGTGGTAGGACCCGCGCGCGCGGCCTAGTGTCGCGCGGGGCGCCGCTCGCAGGCGGCAGCACCCGTACGGACAGGTGCCGCACGGGGCGCCGCCCGTAAGCGGCGGCACCAGCGCGGGCAGGTGTCGCGCGGGGCGCCGCCCGCAGGCGGTAGCACCCGCGCGGGCAGGTGCCGCGCGGGGCGCCGCCCGCAAGCGGCGGCACCTGCGTGGGCAGGTGTCGCGCTGGGCGCCGCCCGCAGGCGGCGCGCGCCGTGCGGCCTAGTGCCGCGCGGGGCGCTGCCCGCAGGCGGCAGCACCCGCGTTGGCAGGTGCCGCGCGGGAAGCCGCCGCAGGCGGCGCGCGGGCCGCGCGGCCAGTGCTGCGCGGGGCGCCGCCCGCGAGTGGCGCGCGGGGAGTCTGACCGCGCGGCCGAGCCGCATGCGGCACCGCGCAGGGCTGGTGCCCGCACGGCCGCATGGCATGTGGCGCCGCGGGGAAAGGGACCGCGGCCGCGTCGTCCGTCGCGCGTCGTTACCGCCGCCGTTGCCGGGTTTTCGTCGTACTCTTGGGTTTTGGACTCTATTTCTTTACAGAATGCAATTCAGTCTGACCTGTTTTTCTTTTGGGGACTTTCTTAGGTCCGGGTGCTGATTGTGAGCGTGTTTCGGTCCCAGGTGTTCCGGTCAGCACATTTTGACGTGGGTACTTTGTTGTATTTCAGTGTATGGTTGTTCCCGTTGTAACTTGTGAAAGTAAAGTAGATGTACCTTTTTGTAAACTGTTTAACCCCATTGTTACGGTACTTTATTACACGCCGATTTCGGCATTTATGCTCATGATTGCTTACACGCACACCGGCGGTCTGGCCAACGCACAGGGTGTATTTTTTCGGAAAGATGGTAAGTTGACCCGTGTACCCCACAAAGGTGAAGGTGACATAGTGGGGACCCCTCGCGGATTACTTAAGGTACTGCACAAGTACCGTGGATGGGTTGATGGCATCAAGGTGCGAGCAAAGTGTACTTTTGCTGGGGGTCTTTGTTACGGTTTTTTTTTGTGTTGGCATATTTCGTGAGTTGATTTGTTGAGTTGAGTCGGAGTCTTGAAGTGATCAAATTGTCAATCAGCAATCGAAGACTTAGAGAAGATTCAACAAGAGCTCAAGTTGACACTCAGTGTTTTGAGTTTTGAAGATTGAAGTTGAAGAATTATGAATCATATACATCAATCTCAAGGAAAATGGATTCGGATTGATCAGGTACGTTTAACTAAATAATTTTGGTGATCTGAATACATTTGAGTAGTTTAGAAACACTTGGATAAGTTTTCATTGCTTAAAAATCAAAAACTGGACAAATTGGATGTTCAGAGTCTGGATCAGAATTTCTGATCCTGAATCGATCCGGATCAAAATTTCGATCCGGATCAGAATTCCGATCCGGATCCCGAACCTTGTTTTTTCAGGAATTGCTGAAAAAAGACGACAGTCAGGATCGCCGTAAATCCGATCCGGATCGTTGTGCGGGAAAATTTCTGTTAAGTCAGTTTTTGATGCTTATCTCTTTCCAAAGGTTTCTAAACTATAAATAGACACTTAGGGTTTCTCAAGAACTACCGATTAATTGATAAAACACTTGAGAGCAACCCTAGAGGCTAGGTTTTTATCGTTCTTCTTTTTAGCCTCTTTTAGGTCAATTCGACGGTTCTTCCAAGATCTATCTTTTGTCGAATTGATCTAGTCTTTGCTTAGAGATTCATTCTACGGTTCTTCAATGATAATCTAAGCAAAGGATCACCATCGAAACCAATATTTATATCGGCTAAGTTTGCGTCGTGGATTCGACGTGGCATCGTGGATTCGATGTGTTGAAGGCGTTTCGTGGATTCGAAACATGTGCTCGTGGATTCGGGTGGCGTTCGTGGATTCGAACGTGTGCAGTGGACGTGCAATCGGTGGAGCGCAAGGTCCGAAGAAGTTGATGGAGGGGTTGAATCCGTGGAGTCGGTAATCACCTTGTTATTCTTCTTTTCTTAGTGGATTGTTATTGCGTGGACGTGCAATCGGTGGAGCGCAAGATCCGTAGAAGTTGAAGGAGGGGTTGGAGTCCGTGGAGTCGGTAATCACCTTGTTATTCTTCTATTCTTAGTGGATTGTTATTGCGTGTAGGTCCCGTGGTTTTTCTCCTGGATTGGAGTTTCCACGTATATCTCGGTGTGCTATTTTTATTTTCCGCATTGGTTTTTATTTTGCACTGAGATTGATTTTATAAGTATTACACCTATTCACCCCCCCTCTAGTTGTTTGATAGTACCTATTTAGACCCTTGTGGATCCTTAAATATATAAAAACCTACAATTGGTATCAGAGCGGGTTTTAGGTTTATCTATCATGTTGGGTGGAAGTGGTAATATTTATAGACCTCCTCTTTTTGATGGGACTAATTATGCTTATTGGAAAGTGCGGATGAGAGCTTTTCTCATCGCAATTGATGAGCGGGTATGGCAATCCGTGGAATACGGTTGGGTGCATCCTGTTGAGGAAGTAGGAAATTCTACTACCCCAAAACCTCGCTCTAGATGGTCCCAAGAGGAATTCGAAAGTTCTTCTTACAATGGGAAGGGTATGAACGCTTTATTTAATTCTCTTTCCTCGACTGAGTTCACACGAATTTCCGCGTATGAAACCGCGAAGGAAATTTGGGATATTCTCAAAATTACACATGAAGGTACTAATCTTGTAAAAATTCAAAAGCTCCAGATGCTTACAAGTCAATTTGACTCTATTCATATGGAAGAGCATGAATTGTTTACAGATTATTACACAAGACTTCAAGATATAATCAACACTTGTGCTAATTTAGGAGAAAAAATCCCGGAGTCGAGAATTGTAAGAAAGATACTTCGGACTCTTCCGGAACGGTTTAGGGCAAAGGTTACCGCCATTGAAACCGTTAGTCATCCGGATGAGATGAGAGTAGAGGAATTGTAGGTGCTTTGCAAACTTATGAAATGACTTTTCCTACTAATCAAGTTTCTTCCAAGTCTTCTTCTAAACTTATAGGTATTGCATTCAAATCAACAAAGGAAGAAGATAGCGAATCAAGTTCCGACGATGAAATCTCTTTCGCCGATTTTGAAGAACAATTGGCGCGGATCGTAAAGAAATTTCGTCGAAAGTTTTGGAAGAATCGAACTGATGGATCTTCATCCTCGAAACCAACTAAAGGATCATCGGGTTCTAAATCCTCTAACCTCAAAAGCTCTGCAAAACCTTCTAAGGAAAAAGATGAATTCGAAGGGGAAATCCAATGTTATAGATGCAAAGGCTACGACCATATTTCAACGGATTGTCCTTCTCCGAAATCATATATAAAGAAGGCTTTGCAAGCGAAAACTTGGGACGATTCTACTTCTAATGAATCGACCTCAAGTAAAGAGGAAAAAGTCATTGCCTTACATGCGTCTCATATTCCCTCTTCTAATATTTGTTTATCATCTTTAATCACTGACTCTATTCCTTTGATTTTGCATGAAACATCAACATCCGGCGGAGAGTCATCAAGTGAGGGGCAGTCGGACGAAGAAGAACTCGTTGAGGCATATCAACAACTTCTTACGGAATCAAAGAAGATGGCCAAGCATATTAAGAAGTTGAGGAAGCAATGACTTGAGATTCAAGACGAGAATCAGGCTTTAAAGATCAAACTTCATGATCTCGAGGAGGAACGAGAGTTTTTATTGGATAATAATAAAATCCTCCAAGAAAAGATAAATCAATCGGAAACGGTCGTTAATTCCCACATTAACAAGATTGATTTTCTAGAAAAACAGTTTGAGGAAATTCATGTCACCAACCAAGCTTTGACCAAGCAAGTTCATCAACTTAAATCCGACATACAAAGGCTTTCAACCGGTTCCAAGAAATTTGATTGTATATCCGGATTAGGTCAAACAAGCAAGGTTGGTTTGAGATTTAAAAAGAACCAAACTGTGAAGGCTTCAAGTTCCACAACTAAATTGAAAGGAAGAACTTGTTATCAATGTGGACTTGAAGGACACTTGATGAAGTCGTGCCCGAAAAAGAGAAAGAGGAATTCTTCGGCAACTTCATCTACGGAGCGGACTCAACGGAATCAAAAGACACATCAAGTCAATGGAGTTCACTCAACCCACCAAAGGTCCGAGCCACAACATCAATCATACAAGTGGATCATTGCGAGGCAAAGACCTAAGGTGGATCAACAGTCAAAGCTATCATCTCCCAAGCACAATGAATCAAGACAACCCAAAATCCGACAATTTTGGATTCGGAAAGGTGATATCTTTCCTTGTCTTAAGTTCTAAATAGCTTATGACTGTATGTAATGCTTTGATTGGTTTTCCTTTCATATTTTTCTAAATCTCTGCATTACATGTTTTCAATGCTCTTCGTTTTTATGTTTTGTTTTTGAACAAAAGGGTTTTAACGAACAAGTGCATTGAATAAAAAGGATTTCACTGTCAATCACTCCAATTTAATTTTATATGAATTATCAACTTTACTCTATAATCATAATTCTTGAAGATGCTTCATTATAATCGTTTTTTGATAATTATATTCATCAAATTTTAGTAATCATGTGTGATCTTTAGATGTTTAATCTATCTCGGTTGTGTGAATTCATTGTGATAAACGTGAGACAACCGATAGACTAAAATTTGGGATTTAATTCTTTCACATAAGAGATTGTATTTTCTTACAAGGGAAATGAAATGAATTGCAAAAGATGTGGAAAGAGTTACATCCGAAAGGAGTGTGAAAACTACCACCACATGTTGGAAAGAGCTGCCACCCCGGTCGTCCGGTTTGTGTGTGAAGCTACCACATGTTATGGATGCTTGAAAAATATTTATGAAATTTTGTTTAGTTGAAGCATTCGGAGATTTAAATTCAAAGTTCATATTTTGAACAATCTCCTGGTTGGTATAAGGTGGGATAGTTGAAAGATGCTCAAAAAGCCACCCTTAGGTATTTTAGTGCTTATCTCAAATTTGGAAGGGTAAAATTTAAAATTGATGTCATTTGGAAATCTCTGTAAGTCATCTTTGTAAATCCGTTACATCTTGATAGACTTTGGATCTCAAGATTATTTTTGATGACTTGTGTTTGACGTATATAATATGAAAAACGGTTTATAATGTTTTATCTTTGTTTTTCATGATTTCGGAGTAAATCTTTTTAATTTTTGTAAAATTAATTGGATTGAATGACATCTATGTGATCTCATATTATTTTCAAGCACTTAAATTGTTTTCTTGATGGAATACAAATCGGTAATTCAAATATTTCAAAATCTGGATTTGTTTTCAAGAAATTATTTGATTTTTGCTTTCGAGTACCGGTACGCAATCTGTGTTTTTGTCATATACCGGAACTGAGCTTTTATCTCTCTTTCTCTATGAACTAATGTTGTTAGTGATTTCTTTTTGCCTATATTCACTGTTTGACAATTTGTGACAAAAAGGGGGAGAACAGAAATAGGGGGAGAACAGAACAGAGATAGGGGGAGAACAGAGATGCTCAAGAAAGGGGGAGATAAAGAAAAGAGATGATGAAAAAGGAGCCGAAAAACAAAAAGAACCAAAAGGACGAATCAAATGTAGGATATAACTTTAATTTCTGACAACTGACTTTTGATTTGTTTGGAGTTTTGTTTTGCAGGATCTACATCACTTTAAGACTCCAAGTCCTAAGTCATAGAGTTTGTTCTAAGACTGGTTCAAATGTAATTTTTGTTTATTGGATCTTTCACGCAAAGAAAATTAATGTTTTGGTGATGACATTAAGTTTCAATTTTTTCGTTTAAGATGAGTGTCTTGAGCGTTTTATGTATTTTTGAGTTTTGTCACGAAATTGCCAAAGGGGGAGATTGTTACGGTTTTTTTTGTGTTGGCATATTTCGTGAGTTGATTTGTTGAGTTGAGTCGGAGTCTTGAAGTGATCAAATTGTCAATCAGCAATCGAAGACTTAGAGAAGATTCAACAAGAGCTCAAGTTGACACTCAGTGTTTTGAGTCTTGAAGATTGAAGTTGAAGAATTATGAATCATATACATCAATCTCAAGGAAAATGGATTCGGATTGATCAGGTACGTTTAACTAAATAATTTTGGTGATCCGAATACATTTGAGTAGTTTAGAAACACTTGGATAAGTTTTCATTGCTTAAAAATAAAAAACTGGACAAATTGGATGTTAAGAGTCCGGATCAGAATTTCTGATCCTGAACCGATCCGGATCAGAATTCCGATCCGGATCAGAATTCTGATCCGAATCCCGAACCTTGTTTTTTCAGGAATTGCTGAAAAAAGACGACAGTCAGGATCGCCGTAAATCCGATCCGGATCGTCGTGCGGGAAAATTTCTGTTAAGTCAGTTTTTGATGCTTATCTCTTTCCAAAGGTTTCTAAACTATAAATAGACACTTAGGGTTTCTCAAGAACTACCGATTAATTGATAAAACACTTGAGAGCAACCCTAGAGGCTAGGTTTTTATCGTTCTTCTTTTTAGCCTCTTTTAGGTCAATTCGACGGTTCTTCCAAGATCTATCTTTTGTCGAATTGATCTAGTCTTTGCTTAGAGATTCCTTCTACGGTTCTTCAATGATAATCTAAGCAAAGGATCACCATCGAAACCAATATTTCTATCGGCTAAGTTTGCATCGTGGATTCGACGTGGCATCGTGGATTCGATGTGTTGAAGGCGCTTCGTGGATTCGAAACATGTGCTCGTGGATTCGGGTGGCGTTCGTGGATTCGAACATGTGCAGTGGATGTGCAATCGGTGGAGCGCAAGGTCCGAAGAAGTTGAAGGAGGGGTTGAATCCGTGGAGTCGGTAATCACCTTGTTATTCTTCTTTTCTTAGTGGATTGTTATTGCGTGGACGTGCAATCGGTGGAGCGCAAGATCCGAAGAAGTTGAAGGAGGGGTTGGAGTCCGTGGAGTCGGTAATCACCTTGTTATTCTTCTATTCTTAGTGGATTGTTATTGCGTGTTGGTCCCGTGGTTTTTCTCCTGGATTGGAGTTTCCACGTATATCTCGGTGTGCTATTTTTATTTTCCGCATTGGTTTTTATTTTGCACTGAGATTGGTTTTATAAGTATTACACCTATTCACCCCCCCCTCTAGTTGTTTGATAGTACCTATTTAGATCCTTGTGGATCCTTAAATATATAAAAACCTACAGTCTTTAGACCTCCCGGCATATGCTTCGTTTTGATTAAACAGGGGATATGGTGACTCATGAGGGGGAAGTGGAATGCTCTGGTGTATCGATTTGTTTATTACAGTTTTTATCGTATTGTACCTGTTTTCATCTACTTTATTTGTCACTGACTTCCCACACTGTGACAGGTCCGAACAGGGGTGGGAACCGGGACGATGGTGAGACTGCGTTTAGAGGACCTTAGTCGCTTGAGGCTGTAAAATGTCTTATTTACCTTCGGTTATCTCATTTGCTTTTGGTTAGTAGGTTAGTGATTACTTGTTGGTGGAACAATGTGGATGTTGGGTTGAGATCCTAACTTAGTGGTGACATCTTTTATTGTGTTTATCTTAGACTTGCATGTGGCATGTTTTCAAGTAGCAAAGTGATTTTGAAAACGTTTTCAAACTAAGTGTCGTGTGGGCACTGCTTTCCAAACCCGTGAATTTATCCTTTCAAGTTATGTTGCCGCCTAAAAGAGATTTGCGAAAACATTTTTAAAACCGGGTGTCGTGTGGACACCGTTTGACAACCTGTGGATTTATCCTTTCAATCTTGTTGTAGTAATTGTGGTTGTGATTAATTGTGATCTCTCCCTTTGGTTTCATCGTGACTGCATGGTTAAAGTATGTGTTGTAATCGAGACGCCGTACATATACAAAGGAGACTCCGTCTGATTGTGGAGTGAATTTGTATATGTGGCGGGTCTGGCGCGCACCGATGGGCGAGGTTAATTTCAAAAAAAAAATATACATGTTTTTCCGCTCATTTAGAACCTCCGGGGCGTGACAAACGGTAACTCCACAGCCACTATGGGAGGCGTCACTATAACTCGCAAATCCCTTTCCCATCACTGGCAATACTAAATTGGCGCTGGTATCAGTCTCATCATCCATTCGTCGAGCTCTCCTGGCACTGCCCAGTCCAAGAAGTTTCTCACCTCAACAATAAATGTCGATCTCGGCCAATCTCGAATAGCATCCACTTTGGCTGGATTTCCACCGTCGCTACTACGGCCAGAATAATGTGGCCCAAGAAGGTATGCTTCCGAAGCTAAAACTTGTACCACAATAACTTGGCATACAGCTTCCTCCTCGCAGACATTGTAGCACCATCCACAAGTGCCCCTCATACTCCAAGTCACTCAGGGAGTAAATCAAAATATCTATGCAGAATACTATTACCAATCTGTCCAAGTACAGCCGGAACACATAATTCCTCAAATCATAAAGGCAGCAGGGCATTAGTCAATCCACTTGGCCTCACTATGAGCTCATAATGCCCCTACCGTGTTCCGAACACGGTCTTGGCAAAGTACTCAGCTGTATGATCCCAAATATATACACGTCTCATAAACAAACAATTGCCGGAGTATAACTCATCAAAAGGTCCTAAATAATACCCGGACCAGCCTGTGCTCAACCATAAAAGAACCCTCACCGTCGTGTATCAACGACGTGGCATCACCACCGTGTATCAACGGCGTGGCACTGGGTCAAACAGACCCCTCGATCCATCAGATCCTGCAACTGTGCTTTCAGCTCTCTCAGCTTTACCGGTGACATCCAATGAGGTGCTGTCGGGGTTGGCGCGGTTCCCAGAATCACGTCAACCGCAATTTCAATCTCCCTGACCGGCGGCATCATCATCAGCTCAGGTGGACTCACACCCGGGATCTCACGGGCAATAGGGATATCCTTGAGTCCCGGTGCCGCCGTAGGCACCTCTCACACTGTCGCTGTATCCTGTGTGCTCTAACAGTCTCTACAAACAAACCTCCTCTGGTTTGCCTCTAGTCCATGCAGGAATGCAAACTGCTCTGACTCAGACTGCTGTGATGAAATCATACATGCGACAACCCGATCCACTGCCGTGGCGCCCTCCAACAGGGCGGCACAAACTCATCCGCTCGATGTAAGTGGTCGTCGCTCAGTCTGCCTGAAAATATCTTGACTAACCACATAGGGAGCACGACCTCTGCCTCTGCTCACACTGGGGTGACGAATGTGGCCCTCCGCAGATAACACATCCATACTACCACCGCTGCTGACACTAATGCTGATGCTGCCATCGGGATCCACCCAACCTCTGGTGTCTCAGAAATTCACTACCCTGGGGAAAGAAATTGGGAATGCATATGCCGGCTGATCTGTCCTCCATCACCCAGCGCCAAGTACCTCTATCCAGAACTCGCCTCTGGCGGCAGATCCCCGTCCAAAGGGACTGCAGCGCCACACTCCATACACAACGCTTACTCCATCGAGGCATCCTAAATCTGTAACGGAGGGACCGAATGAGCTAAAAGGTATCCTGGCGCAATCCACTCCCAGACACACATATCTTATGCGCCTCGTCCCTCTAAACCTGGCGCGCATAGTTCAGCAACTGCATAAACTCTTTGACACAAGAAGGCTCTCAAGTAGTCTCTCCGTCACCACCAAACACGACTTTGCCTCCAAAGGCTCCAGACTCAATCCTAAGAATCGGGGTGGTTCATCTGCCAAAACTGGCTCAATCGATCAATGATATCCCACAGCTCATCAGCTGTCAGCTATCCACCGTGCCTCGGTGCCTCGGCACGGAGGGGGCTACTCAGTGCTCCGACAACTGTGTTACCTAAACCAGCTACCCACTCCGCCGCTGATATGCCTCCAACAACCCTGTCATCTGGGCGCGGAGCTCTCTGACCTCAATCGGGGTATCCGGCCCAAATCTAACTCCTCAAGCTCAACCACTGCGACAGGGTGCACACGGGTCAAAACCCAGCGTCGGGGAGACACCGCTCACCACGACAAAACCGCAAATCAGCACACAACAAACACTCAACCCAATCCAGCGAAAATGTGAGGATCCGAATTCCCACGTAAGGATTATTGTTACATCAGCAGCTTATGGAGGCCTATGTGGTGTGGCGGCGGTGTTTTTACGCAAATTGGAAACAAGTGATGGACTCAGTGCATAAAAATGGATCACGAGTGTATTCGGATGCCCCCGTCGAATTTTAGAAGTGATTTTGCATGAAACGGACATCAGATTTGGATTCAGCGCGGAAAAACGATGGAAATCGACTACTTGGTTGTATTTTTCGGAGTCCGGACGCTCGAAAACGGGCACCCGGAAGATTTCTAGTGTTTTTAGGTGCACGGTGGACCGGTGGACCGAGGAGAGTGCCACATGGCGGCTTCCTGTTGGCGCTGTACGCCACATGGCGGAGCTGGGGTCACGGCGCAGTGGGCCCGGTGCACGGGAGCGGGTGCGGGTAGCGCGCAGGCGCGCAAGCAGGCACGCGGTGCAACGGGGGCGTGTGCAATGTGGCGTCTTTCGACTGGTTCGCGTTGGATGCGTGGCAGCAGGGGAGTGGCTGGCGCATCAGGTGCGGTCCACGGTGTCGGGTGAGGGCGCCTCGGGATGCGTGCATAGCAGGGCGCGGGCGGCGTGGCAGGCACGCACTTGGGCGCGGCGACCGACGCGTTGACGTGCAGTTCCCGCGCGTGGGCGCTCCACGCGTCAGCGCCCGCGCAGGCCACGCGGCGCATTACTGGTGGCGGATTTGGCTGTTGCCTGTTATAGGCCACGTGGCGTGAGGAGGTGGTTCCGGGCGCTCCTCGCAGGGGACTCCGTGGGGGATTCGGGCGCCCGATTGTGGTCCGAGCGCCCAAATCCAGGGACAGATCCGGTATTTTCGGATTTGTTCGAGCTGGGCCTATAAATAGGCCCAGTACTTCTTCGTTGCTGGGCTTTCTGGTATGTTTCACGCGGGAGCTTCTACAACAAACTTCTTCCTTGTGTGTTGCATCTTGTGGAGGATTCCCGGGTTTTTTGGAGGCCGCGGCATGGGCGTTTCTGCGACGCGGCGCACTTCGACGCTCCTTCGATTTTAGCTTCTACCGTCGCATTTCAGTCCGTGAGACTCCCTGGACTACCCCGATGGACTTTTGAGCTGATTTTTGCGGCAGCGCGTTCATAAGAGGTACGTCTTCGATTTATGTGTTGATCACTTTGCCTTATTTTGGGTTTTTTATATGGTTCCCGAGGTATCTTTTGACCCCTTGTACCGCTGCGAGGTATTGGACAACGGGGGAGTATTGTTGGGATTTCTCGGCCTACGGGCATCGGAACGAGACGTATGAGGACTCGATCGGCATCTACGCTTCGAGAGGAACCCGTTTACATTTTTATTGGAATTTTTGGGGGACTCTTCAAAGGTGATAATTATGCTTCTTCGCGGCTGTTTTTCCGCAGACTTGTGTTCGTGGGGTAGTTTGACTTACCGCATTGATTTGGGTGTATCTTGGCCTACAGGTGTCGGAACGAGATGTATAAACACTCGATTTGGATCTACTCATCGCGAGGATCGTAACCATGATTTTTCTAGATTTTTTGGAGGACTGCACGCAGGTGAAAAACCCTCTTCTTTGTGCTGTTTTGCAAAACAGCGGGTGCGATTTGGGGTATTGATTAGTATGTTGTGGTTGTGATGTTGGTTGGAGCAGAGGCTTGTGCGACTGAGTACCGAGGGTGCTATTTCGGTGGATTTTGTTAGTAAGTGACTGCGCACTTCACCGACTTCAGCTTTGCCTGCAGAAACCGATTCAGGTGGGTTGCTTCGTCTCCAGATCGGTGGACGGTTCTCTAATTCTATCTGTTAGAATGCATGCATGTTTAGGGTACAATTTATGTGATTGAGGGGTAAGCTTAGTAATGATGATTGTATAAAGAATTGCAACAGGATTATGTATCTATGTGCGGATATCACCTGAAATGATTTCTTATGAATCATGGATTATGGATAGGTGTAGTGGATTAGTGATTTTAGGCATGTTGGTTATACCCTTGTGGAGCTATTATGTGATTTACTCCCTTTCATCTTCTTGAGGACAAATGCATGCTTGTATGGACATCTAGATAGGCCATCTTTTACTACTACACTATCATGTTGGAACTTGACTTAGGAGAAATCATGTTTGTTTCTTTTCTCCTTATTCGTTAGTCAGGTGATTCATGTTGCTCGGGTTCGAGCAGGGGTTTGGGATAGTGTAGTCGAGACTTTGTGTCTGGGACAGGTTGGACCAGATTGTGGACTTGTGGGGTGTTGCGGCAACCGCGGATACTGGGCAGTTGACCGGATGTTGTTTGTTGTACCAGATTGTGGACTTGTGGGGTATTGCGGCGACCGCGGACATTGGGCGGTTGACCGGATGTTTACTTGTGCATCAGATTGGGGATCGGGTTTTCTTTAGTGGATGGATTTTCCCACTTCGATCAGAGTCGTGATCCAGTCCTGCTATATCGTGATACTTGTGACAGAGATACTTTACTCGTGTGGGTCGCTCCCCTCGAGTGCCACTCCAGATGTAGGCTTATGACCGAGCCATGTGTGCCGGTCTGTTACTTATACTAGGATTCGAGCCATGTGTGCCAATTCCGTGGGTTCGAGCCATGTGTGCCGATCCCGCTACTGAGTTCTTAAGTTCGACAGCAGAGCAGGCAGTGCCAGTTTTTACTGGTCCATTGATTGGGTTTATTCAGACAGATACTTTTGTTGTTGCACTCTTGCCTGGGGGTTGAGTGGAGTCTAGTAGTTGTGATTAGACCAGTGCTAGTGTTGTCGGGAACCGTTTGGGTTGACGGTGGTCCCGGGTCGTTGTGAGTACTTTGATCGTTGTGTGAGATGTTTGACGATCTTGAGTCTATCCGTTCTGAGAGAGAGCGTGGATTTCGACTATAGCCTGTGTCACGCCCCAGGTGTAAACCAGAACCCGGGCCTGTCTACAGATCCGCCGTGCACACGGAATTTTTCGCGTACACGAAGCGCCAGTAACCTGCTCAGATATAAGAGATATATAAAAAAAAGAGCAATAAAAACAGAGCTGAACTAAAACTACTACATCTTAGACTCAAGCTGGAAGTAAAATATAGTACATTAGGGAAAAAAATACAAGTCTCTCCCAGCTCACCAAAATGATACAACCAGCTGGCAAAAGCCAGACCCAAAAGATAAAAGTACAACCGTCTGAGATAAAAGGGATACAAGTCCAGGTAACTCACTGTCGGGCCGACTGTCTATCTACTTAGCGGTCCTCTCTCCTCGATCCGCCGCTATGCGCCCAGCAGCACCCGCAGAAGACACTGCAAAACAAGGGAGAAGAAAAAGAGGAAAGAAACATGTGGGTGAGAACTACTAGTAAACCAGTAGCCTCCCCTAGTGGGTAAAACCTCAAACTCCGACGCACCCACTAGGTTTACCAGAGGCAAAAAGGGGAAGAAGAGTGGTAAGCAAAAAAAACTGCTGAAAAAGGAAACTACCACTACTATGCCTCTAAATGCAATAGTAACCAAACCGTCCCGGTAACCCAATCTAACCGCCAGTAAAAACTAGTACTGCCTGCTGCCGCCCTTATCATCGGGCATATAAAGCCGCGCCGATGTGATAGCAAAAACTCCTGCTGCCCCCCTCATCATCGGGCAAATAAAGCCGCGCCGATGTGATAGCAAAAACTCAATCACTGCCTGACCCCCACGCTCCGGAGGGGAACTCGAGGGGAGCTACCCACACGAGGAAAGTAACCATGTCACAAGTATCATAAAAGCAGGACTAGATCACTAAAATGCCTAAGTGGAACAAATCCTTCCACTAAAGAAAACCCCGATCCCCAATCTGATGCATAAATACATTTACGGTCAACTGCCCAATATCCGCGGTTGCCGCAATACCCCTCAATCCACGACCATGTCCCGCAACCGACATCCGGTCAACCGCCCAATATCAGCGGTCGCCGCAATAACCCCCAATCCACAATCGGGTAAAATAATCAATATCCGGTTAACCGCCTACTATCCGCGATAGCCGCGATACCCCACAACCCAAAATCAAGTACCGCCTGTCCCCGACCCCATGGTCCCGGCTGTGATGACCTGGATCTCCGCAGAGCTGTTGCAGTGCGTTGGGTGGCTTCTGGAGGCTTAGGTGGTGTGTCGGTGGTGTTTGTGCACAATTTGGACACAAGTGTTGGACCTTGGGCTTAAATGGATCACGTGGGTGATCGATTAACTCCATCGGATCTTTAAAAGTGGTTTCGCGCGAAACGAATATTAAAATTGAGCTCAGCGCGAAGTTTGGACAAAGGAACACCTTTCCGGATGCATTCGGCAAATTTTAGGAATGGAATTTGGCAAATCGGACACCGGATTTGGACTCAGCGCGCGAAAACGATCAAAATAGGCTATTTACTTGCATTTTTCGGAATTTGGAACAGTAAAGTTACTGTTCACGGCCGGAACAGTGTTTCCGGCGACCGGCCGGCGGCGCGGTGGTGGCGGAGGGCGGCGGGGCAGGCTCGGGTAGGCGGCGCGCGGCTGCGGGCAGGCGCTCAGGGCCGCGGGCAGGCGCGCGGTCCACGCGGCCGGCGTGCACCAGAGGGAGGCCACGTGGCGGTTGGTGATTGGACGGTTCTGGCGGCGCGGTCCACGAAGGTTTTGCGGGTGCACGGTGGACCTGTGTGGGACACGTGGCAGCTTGTGATTCGCGGGTATTGTGGACCCGGTCCACGGAACAGGAGCTGCTTGCCTCGGGATGCGTGCGCGGCAGCGGCGACGTGCGCGCACGTGGGCACGAATCCCGAGGCGGTGGCGCGCGAGGCAGCGGGCGCGGGTGAGGCCACGTGTCGCGCAGGGAGTGGGCTTTTCGGCTGTGCGCTGTGCGGGGGCCACGTGGCGCTCAGGGGTTGGCCGAAATTGGTGTTTCCTGTTCGGAGGACACAACGGGAATTATCTGAATTGTTTGTTTTGGATTTGCTCTATAAGCAATCCGAGGGAGCTTCACTGGGGGATTTCGACCCCTTAGAGCCCACAACTCGAAGGGGGCTGAGAGGGAGATTTGATCTCCATGAAGAGAGAAATACACCTGCTAAGTTTCGGATTTTTCGGTGCCACGGATTTCGAGATTTCTATTTTACCGGCGCGGCGCGACGTTTCTTCTTCGGTGTTCTTCTCCGTCGTATTTCGGTGTACGAGCTCACCCGGTCTACTCCGAGCACCTTTTTCTGTGATTTTTACGCCGTTGGCTTCACAACAGGTAGGGCTTCAACTTTTGTGTTTTGAGCTCCCCCCTATTTCAGAGATCTTCTTGGAGTTTTTCGAGCTTCTCTTTGACCCATTTTCCACTATGGAGTTTTGGTCAGCACATCGGTATTTCGGCGATATCTTTGCGCACAGGCGTCAGATTGAGGCGTGCTAAGAGGCGTTTTTCATCTACACATCGCAAGAAGCATCCTCGAATTTCCTTGGATTTTTCTGGGTTTTTGCAGAAGGTGAAAAATCCCTGTTCCCAGAGATAAGTGCTACAGATTTTTGGTACAGGATTCTTTCGAGAGGGTCACATTGCCGATTTTATATCTCGGCCTACAGGTATCGGATTTGGGCGTGCGAGTACTCGTTTTGATCATCTCGACGCGAGGATCGCAGCGGAAATTTTTCGGGAATTTTTGGTCTCAATCTCGCAGGTAAAAATAGGGCATCTTTGGGACTAAATTCTGGACAGCTTGTATTTGAATACTTGTGTGCTTATCTGTGTGTATGTTGGGGATATTTTTGTACAGTGATCGCGGCAGTTGATCTTTTGGGCCAGAGCACTTTTCAGACTTGGATTTAGCGATCGAGGTGGGTGGTTGCTATACTCCTCATTTTCTGATATACCCCTAGAAATATTAGAGAGATCCTCTCATTGGTTACATTGAATGATCAACTATGGACATGCATGCTTAAATTAAAATAATTGTGAGCCTATCATATGGAAATTACAATTGTGGAAATCTGATAGTGGTTGGGATTTATACATGTTTGTATGGATATAGTATTGGCACTTAACCTTGCATGTGGAATTTACTTTCATGTTGGGATAAAATGAAACGTCTTGTGGGAGGATACCACTAGAGGATCTTTTGGGACATGCATAGGTGGATGATTTAGGTGAGGGAAAATTGTGGATTTTAGACATGTGTGGATGGATAATGATTTTAGCATGATGGTTATATCTATGCGGAGCTATTAAATGATACACATGTGGAACCACTATTTGGCACACTCTCTTTATCTTTCATGAGGACATATGCATGCTTGTTTGGACATCTAGATAGGCCATCTTTTATCGCTACACTTTCATGCTGGAACTTGACTTAGGAGAAACCATGTTTGCTTCCTTTCTCCTTTTCGTTAGTCAGGTGGTTATTGTTGCTCGGGTTTGAGCAGGGGTACGGGATAGAGTAGCCGGGACCTTGGGGTCGGGGACAGGTGGTATTTGATTGTGGGTTGTGGGGTATTGCGGCTACCGCGGATAGTAGGCGGTTGACCGGATACTGATTATTTCACCCGATTATGGGTTGTGGGGTATAGCGGCTACCGCGGACAGTAGGCGGTTGACCGGATGTCGGATGTGGGACGTGTTGTGATTATGGGTTATTCCGGCGACCGCGGATATTGGGCGGTTGACCGGAGGTCGGTTGTGAGACCTGGTTGTGGATTGTGAGGTATTGCGGCGATCGCGGATTTTGGGCGATTGACCGGATGTTTATTTGTGCATCAGATTGGGGATCAGTATTCTTTTAGTGGAGGGGTGTGTTCCACTGGGGCTTTATAGTTGTGATCCAGTCCTGCTTTTGATACTTATCACACCGGCGCGGTTATTGCCCGGTGATGCTTTCCTCGTGTAGGTCGCTCCCCTCGAGTTCCCCTCCGGAGGCCGGGGCCAGACAGTTATTGATAGTTTTGCTATCACATCGGCGCGGCTTATTTGCCCGATGATGAGGACGGCAGCAGGAGTTTTGCTATCACATCGGCGCGGCTTATTTGCCCGATGATGAGGGCGGTACAGATTGGGTTCATCTGGGACGGTTGATTACTGTTGCATACGGTTATTCCAGTCTAGTACTGCATTTTAGAGGCATAGTAGTGGTAGTTTCCTTTCTTCAGCAGTCATTATTGCTTACCACTCTTCTTCCCCTCTTTGCCTCTGGTAGACCTAGTGGGTGCGTCAGAGTTTGAGGTTTTACCCACTAGGGGAGGCTACTGGTTTACTAGTAGTTCTCACCCCCATTCTTCTTTCTTTTTTTTTCTTCTCCCTTGTTTTGCAGTGTCTTCTGCGGGTGCTACTGGGCTTTCAGTGGCGGGTCGAGGAGAGAGGACGGCTGAGTAGATAGATCTCGAGGCAGGATGAGCGTGTTAGCTGGACTGTTGGTGTACCCAGGTTTCCTCAGACGGTTGTACTTTTACCTTTGGGACTGGCTTTTGCCAGCAGGTTGTAATTATTTTGGTGAGCTGGGAGAGACAGATGTATCATTTATACAGATGTATTGTATTTTATTTCCAGCTTCAGTCTGAGATGTATTAGTTTTTAGTTCAGCTCTGTTTTTATTGCTCTTTTATTATAACTCTTATATCTGAGCAGGTAATTGGCGCTTCGTGTACGCAGGAAATTCTGCGTGCACGGCGGATCTGTAGACGGGCCCGGGTTCTGGTTTTCACCTGGGGCGTGACACCGGCTACACTATCCCGAACCCCTGCTCAAACCCGAGCAACACGAACCACCTGACTAAAGAATAAGGAGAAAAGAAGCAAGCATGGTTTCTCCTAAGTCAAGTTCCAACATGCTAGTGTAGCGATAAGAAAGGGCCTAACTAGATGTCCATACAAGCATGCAAAAGTCCCGGGAAGATAGAAGGATACAGATATCATTTTCTGACTTATGTTTAGCATGATAACAATACCTGGCATTCAATATAGCATGATATCCCATGTCCTATAACCGTTCTCACATGAATAGAAAATATTAAACATATAAATCGCTACTCGCCCACAAATAACTATCCACCTATGCATGTCCAAAAAATATCCCCAAGTGGTACCCACCATCCAGGTAAATTACATGGCCTCAATATTCTAATCAAATCCACATGCAAGGTTATGTGCTAACATAGCAATCCACATGTCCAAACCCACATGCATAATCCCAACCACGAGTATTGATCAATCAATAAGTCCAATAATAGGATCTCTCTATTATTCCTAGTGAGTATGTCAGAAATAGAGGGATATAGCAACCACCCACATCGAATGCGAAGTCCACAACTGAAAAAGTCCCCCCGCTATCCAGCACGCTGCAAACACCCAAATTTGCGAACCACTGCAAAAAGTATTACACTCAGTATAGCCGGTAACAGTTCCAAAAGCAACCCTTGCCGTTTTGCAAAAATAGCACAGAAAATGAGGGATTTCACCTCTGTGCAGTGCTAAAAAATATCCAGAAAAATTACCGTTGCGTTCCTTGCGACGAGCAGATGAAACTTGAGTATTTATACGCTCTAATCCGATGCCTCTAGGTCAAGATAGAAAATCGACAAGACTCTGCTGTCCAAAATGTATCCACAGAAAAAGAAGGTTACAAGATGCCTCGGGAACCGTGCCAAAAACTCAAAATGAGGCAAAGTAATCACCACAGAGATCGAAGATGTACCTCTCGTGAACGTGTTGTCGCAAAAATCAGCTCAAAAGTCCATCGGGGTAGTCCAGGGGGTCTCTCGGACTGAAAAGCGACGATAGAAGCCAAAAATGAAGGAGCGTTCGAAGTGCGCCCCGTCGCAGAAAATGCCGATACCGAGGACTCCAAAAAATTTGTAAATCCCTCACAAGATGAAGCACAAGAAGAGAAGCAATAATGCTTAAGGGCTCGGTCGCAGGGGAGCTCAGGAAAGGGTCCGAAAATGCAGCCAAAGGGAGGTTTTTATAGCCTCAAATGAACAATTCCAATAATTCCCTCTGTGTCCCAACTTTCTGGCGCCCGGAAAGTTTCGGGCTGCTACAGTGCAGAAATCCGCGACCCAATCCGGACCGTCCATCAGCGCCCGGATCGTCCACAACGCGCCACGTAGCCCCCGTACAGCGGACAGTGGCGCCAGCCACCTCGGCCGCGCCGCGTGGCACCCCCCGCGCCTGCCCCGCGCACGTGGCCCGGCTGCCCCGCGCGTACGGCCACCTGCCCGCGCGTACGACCACCTGCCCCGCATGTCGCCGTACCTGCTCGCCGTGCCGCGTGGACCGCGCGCTCGTGCGCCCACCACTCCGGGGCCGCCACGTGTCCCCGCCTCGGTCCAAGCACCCGGCCGCTCGCCTCCGTGGACCGCGCCTGCTGCGCCGGCCAACCAGGAGCCGCCATGCGTCCAACCTCCAGTGCACGCCTCGCCAGTGGACCGGCCGCCCTGCGCCTCTGCCCAGCCGCTGCCCGCGGCCGCTCCGCCGCCTGCCTGTCGCCGCCGGCCCATCGCCGCCGGCCGCCGGAACAGTACCACACTGCCTCGAAATCCTTGCTAGGGCATCCAGGCTTCGAAAAATACAAGTAAATAGTCTATTTTCATCGTTTTCGCGCGCTGAATCCAAATCCGATGTTCGTTTTGCCCAATTCCACTTCTAAAATTTCGACGGGTTCCTCCGACTACACTCGGGATCAATTCAACACACTGAGTCCATCTCTTTAGTCCGAAACGCACACAAACAACTCTAACACCCAACAAAAGGCCTCCAGAAGCTGTTGATCCAACAATAATCCTCTTGCGGGAATTTGGGTCCTCACATCCTCTCCTACTAAAAGAAAGTTTCATCCTCGAAACTAAAGTCATTCCTCAAACCAGAACCTCAACCAACTAGGGAGGGGGGAGGGGGGGTAGATATCCAATCATCCACGACTCAAGCTCCCAAGGCTGTCTAATACCTCCTCCAGAGACGCGAAGCAATCCTTGGGTCTCTATCTGATACAAAATAGAGGCGGGCACTCCAGGAAATCGCACCACCTTATCCAAGTACAGCTGGGCTAACCGCTCGAGCTACCAAGTAGTCTGCATCGGCAAAAGCATCTGCTCCTCCCAGGGCCCCCGGTAATCCAACCACAAGTCCATCGGCACCAAAGCTCGATCCGAGTACCTCCGGACTCCCGGGGTATCCAATAAAAGCCCCCCTACTGATCACGCGGACTCTGATCTCTAATCCTTAAACCGTCGGGATGTAGAAGCGATTCCCCAACCAAACGAATCCTGGAGTCGCATCTTCAACTCCCCAACTGGTGGCACGCTAGCCGACCCCAAAAGGAAAAACATCCGGGAACTCGCAATCAATGGGGATACCCCCGAGTCCCGGCGCCGCCGTAGGCCCCTCAACTAAGCTAGCCAAAAAGGCGACACACCCACGGCAAAACATCCGCCTCGCTCGCAAAGTCAAAACCATAGAGGCGAAGATAACCCTCGAGCAACCCCGGTACACCAACACCTCCTGGCCTGGCTCCTCCAGAAAACCGTCCTCGCGGCACAATCAACCGCCGCGAAAAGAAGAAAAACTGAGCCAGCTAAACCGTCCTAAGTACCATAACCAAGTCCCGCGGCTGGGTCAAGACCAACAAGTCTACTGGCACAATCCAGGACTCATCTGCACCGGGCAGGACCAACAACACTCCTCCACGTGCCAAAGATCGGGAATATGAACCTCCCGTGCACAAGGTGACCGTCCTACCCCTAACCCATGCAATGAAGTAAATGCACTCATAGCACATGACTAGGATGCTCTAAAGCAATACACTGCAAAATCTAATGCCAAAGGTAAAATAATACCTGCCACCACATGGTCGGCTGCTAGAAAATCCTCCACCTGAGCGGCATAAACCCGACCTCTCTGAGCCGGCGGCCGATGATCAGCAGGGTAAAAAGGAGGTGATCCGCTCGCCGGATCATAAGGCCGCTAGGCTGAAGAAGGTGCCGCTGAGGTTGAAAGGGGGCATGAAGCTCGAATGTGGCCTGACTGTCCACATTTGTAACAACGACCCCACCTCTGATCACAAGTGTGCGACATATGAGGTCCTCCATAGAATATGCATCTGTCTTTGTCGCGAAGCCGCGGCTGTCCTGGCTGCTGCTGTCTTTGAGTCTGTTGCTGCAATTCCTGCTGCTACTGCGGTGGCCTCTAGGATCCACCAGGCCCTCGCTGCTCCGAATGCCCACGGCTAGAGAACTGAGGTCGCGGCGATCTCCACGAACTAGCCTGTCCCCCGTCCTCGGGTGATGGTCGCTTCCTGACGGAGCTCTGCGCGACCATACCGCCTCGCCTGGCGACTACGTGGCCTCCTCTCTCTACCCACTGGGCATGCTCCGCGGCCTCCTTGAGAGTCTGAAGCCGCTGAGCATGCACCAAGATGTAAATCTCAGTGCGGAGACCTGCCTCGAATAACTCCACCTGATGGGGTCCATCCTGAGCGACAAACGGCACGCAGTTAAGCAACTGCGTGAACTCCTGAAAGTAGGCCTGTACTGATCGGTCGCCCTGCTGCAGGTTCTTCAGATCATCCTCCAGCTTCCGCTTTACACTCGTAGAAACATAAGTATCCAAGATCATCCGTCGGAACTCCGACCAAGGTAGCTGTCTAGTGATCTAGAACTCCAAGGGCTCCACCCGCTGCCACCAGGCATCCGCGTCTCCATCTAGACAATGCACTGCCATGTGTACCCGGTACCTCGGATCGATGAAGAAGTCCCTGAACAGCTTCTCCATCGCTGCTAACCATGATCCAATCTCCCAATAGTAGGATCTCTCTATTATTCCTAGTGAGTATGTCAGAAATAGAGGGATATAGAACCACCCACATCGAATGTGAAGTCCACAACTGAAAAAGTCCCCCCGCTGTACAGCACGCTGCAAACACCCAAATTTGCGAACCACTGTAAAAAGTATTGCACTCAGTATAGCCGGTAACAGTTCCAAAAGCAACCCTTGCTGTTTTGCAAAAATAGCATAGAAAATGAGAAATTTCACCTCTGTGCAGTGCTCAAAAAAATCTAGAAAATTTACTGTTGCGTTCCTCGCGATGAGTAGATGAAAATTAGGTATTTATACGCCCCAATCCGATGCCTGTAGGTCAAGATAGAAAATCGACAAGCCTCCGCTGTCCAAAATGTATCCATAGAAAAAGGGGGTTACAAGATGCCTCGGGAACCATGCCAAAAACTGAAAATGAGGCAAAGTGATCAACACAGAAATCGAAGACGTACCTCTCGTGAATCGGCTACCGCAAAAATTAGCTCAAACGTCCATCGGGGTAGTCCAGGGGGTCTCTCGGACTGAAAAGTGACGATAGAAGCCAAAAATGAAGAAGCTTCGAAGTGCGCCGCGTCGTAGAAAACGCTGATACTGAGGCCTCCAAAAAATCTGTAAATCCCTCACAAGATGGAGCACAAGAAGAGAAACAATAATGCTTAAGGACTCTGTCGCAGGGGAGCTCGGGAAAAGGTCCGAAAATGCAGCCAAATGGAGGTTTTTATAGCCTCAAATGAACAATTCCAATAATTCCCTCTGTGTCCCAACTTTTGGGCGCCCGGAAAGTTTCGGGCTGCTACAGTGCAGAAATCCGCGACCCAGTCCGGACCGTCCATCAGCGCCTGGATCGTCCACAACGCGCCACGTAGCCCCCGCACAGCGGACAGCGGCGCGAGCCACCCCGGCCGCGCCGCGTGGCACCCCCCGCGCCTGCCCCGCGCACGTGGCCCGGCTGCCCCGCACGTACGGCCACTTGCCCGCGCGTACGGCTGTTGGGTTAAGCTTATAATGGATCTAAATAGGGGAAAAACACACCTAGAGGGGGGTGAATAGGTGTAAACAATAAACACTCAAAAATCTTTGCGCAATAAAAGCCCAATGCGGAAATGAAAAATAACACGCAAGATTTTTACGTGGAAAACTCCAAAACCAGGAGTAAAAAACCACGGGACCGATAACACGGTGAAATCAACTAAGATTATAACACGTACAAAGGTGATATAACGCACTCACAGACGACTCAACCTTTTTCCATACGCTCCGAGTTGATCTTCTCCGCTCGCTCCGCAACACGCCTCGAATCCACGATTTGCGTCCAACACCGAATCCACGGCGTCCAACGTCGAATCCACGACGTCCGACCGAATCCACGGTCTCCACCAGGTAGTACGTCTCGATCACACGAACGTACCTCGCTCCGAATCCACGAGAGCTGTAGCACCTTGAATCCACAAGGCCAAGCGAATCCACGCGCCGATTTTGGGAAAAAATCGTTGTTTTGTTGGTGGTGATGATCCGCCGAATACTTAGATGAAAGATAGATCGGAAATGCCATCTAAGTATTCATTAATTTGATTCTACTCAAAATCTGAGTATGAAAACCTAGAATCAAATTAATCAATATAGATGAAGAAACATAGATTTAAATCTAGTTATTTCCTTTCTTCTCTATATGTGGATCTCTAACTTTTTCTCCGTTAATTTTTATCTGTCATTTCCTAGAGATAAAACTTAGTGTGGATTACCCTAAAAGATAGAATTAGGGTTTACTTATAGGTTAGAAACCATTGGAAGAGGATAAGAATAAAAAACTGATTGTAACAGAATTTTTCCCGCACGACGGTCCGGACCGGATTAGCTCGTTCAGGACTGTCGTTGTTTTTCAGAGAATTCCTGAAAAATCAAGGTTCGGGGTCCGGAACGAAATCCATGGTCCGGACTGTTCATGCAGTTTCAGTAAACTCCACGTTCGGGGTCCGGAACAAAATCCTATGGTCCGGACTGTTCATGCAGTTTCACCAAAATCCACATTCGGGGTCCGGAACAAAACAGGGATGTTCAGGACTGGATTTGTGCATGAACTACCAACGTTCGGGGTCCGGACTGTAGTCCCCTGTTCCGGATCCTGAACATGTAACTTGTCCAGTTTTTGATTTTTATGCGATTAAAAATCCATCCAAGTGTTTCTACATTATAAGAAGTATTCAGATCACCATTAATGTTTAGTTAAACTTACCTGATCATTTTGAATTCTTCTTTCTTGAGATTGAGGTATATGATCCAAGCTTCTTCATCTTCAATCTTCAAGACTTAAACACTTTCACGAAATACGCCAAAACAAAATCCTTAACAACGGCCACCTACCCCGCACGTCGCCACACCTGCCCGCCGTGCCGTGTGGACCGCGCGCTCGTGCGCCCGCCACTCCAAGGCCGCCACGTGTCCCCGCACCGGTCCATGCACCCGGCCGCTTGCCTCCATGGACCGCGCCTGCTGCGCCGGCCAACCAGGAGTCGCCACGCATCCAACCTCCGGTGCACGCCTCGCCCATGGACCGGCCGCCCTGCGCCTCTGCCCAGCCGCTGCCCGCGGGCGCTCCGCCGCCTGCCCGTCGCTGCCGGCCGTCGGAACAGTACCACACTGCCTCGAAATCCGTGCTAGGGAATCCGGGCTCCGAAAAATATAAGTAAATAGTCTATTTTTATCGTTTTCGCGCGCTGAATCCAAATCCGATGTCCGTTTTGCCCAATTCCACTTCTAAAATTTCGACCGGTGCCTCTAACTACACTCGGGATCAATTCAACACACTGAGTCCATCTCTTGAGTCTGAAACGCACACAAATAACTCTAACACCCAACAAAGGCCTCCAGAAGTTGTTGATCCAACAGTAATCTTCTTGTGGGAATTTGGGTCCTCACAGCCTGCATGTGCCATTATTCGATAGCGAGTTAGTCCGATTGGACACCCTACGTTGATATACTAGGGAGGCACAGGCTTGACTGGGCCAGATCTGGCAGTCAGCTTGATTGGGTCGATTGAGCACCTCGTGTGCGAGGGTTTGCATATCTTTCATCGGTTTTTCCCATTGAGCATTTAGCTTCTTCATCTTCAATCTTCAAGACTTAAACACTTTCACGAAATACGCCAAAACAAAATCCTTAACAATCTCCTCCTTTGGCGGTTTCGTGACAAAATATAGATCCACTTAAGAAAATTCAAAAAGATATTTTTGTTGCTATCACCATACAACAAAAATTACATTTGAGATCCAAATATACTAAATACATGAGATAAACTCCTAAAACAGACTCTAGACTTAGACATCTGTACTCTCTGCAAAAAGAAGTAATTCTTGACAAGAAAGATCGTTAGATACCTCAAGAAATTTTTACATTCAAAAAGCAAACAGAGATAGAGTTTATACTCACCATGACATTCATGAACTCAGATATGTGTTAAAATAACAATCAGAGATAGACATATCTTCTAAGCAATAAAATCCAAATGTCATAAATTTGTTAGTAATCAAACAACTTGTTAGTAATAATACATGCCCAAATAGTTAGTCGAATAGTTAGTCGAGGCATGCATTAAATCACAAGACAAAACCAAAAGTTGTTTTGATACTTACCTTCCAGAGTTCAAAGTTCAGAGTTCTCACAAACCATTGTAACCATTGTTCCAATTGTTCATATCTCTCTCCCCCTTTTTGTCACTAAAGTAGCCAAAATTACAAAAATTAAAAGAGAGGTAAAAGTTCAAAGAGAAAATGTAAGAACTAAGACTAAAACCTGCAAAAGAAAAATTTAAAAAAAATCAATCATCGGATTCTAAGTCCTCAGAGCTACTACAGCCCATCTTTGAAAACATCTTCTTGACCAACTTAGTCATTGACGTGAACTTCTTTGTCAAGGTGATCTGGGCTGCTGTGATGAGTTCAAGTTCATCAGAAATTTGCTTCTGCTCTTTAGTTATTTGCTCTTGTTCAAACGATAAACGTTGTTGCTCCTTATAGATCGAAGTAACAGACGCTTCATCATCCGACATAGGTACTTGTCGTGAAGGTGACGCAGAAGTGCCGACGGAGGGTTTCGTCGTGCGCGGAGGAGTTGGGGTGGCATGAGGCAGTTTATGGAAAGACTTAATAACTGTTGACTCATTTATCATACCTAAACAGTGTTGATAAGTTGTCAAGCTGATATCAACCTGAAATTTCTTCAAAATTCTCATTATGATCAATGGAAATGGTAGTCTTTCCGTGGGATGAGGATGCTCAACATACCTTGTCATCCTATTCCAAATGATGTATGGAATATTGATATTTAACCCCACTGCTTCTGACAGATGCCCTAAGAGATATAAGAACAACATTCGATCCCATCTTAAGACTTTCGTCTGCATGTTTGGAAGAATATTGTAACATGTGATGAAGTTGAGGAACCGATACTCAAGTCGAAGTTCTTTGGACTTGATAGAATTGCCCGTTGACTGAGTTTCCTCCAAACATATTCCCCTTACAACAGTTTGCCACATCATATTCGTCAAACTCCTTCCTTTTAAGTAGTTAATCCCTGACCTGCTAGATTGTATCCCTAAGACTTCGCCAATCAATTGTGGAGTTATTTTAAGTCTTGTCCCTTGGACGTTCGTATAAAACTCCATTGGACCGTCTTCATTTTCTTGAAGGTACCGTGCATTTGTGTAGAAAGTCCTTACCCGATGCAAACAGTAACCAAGCATTTCTGGGAATCTGCACACTTGAAGAAGATTGGCTTGTTCAATCAAATTACCAAACTTCGGGGAGTGGTCTCGTAGAGCCCCAATGTTAACATGTCTTTCGCCAATGCATTCACGATTTTCAAAAGCCCTCAGACGGTCAGTATTAAGAGACACTTGTTCCTCACGGGGTGGTGAATCAGGAGCTATTGGTTCGTTAATTTCAACCTCCCGTGCACGTCCTAACCGTCCAGCTAGTCTCTTTCTTTTCATCGAGATAAAGGATGATGGCATTGGTGCTTTGCCTTTTTCCACAGCAGTAGGTGTTGTCTTTCCCTTTGGTGAACCAGGGGACTTCCCTTTTGACTTAACAGGTGTTGTTTCGTCATCTATCAATTCGTCCCAGTTCACATCTTCCTTATCAGATTCCGTCTCGGAATCGTTAACGATGACAAACTCACCTTTTCGTAGAGTTTTCTTCGCTCTCTTCAATTTGTTCGTTGCTCTAGTGTGAACCATGGCAACAAGAAGCACTATGATCAATGAAAACACCATTGTTGTGATTTCGAGAGAACCTGCGAGCACGAACTCAAGAACACGAAAAAATTGTTTATTTTCAAAAATTTAAAAAATTGTACCTAAACAATCATTATCATGTAGAGAGACTAGGAATCAAATTAGTTTTGCAAAAAGAATTTTAAAAATAGATCAATCACATGATTTTCAAAAAGTCTTGTTATATACCCTAAAACCGAATTTTCAGAAATCGAAGCCCAAAAATCCGTTAATCAGGAGAATACCTAGCATATAATCAAAACTAATCTACTCAGAGTTCTTATTTCAAAAGAAATTTGACCAAAAACCATCTAGAATTGAATTCCACCCATGATTTCCACTCACGTTTATGAAGAACAATGCAAAACAGTGGAAAACAGAAATTTTGATCAAAGAAACTTACTTTAATCCGAAGAACTTGAGTTGGAAAGGCTCCAAATCGGTTGATTTCTAGAGAGAGAAGCTCTGGAGACTTGGAAACAAAAGATTGTAGTAAAAAGAATTCAAATCCCTTTTGTTTCTTATAAAACCCTAGCCGCGGTCCGGAACGGATCAAGAATCCAGTCCGGAACGGCTACCCGGAGAAAATTCTGCGTTCGGGATCCGGAACGGATATTCCGGTCCGGATCGGCTCAAAACTTTTTCTTAAGAAAAATTTAGGAAAATTCCAGAAAATCCAGAAAAAGTATGTAAACACTTTTGCATGTCAACTTTAAAGAAAAATCATCATTTCACATCAAAAGAAATAGATTATGCTAAATCTATCAATAGTATCCAAGTAAAGAAATGAAAATTTATGAAAATTAAAACCTTTAAAGTTGAACAAGTTCAATGACATCTATCATGATCTTATGAGTAATGCGTTTATCAAATCATTAATCTTGCAAAGAAAATGAAGTACCAAGATCAATAGATGTTTGAAATCTCAAATAGGTTAGATAATATATCTAATCAATTTATTATAAGGAGTGGCTCTTTGAGCATCTTTCAATAAAATCCCCACCTTACACCAACCTTGGAATTTGACAGAGTCAAGTATTCCAAAAAGCATTTTATCTTATCAACTTGAAAAACCATGCTTGGTATACATGTGGTAGTTGCACACAGTACTCGGACGACCGAGGTGGTAGCTCTTTCCTCTATGTGGTGGTAGTTTTCACACTCCTCAATGGGATGCAACTCTTTCCACATCTTATGAGCATAAATATTTTAACAAACTCCCCCTCAATTGGTTATCAATTTGTGATGACCTGGATCTCTGCAGAGCTGTGGTAGAGTCATTGGTGGCTTCTGGGAGCCTGTTTTGTGTGTCGGAGGTGTTTGTGCACCAATTGGACACAAGTGGCGGACTTCGGGCTTAATGGATCACGTGGGTGATCGGTGGACTCCGTCGGATCTTTAGAAGTGGTTTCGCGCGAAGCGGATATTAAAAATGGACTCAGCGCGAAGTTTGGACCAAGGAACACCTTTCCGGATGCCTTCGGCAAATTTTGGGGTTGGAATTTGGCAAATCGGACATCAAATTCGGATTCAGCGCGCGAAAATGGCCAAAATGGACTACCTACTTGATATTTTGCGCATTGGTTACTGTTCATGCCGGAACAGTGTTTCCGGCCGCCGGCGGGCAGCGGCGGAGCAGCCGCGGGCAGCGCGGCGGGCAGAGGCGCGGGCCGCCCGGTCCATGCGGCGGGCGTGCACCGGGGGCTGGACGCGTGGCGGCTCGGGAGTGGGCCGGTCCGCGGGGCGCGGTCTACGGAGAGCGCGGGGCGCACGGTGGACCGGGGTGGACACGTGGCGGCCGGTGGTTGGTGCGGTGTAGCGCGCTCGGTGCACCGAACGGGTGCGGGTGGCCTCGGGGCGCGTGCCCGGCAGGGTTGGCAGGCGGCGCTGGCAGGTGGCACGTGGGCGCTGACCGCGGTTTCCCGCGCGTTGGGGGCGCCACGTGTCGATCCCCGGGGGTGGCCACACGGCGCAGCGGGAATGGTGGCTCCCGCTGTTGCCTGTTTTGTGGGCAACGTGGAGGCCCAGGAAGAATCCGGGCGTGAACAGTGTTGGGCCGGGCCCAACACTGTAGCAGCCCGGAAACTCCCTGCGCCCGAAAGTTGGGACAGAATGGGTATTTTTGGATTTGTTTCTTCCAGCATATAAATAGGCCGAGTTCAACTGAAGAGAGCTTCTTCCCTGTTCATCCTTTCACTGTGCAACCTTCACAAGAAATCTTCATCTCCCAGAGCCGGATCCATCTGCAGATTCTAGGATTTTTCGGCGGCACGCATCCCAAGGTTTGCATTTTTACGGCGCGGCACGACGCTCGTTCGTTTGTAATCTTCTTCGTCGCATTTTGGTGCGAGGACTCCTCCGGCTTACTGCGACCTCCGATTGAGGCGATTCTTGCGCCGTTGGACTCACGACAGGTAGGGCTTTGATCTTTGTGTTTGAGCTCCTCCTCATTTCGAGTTTATCTTGGAGTTCCCCGAGCTTCCATTTGACCCTTTTTCTTGGGCGGAGTTTTGGACAGCACCGTGGTATTTCGGCCATATCTTCGCGCAAAGGCATCGGATTGGGGTGATTCAAAAGGCGTTTTGCATCTACACATCACGAGGAATATCCCCAAATTTTCTTGGAATTTTATGAATATTTTTAGAAGGTGAGAAATCTCTGTTTACAGGAAGTTGAGCTACAGTTTTTGAGATTGGTTTATTTCGGGGTGGTTCCCTTGTCAGATTTATTTCTCAGTGTAGGAAACTTGGATTTGAGCGTGCAGGTACTTATTTTGACGGGTTCATCGCGAGGATCGTGACAGTATTTTTCTTGGAATTTTCCGAGCATTTTTCGCAGGTGAAAACAGGGAAACTGTGGACTGTTGTGTTTGGGGCAGATTTTGTGTGAGCATTGTATGTTAATTATGTATGTTCTTTTGGGAATTTTGTACAGCGATCGTGGCGGCTTATCGGTTTGGGCGAGAGCACTATTTGGACTTGGAATTAGCGATCGAGGTGGGTGGTTGTTGTTTACCTCTATTTTGACATGCTCACTAGGAATATTAGAGTGATCCCTTTATTTGGACATGCATGCTTAAGTAATATAAAATTGTGAGCCTATCATATGGAAAATACTATTGTGGATATCTGATAGTGGTTGGGACTTATACATGATTGTATGGATTTCTATGTTAGTACTTAACCTTGCATGTGGAATGGAACATTTAATTGAGACTATATGATTTATCCTGTTAGTGGTATTACTTGAGGATAGATGACATGCATAGGTGGATGATTTAGGTGAGGGAAAATTGTGAATTTTAAACATGTGTGGTTGGACAACGATTTAGCATGATGGTTATATCTATGCGGAGCTATTGATTGATACACATGTGGAGCCATTATTTGTCACACTATCTTTATCTTTCATGAGGACATATGCATGCTTGTATGGACATCTAGATAGGCCATCTTTTATCGCTACACTTTCATGCTGGAACTTGACTTAGGAGAAACCTTGTTTGCTTCTTTCTCCTTTTCGTTAGTCAGGTGGTTTTTGTTGCTCGGGTTTGAGCAGGGGTTTGGGATAGTGTAGCCGGGGCCTGAATTATGGATCATGGGTTTTGGCGGCGACCGCGGATATTGGGCGGTTGACCGGATGTCGGTTATAGGACATCGGTGATAGGGCATGATTATGGACTAGAGGGTTTTGTGGTAACCGCGGATAGTAGGCGGTTGACCAGATGTCGGATGTGGGACATGATTATGATTGTGGGTTATTCCGGCGACCGCGGATATTGGGCGGTTGACCGGAGGTCGGTTTTTAGACCTGGTCATGGATTGTGGGGTATTGCGGCAACCGCGGATATTGGGCGATTGACCGGATGGTTACTCTTGCATCTGATTGGGAATCAGTTTTCTTTAGTGGAGGGTTGTGTTCCACTGGGGCTTTATAGTTGTGATCCAATCCTGCTTTTATCACACCGGCGCGGTTATTGCCCGGTGATGCTTTACTCGTGTGGGTCGCTCCCCTCGAGATCCCCTCCGGAGGCCAGGGCCAGACAGTTATGGACAGTTTTGCTATCACATCGGCGCGGCTTATTTGCCCGATGATGAGGGCGCCAGCAGGAGGTTTGCTATCACATCGGCGCAGCTTCCTTGCCCGATGATGCGGGCGGTACAGATTGGGTTTATCTGGGACGGTTGGTTATTGTTGCATACGGTTATTGTCACGCCCCGAGTCCGCCAATTTGTACGGTTCGGGCACGCCAACAGACCCGCCACTCGGGTAAGACCTTTTCCTACCCGAAAGGAACGGTAACATCCATAATAACACAACAAGTGTATGCGGAAGCTCAATATCAGAGTACTAAAAATCACTACAAATTTAAAACTTTCATTCAATAATAATTAGTTAATACGGAAATGAAAGCATACAAGAGTGAACCATGCATTACTTTATTACACTTTACATTTCTGAACTTGCAATATAAAATTATTACAATTCTTTTACACAAATTCCTCACCATACAAGGTTCACTCAAGCAATATAAAAATGGGATACCTCTGCCAGACCCTCTAGGTCTCTATGCTGCTGGGCCCTTGCCCCTGTCGTATACCTCGCCGTCCGCCTCTGAACCGTCGCGATCGCTGCATCCATACCTGAACCTGTGGGGGGGGAGTCACCCAAGGGGTGTGAGAACTACGACAGAGTTCCCAGTGGGTTCAACCACCGAGAAAAAGTGTCCTACACCACTTGGTCCAATGGAAGCAATAATAATAGTGCTAGGAAACTAAATCCTCAATATCAAAATGCAGCTATGCAATATAACATATCACTACACTATCTGTGTATAACCATCTACCCAGCACTACTCTGTCTAGCCACACTAGGCAACTAACCACCAACTCGGCCACTAAGCCGCTGTATACTGGGTTACCCTAACCCGGCCACCTTGGTCACTCTCTGTTCTTCTTATTCTTTACCCTATGGTGGTTTAATTTAAGTTAACCCTCAGAAATTCTTATCCAACGGGCCCCAGCCCGGTAGTCCTGCTACCATCAGATAAGATTTCTAAGGTTGCCGATAACACTCGCAAGTGTTACCCCGTCCTGCCGGGGGGACTTGTCATACGGGACACTGCCCGATAGGGTCACTGCCCAACTCTGACAAGAGTACTCTAGAACCTGTCATACGGGTCGCTGCCCGGGAGAGGGACCCTGTCCAACTCCGACAGTTGTACGTTCACCCCCGGAGGTACGCCCATTTTATCTTTTTCTTTTCTTTTCTTTCTCTTTTCTTTTCTTTCTCTTTTCTTTCTCTTTTACTTTAGCACTTGGCCTCTTTGCTCTTAACACTTGCTTTTCTGTCTTATACGAGCTTGTAGCTCCCTTTTTGCCACTGGCAATCTCTTTCTTTAAGCATTTAGCTCTTTACTTTCACTTTTAGCCTTTCGAAAGTACCTCGTCCGACGGGTCACTGCCCAGGGAGTCCTGCTCCACAATGACGAGTCTCAAATTCGAAGGCGCCCTTTACATTCTCGATATGCTCTTTTAGCCGCTTTTAGCTTGCTATTAAACTTTACCTTTTACATTTATTACCTCTTATCCTAGGTCTTGCCATAAGGATAATTAGAGAGTCTCCTGGACTCTTAAACATTTCATCTTCATTTATTTAACTCAAATTGAAGTTAAAGTTATTGTCCATTTGCCCAGACACCCTATGACTTTCTAGGGTTATATTTGATCAACTCTTTAACCTTGGGATCTTATCCCACTTTCCTGATTCCTCATTGAATCCTAGAGTTAACTTAACTCTATTTTCCTGTTCCACTATTAACTTAGAGTTACATCGACTCTAATTTCCTGTTTTCCCTTCATGTCTCCACACTTGATCCATTTTTCCCTTCTCTTGATTCCTTACTGAATCCTAGAGTTAACTTAACTATATTTTTCTGTTCCACTTTTAGCTTAGAGTTACACTGACTCTAATCTCCTGTTCCACTTTTATCTTAGAGTTACACTGACTCTAATTTCCTGTCTGTGAGTTTAAACTCCTCTGGATCACCTTAGGTTCCCTTTACCTAAGTTCCATGTCATACTCATCCTAGAGTTCCTTGACTCTATGTTGATCACTAGTTCACCTTAGGTCCCCTTTACCTAAGTTCCATGTCATACTCATCCTAGAGTTCCTTGACTCTATGTTGATCACTAGTTCACCTTAGGTCCCCTTTACCTAAGTTCCATGTCATACTCATCCTAGAGTTCCTTGACTCTATGTTGAACACTAGTTCTCCTTAGGTTCTCTTTACCTAAGTTCCATGTCATATACACATAGAGTTTTCTGACTCTATGTTGATCACTCTATCTAGTGTCCTTAGGTTATCACCTAAGACTATGCCACTCATCCTTCCTAGGATAACTCCTAAGTTGATGTCACTCGTCAAACCCCTAAACTAGGTTTTCTCCTAGTCTTACTACCAACAAGTTCTGTTCCCTTATGTCACATGATTCCTAGGGTTGTACCCTAACATGATAACAGTCATCAAGTAATTACTCATTTCTACGCATGCAATTATTTTCATATCCATCATAAAAATAATATTTATCCTCTAAGTCCTTTTTGCACATGAAAATGAATTATCTTCTTTTGGCAACTGACAGTTGCATTTATCATCTGTGTCCATCTACACATACAAATTTATCCACTATTGTGGATAAATCATAAATATCACTTTTCCTCTAAATTTCTCTACACATGCACATATATCATCTGTTATTGGCAACCAACAGTTGCTCTTTTCATCTGTGTTCCTCTAAACATGCAATCTTATTCATAATTACCTAACGCCTCTAACAGGCTACTATCATGCTTCGAATCGAAAAGCAAAGGAGCAAGGGGAGAGGTCACCCATTTTCGGCAGAATTCCCCACCTTGTAGTGTACCCAATTGCTTGTAGACACTTGCAATTGGTCCCTGCGCGATTCCACTTGTCTCCTCGAGCTTGCACGCAAAATGGTGCACCTCCCTCGAGTCCGCACGCAAAACGGTGCACGTCCTACAATGCTGCACGCAAAATGATGCATGTCATTAAAAACCCGCACGCAAAACGGTGCGCGTCATTTTAGTCTGCACGCAAAACGGTGCGCGTTAAATCAACCGGCACGCAAAACGGTGCACGTACCTCGAATCTGCACGCAAAACGATGCACGATCTACTGTAGGGTTGCACGCAAGACGGTGCACGTTTTTCTAACCCTGTACGAAAAATGATGTATAATATTAGAAAGTGCACGCAAAACGATGCGCGACAACACAACCGACACACAAAACGATACACGTACCTCAAATCTGCACGCAAAACGGTGCACGTCTTTTTCAACCCTGTACGAGAAACGATGCATAATATTAGGGTCGGCACGCAAAACGGTGCGCGACAACACGATCGGCACGAAAAACGGTGCATGTACCTCAAATCTGCACGCAAAACGATGCACGCCTCACTGTAGGATTGCACGCAAAATGGTGCACATTTTTTTGTCCTGCACGCAAATCGATGCAAAATATTAGACTTTGCACGTAAAACGGTGCGCGATAACATATGTTGCACGCGAAACGGAGCACATACCTCGGTTTGGCACGCAAAACGATGCACTTTTCTTTTTCAACGTTGCACGCAAAACGGTGCACGTTTTCCGAGTTTGCGCCCAAAACTGCGCATTTTTGTCGAATCCGCACGCAAAACGATGCATTTTTCTACAACTTGCACGCAAAACGAGGCGCGCCAAAACGCCCCCGACAGTCTGCGCAGCAAAACGGCACAGTATACATGGTCCCTAACACGTAAAACGACGCGGGATCAAATTTAATGTCCAAAAAGGAACCCTACAAATTATGCCCAAAAATACCGAAAATAACGTTACCTCGTACAGTCGCACTGCCCACGAGGTCCACGACGCGCCGCACCATCTCCCACGAAATTTCCCCTCTCTCTCTCTCTCTCCCTCTCTCCCTCTCTCTCTCGTTCGTGCTCGGGCAGAGAAGAAAAGGAAGAAGGAGAGGAGATTCTGCGGGGAGAAGGAAGAAGAAGAAGAGAAAAAAGAAAAATGAGGAAAGGAAGGGAGGGAGGGAGGTTGTGGACCGGGTCCACGGGCCTCCCAATGGGGGCCCGCCACTTGGCGGCCACCACTCACAGGGGCGCACGCACTGCGCGCCCCTGCGCCATGCGGGCGCGCGTCCCCGCGCCCTGTGCGCGCCAGCTGTGCGCGTGCCGCAGAGCGCCGCGCGCCAGCAAATCCTTTTTTGTCCCGTTTTCTGTTCGTTTTTCGTCCGTTTCCGTCCAAATTTGACAGGCAGCTTCGTTTCGGCCTAATTTATCACAGAAAAATTTAAATTTTCAGTTTGGGCCATTTCTGGGTCACCAAAGCCCTACTGTGTCCAGAATCATTGGTGGACCCCGTTCTCGCAATCCGGGTATCCGATCAACACGAAATTTTTACTGTGACCTTAAAACATAATTACACAGCTCCTGTAATTTTCTCAGAATTTTTCGACACTGTTGGCGGAGCCCGTTCTCACTATCGGGTATCCGATCAACGCGAAACTTTTTCTGTGATCTTAAAACATATTTACGGGACTCCCGTAATTTTCTCGGAATTTTCCGACACTGCGAATTTTGCACTAAAAATCTAGGCCCCCTTTCTCAAATAAATTTTTAGATCTCTCCATTTTAACCCGATTTGGGCCTAACTCGCGTCCAAATGTTCCTTACTTCCCCAACTTTCATAACACTAGTATTTCATACCACCTTTATTTACATTTATTTATGTGCCGAAAATTCGGTACATTACATTCTACCCCCCTTAAAATAAGTTTCGTCCTCGAAACTTGAATCACATCTCGACTCCTACTTGATCGAGAGGGAGGAAATCTTGCCCTCACTACTGGGCTCACTGTATATCGTGACCGGCATCAAATTTTCTGCTCGCCAGGACTACACGAGCAACTCATTCATGAATCCCTATCGCAATTTAGGGACAAACACAGACCTGGTGTCTGGCCACTTTCACCAAGTAGGTGAAAGACACAGTTGAGCACTTGTTCTCTCAATTGCCACGAATGATCCAGTTTTTACTTGCAAAATTTTCACTTTAATTCCGCCATCATTCTTTTCACAATGAGGTTGCATCTGCAACTAGTTACATCTACCGCATTTTCGGTCGCTCCGCTGCCTAATGTGGAGGGTAAAGGCCAATCCACGAGTCCTCAACTATCACACACGCCACAAGCACTCCATGTCCACGGGTTATCAGCTAACCCGATATCTAGGTCTATTAATAGGTCCGCAGACCACGATCCAATAGGGGCCTATAGCCCAACTAGTCCAACACTGTACAATGACTCTCACTAGCACAAAGATCCAATCGTCATACGGGTAGATCCACACTTAGGATTGCTACCCCAGCACTCCCACTAGGAGCTACAGAACCTCGATCACCCCTAGCACTACGGCCTGATCATATCACACACTCTCGGTGTACTAACAGCCTCAAGGCTCACACGTGGCATTCCACGTTCTCGGGTCATCGCTCGGACTACCGTCCCGACCAAACCTCTATCATGCCCCGCCATCAGGTCTCGGGCCGCTGTCTCTCACAGCTGACTGCGCCTGCCCACTGGGCTACAGGCCCACAGTCCACAAACATGGTCCAGGCACGGATCGTCCCCAAGCGAACCCGCTAATCGTCGCCACGCGACCACTATGCTCACTGAGCAAAACCAACTAACCAGTCGTCAATCCACGACCCACAACTCTCTATATCAACTCTGGCCACACTGGGCAAAGGCTAATACACCACCTAATCAGCTCTCTCTGGCTAAACCGTACCTGTGCTCCATGAGCACCTAAACAGTTGGGCGTCCTACGCCCCTACGCTAACTTGCGTAATCCAGAATGTTAAGCAACTTGCTTAAACACGCGCGTAACTCCTGTACACCTCTCCCAACTGGGTTGAGGCACCAAAAATAATTGTCCACCAACTCTGGTGATCAACTCGCAAAGACTACGGTGGCAACCCTTGCCATTACACCGATTCATCAGAACAGCGCCACAAAACTCTCGCTCTTTCGAGAGGTTCCCGCATCCTGAAGCCTACTCTGGGCCTCACCAACTCTACTATGCGGCAACACAGCCACAGTTGTCGCGCCACCACGGTTACTACCATCATCAGGGGCAAATTCACGCCGCCAGGCTCGTAAATCTTTCTTGCCCTAACCCTCAGGGCACTGCAACTTGGCACTCGCGACATAGCGATCACCATTTACCTCGCGAGTCGGTCTCTTACTGGACCTTACTAACCATACTTTGCTAGCAATCTAGCTGACACAAGCGTAAAACACCCTATGCTGAAGGTGTTGGCTGCGCCGACAAAAGTTCGGCGGCCACAGCCATTTCTTTACTGTCGCCCCTACGGGCGGCGACGCCGTATACCTATGCGTCATTTATGCAGCCTCAACTTGTTGCGCTATCAGTCACTGGAGCCCATCTATCTGCTCCAACTGTCACGCTGACGTTACTCTTAGGCGTCGAAACCTGTCTTCCTGTCGGCGGGGAATTTCCGCCGACGGCAAGAAGTCTGACCTGCTGCTGGACCACTCCAACAGATGCGGTTCCCTGCTATCGCAGCTCGTGTACCTTATTCGACCCAGAGCGCTCTCCCGGCACGAGTCGAAACAAGCGCGTATTCCTACGTGGTGTCATCGCTAATATGCACACCACAACGAAACGATTTGCCCAAATTTTAGCCATTTGAGCAACGCGCACTCTATATACCGACAAAATGGCTCGTCGACCCAATCATGCGAAAGTATAAGAGGGTACTCCTTTTCATCTCCAACATTACGTTGTCGGCCGCCAACGTAATATCCGAAGAATAAAAGCTCGTCGCCCTCGATCAGTCCCAACATCCTTTTTGGGAACAACAATAACCAATCAATACTTTCGCTCAATAATCCACACACTCTCTCGTGCTAATCCCTAGGGTCTCCCTAAGATTCGCTAACCACCTAGGACTATTCCAAGGCTCTGATACCACTCTAATCTGTCACGCCCCGAGTCCGCCAATTTGTACGGTTCGGGCACGCCAACAGACCCGCCACTCGGGTAAGACCTTTTCCTACCCGAAAGGAACGGTAACATCCATAATAACACAACAAGTGTATGCGGAAGCTCAATATCAGAGTACTAAAAATCACTACAAATTTAAAACTTTCATTCAATAATAATTAGTTAATACGGAAATGAAAGCATACAAGAGTGAACCATGCATTACTTTATTACACTTTACATTTCTGAACTTGCAATATAAAATTATTACAATTCTTTTACACAAATTCCTCACCATACAAGGTTCACTCAAGCAATATAAAAATGGGATACCTCTGCCAGACCCTCTAGGTCTCTATGCTGCTGGGCCCTTGCCCCTGTCGTATACCTCGCCGTCCGCCTCTGAACCGTCGCGATCGCTGCATCCATACCTGAACCCTGTGGGGGGGGGAGTCACCCAAGGGGTGTGAGAACTACGACAGAGTTCCCAGTGGGTTCAACCACCGAGAAAAAGTGTCCTACACCACTTGGTCCAATGGAAGCAATAATAATAGTGCTAGGAAACTAAATCCTCAATATCAAAATGCAGCTATGCAATATAACATATCACTACATATCTGTGTATAACCATCTACCCAGCACTACTCTGTCTAGCCACACTAGGCAACTAACCACCAACTTGGCCACTAAGCCGCTGTATACTGGGTTACCCTAACCCGGCCACCTTTGTCACTCTCTGTTCTTCTTATTCTTTACCCTATGGTGGTTTAATTTAAGTTAACCCTCAGAAATTCTTATCCAACGGGCCCCAGCCCGGTAGTCCTGCTACCATCAGATAAGATTTCTAAGGTTGCCGATAACACTCGCAAGTGTTACCCCGTCCTGCCGGGGGGACTTGTCATACGGGACACTGCCCGATAGGGTCACTGCCCAACTCTGACAAGAGTACTCTAGAACCTGTCATACGGGTCGCTGCCCGGGAGAGGGACCCTGTCCAACTCCGACAGTTGTACGTTCACCCCCGGAGGTACGCCCAATTTTATCTTTTTCTTTTCTTTTCTTTCTCTTTTCTTTTCTTTCTCTTTTCTTTCTCTTTTACTTTAGCACTTGGCCTCTTTGCTCTTAACACTTGCTTTTCTGTCTTATACGAGCTGTAGCTCCCTTTTTGCCACTGGCAATCTCTTTCTTTAAGCATTTAGCTCTTTACTTTCACTTTTAGCCTTTCGAAAGTACCTCGTCCGACGGGTCACTGCCCAGGGAGTCCTGCTCCACATGACGAGTCTCAAATTCGAAGGCGCCCTTTACATTCTCGATATGCTCTTTTAGCCGCTTTTTAGCTTGCTATTAAACTTTACCTTTTACATTTATTACCTCTTATCCTAGGTCTTGCCATAAGGATAATTAGAGAGTCTCCTGGACTCTTAAACATTTCACCTTCATTTATTTAACTCAAATTGAAGTTAAAGTTATTGTCCATTTGCCCAGACACCCTATGACTTTCTAGGGTTATATTTGATCAACTCTTTAACCTTGGGATCTTATCCCACTTTCCTGATTCCTCATTGAATCCTAGAGTTAACTTAACTCTATTTTCCTGTCCACTATTAACTTAGAGTTACATCGACTCTAATTTCCTGTTTTCCCTTCATGTCTCCACACTTGATCCATTTTCCCTTCTCTTGATTCCTTACTGAATCCTAGAGTTAACTTAACTCTATTTTTCTGTTCCACTTTAGCTTAGAGTTACACTGACTCTAATCTCCTGTTCCACTTTTATCTTAGAGTTACACTGACTCTAATTTCCTGTCTGTGAGTTTAAACTCCTCTGGATCACCTTAGGTTCCCTTTACCTAAGTTCCATGTCATACTCATCCTAGAGTTCCTTGACTCTATGTTGATCACTAGTTCACCTTAGGTCCCCTTTACCTAAGTTCCATGTCATACTCATCCTAGAGTTCCTTGACTCTATGTTGATCACTAGTTCACCTTAGGTCCCCTTTACCTAAGTTCCATGTCATACTCATCCTAGAGTTCCTTGACTCTATGTTGAACACTAGTTCTCCTTAGGTTCTCTTTACCTAAGTTCATGTCATATACACCTAGAGTTTTCTGACTCTATGTTGATCACTCTATCAGTGTCCTTAGGTATCACCTAAGACCATGCCACTCATCCTTCCTAGGATAACTCCTAAGTTGATGTCACTCGTCAAACCCCTAAACTAGGTTTTCTCCTAGTCTTACTACCAACAAGTTCTGTTCCCTTATGTCACATGATTCTAGGGTTGTACCCTAACATGATCACAGTCATCAAGTAATTACTCATTTCTACGCATGCAATTATTTTCATATCCATCATAAAAATAATATTTATCCTCTAAGTCCTTTTTGCACATGAAAATGAATATCTTCTTTTGGCAACTGACAGTTGCATTTATCATCTGTGTCCATCTACCATACAAATTTTATCCCCTATTGTGGATAAATCATAATATCACTTTTCCTCTAAATTTCTCTACACATGCACATATATCATCTGTTATTGGCAACCAACAGTTGCTCTTTCATCTGTGTTCCTCTAAACATGCAATCTTATTCATAATTACCTACGCCTCTAACAGGCTACTATCATGCTTCGAATCGAAAGCAAGGAGCAAGGGGAGAGGTCACCCATTTTCGGCAGAATTCCCCACCTTGTAGTGTACCCAATTGCTTGTAGACACTTGCAATTGGTCCCTGCGCGATTCCACTTGTCTCCTCGAGCTTGCACGCAAAATGGTGCACATCCCTCGAGTCCGCACGCAAAACGGTGCACGTCCTACAATGCTGCACGCAAAATGATGCATGTCATTAAAAACCCGCACGCAAAACGGTGCGCGTCATTTTAGTCTGCACACAAAACAGTGCGCGTTAAATCAATCGGCACGCAAAACGGTGCACGTACCTCGAATCTGCACGCAAAACGATGCACGATTTACTGTAGGGTTGCACGCAAGACGGTGCACGTTTTTCTAACCCTGTACGAAAAATGATGTATAATATTAGAAAGTGCACGCAAAACGATGCGCGACAACACAACCGACACGCAAAACGATACCGTACCTCAAATCTGCACGCAAACGGTGCACGTCTTTTTCAACCCTGTACGAGAAACGATGCATAATATTAGGGTCGGCACGCAAAACGGTGCGCGACAACACGATCGGCACAAAAACGGTGCATGTATCTCAAATCTGCACGCAAAACGATGCACGCCTCACTGTAGGATTGCACGCAAAACGGTGCACATTTTTTGTCCTGCACGCAAATCGATGCAAAATATTAGACTTTGCACGTAAAACGGTGCGCGATAACATGTTTGCACGCGAAACGGAGCACATACCTCGGTTTGGCACGCAAAACGATGCACTTTTCTTTTTCAACGTTGCACGCAAACGGTGCACGTTTTCCGAGTTTGCGCCCAAAACTGCGCATTTTTGTCGAATCCGCACGCAAAACGGTGCATTTTTCTACAACTTGCACGCAAAACGGCGCGCCAAAACGCCCCCGACAGTCTGCGCAGCAAAACGGCACAGTATACACGGTCCCTAACACGTAAAACGACGCGGGGTCAAATTTAATGTCCAAAAAAGAACCCTACAAATTATGCCAAAAATACCGAAAATACGTTACCTCGTACAGTCGCACTGCCCACGAGGTCCACGACGCGCCGCACCATCTCCCACGAAATTTCCCCTCTCTCTCTCTCTCTCTCCCCTCTCTCTCTCTCTCTCGTTCGTGCTCGGGCAGAGAAGAAAAGGAAGAAGGAGAGGAGATTCTGCGGGGAGAAGGAAGAAGAAGAAGAGAAAAAAGAAAAATGAGGAAAGGAAGGGAGGGAGGGGAGGTTGTGGACCGGGTCCACGGCCTCCCAATGGGGGCCCGCCACTTGGCGGCCACCACTCACAGGGGCGCACGCACTGCGCGCCCCTGCGCCATGCGGCGCGCGTCCCCCGCGCACCAGCAAATCCTTTTTGTCCCGTTTTCTGTTCGTTTTTCGTCCGTTTCCGTCCAAATTTGACAGGCAGCTTCGTTTCGGCCTAATTTATCATAGAAAAATTTAAATTTTCAGTTTGGGCCATTTCTGGGTCACCAAAGCCCTACTGTGTCCAGAATCATTGTGGACCCCGTTCTCGCAATCCGGGTATCCGATCAACACGAAATTTTTACTGTGACCTTAAAACATAATTACACAGCTCCTGTAATTTTCTCAGAATTTTTCGACACTGTTGGCGGAGCCCGTTCTCACTATCGGGTATCCGATCAACGCGAAACTTTTTCTGTGATCTTAAAACATATTTACGGGACTCCCGTAATTTTCTCGGAATTTTCCGACACTGCGAATTTTGCACTAAAAATCTAGGCCCCTTTCTCAAATAAATTTTTAGATCTCTCCATTTAACCCGATTTGGGCCTAACTCGCGTCCAAATGTTCCTTACTTCCCCAACTTTCATAACACTAGTATTTCATACCACCTTTATTTACATTTATTTATGTGCCGAAAATTCGGTACATTACAGTTTCCAGTCTAGGACTGTATTTTAGAGCATAGTAGTGGTAGATTTCCCTTTTGCAGCGGTCTCTCATTTCTTAACCACTCTTCTTTCCTTTTTGCCTCTGGTAGACCTAGTGGGGTGTGTCAGAGTTTGAGGTTTTACCCACTAGGGGGAGGCTACTGGTTTACTAGTAGTTCTCACCCCCCATTCTTCTTTCATCTTTTTCTTGTTCCTTGTTTTGCAGTGTCTTCTGCGGGTGCTGCTGGGCTTTCAGCGGCGGGTCGAGGAGAGAGGACGGCTGAGTAGATAGATCTCGAGGCAGGATGAGCGAGTTAGCTGGACTGTTGGTGTACCCAGGTTTCCTCAGACGGTTGTACTTTACATTTGGGATTGGCTTTTTGTCAACAAGTTTGATTTTTTGGTGAGCTGGGGAGACTGATGTATCATTTATACAGATGTATTGTATTTTATTTTCCAGCTTCAGTCTGAGATGTATTAGTTTTAGTTCAGCTCTGTTTTTATTGCTCTTTTATTGTTTATCTCTTCTATCTGAGCAGGTTTGGCGCTTCGTGTACACGGGAAATACCGTGTGCACGGCGGATCTGTAGACGGCCCCGGGTTCTGGTTTACACCCGGGGCGTGACAGATTCGGTGGTATCAGAGCTTAGGGATAGGTCATTTGGGACTTAGGAAACCATAGGCTTTTCGGTGGACCCTAGTGTAGAACACCGGATTTGGATGACGCACCGACCTTGCAGGATGGTGTGGTACGGAGGAATTTGCCTTGGATGTGTCCCACTTGTGTTTTCAGAGGAGTTCGGGTTGATTTGGATCCCCGAGGAGGCCTCTGCTTGTTTCGGGCTTTGTACGCGTTAGGTGACTGGTACGGGAAGCTCCGACACCGCTATGGGTTGCAGAAAATTGGGAAACACTTGGAGCAGGTGTACTTTTGATTTACAGCGAGGTTCGGGAGGTTCCGGACTGACGCGGAGGACCCGGAGGCAAAAAGTGAGTCGGAACTGGCATTTTTGGAGCCGGTATTTGATTTTGAGTACCCCGACTCAACGGTCGAGCTTTTTGAGGAGAAAAAGCTGTGGACCACGCGTACTTTTGATTTACAGCGAGGTTCGGGAGGTTCCGGACTGACGCGGAGGACCCGGAGGCAAAAGTGAGTCGGAACTGGCATTTTTGGAGCCGTTATTTGATTGAGCAGCACCCCGACTCAACGGTTGAGCTTTTTGAAGAGAAAAAGCTGTGAGCGCGTGTATTTTGGAATTACAGCGGAGCTCGGGAGGTTCCGGGCGGCGGCGGAGGGCCCGAGGCAAAAAGTGAGTTGGAGTTGGGTTTTTGGAATTAAATTAATTAAGATAATTAATTATTTAAAGCTTTTCTTTATAAAAACCCCTCTCTCCACCTCTGCAGCAAAGGAAAAAGGAGAAAGAAAGAAAGAAAGGGAAAAATAGAAAGAAAGAAGGAAAAGGAAAGAGAAGAAGAAGAAGAGGGCTTTGGAGGAAGCTTTCTTGGGCGTTCTCTTCTCCGAGCGTGACGAGAGCCGAGCGAGGACCGGCGTGCCGCGAGGAGGTTGGTTTATTTTATTTATTTCTTTCTTTCACTCTTTTCTTCTCCCCGGTGGCCGGAGCCTTGCGGCTGGTTGTCCGGCGTGTGGCCGGGGGAGAGGTCGCTTGGGCGCCGCGCATTGCTGCGCCCTGCTGCCAGGGGGGACAGCAGGGCGCCGGGCTGCACAGGGCGGCATGTTGCCGGCGGCGGCCCTGCAGCTGCGCGCTGGGCGCGCGGCACTGCAGGGGTGCCGCGCGGGCATCCCCTGTGCCGCGCGGCCTGGCAGGCCCGCGCGGGGCGCGCGGCCCTGCAGGGGTGCCGCGCGGGCGGCCTTGGGGCCGCGCGGCCCTGCAGGCCGCGCGCGTGGCGCGAGGCGGCACTGCAGGGGTGCCGCGCGGGCAACCCCTGTGCCGCGCGACCTTGCAGGCCGCGCTGTGTGCGCGCGGCACTGCAGGTGCGCGCGGGCCCGCGGGCCGCGCCCGTGGGCGCGGCCCTGCGGGGGCCGCGCGGGCGGCCCTGTGCCGCGCGGACCCGCGGGCCGCGCCCGTGGGCGCGCGCCCTGCGGGGGCCCCGCGCGGCGGCCCCGTGCCGCGCGGGCCTGCGGGCCGCGCTGTGATACCGCGGATTTATTTTACCTTTCGGGGCTTTCCGTCGATTTTATTGAACCGTCTGGTGACAATAGGGGTTCGAGGGTAATTTTTCCTTATTTTTCTGGGGCAGACGGTCGGGGCTCGCGGGTATTTTTTGTTAATAAGCTCGCGAAACGGAGACCGCGGCGCGATCGTTTTGGATTCCGACCCCCGGTTCTCCCAGAATAAATTCCGAAGCTGGTATCGTAACCCAGGTGACTTACACAATTACCGGGGCGGACCGAACTCTGGTCCGCAATCAGATCGAGTTTAGTCGACCATTTGAGGTATGGTTTTCGCCACCCCTTTTTGTTTCCTTTCAACCGAGGGGTTAAAATTAATTTTGGGGTCCAAAATCCACTACCCCAAACGTCTAAGTAGTCGGCCTTGGAATTAGGTTTCCTAAACCTCGCCTCCCCCTCCTTGGCGTATATTATCCGAGCGTGGACGAGGAGCGGTCCCCAAAAACCCTCGTCCTTTCCATCGGCCGGCGCGCGGAAGAGAAGAGATCGATCGCCTCCCCCGCAAAGATCCGACGAACGCGAAGAGGACGATCCCCTCCTCCTTCGCCCGTACCGACCGAGACAAGTGAGCCGTGTTTTTCCGTTTTCTTTTCTTGTCTTTTTCTCGTCACGTGCGGGGGGTTTCTTGATCTTCGTCGAGAGGGAAGGAGAGGGGCGTGCCGCCGCACGGGGGCGCCGTGCGGGGTAACCGCATGCAAGGCGCCGCGCGGGCAGCCCGCGCATACGGGGGCACCGCGCGGTGCAGCCCGCGCATGCGGGGGCGCCGTGCGGGGCACCCGCGTGCGGGGCGCCGCGCGGGGCAGCCGCGCATGCGGGGCACCGCGCGGCGCAACCCGCGCATGCGGGGGGCGCCGTGCGGGCACCCGCGTGCGGGGCGCCGCGCGGGGCAACCCGCGCATGGCGGGTGCCGTGCGGGGCACCCGCATGCGGGCGCCGCGCGGGCAGCCCGCGCATGCGGGGGCACCGCGCGGTGAGCAGGGCGCGCATGCGGGGTGCCGGGCGGGGCGCCCGCATGCGGGGTGGCCGCGGGGCAGCCGCACATGCGAGGCGCCGCGCGGGACACACGGCGGCGCGTGGGGGGGTCCGGTCGCTGCCCCGGTCGGGGGCCGGCCGGTGTTTGTGCGTTTCCTTACTTCGCGTTTAAAGGTTCTTGACCTCCCCGCCCGGGGATCCCGTCTTGCAGCTTCTGGGAGCGCGCCGGGACGCGGGGTAGCCGAGCGTGTTTTTCTACTGGCGACAGGTGGGTTGTTTTTTACTTTATTCCTAGCCTCTAAATTCTATCTTATTGGACGGGTCTATTCTAAGTGTACTGGGGTTTACGTAATGACGGTGAAAGCTTATGCATGTTAGTGGGTTCGCTATAATGACTAGCGTCGATCGCCGACGGTGTTCTTCTTTTCAACCCTATATGTCAGCGGGCCACCTTCGTGTGCGCGCGTAATACCTTGTTTTCGATTATGCACTTTACCTCATTTACCTCATTTATCTCATTACTCTTATTATTCTTATTGTGATACTGACATGATGGTGGTTACGGTTACTGGGGCTCGAGGTTGCCACAAGCGCGCACCCCGCGGTTTTGGCCACCGCAGAGGGTGCGCTTTCCGGAAAAGAGGTCGTAGAACCCGTGTTTACCCACGAGGTGACGTAGTGGGGGGCCCCTTATTAGTTTGGGGTTTGGGCGCCTAGGTGCGAGCGGAGCGACCCGCCGGTTTAGTTGTCCGGCGGCGGTTCGCGGTGTTGCAGGTACGGTATGGGGCCGTCGGTATGGACCGACCGGCGGGGTATTACAGGATGCAGATATACAGGTTACTTTTTCCCCCCCTTCCCAAAAGGTGGTTGCTCCGGTTGTCGCCACGGTTTGTTTTTATTATTTTCCCTGTCAGGCGGTTATTAGTCACTGACTTCCCACTTCGTGACAGGGCCCAGCGAGGGGAGAGGTAGGTGGCGGTGAGGACGGGGCGGACACAGCGGATCGTTGGAGACCCTGAACTTTATACTCCCTTTTCTTTTCGGTTTTTCATTTATATTGTTGGCATGTGTGAGGTTCCCGATACCCTTGTGGGGTCGACGTAGATGTCGGTATTTGATTTTCTGTTTATGCACTACCTTCTCCTTTATTTCCTACTGGCCATTTGAAAAGCGAAACACAAACAAAGAAAGATTGCGAAAACCGTTTTCAAAATCTAAATGTCTGTGGGCACCGTTTTCAAAACCCTGGGGTTTATGCTGATTTCGAAACTCGTTTTCAAAACTTAAGTGCCGGGTGGGCACTCTTTAAAACCGTGGATTTATCCTTTCAACTTGAAGTGGCCATGCGCTTAAATATTTAGAATACTGGTTGTATGAAATTGAATGTTGTGATTGAATGGTTATGTTTGCTTGGGAGACGTATTCAACCACACGCCGTGCACGTACAGGGGAGACTCTGTCCGTTTGCAGAGAGATCCTGTACGTGCGGCGGGTCTGGGCACGCACCGGGGAAGAAAAGAGACCTTTCAAAAAAAAAATGCCGTTTCCGCTAAAACAAACCCCCGGGCGTGACAGATTCAGATGGTATCAAGACACACATTCAATCACAACAGCTCGTTCCGACATCCGTGGGAATGCCTCACATACCTACGAATAAATGAACTGGGTGGGGCATAGGATTTTAGAACGTGAGTGAACGGGGGGCGGGAGTTTGAATCTTTCCTCGCATAAAGGGACACTGGTTGTAGTTACTGTCTAATTTTGATCTTCTTGTGAGTGACAGATATGGCCCGTACAAGGTCATCGGCGGGGGACGCCGAGGCGGATGCGACAACGTCGACGGCCGCGGAGAACCAACTCCTGCGGCAAACAATTGCGCTGGAATGGCGGGGCAATTGGCTACCCTCACCGATCACGTACGCCAGATGACGCAGCAGCAGGCCGCACCTGTGACGGCCGCCCCGCCCCTCCGCCGGGGCCGCAGCACCGGCCGCGGCCCCCGCCGACAGCGCACCACCAGCGGCGACTACGGGGCCGGCGCCAGGGACAACTAGCCGGTTATTCTGAGGAAACGGTGGTCACGACCTACCCCTATCGCGGCTGCCGCCGCCACGAGTGGAGGGGGGGTTTGTGATGACCGAACGGGATCGAGTGCGGGCCAACTTGAAGGACTTTAAGAAGCACGACCCGCCCACGTTCGAAGGGGACACGACAGATCCGTGGGTCGTGGAGAACTGGGTGGGGTCAATGGAGAACTCTTTGAAGACTTACTTATTAAGAGAGGACTGAGCATGATGCGGTTCCCCTAGCCGTCCATTGCTTGGAAGGGAATGCCCGCTTGTGGTGGAAGACGATACGCCCCGATCCTGCTAAGGTACCGCTCTTCCGTCCTGGACAACTTTCAGAAGGAGCTGTTCGAGGCTTCTTCACCAGCAGCGTCAAGAAAAGTTGGAGGATGACCTAAACCACATTCAACAAGGGGACCGGACGGTCATGGAATATCAACGGGAATTCGTCCGACTAGTAAATTGCGTCCCGTTCGTCGCACGGGACGAGGCTCCAAGGCACAACTCTTCGTCGATGGCCTGCGAAGCGACATCTTCGAGGTGGTGAACGCGGCTGGCCTGCATACCTTTCAGGAGTGGTCGACAAGGCCACCACGGTGGAGCGGGGTTTCGCTGTGACCCGTGCCAGAAGGGAGAACGCGGCGCGGCTAAGGGATCAGAAGCGACACCAGCAAGGCTGGGGGGGGGTTCTTCCAGCGGGAGCCGACCCCCAAAAGAAATGGAGACCGCCGACATGGTCCCCGGGGCGCGCCAACAGGAGGGCCGAGGCCGTGGAATAGGCCTGTATCATATGCGGGGAGGCAACCTTACGGGAGAGTGCCCCAAAGAGACGACCCTTGTTTCAGGTGTTGCAAACGGGGCACTTCCGCGCGACTGCCCCTTATGCGGGGGATCGCGCCCAGAGGGAGTCCCTGCGCCAGGCCTACGAGGGCACTCTGGGCGGGGAAAAGCCCTATGGCGTCGGCTTCCATACCCGCCACACCGCACCACCGACGGTGAGGAGGACCGGCAACCACGACCAGGGGCGGTAGGGTTTTCTCAATGACCCGCCAGCAGGTACTGGTCCAACCGCGGACGCTCTTGCAGGTACTACTTTTCCCGTTTGATTTCCCGTGCTAGAGCCTTTTCGTACCGTAGGCAACTCACGTAATTTCGTATCTATTTCTCGGAATCGTTTTTCACGGTAACCTCGAGTAGACACCCCTCCAAGTCCTCCTGACTGTACAAACGCGTGAGGACTTCTGGAAGGCGACCAGTTTTTGTGGCCGCCTGTCCCGATTATGTTGGGGACGGTTGGTCCTGCCCTTGGGACTTGGCGTGA
>CM055067.1:38397814-38472233 GCA_029204045.2 Tillandsia leiboldiana | reverse complement strand
GGAGTGATCACGGGAGTGTGTGGTGTGTGGGAGCTGGAGGCGTGATTGATGGATACCTACCCGTGGTATTTGTGACTCCTGGTGGATCTGAGCTAGTTTCGAGGACGAAACTTTCCTTAGTGGGGGAGGATGTGAGGACCTGGATCCCCACGTCGAGATTACTGGTTCATCTACAGCTCCTGGAGGCCAATGTGGCGTGTTGGTGGGATTGGTGCCCCGTTTGGACATTAGTGTTTGGGCTCAGTGTGTTTAATGGATCACGTGGGTGATCATTGGACTCCGTCGGATCGTTAGAAGTGGTTTCGCGCGAAGTGGATATTAAATATGGACTCAGTGCGAAGTTTGGACCAAGGATTACCTTTCCGGATGCCTTCGGCAAATTTTGGAGTTGGAATTTGGCGAAATGGACATCAAATTCGGATTCAGCGCGCGAAAACGGTTAAAACGGACTACCCACTTGTTATTTTTGAGCACCGGACACTGTTCACGCCGGAAACAGTGTTTCCGGCGGGCGGCGGCATCGGCGGAGCGGGCCGCAGGCAGCGCGGCGGACGAGGCGCGGGCCGCCCCGGTCCACGCGGCAGGCGTGCGCCCGGGGGCTGGACCGTGGCGGCTCGGGAGTGGGCCGGTTCGCGGGGCTCGTCTACGGGGGAGTGGCGGTGCGCACGGTGGACGGGGGTGACACGTATCATCATCCTAGAGGTGGTTAACGGCGGGTGGTCTACGCAGTATTCGGGATGGCTCATGGTTTACCGGTGCACCGGGCTTGGACACGTGGCAGGTTGTATTGGTTCGGTCCACACGATTTCGTGCACCGGGTTCACTAGGCAGAGGCTTGACACGTGGCATTCTCCTATTGGTGGGTCTACTGTGCGCGGCAGGGTGGCAGGCGGCGGCGTCAGGCGGCCACGCGGGCGCGGCAGGCGGTGCGTTGACCGGGGTGCGTGCCACGTGTCGTCGTCGCGGTGGCACAGTGGCGCGACGCGTGCGGCGGGTTTCGGCTGTCGCTTGTTTGGCGGGCGACGTGGAGGCCCAGGACGATTTCGGGCGGCTACAGTGTTCGGGCGCGGGGATTTCGGGCTGCTACAGTGCGCGCCCGAAAACTCCCAGCGCCCGGAAATCGGGACTTATCCGGTATTTCCCCAATTGTTTCTGCAGCCTATAAAAGGCGATCCGAGCCTTCTTCTTCTCCTTTTTTCCGCCATTTCCGAGCCTCTTCTCGCCGGGGTGCCTTCAGCAAAGTTGATCCCCTAGTTTGGCTGCATCTTTCTGCAAAGTTTTGGGATTTTTGGTGGCACGCTTATCGAGGTTTCTATTTTTACGGCGCGGCGCGACGCTCATTCGTTTGTGGTCTTCTTCGTCGCGTTTTGGTGCGAGGACTCCCCCGGCTTACCCCGAGCACCTTTTTCAGTGATTCTTGCGCCGTTGGCTTCACGACAGGTAGGGCTATGTTTCCCATGTTTACTGGTTTTTCCCATTCCGAGCTTTTCATGGGTTTTTCGGATCATCTTGTAACCTCTTTTCTGGGTCAGAGTTCTGGGACAGCGGAGCGGTGTTTTGGTGATATCTTCGCGCACAGGCATCGGATTGGGGCGATTCAGAGGCGATTTGCATCTACACATCACGAGGAATATGCCCAAATTTTCTTGGAATTTTCTGAATATTTCTCGAAGGTGAAGAATCTCTGTGAACAGTAGTTGTTGCTACAGTTTTTGAGAGTAGTTTAATTCGGGGTGGTTCCCTTGTCGGAATTGTTTCTCAGTGTAGAAAGCTCGGAATTGGACATGCAGATACTCGTTTCGAAGGTATCGACGCGAGGATTATCGTGGTATTTTTATTGGATTTTTCTGGGCACTTGCAGCAGGTGAAATAAGCACGGCTTTGGGACTGATTTTCAGATTATGTATACTTGGTTAATTTTGGAATAAAAGTGTAATGTGAGCCTTATTGTTGTGCCCAGGGGTGCTTTCAGTTGTTTGGAGCCAAGGCGTGCGCGACTTGTACCGAGGGTGTTATGTTGGCAGATTTTGGACCGTGGGCGTCTACCCACTTCACCGACTTCAGGTTTGCCTTGGTTTAAGCGCTTCAGGTGGGTAAGCTTATTATCAGTAATTGTTTAAGGCAATGAATATGCTGTGGCAAATGTAAGTGCACTTGTGGGGATGTCACCCCTCTATGACTGATGCATGCATGTTTAGGGTACATGGTTTATGTTGGTAAGTAGGTAAGCTTGATAATGATATTTGTATAAATGATTGCAAGAATAGTATTTATGAGGTATACTGAGGACTTGCATGACTTGGACATGTATGTGATGACTAGTGTAAGCTTACCTAGGATAATGTTACCCTATGAAATTATGTAACATGCCATGTTAGCACATAGCCTCTCATGTGGTTGGATTATGCTTTGGGACAGGATTTCTTAGCTATGTGCGGATTTGTACTCTGAGGAGTTATTATGATCATTCTATTGATGAACCCTGAATTGTGGACAGGTCTAGTTTTGGGATTCCGGCATGTTGTTTATTCCTAAAGGAACTATTATTATGCTTTACCCCCTTTTATTTCCTTGAGGACAATTGCATGCTTGTATGGTCATGTAGTTAGGCCATCTTTTACTGCTGCACTATTTATGGGAACTTGACTTAGGAGAAACCATGCTTTTCCTTTCTCCGCCTTTGCTAGTCAAGTGGTCAGTGCTGCTCGGGTTCGAGCAGGGGTCTGGATAGGGTAGTCAGGACTTCGTGTCTGGGACAGGTTGGTTTAGTTGTGGGCTTTGCGGCAACCGCGGATATTGGGCGGTTGACCGGATGTTTCTCTATGCACCTGATTGGGTATCAGTTTTACTTAGTGGATGGAGTTTCCCACTTATCGTTCAGTTGCATCCGATTGAGGGTCGGGTCTTTCCTTGATGGTTGAGTTTTCCCACTTTGATCAGATTGATGATCAAGTCCTGCTGTTTAGAGATACTGGTGATATTGATGACAGAGATGCTTTACTCGTGTGGGTAGCTCCCCTCGAGTGCCGCTCCGGAGTAGGCTTCAGACCGTGTTGGGTTCCGGTCAGACCGTGTTGGGTTCCGGTGAGACCGTGTCGGGTGCCGGTCAGACCGTGTTGGGTTCCGGTCATTTGGACAGAGCAGGCAGTACCGGGTTTTATACCGGTTCATTCGATTGAGTTTATTTCGGCCAAATACCTTTTTGTTACACTCGTGCCTGGGGGCCGAGTGTAGACTGGTAGTTGAGTTTAGATCAGTGCTAGTATTGTTGAGAGCCGTCTGGTTGACGGTGGTCCCGTGTTGTTGCGAGTACTTTGACCGCTGTGTGAGAGGTTGAGCATCTTGATTCTATCCGTTCTGAGAGAGAGCGTGGGTTTTGACCATAGCCTGCTTGATCCTCTGCTCGATAGCGAGCTAGTCCGTTTGGACGCCCTACGTAATTCCTGCCCGTCAGCGGGAGGTGGTTGTAGGTGGGCGCAGGTTTGACTGGACCAGATGTGGCAGTCAGCTCAATTGGGTCGATGGTGCACTTCATGTGCTAGTGGTTGCATACCACTGTTCGGTTCTCCCTCTTTTAGCCTTTAGTTAGGGGCAGGGTAGCTGCGAGAGTCTCCAGCTTACTCATTTCAGTCTTATGACTTGGGTTAGTTATTGTCTCTTGAGGACTTGGTGGGCAGACCGTCGGGTCTGGCGGTGGTACCCACTGAGAACTCCCTTTTTGGTGTAGTTCTCACACCCTTTTGGGGGTTTTCCCCCTCTTTTTCTCTCCTCTCCTTTGTTTTGCAGAGTCTTAGCGGGTGTTGCCGACTCTGTGGTTGTTGATCGTGGCGAGGGAGTCGCGAGCTAGATCCCTACCCGGCGTTGGAGAGTAGCGGTACCCTTCCGAGGAGATCATCAGTAGATTAGCTGTTTCTTTTTCCTCTTTTGAGAGACTATTGTAGTGAGGATATTTTGTATTGAGAGACTGTACACTGTTGTATATATATTGGAGTTACCTCCCGGTTGGGTTTAGAGCTTGTACTCGAGGATATTGTATTATTATTATTTTGGGGAGGCAGACAGTGTTGTTTATTTCCAGTTGTACAGTGATTGATTTTAGTTACAGCAGATTTTCATTTATAGCTCTGATATCTGTTTAGTTATAGTATTTTTCTTGCAGGTAGGACGCTTCGCCTATGCAGGTCGGCATAGGTGGCGGATCTGTTTGGCGGGCCCGGGTCGCAGTTTCGACCCCGGGGCGTGACATGTTGTTTTATCCTTTCAAATTGGTGGATGCCGTGTGGGCGATTATCTTTGGAATAATGTTCGAGTTTATGTGATTCCTGTATGTGACAATGTTATGTAAACTAGTGATGGCGTGGTGTATGTATGTTGTGCGACGCCGTGCATATACAATGGAGACTCTGTCCGTTAGTAGGGTGACTTTGTATGTGTGGCGGGTCTGGGCACGTGCCGGAGGGTGAGGTTGTTTTATTAGAAAACAAATTGGGCTGTTTTCCGCTGTTGAACCTCCCTCGGGGCGTGACAGTAATCACCTTGTACGTGTTTTAATCTTAGTGAATTTTTTCGTGTGATAGGTCCCGTGATTTTTTACTCTGAATTGGAGTTTTTCACGTAAAATCTTGCGTACTCTTTTTACTTTTCAGCATTGTGTTATTTTTACGTAAAGATTTTTAAGTTTTATCGTTTATACCTATTCATCCCCCTCTAGGTGTGGTTCACCTATTTAGATCCTTGGGATCCCATCACCCACACTTGCTTGTTCTCGGGCTTGGAGGAGCCCGAGACCACCAAACTCCTCATGCTGCATCCAGACCACCCCCCCCCACCATCTTATCCATCATCTGGAAACCCTTATTGAATCGTGCCACTGCCGAAAAATCGCCTGCAAGCCTGCAACCCAAAAACACTAGATATGGCCACCTTGTTTTGAGCGCCACCTCCGCCGCCTCTGCTCGAGTTCGAAGGGTTTGGTGGGCCTCTACTAGTCCTCAGGTGCTTCCCTGTCGCTTCACGAGCGTCCCCGGCCGGCCAAGACATCGGAAGTAGAAGCCCTAGTTTCTTCGGTTTGCTTCAGGCCAAGCTCCGCCCAACGCCGCCGCCGCAGCATTTGGCTACTGGTGGCGGTCCTGGCTGACCCCAACGCGTCGGACTCAACCACCCCCAACCCTCGTTTGGGCCTCTAAGCCACCGGAGCAAGAGCACGGTCGAGCCGAGCTCTAGGTTGGCCGCACGCTTCTTCTCCGGCCGCCACTGCTCTAAGCTGTTGGCGACGCACCTGGCTGGCTTCCTGGCATCTCCCTTGACCTCCTCCTTCCCCTGCATGCAACCTTAACCTTTGGAGCCCGTACTCTGTGAGGTTGCCCAAGCCTGAGCCCTAGGTGGTCTTGGTTGGCCGTGGTTTCTTCGGCGACCACTCCGGCGACTGGCTGACCCCAGGTAAGCAAGACCTCGCACCTTTGGACTTTCCTGAGCATGATGCTCACCTTAAATTGGTATGGTATTGACAGCATGTGGGTAACTCAAGTGTTGGACTCCAAATACTATTATACGTTTGCCCGGTGCACTTTCTGGACTTCGGCTGCATCCCGGGCAGTGAGCACGGGTTCCAGTAAGTCAAGGCCCACCTACTGATTCTTTTGATTCTATCTAAAAACCCTAGATTGAGGTAGTCATCCTAAACTTCAATATTATAAGGTTTTTATGCAATATATAGCAATGCTAGGGGTCTAGTTACAATTATAGCCATGTGGTCTGCCTCGTGCAACATGCACGTGACCTGTGGATTGATCATTTGAGGTCTGGTGGCTTTCGTCGGATTAAAATAGGTTTATGAATCGTAAATCGATAAAATCGCTAGCTTATCATCGTTTCGGCGTGGAATATGCGTCCCGAGAAATTTAAGTGACTATTAATGATTGCCAAGTGTCTTTCGCTGGTCCCCACCTTATACCAACCTTGGAATTTGACAGAGTCAAGTATTCCAAAAAGCATTTTATTTAATCAATCTTGAGAAATCATGCTTAGTATTCATGTGGTAGCTGCACACAGTACTCGGACGACCGAGGTGGTAGCTCTTTCCTCCATGTGGTGGTAGTTTTCACACTCCTCATTGGGATGTAACTCTTTCCACATCTTTTGAGCATAACATTTTTTCTTTGGCTCCCCCTCAAATGGCTATCAATTATTTAAAATATAAAGTATTCAACTAAAAATTGATCTCGATTTCATACTCGACTAAATAGTCAAATAAGATAAAAAGTATACCAAGAGATCATTGAGAGAGAAATTGACTTTGATCAAAACAAAGATGATTTAATTGACATAAATGATCATCGCATCAAATGAATTATTATGATATCTAAAGCATAATAAATTTCTAAATAAACGAAAAGATGCTATTAAAGTCAATAATACACATGCTCAATTAATGTTCTATGTCTAAGCATAGATAGTGAACAAAAACACAAAAACAAAACCTAACCTAAGCAATGATTTCAAAAGAAATTATTTCAAGGAAAGCATTCTAAGTGCCTTACGCAAATGAATAAATCGTTTTAAATCCAAGGGTTTTGTTAAGATGTCAGCTAATTGATCCTCAGTTGAAATGTAGGAAATTTGAAGAATATTTGATTCAACTAGCTCTCTTAGAAAATGATATCTAAGTTCAATGTGTTTTGTTCTTGAGTGCAACATAGGGTTTTTGGAAATGTTTATAGCACTAGTGTTGTCACAGAGAATTGTTACCGAAGTTGCTGAAATTCGGAAGTCGCTCAACACACTTTTCATCCAAATGAGTTGGGTTGAACAACTACCCGCTGAGATATATTCCGCTTCGGCAGTCGAGAGTGCAATGCAGTTTTGCTTTTTACTATGCCATGCAACAAGGCAATGGCCAAGATAAAAACATGCACCACTCGTGCTCTTTCGATCATCCACAGATCCTGCCCAATCGGCATTTGAGTATCCTATAATATCCAGCGTTGTTCCCATAGGATACCAAATTCCGAAATTCATAGTTCCTTTGATGTACCGGATGATCCTTTTCACCGCTTTCAGGTGAACCTCCTTTGGTGCTGATTGATATCTCGCGCAAATCCCAACACTAAAGGATATATCCGGGCGACTAGCTGTAAGATAGAGTAGACTTCTAATCATGCTGCGATAAAGCTTCTCGTCTACACTCTCACTAAGAGATTCACTTCCTAATCCCTTATTGCTAGTTCCCATAGGAGTCGGAAAATCTTTAGAATCTTCTAATCCAAATTTCTTCACCAACTCCCTTGCATACTTGGATTGACACAAATGGATGCCATCATCATTTTGTTTCACTTGCAATCCAAGAAAATATGTCAGTTCGCCCATCATGGACATCTCGAATTCGCTTTCCATGGTTTCAGCGAATTTAGAAGCATCATTGTCTCTAGTTGCACCAAATACAATGTCATCGACATAGATTTGTGCTATAATGAAATTATCCTGATAATGCTTCACAAAGAGAGTCCGGTCTGCTCCCCCTCGAGTATAGCCCTTTTCTAATAAGTGCTTTGTTAGCCTTTCGTACCATTCTCGCGGTGCTTGTTTTAGACCGTAAAGAGTCTTTTTCAAACGAAAAACATGATTAGGTTGTTTATAGTCTACAAAACCTTTCGGTTGAGCCACATAAACTTCCTCATTTAAAATCCCATTTAAAAACGCGCTCTTAACGTCCATTTGAAATAATTTTATTTTAAAGTGACAAGCAATTGCGAACAAAATTCTTATCGACTCAAGTCGAGCTACCGGGGCGAATGTCTCATCAAAGTCTATACCTTCTATTTGAGAGTAGCCTTGAGCAACTAAGCGTGCTTTATTCCTGATGATGGTACCATCCTCGTTTTTCTTATTCTTGAAAATCCATTTAGTACCAATCACATTGTGTTGCTTCGGAGGCTTTGTTAATTCCCAGACTTTGTTTCTTTCGAACTGATGGAGCTCTTCCTGCATAGCTTCAATCCAGTAGTCATCCTGAAGAGCTTCATCGATGTTCTTTGGTTCAATCATGGAGACGTAGCATGCGACTCCACAAACCAACTGTCTCCGAGTTCTAACTCCTTCTTGTGGGTCTCCAATAATGTTAGATTCCGGATGATCCTTGGAGATGCGTAACGTTTGCGGTAACGGATTAGTCGGAGGTACATGTGATGATTCCTGCACATTAGATAAACTTGAAGAACCATTAGATGCATCAACTTTATTGAAAGAGTTATTACGAGAGGATGCATTTACAGGAGTATCATCATCTAGAGACATATCAAGGGTAGATTTATCAGATGCAAAGTGGAAAGCTTCATCTACTTTAACATTTATAGATTCTATCATCGTTTTAGATTCCAAGTTAAATACCCGATATGCTCTACTGTTAGTAGAATAACCTATGAAAATCCCTTCGTCGCTTCGAGAGTCGAACTTACCAAGGTTTTCGCGATCACGCAGAATGAAACATCGACTCCCAAAGATACGAAAATATTTGATATTTGGTTTTCTACTAAACCACAGCTCATATGGTGTATTTAAAGTTCCAGGGCGCAAATACACTCGATTAATTACATAGACAGCGGTGTTCACAGCTTCAGCCCAAAAATATAACGGTAAATTCCGGCTATGAAGAATCACACGCGCCATCTCTTGAACAGTCCTGTTTTTGCGCTCAACAACACCATTCTGCTGAGGTGTATAGGGTGCTGAGAATTCATGTTTTATCCCATTGGAAGTGCAAAAATCAATGAATTTAGAATTAATGAATTCTCCACCTCTATCACTTCGAACACGAACGATCTTTTCATTTCTTTCATTCATAATACGATGACAAACCTCATGAAAAGAGTCGAAAGTATCCGCTTTCTCTTTTAAGAAAGTTACCCAAGAATACCTAGAGAAATCATCAACCAAAAGAAAAATATACCATTTACCTCCCAAGGATGGTTGACGAACCGGCCCCATTAAATCCATATGCAGTACTGTGACGCCCCACTTCCCAGGGGGTCACCCATCCTAGAACTACTCTAGCTCTAGCACGCTTAACTCTCATAACCTCTTGGATCTTGCTACCATCCAAAATGCTATAGCCGGGTTAAGAGATTTAGTCCTATCATATCATTTATATATAGGACTAATCCAAATTCCAGGGGTGTCACATTCTTCCCCCCTTTAAGCCCTGACGTCCACGTCAGGCTCAAGCACACTCACAAGCACCAGGCGATGTGAGACTCGTCTCGCTAGCCTTAGCCGACCTTGTGGGGAGCTGCACTCCACCCACAACGGTCATTAGCCGGGGTGCCTCGCTCTACCCGCTATATAACCCTAGCTCAGCCGAGACTCATCTCACATTTTCGGCTGGTGAATGGCTCTGATACCGACTGTGACGCCCCACTTCCCAGGGGGTCACCCATCCTAGAACTACTCTAGCTCTAGCACGCTTAACTCTCATAACCTCTTGGATCCTGCTACCATCCAAAATGCTATAGCCGGGTTAAGAGATTTAGTCCTATCATATCATTTATATATAGGACTAATCCAAATTCCAGGGGTGTCACAGAAACCATTGTCACAAAGTTGACTTATACTAATGAGGTTAGTCTTTAGGCCTTCAACAAATAAAATATTATTCAAAACAGGCCCTTCAGGAATAGCGATTGTTCCCTTTCCAACAATTTTGGAAGAACGACCGTCTCCGAAAACAACATGTCCTCAGGAGATTTTCTCTAAAGTTTGAAAACAGTTTTTGTCACCAGTCATGTGACGAGAACAACCACTATCCAAATACCAAGACGAATTATCACAAGCGTGTAAAGAAGTATGAACAACAAGACAAGGGAAGATTTCACCTTTGCGTACCCAAACCTTTCGAGTTTTGGAGTACGTCGGAAATGATTGTGAAGTTGATACCTTTGGTGAAAACGTCTTGATTGATCCATCGCTTTTTCTTGACATCGTCGTCTTGTTTGATGTACTACCAATGTTCTTTCCTTTTGAAAGATCCTTCTTTGATTTGCAGGAAATGAGCTCATTGGTAGTAGTTGCAAGGTGTGCTTGATTTGATCTTTTCGCTCCATTCTTGCAATTTCTTCTTATGTGCCCTGCATAACCACAACAAAAACATACTTAGTGCTTGACGATCCCGAAGAGGGTGAAGTAGGTTTGTTGTCGTTGTTTGTCGTCAATTCCGGTGTCGGTGGAGGAGATACCGACTGAGGCACAAAAACTGTCCCAACCGAACTAAACTTGTCTTTAGTCCGATTGTATCCGAGGCCGAATTTGTTTGTTTGACCAAGACCAAGAATCTTATCCAACCTACTCCTTCCAGAAGAAAATTGCTTTAGATCATCCTTGAGTTGGAAAATGGTCTCCGTCATTTCCAATTTTTCCTGTCGAGCCTCGCCGTAGAGCTTCAAGAAGTAATTTGCTTTGTTCACCATATCTACATAATTCTTCTCGAAATGCTCATTAGACTCTTGAAGGGAAACATTTACTTTAATCAGATTATCCCTTTCCACTTCAAGAGCGTTTGAGAGAGAAGATGCCCTTTTTGCTTCTTCTTCGAGATCCTGCAATCTCCCTCTCAAACTCTTGTTTTGCTTTGCCAGTTTCTTTGAATCCCTCAAAAGCTTATGGTAGGCAAGAGCAAAGTCTTCACCTTCTGAATTATCCGATTCATCGTCCGTTGCAATCTTTTCAACAGTGGAGTTGGACAGTGAGTCGAATGTACTTGCCATTAAGCACATGAAGGGTGAAGATGTGGACGCGTGGAATGCCGTTGCGTTGTTCTCTTCATCACTGGAAGATGACTCATTTGACGTTGAGGTGTCATCCCAAGTGACGGCTTGCATCGCCTTCTTCTTGGACGGATTCTTATTTGGACACTCCGTTGAGATATGGCCGTATCCTCGGCACTTGAAGCATTGGACTTGTCCTTCTGAGCTTTTCTTATCCTTTGAAAAACTTTCTTGCTTTCTTGACTTTTGGCTTGAAAAACCTTTGCCTTTCTTCCACTTTTCGGAGAATGAAGTTTTACTTGAATTACCCCTTCGAAAGTTTCGGCGAAAATTTCTTGTCAAGAGAGCAAGCTGCTTCTCAAAGTCCTCCATAGATAGGTTCTCGTCATCGCCTGAGGAAGATGAATCCGCGTCTTCTTCTTTTGTAGTTTTCAACGCAAAACCTGAAGACTTAGAAGTAGATACTTTTCCAGAAGAATAGTTAGTAGGAAATGTCATTTCATATATTTGTAATGAACCAACTAATTCTTCTACACGGATTTCGTCCGGGTGTTTAATAGTTTCAATGGTTGTAACCTTGGAACGAAATCTTTCAGGAAGAGTTCTTAAGATCTTTCTTACAATTTTAAATTCTGGAATCTTCTCTCCCAAGTTAGCACATGTGTTTACGATGTCTTGCAATCGTGTATAGTAGTCTGTGAATGATTCATTTTCTGCCATGAAAATAGAGTCAAATCTGCTCGTAAGCATTTGCAGCTTTTGAATCTTCACAATGTTAGTTCCCTCATGTGTAACTTGAAGAACATCCCAGATTTCTTTCGCAGTCTCACATGCTGAGATGCGAGAGAATTCAGTTTGAGACAAGGCATTAAATAAAGCATTGATTCCTTTGCCATTGTAAGAAGATAAGTCTATCTCTTCCTTGGTCCATTTCGACCTAGGTTTGATGGTGTGAACATCAACAATAACTTCAGTTGGATTTGACCATCCTAACTCGATAGATTGCCACACCCGTTCGTCGATGGAAATAAGAAATGCTTTCATCCGTACTTTCCAGTAGACATAATTTGTTCCATCGAAAAACGGGGGTCTGTTGATGTTTCCACCTTCAGCCATTGTTTACAACCCTATTCCCGCTCTGATACCACTTGTCGGGTTATATTAATAATGATCTAAATAGGGGAAAAAACACCTAGAGGGGGGTGAATAGGTGTAAACGTTTAAACACTCAAAAATCGTTGCGCAATAAAACCCAATGCGAAAATAAAAATTAACACGCAAGATTTTTACGTGGAAAACTCCAAACCGGAGTAAAAAACCACGGGACCGATAACACGGTGAAATCCACTAGAATTATAACACGTACAAAGGTGATATACCGTACTCACAGACGACTCGACCTTTTTCCATACGCTCCTAGTAGATCTTCTCCGCTCGCTCCGCAACGCTTCTCGAATCCACGATCTGCGTCCAACGCCGAATCCACGGCGTCTGACTGAATCCACGGTCTTCACCCAGTAGTACGTCTCGAAGCCACGAACGTACCTCGCTCCGAATCCATGAGAGCGGTAGCACCTTGAATCCACAAGGCCACGCGAGTCCACGCGCCGATTTTGGGGAAATCGTTGTTTTTTGGGTGGTGATGATCCGCCGAATACTTAGATTAGAAATAGATCGGAAATACCATCTAAGTATTCATTGATTTGATTCTACTCAAAATATGAGTATGAAACCCTAGAATCAAATCAATCAATATAGATGAAGAAACATAGGATAATATCTATTGATTTCCTTTCTTCTCTATAGGTGGATTCATATGGCCGTCTTTTGATTTATTCGTTTTTATGGCTTATACGGCTTATGCGGCTTACCCTAGAAAAAGAATCATAGGGTCTATTTATAGGTTAGAAACTGTTGGAAGAGGATAAGAATCAAAAACTAACCTTTTCTGGAATTTTACAGGACGACGATCCGGATCGGATTTACGGCGATTCGGACTATCGTAACGAAACAGCCAATTTCCAGAAAAACAATGGTTCGGGATCCGGATTGAAATGCCCGATCCGGATCGTTCATATTTTTCAGTAAAAACCAATGTTCGGGATCCGGATTGAAATGCCTGATCCGGATCGTTCATACTTTTCAGCAAAAACCAATGTTCGGGATCCGGATCAGAAATGGCTTAGATCCGGATTGGATTTGCGTATGAATCAACAACCTTCGGGATCCGGACTGTCCTGTCTGATCCGGATCCTGAACATGTCCCATGTCCAGTTTTTGATTTTTATGCAATTAAAAATTCATCCAAGTGTTTCTACACTATAAGAAGTATTCGGATCACCAAAAATAATTAGTTGAACATACCTGATCCTTTTGAATTCTTCTTTCTTGAGATTGAGTTATATGATCCAACCTTCTTCACCTTCAATCTTCAAGACTTAATACTTTCACGAAATGCGTCAAAACAAATTCCTTAACAATCTCCCCCTTTGGCGGTTTCGTGACAAAACACAAATCCACTAAAGAAAATTCAAAAAGATATTTTTGTTGCTATCACCATACAACAAAAATTTACAATGGAGATCCAAAATTAAATACATGAGATAAACTCCTAAAACAGACTCTAGACTTAGACATCTGCACTCTCTACAAAAAGAAATCATTCTTGACAAAAGAGATCGTTAGATACCTCAAGAATATTTAGCATTCAAAACCTAACAGAGATAGAGTTTATACTCACCATGACATTCACGAATTTAGATATGTAATAAGATCACAATCAAACATTGACATATCTTCTAAGCAATAAAATTCAAAATGTCGTAACTTTGCTAGTAATCAAACAACTTGTTAGTAATTTTACATGCCCAAATAGTTAGTCAAATAGTTAGTCGAGGCATGCATCAAAACACATATAAAACCAAAGTTGAAAGTTATACTTACCTTAGTTTCAGCATTGTTCTCACACAAGTATAGTCATGGTCAAGCATTGTGCATTGTTCAAAGTTCTCCTATACTCTCTCCCCCTTTTGGTCACAAAACTTAGCCAAATTTACAAAAGAAGGAAGAGTTAAAAGAGTTTAAAAAGTCAGAGAACTTAAGAGGGAAAAACAGAAAAACCTGCAAAAGAGAAGATTAGAATAAAACTTTATTCAGAATCCTCAGAACTGATGCATCCTAGTTTCTGAAATATTTTCTTGATGCGCTTGTTCATTGAGGCTTGCTCTTTCTTAACCTCTCTAAGATCATCTTTCATCTCAACGAACTCGTTAGACATGCGTTCTTGCTCGTTGGAGAGACGCTGTTGTTCTTTATAGATTGTGTAAAGTACCGGATTTTCGGCACATAAATAAATGTAAATAAAGGTGGTATGGAATACTAGTGTTATGAAAGTTAGGGAAGTAAAGAATATGTGGATGCGAGTTGGGCCCAAATCGGGTTAAAATGGAGAGATCTAAAAATTTATTTGAGAAAGGGGGCCCAGATTTTTTAGTGGAAAATTCACAGTGTCGGAAAATTCCGAAAAAAATACGGGAGCCCCGTAAATATGTTTTAAGGCCACAGAAAAAGTTTTGCGTTGATCGGAGGCCGGATAGTGGAACGGGCTCCGCCAACAGTGTCGAAAAATTATGAGAAAATTACGGGAGCTGTGTAATTATGTTTTAAGGTTACAGTAAAAATTTCGTTTTGATCGGATACCCGGATTGCGAGAACGGGGTCCGCCAGCGATTCTAGATACAGCGAGGCTTTTGGTGGTCAAGAAATGGCTCAAACTGAAAATTTAAAATTTTCTGTGATAAATTAAGCTGAAACGAAACCACCTGTCAAATTTAGACGGAAACGGACGAAAAATGGACAGAAAACAGGACAAAAACGAATTTCCGGAATGACGGACGTGAATTCCGAGGCTGCAGAGGCGTGCTGCACAAGGCGCGGGTGCGCGCCCGCGTGGCGCGCAGGACGCGCGCCATGTGGCGCAGGGGGCGCTGCCTGGACCCGGTGCGCGCCCCCTTGCCTTGTGGACCGCCACCCAAGATTCCCCATTGGGGGGGACCGTGAACCCGGTCCAAGGTCCACCCCTCTCCTTTCTTTTCTCCTTCTTCTCTTCTTCTTCTTCCTTCCTCCCCCGCGCCGCCATTCTTCCTCTCCTTCTTCCTTTTCTTCTCCACCCGAGCACGAGAGAGAGAGAGAGAGAGAGAGAGGGGGGAAGGTGGGGGATTTCGTGGAGCGCGCAAGATGCTCCAAGCAGTCTGGGGATCGCGTGTATTCGCGTGGGTCGGCGCGACGCTGTCAAGGTAGGCTCCGTTCGTCGTTTTTACGGTATTTTTGGCACAGTTTTAAGACGTTATTTTGGACATTAGATTTAACCCCGTACCGTTTTGCGTGTTAGGGACTGAGTTCTACTGTACCTTTGCTGCACGGACTGTCGCGGAAAGTTTTGGCGCGCCTCGTTTTGCGTGCCAGTTGTGGAAGAAATGCACCGTTTTGCGTGCTAATTCGGGAATATGCGTAGTTTTAGACGCAAACCCGGAAAACATACACCGTTTTGCGTGCAACGTTGAAAAAGAAAAGTGCACCGTTTTGCGTGCCAACCCGAGGTACGTGTTCTGTTTTGCGCGCAATTTGTGCTGTCGCGCATCATTTTGCGTGCAGTCTCTAATAATATACATCATTTTTCATGCAGGGCTAGAAAAACGTGCACTATTTTACGTGCAACCCTACAGTTAAGCGTGCACCGTTTTGCGTGCAGATTTGAGGTACGTGCTCCGTTTTGCGTGCCGATCGAATTAGCGCGCACCATTTTGGTGTGCAGTCTCTAATATGACGCATCATTTTGCGTGCAGGACTAGAAGAAAGTGCACCGTTTTGCGTGCCAATACGAGGTACGTGCTCCGTTTTGCGTGAAGGTTGGACCAATACGCACCGTTTTACGTGCAGATGTTAATATTTTGCATTATTTTTCGTGTAGGGCTAGAAAAAATATGCATCATTTTGCGTGCAACCCTAAAGTCAGACATGCACCGTTTTGCGTACAGATTCGAGGTACGTGCACCATTTCGCGTGCAGGTTGATTTAACGCGCACCGTTTTGCGTGCAGACAGAAATGACGCGAACAGTTTTGCGTGCGGGTTTTTAGTGATGTGCACCATTTTGCGTGCAGGTTTGGTGGCCATGCACCATTTTGCGTGCGGACTCGAGGGATGCGCACCGTTTTGCGTGCAAGCTCGAGGGGACAAGTGAAATCGCGCGGAGACCAATTGTAAGTGTCTACAAGCAATTGGGTACACCACAAGGTGGGGAATTCTGCCGAAATTGGGTGACCTCTCTTCTTGCTCCTTTGCTTTTCGATTTCGAAGCATGATAGTAACCTGTTAGAGGCGTTAGATAATCATGATTAAGATCACCTGTGTAAATGGATACAGATGAAAAGTGCAACTGTTGGTTGCCAAAGATAGAGGATAAATTTGCATTGTAGATGGACACAGATGAAAAGTGCAACTGTTAGTTGCCAAAGACAGGTGACAATATGCATGCGTAGAAGTAAATATTATTTTATGAAATAGAGGATAATTGCATGCGTAGAGGACAAATATTATTTTATGCTGGATATGAAAATAATTGGATGCGTAAAAGTGGGTAATTATGTGATGACTATGATCATGTTAGGGTACAACCCTAGGAATCATGTGACATAAGGGAACAGAACATGTTGGTAGTAAGACTAGGAGAAAACCTAGTTTAGGGGTTTGACGAGTGACATCAAACTTAGGAGCTAACCTAAGATTTACGAGCGGCATTGTCTTAGGAGATAACCTAAGGACATTGGATAGAGTGATCAACATAGAGTCAAGGAACTCTAGGATGATTATGACATGGAACTTAGGTAAAGAGAACCTAAGGTGAACTAGTGATCAACACAGAGTCAAGGAACTCTAGGATGAGTATGACATGGAACTTAGGTAAAGGGAACCTAAGGTGAACTAGAGGAGTTTAAGCTCACAGACAGGAAATAGAGTCAAGTTGACTCTAGGATTCAGTAAGGAATCAGGAGGATGGAAATGGTGGATCAAGTGTGGAGATATGAAAGGGAAAACAGAAAAGTAGAGTCAATGTAATTCTAAGATAACAGTGGAACATGGAATTAGAGTCAGTGTAACTCTAAGTTAATGGTGAAGCAGGAAAACAGAGTTTAGTTAACTCTAGGATTCAGTGAGGAATCAGAAATGTGGGATGAGATCCCCAGTTTAAAGAGTTGATCAAATATAACCCTAGAAGGTCATAGGGTTTCTGGGCAAATGGATAATAACTTTAACTTCAATTTGAGTTAAAGAAATAAAAGAGAAATGTTTAAGAGTCCAGGAGACTCTCTAGTTATCCTTATGGCATGACCTAGGATAAGAGGAAAAAAATTGTTGCTAAAAGGCAAAGATTAAAAGCAAGCTAAAAGTGGCTAAAAGCATAAAGAAAATGTAATTGGCGCCTTCGAATTTGTGACTCGTCAAGTGGAGCAGGACTCCCTGGGCAGTGACCCGTCGGACGAGGTACTTTCGAATGGCTAAAAGTGAAAGCAAGGAGCTAAATGCTCAAAGAAAAGAGAAAGTGATTTGCCAGTGGCAAAAAGAGAGCTATAAGCCTGAATAAGAAAGGAAAGCAAGTGTTCAAAGGCAAAGAGGCTAAGAACTAAAGTAGAAAGAAAAGAAAGAAAATATAAAAAGATAAAATGGGCGTACCTTCAGGGGTGAAACGTAGATCTTGTCGGAGCCATGGGCAGTGTCCCTCTCCCGGGCAGTGACCCGTATGACAAGTTCCCCGTTGGGCGGGGTAACACTTGCGGGTGTTATCGGCAACCTTAGAAATCTTATCTTATGGTAGCAAGACTACCGGGCTCGGGCCCGTTGGATAAGAATTTTCGAGGGTTAACTTGAACTAAAGCACCAGAATCTAAAGAATAAAGAAAAATAGAGTGGCCAAGGTGGCCGGGTTAGTTGGACCCTGTATTCAGCGGCATAGTGGCCGAGTTGGTGCTTAGCAGCCTAGTGTGGCTAGACAGAGTAGTGCTGGGTAGATGGTTATACACAGATAGTGTAGTGATATGTTATATTGCATAGCTGCATTTTGATATTGAGGATTTAGTTTCCTAGCACTATTATTATTGCTTCTATTGGACCAAGTGGTGTAGGACACTTTTTCTCGGTGGTTGAACCCACTGGGAACTATGTCAGGAGTTCTCACACCCCTTGGGTGACCCCCCCCCCCCCCACAGGTATGGATGCAGCGGACGAGACGGTTCAGAGGCAAACGGCGAGGTATGCGACAGGGGCAAGGGCCCAGCAGCATAGAGACCTAGAGGGTCTAGCAGAGGTATCCCATTTATATATTTCTTGAGTGAACCTTGTATGGTGAGGAATTCATGTAAAGGAAATGTAATAATTTTATTTGCAAGTTCAGAAATGTAAAGTGTAATAAGTTTAATTTATGGTTCACTCTTGTATGCGTTCATTTCCGCATTAACTATTTGTTACTGAATGAAAGTTTTAAATTTGTAGTGATTTTTAGTACTCTGATATTGAGCTTCCGCATACACTTGTTGTGTTATTATGGATGTTACCGTTCCTTTCGGGTAGGAAAAGGTCTTACCCGATTGGCGGGTCTGTTGGCGTGCCCGAACCGTACAAATTTGCGGACTCGGGGCGTGACAGATTAGAGTGGTATCGGAGCCTAGGAATAGTCCTAGGTGGTTAATGAACCTTAGGGAGACCCTAGGGATTAGAACGAGAGAGGGTGTGGATTATTGGGCGAAAGTATTTGATTGGTTGTTGTTGTTCCCAAAAAGGATGTTGGGACTGATCGAGGGCAACGAGCTTTCATTTTTCGGATATTACGTTGGCGGCCGACAACGTAATGTTGGAGATGAAAATGAGTACCCTCTTATACTTTCGCATGATTGGGTCGACGAGCCTTTTTGTCGGTGTATAGATTGCGCATTGCTCAAATGGCTGAATTTGGGCTAATCGTTTCGTTGTGGTGTGCATATTGGCGATGACACCACATAGGGAGACGCGCTTGTCTCGACTCGAGCCACGAGAGGGCTCTGGGTAGAACAAGGTACACGAGCTGCGATAGCAGGTGGCCGCACTTGTTGGTGTGGTCCAGCAGCAGATTGAGCTTCTTGCCGTCAAGTGGAAACTTTTCGCCGACAGGAAAGCTGATTCCAACGCCTAAGTGTGGCGTCGATGTGACAGTCGGAGCAGATAGATAGACTCCAGTGGCTGATAGCGTAGCAAGCTGAGGCTGCGTAGATGACGCATGAGCGTACGGCGTCGCCGCCTGTAGGGGCGACAGTAAAGAGAATGGCAGTGTCCGCCGAACTTTTGTCGGCACAGCCAACACCTTCAGCATAGGGTGTTTTACGCTTGTGTCAGCTAGGTTGCTGGCAAAGTGTGGTTAGAAAGGTCCAGTGAGAGACCGACTCACAGAACGCTGGTGATCGCTATGTGCGAGAACCAAGTTAAGGTGCCCTGAGGGTTAGGGCAAGAAAGATTTACAGGCCTGGCAGGGGAATTGCCTCTGATGACGGTAGTAACCGTGTGGCGTATTGAGTGTGGCTGAGTTGCCGCATAGTGGAGTTAGTGAGGCTCAGAGTAGGCTTCAAGGTGCGGGAACCTCTCGAAAGAGCGAGAGTTTTGAAGCGCCGTTCTAATGGATCAGCATAATGGCAAGGATTGCCACCATAGGGTTTGCGTGTTAATCACCAGAGTTGGTGAAAAGTTATTGTGGTGCCTCGACCCAGTTGGGAGAGTCGCACAAGAGCCATTGGGGTGCTTAAGCAAATCCCTTAACACTGGATTCTTGCGAGTTAGCATGGGGGCGTAGGACGCCCAACTGTTTGGGTGCTCATGGAGCACAGGTACCATTTAGCCAGAGAGAGCTGATTAGGCGGCACATTAGCCTTTGCCCAGTGTGGCCAGAGTTGATAGAGAGTTTGGGTCGTGGGTTGACGACTTATTAGTTGGTTTTGCTCAGTGAGCATAGTGGTCGCGTGGCGACGATTATCGGGTTCGCTTGGGACGACCCGTGCCTGGACCATGTTTGTGGACTGCGGGCCTGTAGCCCAGTGGGCAGGCGCAGTCGGCTGTGTGAGACAGCGGCCCGAGACCTGATGGCGGGGCATGATAGAGATTTGGTCGGGACGGTAGTCCGAGCGATGACCCGGGGACGTGGAATGCCACGTATGAGCCTTGAGGCTGTTAGTACAATGAGAGTGTGATATGATCAGGCCGTAGTGCTAGTGGTGATTGAGGTATTGTAGCTCCTAGTTGGAGTGTTGGGATAGTAATCCTGATTGGGGATCTACCCGTACGACGATTGGGTCTGTGGGCTAGTGAGAGCCATTGTACAGTGTTGGACTAGTTTTGGGCTATAGGCCCCTATTTGACCGTGGTCTGTGAACCTATTAGTAGTCCGAGGTGTCGGGTTAGCTGATAACCCGTGGACTTAGAGCACTAGCAGCATGTGTGATAGTTGAGAACTCGTGGATTGGCCTTTGCCCTCCACATTAGGCAGCTGAGCGATCGAAAAGGAAATGAGGTAAATGTAATTAGTTGCAGATGCAACCTCGTTGTGAAAAGAATGATGGCGGAATTAAAGTGAAAATTTCGCAAGTAAAAACTGGGTCATTCGTGGCAATTGGGAGAACAAGTGCTCAACTGTGTCTTTCACCTACCTGGTGAAAGTGGCCAGACAACGGGTCTGAATTTGTCCCTGGGTTGAGATAGGGATTCATGAATGAGTTGCTCATGTAGTCTCGGCGAGCAGACAATGTGATGACGGTCACGATATACAGTGAGCCCAGTAGTGAGAGCAAGATTTCCTCCCTCTCGATCAAGTAGGAGTCGAGATGTGATTCAAGTTTCGAGGACGAAACTTATTTTAAGGGGGGTAGAATGTAAAGTACCGGATTTTCGGCACATAAATAAATGTAAATAAAGGTGGTATGAAATACTAGTGTTATGAAAGTTAGGAAAGTAAAGAATATGTGGACGCGAGTTGAGCCCAAATCGGGTTAAAATGGAGAGATCTAAAAATTTATTTTAGAAAGGAGGCCCAGATTTTTTAGTGGAAAATTCAGTGTCAGAAAATTCCGAAAAAATTACGGGAGCCCCGTAAATATGTTTTAAGGCCACAGAAAAAGTTTCGCGTTGATCGGAGGCCGGATAGTGGGAACGGGCTCCGCCAACAGTGTCGAAAAATTCTAAGAAAATTACGGGAGCTGTGTAATTATGTTTTAAGGTTACAGTAAAAATTTCGTTTTGATCGGATACCCGGATTGCGAGAACGGGGTCCGCCAGCGATTCTGGATACAGCGAGGCTTTTGGTGGTCAAGAAATGGCCCAAACTGAAAATTTAAAATTTTCTGTGATAAATTAAGCTGAAACGAAACCACCTGTCAAATTTAGACGAAAACGGACGAAAAATGGACAGAAAACAGGATAAAAACAAATTTCCGGAATGACGGGCGTGAATTCCGAGGCTGCAGAGGCGTGCTGCACAAGGCACGGGTGCGCGCCCGCGTGGCGCGCAGGACGCGCGCCATGTGGCGCAGGGGGGGCGCTGCCTGGACCCGGTGCGCGCCCCCTTGCCTTGTGGACCGCCACCCAAGATTCCCCATTGGGGGGACCGTGAACCCGGTCCACGGTCCACCCCTCTCCTTTCTTTTCTCCTTCTTCTCTTCTTCTTCTTCCTTCCTCCCCCGCACCGCCATTCTTCCTCTCCTTCTTCCTTTTCTTCTCCACCCGAGCACGAGAGAGAGAGAGAGAGAAAGAGAGAGAGGGGAAGGTGGGGGATTTCGTGGAGCGCGCAAGATGCTCCAAGCAGTCTGGGGATCGCGTGTATTCGCGTGGGGCGGTGCGACGCTGTCAAGGTAGGCTCCGTTCGTCATTTTTACGGCATTTTTGGCACAGTTTTGAGACGTTATTTTGGACATTAGATTTAACCCCGTGTCGTTTTGCGTGTTAGGGACTGAGTTCTACTGTACCGTTGCTGCACGGACTGTCGCGGATAGTTTTGGCGCGCCTCGTTTTGCGTGCCAGTTGTGGAAGAAATGCACCATTTTGCGTGCGAATTCGGGAATATGCGTAGTTTTAGACGCAAACCCGAAAAACATACACCGTTTTGCGTGCAACGTTGAAAAAGAAAAGTGCACCGTTTTGCGTGCCAACCCGAGGTACGTGTTCTGTTTTGCGCGCAATTTGTGCTGTCGCGCATCGTTTTGCGTGCAGTCTCTAATAATATACATTATTTTTCGTGCAGGGCTAGAAAAACGTGCACCATTTTACGTGCAACCCTACAGTTAAGCGTGCACCGTTTTGCGTGCAGATTTGAGGTACGTGCTCCGTTTTGCGTGCCGATTGAATTAGCGCGCACTGTTTTGGTGTGCAGTCTCTAATATGACGCATCATTTTGCGTGCAGGACTAGAGGAAAGTGCACCGTTTTGCGTGCCAATACGAGGTACGTGCTCCGTTTTGCGTGAAGGTTGGACCAATACGCACCGTTTTACGTGCAGATGCTAATATTTTGCATTATTTTTCGTGTAGGGCTAGGAAAAATATGCATCGTTTTGCGTGCAACCCTAAAGTCAGACATGCACCATTTTGCGTGCAGATTCGAGGTACGTGCACCGTTTCGCGTGCAGGTTGATTTAACGCGCACCGTTTTGCGTGCAGACTGAAATGACGCGCACCGTTTTGCGTGCGGGACTTTAGTGATGTGCACCGTTTTGCGTGCAGGTTTGGTGGCCGTGCACCATTTTGCGTGCGGACTCGAGGGATGCGCACCGTTTTGCGTGCAAGCTCGAGGGGACAAGTGGAATCGCGCGGAGACCAATTGCAAGTGTCTACAAGCAATTGGGTACACCACAAGGTGGGGAATTCTGCCGAAATTGGGTGACCTCTCTTCTTGCTCCTTTGCTTTTCGATTTCGAAGCATGATAGCAGCCTGTTAGAGGCGTTAGGTAATCATGATTAAGATCACCTGTGTAAATGGATACAGATGAAAAGTCCAACTGTTGGTTGCCAAAGATAGAGGATAAATTTGCATGTGTAGATGGACACAGATGAAAAGTGCAACTGTTAGTTGCCAAAGACAGGTGACAATATGCATGCGTAGAAGTAAATATTATTTTATGAAATAGAGGATAATTGCATGTGTAGAGGACAAATATTATTTTATGCTGGATATGAAAATAATTGGATGCGTAAAAGTGGGTAATTATGTGATGACTGTGATCATGTTAGGGTACAACCCTAGGAATCATGTGACATAACGGAACAGAACATGTTGGTAGTAAGACTAGGAGAAAACCTAGTTTAGGGGTTTGACGAGTGACATCAAACTTAGGAGCTAACCTAAGATTTACGAGTGGCATTGTCTTAGGAGATAACCTAAGGACATTGGATAGAGTGATCAACATAGAGTCAAGGAACTCTAGGATGATTATGACATGGAACTTAGGTAAAGAGAACCTAAGGTGAACTAGTGATCAACACAGAGTCAAGGAACTCTAGGATGAGTATGACATGGAACTTAGGTAAAGGGAACCTAAGGTGAACTAGAGGAGTTTAAACTCACAGACAGGAAATAGAGTCAAGTTGACTCTAGGATTCAGTAAGGAATCAGGAGGATGGAAATGGTGGATCAAGTGTGGAGATATGAAAGGGAAAACAGAAAAGTAGAGTCAATGTAATTCTAAGATAACAGTGGAACATGGAATTAGAGTCAGTGTAACTCTAAGTTAATGGTGAAGCAGGAAAACAGAGTTTAGTTAACTCTAGGATTCAGTGAGGAATCAGAAATGTGGGATGAGATCCCCAGTTTAAAGAGTTGATCAAATATAACCCTAGAAGGTCATAGGGTTTCTGGGCAAATGGATAATAACTTTAACTTCAATTTGAGTTAAAGAAATAAAAGAGAAATGTTTAAGAGTCCAGGAGACTCTCTAGTTATCCTTATGGTATGACCTAGGATAAGAGGAAAAAAATTGTTGCTAAAAGGCAAAGATTAAAAGCAAGCTAAAAGTGGCTAAAAGCATAAAGAAAATGTAATTGACGTCTTCGAATTTGAGACTCGTCAAGTGGAGCAGGACTCCCTGGGCAGTGACCCGTCGGACGAGGTACTTTCGAATGGCTAAAAGTGAAAACAAGGAGCTAAATGCTCAAAGAAAAGAGAAAGTGATTTGCCAGTGGCAAAAAGGGAGCTATAAGCCTGAATAAGAAAGGAAAGCAAGTGTTCAAAGGCAAAGAGGCTAAGAACTAAAGTAGAAAGAAAAGAAAGAAAATATAAAAAGATAAAATGGGCGTACCTTCGGGGGTGAAACGTAGATCTTGTCGGAGCCATGGGCAGTGTCCCTCTCCCGGGCAGTGACCCGTATGACAAGTTCCCCGTTGGGCGGGGTAACACTTGCGGGTGTTATCGGCAACCTTAGAAATCTTATCTTATGGTAGCAAGACTACCGGGCTCGGGCCCGTTGGATAAGAATTTCCGAGGGTTAACTTGAACTAAAGCACCAGAATCTAAAGAATAAAGAAAAATAGAGTGGCCAAGGTGGCCGGGTTAGTTGGACCCTGTATTCAGCGGCATAGTGGCCGAGTTGGTGCTTAGCAGCCTAGTGTGGCTAGACAGAGTAGTTCTGGGTAGATGGTTATACACAGATAGTGTAGTGATATGTTATATTGCATAGCTGCATTTTGATATTGAGGATTTAGTTTCCTAGCACTATTATTATTGCTTCCATTGGACCAAGTGGTGTAGGACACTTTTTCTCGGTGGTTGAACCCACTGGGAACTCTGTCAGGAGTTCTCACACCCCTTGGGTGACACCCCCCACAGGTATGGATGCAGCGGACGAGACGGTTCAGAGGCAGACGGCGAGGTATGCGACAGGGGCATGGGCCCAGCAGCATAGAGACCTAGAGAGTCTAGCAGAGGTATCCCATTTATATATTTCTTGAGTGAACCTTGTATGGTGAGGAATTCATGTAAAGGAAATGTAATAATTTTATTTGCAAGTTCAGAAATGTAAAGTGTAATAAGTTTAATTTATGGTTCACTCTTGTATGCGTTCATTTCCGCATTAACTATTTGTTACTGAATGAAAGTTTTAAATTTGTAGTGATTTTTAGTACTCTGATATTGAGCTTCCGCATACACTTGTTGTGTTATTATGGATGTTACCGTTCCTTTCGGGTAGGAAAAGGTCTTACCCGATTGGCGGGTCTGTTGGCGTGCCCGAACCGTACAAATTTGCGGACTCCGGGCGTGACAGATTGATGTAACCAATGCATCATCATCGGAAGTTGATGGAGGTGCTTGTTGTGCTGCATGTGTTGGTGGGACTGGAGGTGTTGCTTGCGGTGTAGAGGTTGTTGCTTGTTGTTGTGTTCTTCGTCGGCAAGGAAGTGATGGGGGCTCATCTTGTTTAGTAGAGAGAGACTTTACTATTGTCGTTTCATTGATTGTTCCAAGACTGTGCATGTAGGAGCTCGCACTTGTGTCGACTTTAAATTTCCGAAAGATGCGCATGATTATCATAGGGTAGGGGAGTCTCTCTGTAGGGTGAGCATGTTCCACATAACGTGCCATCCTTGACCAGATGAGGTAAGGAATGTTTAAATTTGCTCCCATTACCGCTGCGGGGTTTCCAAGAAGGTAAAGAAATAACATCCTATCCCATCGAAGAATCTTTGTATTCATGTTTGGAAGAATGTTATAGCAAACAATGAAGTTCACGTAGCGATACTCCGGTCGAAGCTCTTTTGAAAAGACGGAATTTCCTGTTGACAGAGTATCTGGAAGACAAATTCCATTAACTACCACTCTCCAGGAGTTGTTGGAGAAGGTTTGACTTTTCAGATAATGAGGTCCATCAACTTTGGCCTTCATCCCTAACACCTCTCAAATCAGTTGAGGGGTGACTTTAATCTTAACATTTTTAACCAATGTTTGAAATTCTCGACGTCCGCCCTCCTGATCAACTAGATAGGAAGCATTTTGATAAAACATCCTTACTGAGTGAAGACAATACCCAGTGGTCTCAGGGAAATTACAAATGGGAGCAAGACCTGTCTGGTCATACAGAGTCCCAAATAGTGGAGATCGTTCCTTCAAGGCTTTGGCATTGACATGTCTTTCGCCAATGCATTCCCTTTTCTCAAAATTCTTGATCCTTGCAGAGCTGATAAAGTCTTGTGGAGGAGGCTGGCTAGCAAGAGGTTCTTCAATTGAAATGCCCCGAGCACTTCCTATTTTTCTTGCAACGCTTTTTCGCTTGGTTTTGGTTTGACTAGGTTCCATTGGGGCTTTTCCTTTTTCAGCAGCAGTAGGTGGAGCCTTTGCCTTTGACGTTTCTGCAGGGGCTTTCCCTTTCGAAGCAGTGGGAGCAGTTGCTTCAACCTGAAGCTCATCCCAATCAATGGAATCTGTTTCGGTTTCGGTCTCGGTTTCCGAATTGTCCCGAGCTTTCTTCGCTCTTTTTGGCTTGTTAGTCGCTCTCGTGTGCACCATAGCAACTAGCAGAAAGATGATCCATGAAAACTCCATTGCTCTTTGTGATTTAAGAAGGAAGTGTCCTGTGAGCAACAACTCAAGAACACGAAAATTTGTTTATTTTCAAAATTTTGAAAAACTGTACCTAAACAATCATAATCGTGTAGAGAGACTAGGTATCAAACTAGTTTTGCCAAAAGAATTTTAAAAATAGATCAATCCCATGATTTTCAAAAATTCTGAAAATATGCCCTCAAACCGAAATTTTACAAATCGAAGCCTAAAAATCCGTTAATCAGGAGAATACCTAGCATATAATCAAAACTATTCTACCCAGAGTTCTTATTTCAAAAGAAATTTGATCAAAAACCAATCCAAAATGAATAAGATCCAAAATTTTCATCACGTTTTGAGGAGAAACATGAAAAACTATGAAAAACCGAGATTTTGATCAAGAAAACTTACTTAGAATCGAAGAACTTGAGTTTGGAAGCCTCCAAAATGGATGAATTCTAGAGAGAGAAGCTCTGGAGACTTAGGAACAAAAGATTGAAGTAAAAAGAAATCAAAACCCTTTTGTTCTATATAAAACCCTAGCCGCGATCCGGATCGGATCTTGAATCCAGTCAGGATCGGCTACCCGCAGGAAATACCTGCGTTCGGGATCCGGATCGGCTTGTCCAATCCGGATCGTTATTTCCAGCTTTTCTTTCTTCAGTTTTCTGTTATCTTACGCTTCTAGTAGACTTAGTGGGCAGACTGTTGGGTTTGGTTGCGGTACCCACTGAGAACTACTGTGGGATGTAGTTCTCACAGCCGCTGCGGTGTATTTTTCCCCAGGGACCCCTTCTCCAGTTCCTGTTGCTGATCTTCTAGTTGCTGATCCTTCAGACCGAGGCGAGGGAGTCGCGAGCTAGTTCCCTACCCGTCTTTGGAGTATAGCGGTGCCCCTTCTTTTTGGAGATTTGATGTACAGTTAGTAGATTAGTTTTTATTTCTACTTTTGAGTGATCATTGTAGTGAGGATATGACATGTACTGAGAGACTGTACACTAATATATTATTTTTGGTTTACCTCCCTTTTTAGTATGAGTTATGGTATATTGAGGACATTGTATGATGATCGTATTGGGAGATGGATTTTGTATCTTTATGTCACGCCCCCGGGGGTTTTTGAGTCTATCAAAGCGGAAATTGCGTGTATCATTTTTTTCTTTCTTAACAAGGCATTTTAAACCTCATCCCCGGTGCGTGCCAGACCGCCACATACACAAATTTTTCCTGCCCACGGACAGAGTCTCCTTTGTATATGCACGGCGTCTCATTTACAACAACATACATCAAACACCAACCATCAACCATACAATAGACATACAACATCAAGCGGAATATTAAAGCGGCATTAGTGTTTAGAAAGGATAAAGCCAGCGGTTGCAAAACCCGTGCCCACACGGCACTTCGTTTTGAGAAAACCTTTTCGAAATCATTCGGTTTATCATAAAAACGTGCCGCATAAGAAAACATCACCAAAAGAAACGAATATAAAAGTACACCTCATCCACAGCGCTAAGTAATCCATGTCCACGAATATTACGACCCACAAGCAAATTAACTAAATTAAGCGTAAGAGAAATGAGATAATAAAAACCAAGTGTTCTGACTACGGCCCTCGCGACGCAGTCTCACCGCCCTCCCGGCTAACGCACCTCGTAACACCTGTCACGGAGTGGGTAATGTCAGTGACAAACAAAGTAGATGTCTATTATCAATAAGGAATAAGAAGCAAACCGAATACACCGGAACCATTTCGCTAAAACCCTGCACATATTAAGCTGGGCCCCAACCCCAGATTTATCAATTTAATTGGGCACCAACCCCAGATTATTTGTCGGAGAGACTAAAGTCTCCCCTCGTGCGCAAACACCTCTTTGATGCTTTTAACCTCTTCGCGGTGCTGGTGTGCTATTTTCAGCGGGCGCGAAGAGGTCCTCACGGCACCCACACCTTTGTGAGGAACACGGGTCTTAAGAGACCACTCTTCCGAAAAAGTACACCCATGCGGAGGCCAATCCGCCTGTGTACGTGCAGCATCCGAAAACGGATTTGCCGAGATCGGCGTGTCATGAGCACCTCGACCGTAGCCGCTTCAATTGTTAGATAAAAACACAATTATGCGAAAGGTTAAACTGTCCATCTACTTTGTTAGATAAATTAAGAGCACTTTAATGACGATAGATACACTTACTGCACTTGTTGCACTTATCGCAACCGTACCCACCTATTTGAAGAGAAATCGGAACACCTGAATCTTTCGCGCACGCCCGCTGCGCACTTGGACCTAAAGAAAAGTCCGCAAGGATAACTATAGTCAAAAACGTGTACTAACATCCGAAAACACAAGACCCAATTTACTCTTTTCGACGGAAAAGTCCAACACCGTCCGGGTTGACGATCCGGAATTCCCGCGTCGCCGTCGTCGTCTGCCGGAGCCCCGCGTGGTTCGGAACCGCGCGGCGTGTCTCCGCGGGCGACGCCCACGCGGCGCGGTGCCTCGCGCGGCGTTGCCCGTGCGACGGCCGCACGGTGCCCGCGCGGGTGCGGCCTCGCACGGCGCCCGCGCGGTTGCGGGTCCGTGCGGGTGCCGCCCACGCGGCAGCCGCGCGGCGCCCGCGCGGTGCCCGCACGGGTGCGGGTCCGCGCGGGTGCCTCCCGCGCGACAGCCGCGCGGCGCCCGCGCGGTGCCCGCACGGGTGCGGGTCCGCGCAGGTGCCTCCCGCGCGGCAGCCGCGCGGCGCCCACATGGTTGCGGGCCCACGCGGGTGCCGCCCGTGCGGCAGCCGCACGGCGCCCGCACGGTTGCGGGTCCGCGCGGCAATCGCGCGGCGGCCGCGCGGCAACCGCGCGGCGGCCGCGCGGCGCCCCCGCGGTGCTCGCATGGTTGCGGGCCCGCGCGGGTGCCGCCCGCACGGTTGCGGGTCCGCGCGGCGGCCGCGCGGCGCCCATGCGGTGCCCGCGCGGTTGCGGGTCCGCATGGGTGCCGTCCGTGACCCTCCTCCGCGCGATGCCCTAGCGGCACTGCGCGCCTCCGCCGTCCGTTCCGTGCCCTATCAAGAAGACGATGTCGGCGACGGTGACGGATACGACGGAGAAAACAAGAATCCAAGAACTCAAACAAAAGAGACGACGGAAAAATCCCAAATAATTTAAAACAATTATTTTACTAACCGAAGATCGACGGGAAGGTTGTCCGGTCGCGTTCTTGCCTTCGGTTCGGTGTCCGGGAAGATCGGGCCCATTCTCTTTCTCCTTTCCCTTTCTTCCGGCTAGGGTTCCGTCTTTTCTTTTCTTTTTCTCTTCTCACCGATTAGGGTTTTTATTTTCTTCTTTTCTTTTCTTTCCGATAATCGGGATCCCTTATATAGTCGTACTTTATCTTTAATTAATTTCTCTTTAATTCGTACCTAAGAGAATTATTAATTTTCCGTCTGAGATAATTAATTAACTAATTAATTATCCCCTACGAGATAACCCACCTTATCTCTAACGGGTGCAAGATATTTTGCACGGATTCCGATGCACGACTAATCACCGTATCACTTTGAATCCTGTTCCGGGGGATCCCGATATCGGATTTCAGATCCGATCGCACCGCCGGCTTTCTTTTTCCGCGCTCTATCGCAGAAAAATACTAGCACCTCACAATGGCCAACTTTTAAGAATTGAATAATTTTATTTCACTTAAAGGCTTAAATGACTACATGTATGTCAAAAATACCCCGAAAGGCAGGATCACTACACTTTATTTTCAGTTGTACAGTGTTTGGACTTTGCTTTTCCAGCAGTTTATTTTTTTTTTAGCTCTGATATCTGTTTAGCTATAGTAGCTTTTCTTCCAGGTTAGACGCTTCGCTTATACGGGGTTCGTATAGGCGGCGGATCTGTTGGCGAGCCCGGGTCGCAGTTTCGACCCCGGGGCGTGACATTGTTGGCTTTAGTGGATTTGTTCACTCGACCTACACCGTCAGTTTTGGATATGCCGGTAGTAAGCGAGTTTCAGGATGTTTTTCAAGAGGAGGTGCCCGGGATGCCACCTGAGAGGGAGATTGAGTTCACCATTGAGTTAATCCCCGACACTCAACCTATTTCGAAGACACCATATTGCATGGCTTTTGCGGAATTAAAGGAGCTCAAGGCACAATTGGAGGATTTATTGGCTAAGGGATTTGTGAGGCCAAGTGTTTCGCCTTGGGGAGCTCCGGTTTTATTTGTAAGGAAAAAGGATGGCAGTTTGAGGTTGTGCATTGATTATCGGGAACTAAATAAAGTCACAATTAAGAACAAGTATCCTTTACCCCGAATTGATGATTTATTTGATCAATTGCAAGGTACTATTGTTTTCTCAAAAATTGATTTGCAATATGGATATCATCAACTTAGGGTAAAGGGCACGGATGTTCCTAAAACGGCATTTAGAACCCGGTATAGACATTATAAATTCACCATCATGCCTTTTGGACTTACAAATGCACCGACAGCATTCATGGATATGATGAACAGAGTATTTAGACCATACTTGGATTAGTTTGTGGTGGTCTTTATTGATGATATTTTGATCTATTCGCGTTCTGACGAGGAGCATAGGGATCATTTGAGGATCGTTCTTCAGATTTTGAGAGAGCAGGGGCTTTTTGCAAAACTCAAGAAATGTGAGTTTTGGCTTCGGGAGGTTGCCTTCTTGGGACATATCATCACCGCTTCGGGGATTGCTGTCGACCCTAAGAAGGTGGCTTCGGTTTTGGATTGGCCTATACCTACCACAGTTACGGAGATTCACAGTTTTCTGGGATTTGCCGGGTATTATCGGCGATTTGTAGAGGGCTTTTCTAAAATCGCATTACCTTTAAACCGGCTAACTTGGAAGGGCGAAAAGTTTATTTGGACGCCTCAGTGTCAGGAGAGCTTTGAGGAACTAAAGGGAAAACTGACAAGGGCACCGGTCTTAGCCTTACCTAGACCGGGAGAGGATTTTGTGGTATATTGTGATGCTTCACGAGTGGGTTTAGGATGTGTGTTGATGCAACAGGATCGAGTGATAGCGTATGCATCAAGGCAACTCGATGATTATGAGAAGAATTATCCTACCCATGATTTGGAATTGGCAGCGGTAATTTTTGCCTTGAAATTGTGGAGGCACTACTTGTATGGAGCTCATTGTGAACTTTCTACGGATCATCAGAGTTTGAAGTATTTGTTTACTCAAAAAGAATTGAACCTCCGGCAAAGGCGTTGGTTGGAACTCCTAAAGGATTACGACTTGTCTATTCACTACCATCCGAGAAAGGCAAACGTAGTGGCGGATGCCTTAAGTAGAAAGACCCCAACTGAAGGATTGGCATTGGAAACAGTTACTAAGCAAAAGGGTTTGCTTGCGAAGTTCCAAAGGTTGGGTTTGGAGGTAGTATCACATGGTACTGTTGCGAGACTTTTTACATTGGAGGTTAAACCGACTATTTTGGATCGCATCTGTGAGGGACAGCAGGCGGATGTGGAGTGTCAACGCATACGTGATCGGATTACATCGGATTCGGACGATGAATTCACCCTCGAACATGATGGATTGATTTGATGTCGAGGACGGTTGTGTGTTCCGGATCAGCCGGAATTAAAGGATGAGATTTTGACCGAAGCGCATCGGACGCCGTATATCGTACACCCCGGTGAGACGAAGATGTACAAGGATCTGAAACAGACCTTCTGGTGGCCAAAGATGAGGAAGGATGTGACTCGTTTTGTTGCACGTTGTTTGGTATGTCAGCAGGTCAAGGCTGAGCACCAACGACCTGCGGGAAAGTTACATCCACTTCCCATTCCGCAATGGAAGTGGGAATGGATTACCATGGATTTTGTCACGGGGCTTCCACGATCGCAACTTTGCCATGATGCGATTTGGGTCATGGTTGATAGGTTGACAAAATCGTCACATTTCCTGCCTATTCATACTACTTGGTCACGGGAGCGTCTAGCTCAGTTGTACATTGATGAGATTGTGAGACTTCGTGGGGTACCGGTTATGATTACCTCGGATAGAGATACACGCTTCGTGTCAAACTTTTGGAAAAGTCTTCAACAAGCAATGGGAACTAAGCTCAGTTTTAGTATGACATTTCACCCCCAAAGTGATGGACAGTCGGAGCGAGTGATTCAGACCTTAGAGGATATGCTCCGAGCGTGTGTATTGGACTTTGGAGGGGGATGGCATCATCACTTACCATTGGTGGAGTTTGCATACAACAACAGCTACCAAGCAAGTATTCAGATGGCACCGTATGAGGCTTTGTATGGGCGCAGGTGTCGATCACCGTTGTGTTGGGACGACTTGATGGAACGGAAGCAACTTGGACCGGACTTGGTGGAGGAAACGGAGGCTAAGTTTCGTTTGATTAGGCAGCGGTTGCTAACCGCATAGAGCCGGCAAAAGAGTTATGCGGAACGGAGACGACGAGACTTAGAGTTCCTAGTCGGAGAGCATGTTTTGCTCAAGGTGTCACCGTCCCAGGGAATCCGACGGTTCGGTTTGCGAGGCAAGCTGAGCCCGCGATTCGTGGGTCCCTACGAAATCCTTGAGCGGGTTGGTCTGGTAGCTTACCGTTTAGCCTTGCCACATAGTCTCGAGAAAGTACACGATGTGTTTCACGTGTCGATGCTTCGGAAGTATGTACCCGACCCTTCACACATAATCGACGTTTCTTCGGTAGAACCAAAAGAGGACTTAAGTTTTGAAGAAACACCGATACGCATATTGGCAAAAGAGGAGAAGAAATTATGTAAGAGGTCCATACCTTACGTAAAGGTTCAGTGGAGCAACCACGAAGAACGAGAGGCCACATGGGAATTGGAGTCAATTATGACAGAGCGGTATCCGGAATTGTTCCTAGTGCCCTTGGGTTAAGTTTCGCGGACGAAACTTTTTCTAAGGGGGGAGTGATGTAGTGTCCACGGTTTTTCGGTTAAGTCACCTTCGGAACTTACGATATTTTCATTCTATTTTCGTTACTTTGTTTTGGTCGGATTGGGTTTTCTCCTTGTAGGATTCGGAAAACGGAGCGCGGCGGTGCGAACGGCTCCAAATTCCGGTGAGCGGAACTCCCATTATTTTCTTCCTAAGTTGCCTTGTGCAAAAGGTAAGAATGCTCATATCCGTTGTAGGCGCTTTAAAATCCGTACCAATTGGAGTCGATTTCCGAATGGTGTAAAAGACGAATTGAGGAATATATGGTAGTAAATTACAAAAAAGATCGAAGTTGTTAGAACAAGGTAAGGGTTGTTGGAAATTTTATGGAATTAGTTATTTTTGTTGCGGACCTCTTATAAATAAAGGGTTCGGGCAAGGGTTTCTACTTTACACACTCAAAGAGAAAATAGAACCTAGTTGTTCGAATCATAACAAGAAAGATCTTCGTCTTCTTCCTCGAAGGCTTCATCGAAAGATGGGAGTAGGGATCGGCTTCTTGTTGGAGCACCGGACGAGGGAGCGGCGAACCGACGGGGGAAACCGGAGAGCAGAGGGAGGAGCCGGCGTCGTACCGTTACCTTCTCCGATCCGAAGGTGTGGTGGTTTTCGATGTTTCTTATGCTTTTATATGAGGTTTTCATGGATTTGGTTGGGTTCTTTTGGGCGTTGGTGGTGTCGGATGTCGCGGGTGGTGTGAGTATTGTATTAAACGGGAGGCCGCCGCCACCGTCGGATTAGACGGGAGGCCGCCGCCGCCGTTAGATGTAACGGGAAGCCGCCGCCGCCATTGTTAGAAGGGAGGCCACCCCCGCCGTTATCATGTTCGCGAGGTCGTCACCGCAGTCGTGGTGGTCGCGGAGTCACCGCCGGAGTCGTGGAGGGCAAAGGGGCTAAAGAAATCGGAAAAAAAAAGGATTTACTGTTCATTTAGCCCGGCCCAACCCGCGCGGTCCATGCCGGTGGCGTGGACCCGGCGCAGGCGCCGCAGCCCCCGGAGGTGAACCCGGTGCGTGCTCCAGCCCGGCCCAGCAGGCGCGTGTTACGAAATTTGAGTTGGCGTATTTCGTGAATTCGGTTAAGTCTTGAAGATTTAAGATAAAGAAAGTTGGATCTTTTAACTCAATCTCAAGAAAGAAGAATTCAAAAGGATCAGGTATGTTTAACTAATTATTTTTGGTGATCTGAATACTTCTTATAGTGTAGAAACACAAGGATCAGGTATGTTTAACTAATTATTTTCCTACTCCTATGGGAACTAGCAATAAGGGAGTAGGAAGTGAATCTCTTAGTGAGAATGTAGACGAGAAACTTTATCGCAGCATGATTGGAAGTCTACTTTACCTCACAGCTAGTCGCCCGAATATATCCTTTAGTGTTGGGATTTGCGCGAGATATCAATCAGCACCAAAGGAGGTTCACCTGAAAGCGGTGAAACGGATCATCCGGTACATCAAAGGAACCATTAATTTCAGAATTTGGTATCCTATGGGAACAAGTCTAGATATTATTGGATACTCAGATGCCGATTGGGCAGGATCTGTGGATGATCGGAAGAGTACGAGTGGTGCATGTTTTTATCTTGGCCATTGCCTAGTTGCATGGCATAGTAAAAAGCAAAACTGCATTGCACTCTCGACTGCCGAAGCGGAATACATCTCAGCGGGAAGTTGTTCAACTCAACTCATTTGGATGAAAAGCATGTTGAGCGACTTCCGGATTTCAGCAACTTCGGTAACTATTTTATGTGACAACACTAGTGCTATAAACATTTCAAAAAACCCTGTGTTGCACTCTAGAACAAAACACATTGAACTTAGATATCATTTTCTTAGAGAGCTAGTTGAATCAAATATTCTTCAAATTTCCTACATTTCTACTGAAGATCAATTAGCTGACTTTTTAACAAAACCTTTGAATCAAAAACGTTTTATTCATTTGCGTAAAGCAATTGGAATGCTTTCCTTGAAATAACCTCTTTTTGAAACTTTTGTTTAGGTTAGGTTTTGTTTTTGTGTTTTTGTTCATTATCTATGCTTAGACATAGAACATTAATTGAGCATTAGTTTTTTATTGACTTTAACTGCATCCTTTTATATGCTTAGAAATTTATTATGCTTTGGATATCATAATAATTCATTTGGTGCAATGATCATTTATGTGAATTAAATCATCTTTGTTTTGATCAAAGTCAATTTCTCTCTCGATGATCTCTTGGTATAGTTTTTATCTTATTTGACTGTTTAGTCGTGTATGAAATCGAGATCAATATTTGGCTGAATACTTTATATCTTAAATAATTGATAGCCAATTGAAGGGGAGTCAAAGAAAAAGTGTTATGCTCAAAAGATGTGGAAAGAGTTACATCCCAATGAGGAGTGTGAAAATGTCACGCCCCGGGGGTTTTTAGGTAAAGATAAGCGGAAATGCGTATGTATTTTTTTTCTTAACAAATAAGTATCAGCCTCGCCCCCGGTGCGTGTCAGACCGCCACATATACAAATTCACCCTGCCCACGGACAGAGTCTCCTTTGTATATGCACGGCGTCTCATTTACAACATCAACATACATTCTTTAACCACACAGTCACAGTCAACAAGTACGAGTGTGTAAAGACATTTAATCACATTAAGAGGAACCTACAAGTTTGTAAATGGTGTCCACTCGACACCCATTCCTTTAAAAACGTCTACACATTCACAGTAAGGCGGCTACATCGTTTCGGAAAGGATAAATCCACAGGTTTTCAAAGCAGTGCCCACACGACACTTGGTTTTGGAAAACATTTTCGAAACCCCTTTTTGTTCGGTATAAAACATGCCGCATATAAATCATCAAGGAACATTATAAAAATGACATCACAAAACCGTCTCTCAATCCAACATCCACAACATTCCACAATCAAGCAATTCAGAACTTAAACTTAGATAACAAGGGGAAGAGATAACTCAAGCAAGAAATAATGGAATAAACCTCATCCAGCTAATGTTCTTTAATCGCTGCCTCACCGTCGTCCCGACTACTACACCTAGTCAAACCTGTCACGGAGTGGGTAAAGTCAGTGACAAACAAAGTAGATGTCTTAACGATTAACATAGATTCAAGAACAAACCGAAATACACCGGAACCTTTCGCTAAAAACTCTGTCACCAAATAAGCTGGGCACCAACCCCAGAGTACCTGTCGGAGAGACGGAAGTCCCTCCTCGTGCACAACCCCATTGATGCTTTTAACCCCTTCACGGAGCTAGTGCGGCCACCTTAGCTGTCGTGAAGAGGTCCTCACGGCTCCCACCCCTTTGTGAGGCACACGGGTCAAAAGAGACCACTTCTCCGGAAAAGTACACCCATGCGGAGGCCAATCCGCCTGTGTACGTGCAGCATCCCACCCCAATATTTGCCGGTGTCGGCGTGTATTGAGCACCGCGACCGCAGTCGCTACAATTATCATGTTAGAATGAAAGGAAACATTTAAGCGAAAGATTTAACATTCCATCTACTTTGTTAGCCAATTTAACGAGCCTTTCTATGATGATAGATGCACTTACTGCACTTGTTGCACTTATAGCAAGGGTACCCACCTGGAATGAAGACAACCGACCGCGCCCGCGACCCTCCTAAGCAAAACAGAGCTCCTCGCGGCCTACTAAAATATCCAAGAGCACCATTCAGCACCTTACCCTAATCAGGAAAAATCAGTGGTCCCCACCCACTGTAACAATAAACCCACAAACCCGAAACCACTGCACCTAGAGGACCGGGACGTAAATCAAAAACCCAACAAATCAAAACTGTCGAGTAAAACCGAAAACTTAGATCAAACCGGGTCCCCGACGATAAAACTGATGGTTAACAGCAACCGGACCGCGACTATATCATCACGGACTCCGTTGGATCCCAAAGATCGCTAACGGAAAACCAACAAAACCCAATCCCCAACCGGTAGCCCACTCGGGACGTCAATGGTTAAATCAAAAAGGCCCCGACGGCAAAAACGATGAGAAAAGGGACCCGACGGCGCGCCCCCGACAATTTCGTCGAGGCGCGGAGCGTCGGCGAAATCGGCACCCAACAAAATAAAATAGTGACCAATAAGATCCCAAGTGGCCATGCCAAGAAAACCGCAGAGATTGTGATCACAACGGCGAAAACGGCGCTCAAAACGGTGGAAAAACGGACCCAAACGGAGCTATCGAACTTTGGGCTGTCGGGTGGTGCACAGGAGCATCCGTGGACCAGGTTCACGGCGTCAGGCGGCGGTGGCATGCGCCGGGTGCACGCAGGAAACGTGCACCGCGCATCTCGGGCCGGGCCGGTGCACGACCCGAGCGTGCACCGGGTCCTTGCTCTTCGGCCGCAAGCGCGCGCGCCGGGTGCACGCCTAGGGCGTGCACCGCGCACACTGTGCAGCCCGACGCACGGTTTCGTGCACCGGGTCTGCGCTTTTGGGACAGCGGGGCGTGCACCGGGTGCACGCCCGGGGTCCGTGGACCGCCGCCGTACGGACAGCACAGTAAACCCTAACTTTTCGCGTTTTCTCTCCGTTTTCACTCCCGTGCGACCCCGGCGAAGATCCCGCGGAAATGGTAACGGCGGCGGCGGCCTCCCATTTAAAAACGGCGCCCGCGGCCTCCCGTTAATCCACTATGTTCGGACGAAACATCCCCAAAAATTCTCGAATAAATATATGATAATTCTAATGACTAAACCAACGATCGACGAACAACCAAAACGTCGATCGGAAGCCCGATAAAAAGAAACCGATTAAAAACCATCGATTACCCTCGATCAAGAACGAGAATAAAACATGGATCAAAACCCGACGAAAATCCACGATCGATGTACCAATTAAAACGACCTTACAAGAACACGGAAAACCCCCGATTAATTTGACAAACGTAACGATGATCACTAACCTTAATTTATCGGAACTAAAGAACCGATCTTGGTTCTCGCAGCGTTGGAGATCCGGATCCGCTCCCCGTAGATGACGGCGTCTTGTTCTCCGGTCTCCGGACGTCAATCGGGGCGATCGGGTTCCTCCGCTTTCTCCCTCTCTTTTCAAACTAGGGTTTCGTTTGGTTTTCGGTACGCACGAAAGAGGCGGGTTTGAGAAGGCGGTATTTTTAAATTAGGGTTTTCCTTCCGGTAACGGGATTTAATTATCCTCTTATTAATTTAATTTCCTCTTTTATTTTATTCTTTTATTTTCCTTTTATTATACGTACGTAAAAAGGAAAAACCCACGAATATTCGGATATTTATCTTCTAACAATAAATATCTAAACCCACGAGATAAAATCCCACCTTTTAAATCCTAGTCACCGATTATTTAATTTCCTAATTAGATAATCATAGGGAATAAATTCCCAACTTAATCTATCGTCACCGGTTAATTAATTCCTTAATTAATTAATCACACGGAATATCCAAACTTCCTCAAAAAGCGAGTAGGATATTTTACACGGATTTCGATGCACACCTTAAGTCACCGCGATCTTAGAAACCCCATTCCGGGAGATCCGTAAGTCGGATTTTGGATCCGATTGCACCGTCGTTCATCGTTTTTCGAGCTCTATCACCGAGAAATATCCGCACCGCGTGTTAGTCAACTCTAAAGAGCCCGATATTTTAATTTCCTCTAACTCACACTCTATTAGCAGGAGGGTAGAATATCACTAGAAAAGTCGTGTCATTACACCACTCACACTTTATAAAAAGTTTCGTCCTCGAAACTTAAACTCAACCCTCGCTAAACAATTCTGGGAAAACTTCCTTCATTTTCGTCTTAAGTCCCCAAGTCGCTTCGCGCTCCTCATGGTTACTCCATTACACCTTTACGTAAGGGATTGTCCAGTTGCGGAGTTTCTTTTCCTCCCTTGCCAGCCTTCCTATCGAGGTTTGGCAGTAACGTCAACCGGTATGCCACCGGGCCTACGTGCCCCGAAATCCCAAATGTCGGGTCGTCGACTCCAACCAACAATCCCAAAAGCTCGAATTATAAGAAATACGCAACCCATTTACTTAAGGCGTTCTGTCACACCGCCACCGATCTTGACCTGACTCAACCCACCTGGACGTCTAAGGCGTACTGTTACAACGCCTCGGGTCTTGGCCCGACTCACCTCACCTGGACGTCCAAGGCATACTGTTACAACGCCTCGGGTCTATCGTCACAAGGCCGGAAGTTGGACCTATTTAACCCTTAACTAAATAGCCAACAAATAAGACAACTAAGTCTTCACCTACTTATTGGGCAGGAAGGTACGAAGCATTACTTCTGAGGGTTCCTCTGGGGTCGTGGCCAAAATTACTCTTTGTAAGAGGTCTTCCTTGCTACTACCTCCCTCATAGCCGAAACGTCTGCTTTCCCCCGCCGGTCGCTGATGTTTCGCTTTCACCCGTTGGCACACCCAATATTGCGCCACAATTTGTGCCACATCGTTCTTTCGACTTGGGCCAACTGAAGGTCTGCCACAGATCCTTGCACCTCTTTGTACCTCCAGGATGCACGGTGTATGAGGTATTATATACTTCTGCTAGATTCTCTCCTCGTTTCTAGCTTATCGGGCATACGAATTCGTCCCCGGCACCTTATTACATCACCCGAGTTAGGCATAAAAACTCCGCCTTGCTCCGAGGACATTCTGTCTCGCACCAGTTGTAGCTGGCCATCGGTCAATTGCCCTTTCAGAATCTTGTCCAGCAGGGTAGGTCTGACCACCAGGGTCAAGAGTTGTGCGGCCGTGCCCGCTGGCACCACTTCCAGTCCTAACTATGCAATCGGACGGTCCTGCTGGATGATAGCACTTGCACCTGCTCCTTATGCCTGTCCCTTGCGGCTCCAGGCGTCAGCCACCACATTCGCCTTCCTGAAGTGGTAGTGGATGGTTAGATCATAGTCCTTTAGTAATTCGAGCCACCGCCCTTGCCGCAAATTTAACTCCCTCTAAGTGAAGAGATACTTGAGGCTCTGATGATCGGAGTACACATTGCCATGTGTACCGTACGAATAGTGACTCCACAGTTTGAGGACGAACACGACCGCTGCAAGCTCCAGGTCGTGCACGGGGTAGTTTCTCTCGTACTCCTTGAGTTGCCTTAACGCGTAGGCTATGACCTCACCCCGTTGCATAAGCACGCCTCACAATAAACCTCAAAGTCTTCACCCGGCTCCGGTAGGGCGAGCACCGGGGCCTACGTCAACCTGACTTTGAGTTCCTCAAAACTCTTCTGGCATTGGTCAGTCCAGATAAACTTCTTCTCTTTCGGGTCAGGCAAGTTAGGGGCATTACTATCTTGGAGAAGCCTTCCTCAAAATGTCTGTAATACCCTGCCAGACCCAGGAAGCTTCGAATCTCCCTTATCGCTGTTGGTCGAGCCCAGTTGATCCCTGATTCAATCCTCCTTGGATCCACTGTAATTCCAGACACCGAAACGATATGCCTCAAAAGTCCCCCTCGCGGACCATAACTCACACTTTATAAGTTTTGGCATATGGTTTCTGACCCCGGAGGGTCTGAGGGATTACTCGCAAGTGTTCCCCATACCCCTTGTCTATGCGAGAGTAGGTCGAAACGTCCACTAGAAGACCATCACCGACTGGTCTAAGAAGGGCTTGAGTATCCGATTCATCATGCCCAAGAGCACCACTGGTGCGTTAACGAGTCTAAACGGTATAACCGTAAACTCATCTCGACCATTCCGAGCTCGCAGGTCTGTTTTCAGTGTGTCATTACTCCGGTCTCTAGGCTGGCGATAGCCGGACCGCAGATCAACCTTTGGGAATGCCGTTTCTCCTTGTAGTTGATCACATAGGTCGTCTATCTGTGGTAGAGGAGTACTTGTCCTTCTCGTGTCGAGATCCATATGGTACTCGTGAACGCTACTGGGCTGCCTTCTACCAAGCCCCTTGCCCGCAACAAAGGAAAGCGAGCAAAGGCGTTCCTACAGGCTAAGTTTACAAGTTCCTATGAGTTCGGTTCCCGGAGACTCTCTTGGAACTTCAAGCAGTCAATTACCGCTTAAAGATTGCCGCAACTGTCGGCCCCAAGCGCTACACCGACAACCTTTAACAGAACCTCATTAGTTCTTAGAGACTAAGAACCCGCCTCACCCTCACTGGGCAGGAAGGGGTACAACCGCCTGCCCCGAGGGGTAGCCAGAGGGTCCAACCGAACTTATTCCTACGATGGGGATTTCTTTTAATAACTAAGGTAGGGCGAAAACATGAAGCGAGGTGGAAGGGTGGGAGGCTTAGGTGTTGACACAAGAGTTCTAGCACGATGGTCTGAAACTCGAGTATTACCTGTTACGTCGTGCTCTATGGGTCCGTCCCCTGGTGGGTCATCGTGTAGACTCTCACTCCTCCCGATTGCTGAGACGAAGGTGGGGACGCTGCTACGGATGATGTCCCCGTTTCCGAGGGGCAGTTGCAACGACAGTGCCCCGATTTGCCGCCTCGAAAACAATGGTCTTACTTCTGGGGACACTCAGTCACTTGGTGTATTCCGTCACAATAATGCAAGACTTGTCCACCGGCCATTGTCCTCCTGTCGGCGCATTCTTGGTGCCTTGTTGCAATCTCGAGTATTTAGGAGGCCGGCTCCTCTTGGTATGCTCCCTTCCGAAGTTTGGCCGGGTTCGTTTCTTATCCCTGCTGTGTCCTGAGCTCTCCCGTCGGGCTCGAGAAATCGTAAATCCGCGCTCCACCGCGGTGGCTCTATCGACCACCTCCTGGAAGGTGCGCAAACCCGCCGTTTGCACCACCTTGAAGATGTCGCTCCATAAGCCATTCACCAAGAGACGGGCCTTGTGAGATTCATCTCTTATAACAAGGGAACACATTTGATCGACCTCAAAAATGCCCGTTGATACCCCATAACTGTCCGACTTCCTTGCTTGATGAGTTTCACGTCACCTTCCATCTGCCGTCTGATGCTTTCGGAGAGAAATGGCCCAAACCGTTTCTCTCGGAACGTGGTCCAAGATGGAAGGGCGGTGCCCTCCGAGGGGTCCGGGCGCACCATCTTCCACCACTTCGGGCGTTGTGACGCCCCACTTCCCAGGGGGTCACCCATCCTAGAACTACTCTAGCTCTAGCACGCTTAACTCTCATGTTCCTCTTGGATCTTGCTACCATCCAAAATGCTATAGCCGGGTTAGAGATTTAGTCCTATTATATCATTTATATAGAGGACTAATCCAAATTCCGGGGGTGTCACATTCTTCCCCCCTTTAAGCCCTGACGTCCACGTCAGGCTCAAGCACACTCACAAGCACCAGGCGATGTGAGACTCGTCTCGCTAGCCTTAGCCGACCTTGTGAGGAGCTGCACTCCACTCACAACGGTCATTAGCCGGGGAGCCTCGCTCTACCCGCTATATAACCCTGGCTCAGCCGAGACTCATCTCACATTTCCGGCTGGTGAATGGCTCTGATACCAACTGAATCTCAACACTCATGCAGGAACACTCAGCAATAAATCTCAACTCATATGCAAGATCAAGGCAAATCTCTCTCAACAGAAGCTCACAGATAAACTCAACTCAACCACACAAACCAACCAAATGATACAAAACTTAAACACATATTTTTAAGAAAAACTGTTTTGAAAAGTCCAAACCCCGAAGAGCATTGCCCTCGTCCTATCAAACAAGAACAGACTCAGGCGACACTATGAAGCTTGGGTTTAGGTCCAAACCTCGCAGAGCAGTGCCTTTGTCCTATCAAACAAGAACAGACTCCGGCGACCCTACGAAGCGGGGTAAAACCTCAGTTAAATAAATCTATGTGCTCAGAGAGGTATCATTTGATCAGCAGAACAAACAGGCTCACTAATCAACCATGAAAATGTCCGAGTAAAAGTATAAATACTAGAGGTGCTATGGACAATCATGTAAGGCAAAATAGAACAGATAACAGGCATAGATCAGGCAGATAGCAGATATAATATAATCAAAGAAAGGCAGGCTCAAAGTAATGTTTAAGCTATCAAAAACAGGGATCCAACCAGTATCGCACCCCAGAGGGCCGAACTGATAAAACCCGGACCGAAGATAACCCACCAGTCAATGCGCAGGCGTCTCCCTCAAGGAACAGAACTCTTGAAATTCGCCAAGTTCGCCCTCACCCTGTCCCGTTCGGTTTGCTTGATAGGGGCTTCCCCTGCTGCGACGGCGGACACTCTGGGAGCAGATGTCACCACGGTCTCCCTCAAGGGGTCTCCAATAACGGCTCCCAGCGTAGGTCCCAAAGTTGCTGGTGCGGCTGGTCCGGGAAGAGAAGTCTGGGCGACCTCCATTGGTGTTGCCCACTGCCGCACCTGTTCCATAAGGGTTGCTAACTGCCCGGCCATCTCTTGTAGTCGTTGTCGGAGAAGCTGATACTCCGCTGCTGTTGGCACCGTACTTTCTGCCCCTGCGTTCTCCGCTGATGACCCATTTCGGGCCATTATTCGTTGTATACAAAGAAACCAAGTCAAACCCTAGACCTAACTGGTCTAGCACCACGACCTACAGACTCACCGAAATTAAATCCCCTTTTATCCCTCGTACACTCACGATCTACCGCACCTACACCTTGGTTATCTCATGTTCAATTTGCTTGTGGCATCATACACTGTGGATGTGGATCACCGACTACTGTGGTTAAAGTTGTTTTTCTCTGATACCATTTAATCTGTCACGCCCCGGGGGTTTTTAGGTAAAGATAAGCGGAAATGCGTATGTATTTTTTTTCTTAACAAATAAGTATCAGCCTCGCCCCCGGTGCGTGTCAGACCGCCACATATACAAATTCACCCTGCCCACGGACAGAGTCTCCTTTGTATATGCACGGCATCTCAATTACAACATCAACATACATTCTTTAACCACACAGTCACAGTCAACAAGTACGAGAGTGTAAAGACATTTAATCACATTAAGAGGAACCTACAAGTTTGTAAACGGTGTCCACTCGACACCCATTCCTTTAAAAACGTCTACACATTCACAGTAAGGCGGCTACATCGTTTCGGAAAGGATAAATCCACAGGTTTTCAAAGCAGTGCCCACACGACACTTGGTTTTGGAAAACATTTTCGAAACCCCTTTTTGTTCGGTATAAAACATACCGCATATAAATCATCAAGGAACATTATAAAAATCACATCACAAAACCGTCTCTCAATCCAACATCCACAACATTCCACAATCAAGCAATTCAGAACTTAAACTTAGATAACAAGGGGAAGAGATAACTCAAGCAAGAAATAATGGAATAAACCTCATCCAGCTAATGTTCTTTAATCGCTGCCTCACCGTCGTCCCGACTACTACACCTAGTCAAACCTGTCACGGAGTGGGTAAAGTCAGTGACAAACAAAATAGATGTCTTAACGATTAACATAGATTCAAGAACAAACCGAAATACACCGGAACCTTTCGCTAAAAACCCTGTCACCAAATAAGCTGGGCACCAACCCCAGAGTACCTGTCGGAGAGACGGAAGTCCCTCCTCGTGCACAACCCCATTGATGCTTTTAACCCCTTCACGGAGCTAGTGCGGCCACCTTAGCTGTCGTGAAGAGGTCCTCACGGCTCCCACCCCTTTGTGAGGCACACGGGTCAAAAGAGACCACTTCTCCGGAAAAGTACACCCATGCGGAGGCCAATCCGCCTGTGTACGTGCAGCATCCCACCCCAATATTTGCCGGTGTCGGCCTGTATTGAGCACCGCGACTGCAGTCGCTACAATTATCATGTTAGAATGAAAGGAAACATTTAAGCGAAAGATTTAACATTCCATCTACTTTGTTAGACAATTTAACGAGCCTTTCTATGATGATAGATGCACTTACTGCACTTGTTGCACTTATAGCAAGGGTACCCACCTGGAATGAAGACAACCGACCGCGCCCGCGACCCTCCTAAGCAAAACAGAGCTCCTCGCGGCCTACTAAAATATCCAAGAGCATCATTTAGCACCTTACCCTAATCAGGAAAAATCAGTGGTCCCCACCCACTGTAACAATAAACCCACAAAGCCGAAACCATTGCACCTAGAGGACCGGCACGTAAATCAAAAACCCAACAAATCAAAACTGTCGAGTAAAACCGAAAACTTAGATCAAACCGGGTCCCCGATGATAAAACTGATGGTTAACAGCAACCGGGCCGCGACTATATCATCGCGGACTCCGTCGGAACCCAAAGATCGCTAACGGAAAACCAACAAAACCCAATCCCCAACCGGTAGCCCACTCGGGACGTCAATGGTTAAATCAAAAAGGCCCCGACGGCAAAAACGATGAGAAAAGGGACCCGACGGCGCGCCCCCGACAATTTCGTCGAGGCGCGGAGCGTCGGCGAAATCGGCACCCAACAAAATAAAATAGTGACCAATAAGATCCCAAGTGGCCATGCCAAGAAAACCGCGGAGATTGTGATCCCAACGGCGAAAACGGCGCTCAAAACGGTGGAAAAAGGACCCAAACGGAGCTATCGAACTTTGGGCTGTCGGGTGGTGCACAGGAGCATCCGTGGACCAGGTTCACGGCGTCAGGCGGCGGCGGCATGCGCCGGGTGCACGCAGGAAACGTGCACCGCGCATCTCGGGCCGGGCCGGTGCACGACCCGAGCGTGCACCGGGTCCTTGCTCTTCGGCCGCAAGCGCGCGCGCCGGGCGCACGCCTAGGGCGTGCACCGCGCACACTGTGCAGCCCGGCGCACGGTTTCGTGCGCCGGGTCTGCGCTTTTGGGACAGCGGGGCGTGCACCGGGTGCACGCCCGGGGTCCGTGGACCGCCGCCGTACGGACAGCACAGTAAACCCTAACTTTTCACGTTTTCTCTCCGTTTTCACTCCCGTGCGACCCCGGCGAAGATCCCGCGGACATGGTAACGGCGGCGGCGGCCTCCCGTTAACCCACTATGTTCCGACAAAACATCCCCAAAAATTCTCGAATAAATATACGATAATTCTAATGACTAAACCAACGATCGACGAACAACCAAAACGTCGATCGGAAGCCCGATAAAAAGAAACCGATTAAAAACCATCGATCACCCTCGATCAAGAACGAGAATAAAATATGGATCAAAACCCGACGAAAATCCACGATCGATGTACCAATTAAAACGACCTTACAAGAACACGGAAAACCCCCGATTAATTTGACAAACGTAACGATGATCACTAACCTTAATTTATCGGAACTAAAGAACCGATCTTGGTTCTCGCGGCGTTGGAGATCCGGATCTGCTCCCCGTAGATGACAGCGTCTTGTTCTCCGGTCTCCGGACGTCAATCGGGGCGATCGGGTTCCTCCGCTTTCTCCCTCTCTTTTCAAACTAGGGTTTCGTTTGGTTTTCGGTACGCACGAAAGAGGAGGGTTTGAGAAGGCGGTATTTTTAAATTAGGGTTTTCCATCCGGTAACGGGATTTAATTATCCTCTTATTAATTTAATTTCCTCTTTTATTTTATTCTTTTATTTTCCTTTTATTATACGTACGTAAAAAGGAAAAACCCACGAATATTCGGATATTTATCTTCTAACAATAAATATCTAAACCCACGAGATAAAATCCCACCTTTTAAATCCTAGTCACCGATTATTTAATTTCCTAATTAGATAATCATAGGGAATAAATTCCCAACTTAATCTATCGTCACCGATTAATTAATTCCTTAATTAATTAATCACACGGAATATCCAAACTTCCTCAAAAAGCAAGTAGGATATTTTACACGGATTTCGATGCACACCTTAAGTCACCGCGATCTTAGAAACCCCATTCCGGGAGATCCGTAAGTCGGATTTTGGATCCGATTGCACCGTCGTTCATCGTTTTTCGAGCTCTATCACCGAGAAATATCCGCACCGCGTGTTAGTCAACTCTAAAGAGCCCGATATTTTAATTTCCTCTAACTCACACTCTATTAGCAGGAGGGTAAAATATCACTAGAAAAGTCGTGTCATTACAGAAAACTGCCACCACATGGAGGAAAGAGCTACCACCTCGGTCGTCCGAGTACTGTGTGCAGCTACCACATGTATACCAAGCAAGGTTTTTCAAGTTTGATTAAGTAAAATGCATGTTGAAATACTTGACTCTGTCAAAATTTCAAGGTTGTTATAAGGTGGGAATTTTAATGAAAGATGCTCAAAGAGCCACTCTCTTCAATAAATTGACTAGATATATTATCTAACTTATCTGGGATTTTAGACATCTATTGATCTTTGTATTTCATTTTCTTTACCGAATTGATGATTTGATAAAGGCATTACTCATAAGATCAAGTTAGATGTAATTGAAGTTGTTCAACTTTAAGGGATTTAATTTTTATAAATTTTCGTTTCATTTGTTGGATGTTATTGATAGATTTGGCATAATCTATTTCTTGTTGTATGAAACGATGATTTTCATTTAAAGTTGATACACAAAAATGCTTACAATCTTTTTCTGGATTTTCTAGAATTTTTCTGAATTTTTTTGAAGAAAAAGTTGGAGCCGATCCGGATTGGACGAGCCGATCCGGATCCCGAACGCAGGTATTCTCTGCGGGTAGCCGATCCGGATCGTAATCACGAACTGATCCGGATCGCGGCTAGGGTTTTATATAGAACAAAAGGGTTTTGATTTCTTTTACCTCAATCTTTTGTTCTAAAGTCTCCAAAGCTTCTCTCTCTAGAATACATCCATCTTGGAAGCTTTCAAACTCAAGTTCTTCGATTCCAAGTAAGTTTTATTTATCAAAATCTCGGTATTTCACAGTTTTTCATATTCTTCCTCAAAAAGTGATGAATTTCCGTATCTTTCTCGTTTATGGATGGTTTTTGATCAAATTTCTTTTGAAATAAGAACTCTGGGTAGATTAGTTTTGATTATATGCTGGGTATTCTAATGATAAACGGATTTTTGGCCTTCGATTTCAAAAATCTCGGTTTTAGGGCATATAATGGGAATTTTCCAAAATCATGCGATTGATCTATTTTTAAAATTCCTTTTGCAAAACTAATTTGATTCTTAGTCTCTCTATACGATAATGATTGTTTGGGTACAATTTTTCAAATTTTTGAAAATTAATAATTTTTTCGTGTTCTTGAGTTGTTGCTCACAGGATTTCCTTTCTCACAAGCAACTAGTAGCAATGGTGATCACCTGGATCATTTTTCTTCTGGCTACTACGGTCCATACTAGAGACACTGTCAAGCCCAAGAGGGCTAAGAAGGCGAAGAAAACTAAAGATGATTCCGATACGGAATCTGAGACGGAATCGATCGATTGGGATGAGTTGCAAGTTGAAGCAACTGCACCCACTGCTTCGAAGGGAAAAGCGCCTGCAGAAACATCAAAGGCTCCGCCTACTGCTGCTGAAAAGGGCAAAGCTCCAATGGAAGAACCTTCTGTGAAAACAAGAAGAAAAAGTGTTGCTCGCAAGAGAGGGAGTGCTCGAGGAATTTCCATTGAGCAACCAGTTGCTAGCCAGCCTCCTCCACAAGACTTTATCAGCTCTGCTAGGATAAAGGATTTTGAGAACAGGGAATGCATTGGCGAAAGACATGTCAATGTCAAAGCCTTGAAGGAACGATCTTCACTTTTTGGGACTCTGTATGACCGGACAGGTCTTGCTCCCATCTGCAACTTCCCCGAGACCACTGGGTATTGTCTTCACTCAGTAAGAATGTTTTATCAAAATGCCTGCTATCTAGTTGATCAGGAGAGTGGACGTCGAGAATTCCAAACATTGGTCAAGAATGTTAAGATCAAAGTAACCCCTCAACTGATTGGAGAGGCGTTGGGAATGACGGCCAGAGCGGATGGGGCTCATTATATGAAGTGTCAAACCTACACCACCAACTCCTGGAGAGTGGTAGTTGATGGAATCTGTGTTCCCGATACTCTGCCGGCAGGAAACTCCGTCTTTTCAAAAGAACTTCGACCAGAGTATCGCTTTTTGAACTTCATTATCTGTTATAACGTCCTTCCAAACATGAATACAAAGGTTCTTCGGTGGGATAGGATGTTATTCCTCTATCTTCTTGGCAACCCCACAGCAGCAATGGGAGCAAACTTAAATATTCCTTACATTATCTGGTCGAGGATGGCACGCTATGTGGAACATGCTCACCCTTCAGAGAGACTACCTTATCCAATGATCATTATGCGCATTCTTCGAAAATTTAAAGCTGACACAAGTGCGAGTTCCTACATCCACAGTCTTGGAACGATCAATGAAACAACTATTGTCAAGTCTCTCTCAACAAAGCAAGATGAGCCCCCATCACCTCCTCACCGACGAAGAACACAACAACAAGCAACAACCTCTGCTCCAGCAGCACCTCCAGTCCAACCAGCACCTGCAGCACAACAAGCACCTCCATCGACATCCGATGATGATGCATCGGTTACCTCCATTTATAGAGAACAGCAAAGGCTCTCCAACGAGCAAGAACGCATTTCAAATGAACTGATTGAAGTAAAGGAAGAAATAAAAAAGGTCAACAAGAACCAGTCATCCATGAACAAACGTTTAAAGAAAATCTTCCAAATACTCGGCTGCATCAGTTCAGATGATTCGGAGTAATTCTCTTCCTTTTTAATTCTTTTTCTTGTGCATATTTTTAATCTTTTCTTGTGCAGGTTTTAAGTTTTAGTTTTTAGTTTTAATTCTCAAACTTTTGGTTCTTGAACTTGTTAACTTTGCCCTCCTTTTTGGTAATTTTGGCTAACTTTGTGACAAAAAGGGGGAGAGAGTATTAGAACAGTTTGAACAATCTTGATTGTCCAGTTGAACTATGAAGGTAAGTAAGGTAAGTAGAACTTCAACTTTTGGTTTTCTTTTGTGATTGCTTGCATGCCTCGACTAACTAATTGCTAACTATTTGGGCATGTAATATAACTAACAAGTTGATGTTCACTAACAATTTTTATGACATTTGGATTTTGATTGCATAGGAGATATGTTGGTTTTTAACTATGATCAAATTACATATCTGAATGTATAAATGTTATGGTAAGTAAATGAGCATAAACTTCATCTCTGTATGTGGTTTTTGAATGATATAAAATTCTTGAGGTATCTAACGATTTCTTTTGTCAAGAATGATTTCTTTTGCAGAGAGTACAGATGTCTAAGTCTAGAGTCTGTTTTAGGAGTTTAACTCATGTATCTATTTTGGATCTCCATTGTAAATTTTTGTTGTATGGTGATAGCAACAAAAATATCTTTTTGAATTTTCTTGAGTGGATTTATATTTTGTCACGAAACCGCCAAAGGGGGAGATTGTTACGGAATTTGAGTTGGCGTATTTCGTGAATTCGGTTAAGTCTTGAAGATTGAAGATAAAGAAAGTTGGATCATTTAACTCAATCTCAAGAAAGAAGAATTCAAAAGGATCAGGTATGTTTAACTAATTATTTTTGGTGATCCGAATACTTCTTATAGTGTAGAAACACTTGGATGAATTTCTTATTGCATAAAAATTAAAAACTGGACATGGGACATGTTCAGGATCCGGATCACACTTTCCAATCCGGATCCCGAAGGGTGTTCGTTCATACATCAGTTCAATCCGGATCGTAGCCTCCCTTGATCCGGATCCCGAACACTGGTTTTACCATGTTTTATGAACGATCCGAATCAGGCTTTGCAATCCGGATCCCGAACGTTGGTGTTTGGTGAAACTGTATGAACGATCCGGATCAGGCACTTCGATCCGGATCCCGAACCTTGGTTTTTCTGGAAACTGTTTGTCTCGCTACTGCAATCCGGATCGCCGTCTTGAAAAATTCCAGAAATGGTTAGTTTTTGATTCTTATCTTCTTCCAATTGTTTCTAACCTATATATAGACCCTTTAATTCATCTTTTAGGGTAACCCACGAAAAAGAAAAAAGACGACCGAATTAGATAGATCCACAAATAGAGAAGAAAGGAAATCAATAGATTAAATCTTATGTTTCTTCATCTATATTGATTGATTTGATTCTAGGTTTTCTTACTCACATTTTGAGTAGAATCAAATCAATGAATACTTAGATGGTATTTCCGATCTATTTCTAATCTAAGTATTCGGCGGATCATCACCACCCAAAAACAACGATTTTCCCAAAATCGGCGCGTGGACTCGCGTGGCCTTGTGGATTCAAGGTGCTACCGCTCTCGTTGATTCGGAGCGAGATACGTTCGTTGATTCGAAGCGTGCTACTGGGTGAAGACCGTGGATTCGGTCGGACGTCGTGGATTCGGCGTTGGACGCAAATCGTGGATTCGAGAAGCGTCGTGGAGCGAGCGGAGAAGATCAACTAGGAGTGTATGGAAAAGGTTGAGTCGTCTGTGAGTACGGTATATCACCTTGTACGTGTTTAATTCTAGTGGATTTCACCGTGTTATCGGTCCCGTAGTTTTTTACTTCGGTTTGGAGTTTTCCACGTAAAAATCTCTGCGTGTTATTTATTTTTCCGCATTGTGTTTTATATCGCAAAGATTTTTGAGTGTTTATTGTTTACACCTATTCACCCCCCTCTAGGTGTTTTTTCCCCTATTTAGATCCAATTATACATAACCCAACAGCGCGGTCCACGCCCAGGCATGCACCCGGCGCAAGCGGGCGCGGCCGAGGACGAGAACCCGGCGCACTGTTGTCGCTACACCGGCCCATCCCAGCCCTCGCGGTCCACCGGAGAAGCGTGCACTCGGCGCTTGCCGCCGCGACCGGGAGGTGTGAACCCGGTGCGCGCTTTCCCCCGTCACGGCCCGACCCGACTGTGTGGCGCACCGTGGGTGATGCGCCCGGTCTGCAGGAGTGCCGCCCCTGGGCATGGACTCGGTCCACGCCAGGGCCCGTACACCAGCTTCCAGCCCGAAGAGTCCGGAAGTCCGTTTCGACCCGTTTTTGGTCCGTTTCGTTTCGTTTTTTAGTGTTTTTGATCACGACGATGTTTTTAACGACGGCTCTGGTGTAGTTTGTGTTCGGTAGGGATTTGAGGTGAATTTTGGAGCTTTTCGCACATCTTCTTCTTCGTTGTTTGAGGTGGGTAACTAAACCAAGGTTGAGGACGTTGTCGAAACTTGTGTTCGGCCTTTCTCTTCCTTTTTTTTATTAAAATGTTTTGGCATAACTGTTTTATGGAAGGACAATGTGTGGCATGGTTTTAGCAAAATATGATACATATGAAAGAGGACAGGACAAGACGCTTGATTTGGTCGGGTACAGCTACCGCGATCAAGTCTATACTAACAGGATTTGAGGCTCTTGGCGCTAACACGTACACCAAGCGGTTTGATCCACCGCAGGAAGGTGTGCTTTTCCGGAGGAGTGGTCCGGGATGGACCCGTGTACTCTACGTGGCTATTGCGTAGGGGCCCACTGAAGGAACAAGGGGTGGGTTGTAGAGCACCAAGGTATTGAGCAAGGTTGGGTATTCCTAGGTCGACGGACTAAGGAATGGTGATGGTTGGAACGGATGTTCCGGTTGTGGTTTGTGGTCCTATTTACTCTTGCATTTATCTATCATGCATCTTGATTATGTATCGGTTATTTTCCTTCCTATGTTTTTGGTCACTGATTCCCACCATGTGACAGGATCCGACGGGGACGGAGGAGAGACATTGACGCACGAGTGGCATCGCTTTACGTCATCTCGGTGACTTCTTCTTACTCCTCTATTGTTGAGATACTTTGTAGATATGATGAGCATGGCACATATTCAACTTGTTTGTGGATAATGGGATATGACATGGAACTCGAATACTTGATGTTGTGGAATGATAAACTTTGATGTTTCCTTTTTATCTTGGGATAATTGATTGTGCATGTGAAGGTTTTGAAAAGAGTAAATGTTTGCGAAAACGGATTTCCAAAACAGAGTGTCGTGTGGACACTATTTTAAAACATGTTGTTTTATCCTTTCAAATTGGTGGATGCCGTGTGGGCGATTATCTTTGGAATAATGTTTGAGTTTATGTGATTCCTGTATGTGACAATGTTATGTAAACTAGTGATGGCGTGGTGTATGTATGTTGTGCGACGCCGTGCATATACAAAAGAGACTCTGTCCGTTAGTAGGGTGACTTTGTATGTGTGGCGGGTCTGGGCACGTGCCGGAGGGTGAGGTTGTTTTATTAGAAAACAAATTGGGCTGTTTTCCGCTGTTGAACCTCCCTCGGGGCGTGACAGTATTCACCTTGTACGTGTTTTAATCTTAGTGAATTTTTTCGTGTGATAGGTCCCGTGATTTTTTACTCTGGATTGGAGTTTTTCACGTAAAATCTTGCGTACTCTTTTTACTTTTCAGCATTGTGTTATTTTTACGTAAAGATTTTTAAGTTTTATCGTTTATACCTATTCATCCCCCTCTAGGTGTGGTTCACCTATTTAGATCCTTGGGATCCCATAACCCACACTTGCTTGTTCTCGGGCTTGGAGGAGCCCGAGACCACCAAACTCCTCATGCTGCATCCAGACCACCCCCCCCACCATCTTATCCATCATCTGGAAACCCTTATTGAGTCGTGCCACTGTCGAAAAATCGCCTGTAAGCCTGCAACCCAAAAACACTAGATATGGCCACCTTGTTTCGAGCGCCACCTCCGCCGCCTCTGCTCGAGTTCGAAGGGTTTGGTGGGCCTCTACTGGTCCTCAGGTGCTTCCCTGTCGCTTCACAAGCATCCCCGGCCGGCCAAGACATCGGAAGTAGAAGCCCTAGTTTCTTCGGTTTGCTTCAGGCCAAGCTCCGCCCAACACTGCCGCCGCAGCATTTGGCTACTGGTGGCGGTCCTGGCTGACCCCAACGCGTCGGACTCAACCACCCCCAACCCTCGTTTGGGCCTCTAAGCCACCGGAGCAAGAGCACGGTCGAGCCGAGCTCTAGGTTGGCCGCACGCTTCTTCTCCGGCCGCCACTGCTCTAAGCTGTTGGCGACGCACCTGGCTGGCTTCCTGGCATCTCCCTTGACCTCCTCCTTCCCCTGCATGCAACCTTAACCTTTGGAGCCCGTACTCTGTGAGTGTAATACTCGGGAAAATTGTGTTAGTGTAAAGAGTGTTTTTCAGGTGCGAATGTGTGCGAGGAAACAAAATTAACCTTAGTGGGGTGTACCGGTGTACGGTTGGCACAGTTGCCGAAGCACAATTTCTGCCTTTCCGATCCGAGTCTGATCTCGGAAACCTGAGGTCGCCAGTGCGACCGTCTCATCGAATCGAGTGGAAATGGTATAGACCGTTTGCCGATCCGACGGCCGGATCGTCCGGAAATCAGCAAGAAAACTAGTGGGGCCCACGACTTAAGTGAATAGTAAAATGAATAGTAACCCCTGTTTTCGGTCCCCTCTCGATCGGTCGTTGGCCATTTCACTGTCCAAAATCCAAACTTAGCAGTATGAGTAGACGATTCTAGCTAATTTTGATGTTCTGAGCGCAATGGCGCTGACGGAATTTTCGTTTGATGATCCTAGTGTCTCGAAAAGCGCGGTAAACTGTATTTGGATACAGTATTTATGGACCAAGAATTTATCCGGGCTTTTTTCTCGAAAAACAAAAATGCTACCTGATAGGTTTCGTCGAGCCGGACGTCGTGGTGGTGTCCACTTTTCAGTTTGACAACCCGGTTGTCTCGAAAAGCATGAAATATGGGAAAAATCATAGTTCTTTTTGCATGACACCCTATATTATGCCTCGAATTGCGTGCCACGGCTTGGAGAGGGACTTAAGTGCGAGATATTTATATTGTGAGGGACTGGGTTGGAAATGAAATGGCTTAGAGGGATTAAATTGCAAGTTCGCACCATGCATATAAATACATGTATACCCGAGCTAGGCTTTTCCACCAACCCTAAACCCTGAGCCAGCCCTAGCCGCAACCCTCAACGACCCCACTTCTCTGCCGCACTCCTCGGAGGGTTGCGCACCGGCCGCCGCCTTCCCGTCGCTGGAGAAGAGAGATCAAGAACCACCTTGAGCTCGGGTGGTTGGAGAGGAGGGTGCTCGGGAGGGTCCTAGGCGATCAAGACCTGGTCTGAGGACTCCTCTGTGAAGCCGCATCCAAGCCTGAGTGGAGCCGGCCCCAGCCGCCGCCCTGCGCCGCCGCCGGACTACCTCTCCTTCTTCCAATCTTTCCGGCGAGGTAAACATTTCAGAATTTTCCTCTCTGATCTGGCACTTGGACCCTATCAGTGGGTTACTGACACCGAGGTGACCCTCCCGGTGCAGCCCGAGCCGCGTCCGCCGTCCCGATCGCCGGTGGGAGCTATCAACGCCGGAATTATCATTTTCGGGCCGATCGCGTGCGCCGCCGTCATCCGACCGTCAAACTTAGGATCAGAGCCATTGAGATCAATCCTCTCGTCGACTGCAGCACCTCTACAAGATTTAAGAGTGATCAGTTGAAGATCCGCGCCGCACGTGGATGCCCTAGAACCGGACTATTTGAACTCTCGCCGGAAAACACCCAACCGGCGCCGCCGCGCAACCACGCCGCCGGCCACCACCGCAGGAAGCACCGTAGCACTAAGAGGAGTGAGTTGGTCCAAGTTGCAAGGTCACTTTCTCTCCGGTAAGAAATCCGCCATTAGAGCTCTCTCTCTCTCTTCACCGAGCTTCGCCGCCGGCGATCGCCGGGGCTCCGCGCGGTGGGAAAACGACCCAGGTAAGTCTATTTGTTCATGCAGAAGGAGTTTATGGGGTTGCATGTGGATTCTTACGTGGGATTTATTTCATTTGTAGTTGCACTCAAGGGCAACCCGAGCCCTCACCGCCGGCTGCCTCCGACGCCTTCGGACTCCGGCAGGTAACCCAGGTAAGCTCCAAATACTTCTTAGTAGGTCTCCATCAAGTTGGTTGCACCCCTAAGTCATTGTAAACCGAGCTTTTCAACCATGCACTCAAGGTGTTCGAGTTGGGTTTTTCCGACCAATAGCCGTCTCGAGCCGCCGGCGACGGGTCGGGCTGTGACCAAATGGGTTCTGGAGTTGCCCTCGAACTGATGCTTGGCTATTTTGCAGGTTTGAACATGGTCTGCTCTAGGATACACACAACCGAGTTTTGTGTTTTGTGATGTGTTGCTCTGGCCAATCTTCTGGCCACCCTCCGGCCAACCTCAGGTGAGCACAACAATCCTCTATCATCACTGAACATCATGCTCTGGTTTAAGCTCAGTCTAATTCAAGTCGTAGATAAGTGAAGCTAAGTTGTAATTGGGATCCTAAATGATTATGGGCCGACTTTGCATACGGGCCTCTTGTCGGCCCAAGCCCGTGAGCACGGGTTCCGTTTCGTCAAACCAGACGCGCTGAAACTTACGACGCTGATTTTCGTTGCCCGGATTTAGAGAACGGATCGAAACAGTAGTCAAAGATATGATGTTTAGGATCAGCAGGTGAGGTTTGACGGATTTCAGATATTTTTAGACCGTTGGCGGGTCATGATTGGAGGTTCAATGGAATTTTCGGGAATTTTGGTTTAAGCCTAGTTTCGGCTAAGTTCCCCGTATTGCGGCATGTTAGTGTATAGTGTTGTCGGGATGGATATGAGTGAGTCTAGCCCTGACTACAGTTTCTATATATTCAGGGCCCAGCTGTTCAGCACCAGCCGCCCAGTAGTCTAGTGAGAGCTCGGGATCGGCCTACATTCAGGTGGGTTTTTATTTGGAGACTTAGCATGGCATTTCCGACATTTGTAATTAACACTAATTGTGCATTTAACTGAGGTATTGTGGATATTCTCTATGGTTCTTGTTATCTGACTATATGTAGATGATAGTCTCTTTGGTTCTTGTTATCTGACTATATATAGATGATAGTCTCTTTGGTTCTTGTTATCTGACTATATGTAGATGATAGTCTCTTTGGTTCTTGTTATCCGACTATGTGTAGATGATAGTCTCTATGGTTCTTGTTATCTGACTATATGTAGATGGTAGTCTCTTTGGTTCTTGTTATCCGACTATATGTAGATGATAGTCTCTATGGTTCTTGTTATCTGACTATATGTAGATGATAGTCTCTTTGGTTCTTGTTATCTGACTATATGTAGATGATAGTCTCTTTGGTTCTTGTTATCCGACTATGTGTAGATGATAGTCTCTATGGTTCTTGTTATCTGACTATATGTAGATGATAGTCTCTTTGGTTCTTGTTATCCGACTATATGTAGATGATAGTCTCTATGGTTCTTGTTATCTGACTATATGTAGATGATAGCCTCTATAGTTCTTGTTATCTGATTACATGTTGACATTAGTCGCTATGGTTCTCGTTCTTGATTTTGTACGGTCCTCTTGTTACTATGCTCGAGGCAGCAACACGCGCACCCGCGGTTTGGCCACCGCAAAGGGTGTGCTTTTCCAAAAAAGTGTTCCATGACCCGTGTATACCCACAGGACGGAGTGGGGCCTCTTTAGTTGTGGGGCTTGGATGCGCCAAGGTGTGAGCGGTGCGACCCGTCGGTTTAGTTGTCCGACGTGGGAGCGGTGCGTCCCATTCGGTTTAGTTGTCCGACTTGGGAGCGGTGCGACCCATTCGGTTTAGTTGTCCGACTTGGGCGCGGTGCGATCCGTCGGTTTAGTTGTCCGACGGGATCGGGCATTGCAGGTTTACAGGTGTTCGTTTTTACTTTTCCCTTTGCGAGGGTGGTTGCTCCGGATAGGCTACGGTTGGACGTATTTCTTTACCCTGCTTTGTTATTATCATTATTGTTTAGTCGCTGACTTCCCACTTTGCGACAGGGTCCTACAGGGGGGAGAGTTAGGCGACGGTGAGGCCGCGGCAAGAGGTTCTGGGTCCCTGGAGACCTCAACAGTACTTTATCTCCTTCTTTCGCATTCCATATACTTTTTGTAGACTGTGGTGTGGTTCTCGATACCCTCGTGGGGTCGGTGTGGATGTCGGTATGGTGAATAATAAATTGTCTATTTTCTTTACATCTCTGTTGGCCGCTTTGGAAAATAAAAGAGCAAACAAAAGAAAAGATTGCGAAAACAACTTTCAAAAACTCGAGTGTCGTGTGGGCATCATTTTCAAAACCTTGTGGGTTTATGGTTTGCGAAAATGGCTTTCAAAACCTAAGTGTCGTGTGGGCACTGTTTTCCAAAACCCCTGAGTTTATGTTGCTTTCGAAAAGGGTTTTCAAAATATGGGTGCCGGGTGGGCGCCGTTTCAACAATTGTGGGTTTATCCTTTCAAACTGATCGGTCGTGAGATTTATTCAGTGAATTGTGAATGGTTGTTTGTCCTGAATTGTTGTGATTGAATGTTTGCCCGTTTTTGGACATTGTACAAGCCGCGACGCCGTGCATATACAGGGGAGACTCTGTCCGTTTGTAGAGTGATCCTTTATATGCGGCGGATCTGGGCACGCGCTGGGGAAGAAGGTTTTTCAAAAAAAAAAAATGCATACCTTTTTGTAACTCGTTTCCGCTAAAATAAACCCCCGGGGCGTGACAATTAAGATGGTATCAGAGACTTTCTTCAATCACAACAGTCAGTGTCCGACATCCACGGAGATACCACACTTAGCTACAAATGAATGAAATGTGTAGGGCATAGGAGTGTAGAACGCGAGTGATCGGGGGGGGGGGGGGGGGGGGGGGGGGGGAAGTATAAGTCCCTTTTCTCGATAGTTGGTTGAGTGCTATACTAGCGGAGTCTAGAGCTGACTTGTGTTGTGTGTGTGTACAGATTAAGTTTTGTTTCCCGGTTTAGCTGGGTCGGCGTGCTTATGTAGTCGTGTTGTTTTGGCTTGATTAGTCGTGTTGGTTTGGAGGCTGGGGCCGAGGCCGGCCGCCACCGGGGTTTTGTTGGTTGCTAGGAAACAATGGATTAAGCAACCAACAGGGGACACGGTGGGCCTGCTGACGGGGTTTCTGCACTTGGTGCGGCTGCTATCACAGCAGATCGTTGCGCCGGCTTTTGTCTTTCCGAACCCCCTTCCTCTGCCGACGTTCTGGTCATCGTTAGTAACGGCGACTGGTGGTAGAGTAATCCGCCGGTGTTTGTTAGTGAGTCGGCCGCTTCGTCGGTCGTGAGCAACTGGGGAGCCTCTTGTCTAAATTTGTACCTTCTAGGTCTACTGGTTTTAGGTTACAGCAGATAGTCGACCGATTCTTTTGCATTTGGACAAGGTATGGGTGGGAATGAGGATGCTTCCCCTACGGTTGTTACCCATAGTTCGGCTTTTTGCTGTAGACACTGCGATGGTGGTAGAAATCGTCGAGGTGGGGTCTTGGGGTTCTCCTTTGGGTTGAGAAAGGAGACCCCCGGGGCTAGCAAAATGCAGCTCGGTTCAGTGCACGGTGCTTGGAGGGGCAATTGTTTGGGACCGAACGGTAGGGGTTAACCAAGAGTGTCGCACCCCTTCAGTGCCAAGACGGGAGTAGGTCCGTATTTCTGGGTTTTTGTCGCCAGCTTCCCATGACCCAGGGCATAATAGGGAGGATTACGCGTAGGCGGTGACCCGGCTAGTTGGATGGGCACATCCTGGAGTTTTTGTGAGGGTATTAGTGTGGTTTCCCCATTTTGTGGTCGGGTTAATTTGGTCATTTAAGGGTCGTTGGTCCGGGTTTGGTGGTAGGACCGGGGCACCTCGACGCATCGCAAGACTTTGGTTGCTGACCGCTCAACACCGTCAGAGGTGGTCCGCGAACCAGTGGCGTCATAGCAGGGAACCCCAAGTCGAGGAGCAGGCTTACTTAGGTTAGTTTCGATCAAGAGAGACGGGACGGTAGGGTTGCCAGGCGGGTCGAGCCGTCGTCAGTCTAAAATCTTGGGGCGGATTAGTCCGGTAGTTTCCCTTTCAGGGTTACCACCGAGTTTCGCCAAGAGTTTTAGGGCGTTTCGCGTGTCATTGCCTCGGGGGTGGGTTTTTGAACGCCCCAGCGGCGTCCATGGGTTTGATGAACAGAACTTTCAGTCCCTTCTTGGATCAACTTGCGTACAGACAAGGAGCGTCTTCGGGTGACCTTTCAGACCCTCAGGGACCAGAGAGGGTAGGCCAAACTCCAAAGGTGTGTGTTTGGGCATCGCGGGGGAGATTAGGGCATTTACGACCAAGCAACTCAAGGAAACGATGCGTCCAATCAAGATCACTCCGGAGGGACAAGTGGAGCAGTCGATGCTTGGAGCGGCAAGGGTTAGACAGGAGACATACCGGTAACCGCGATTACGTAGCAGGACGGATCAACAGCAGATTGTTGGTGGCTTAAATTGACAAGGGATGTAACACAACGCGTGGCTCGCTTTTGGGTCGGTCATCGAGTAAAAGCCGAACGTCTGCGCCCGGCGGGGAAACTGCAATCTCTCCTAGTGCCAGAGAGAAACGAGCGGATCATGAGGGGCGCGAAGCCATTTGGGAATGCAAGTCGGACATGGTTGGGCACTTTCCCCATTTATGGGTTTCCTGGTGTGTTCAAGTTTCGAGGACGAAACTTCTTTTAAGGTGTGAGTGATGTAATACTCGGGAAAATTGTGTTAGTGTAAAGAGTGTTTTTCAGGTGCGAATGTGTGCGAGGAAACAAAATTAACCTTAGTGGGGTGTACCGGTGTACGGTTGGCACAGTTGCCGAAGCACAATTTCCGCCTTTCCGATCCGAGTCTGATCTCGGAAACCTGAGGTGTCACGCCCCGGGGTCGAAACTGCGACCCGGGCTCGCCAACAGATCCGCCACCTATGCCAAACCCCGCATAGGCGAAGCGTCCTACCTGCAAGAAAAGTACTACAGCTAACAGATAACAGAGCTATGAATAAAAACCTGCTGTATAACTAAAATCAAACACTGTACAACTGGAAATAATACAAGAATGTCTGTCTCCCAAAGGTGATAATGATACAATATCCTCATATACAAGCTCTGAATACAACCGGGAGGTATCTCCAATAAATACAACAGTGTACAGTCTCTCGATACAGATCATCCTCACTACAACAGTCTCTCAAAAAAGGAGAAATAAAACAACTAATCTACTGAAGCTCTCCTCTGAAGGGATACCGCTACTCTCCAAACATGGGTAGGGATCTAGCTCGCGACTCCCTCGCCTCGATCAACAATCGCAGAATCAGCAACACCCGCTAAGACTCTGCAAAACAAAGGAGAGGAATGAAAAAGGAGGGGGAAAACCCCCAAAGGGTGTGAGAACTACTCCAAAAAGGGAGTTCTCAGTGGGTAACACCGCCAGGCCCGACGGTCTGCCCACTAAGTCCTCAAGAGATAAAAACTAACCAAAGAATGGTATGCAACCACTAGCACATGAAGTGCACAATCGACCCAAAAGATGGACCAGTAATCACTGGCACTACCTGCTATGCCTGCTATGCCTGCTATGTGACGCCCCACTTCCCAGGGGGTCACCCATCCTAGAACTACTCTAGTTCTAGCACGCTTAACTCTCATGTTCCTCTTGGATCTTGCTACCATCCAAAATGCTATAGCCGGGTTAGAGATTTAGTCCTATTATATCATTTATATAGAGGACTAATCCAAATTCCGGGGTGTCACATTCTTCCCCCCTTTAAGCCCTGACGTCCACGCCAGGCTCAAGCACACTCACAAGCACCAGGCGATGTGAGACTCGTCTCGCTAGCCTTAGGCGACCTTGTGGGGAGCTGCACTCCACCCACAACGGTCATTAGCCGGGGAGCCTCGCTCTACCCGCTATATAACCCTGGCTCAGCCGAGACTCATCTCACATTTCCGGCTGGTGAATGGCTCTGATACCAACTGTGACGCCCCACTTCCCAGAGGGTCACCCATCCTAGAACTACTCTAGTTCTAGCACGCTTAACTCTCATGTTCCTCTTGGATCTTGCTACCATCCAAAATGCTATAGCCGGGTTAGAGATTTAGTCCTATTATATCATTTATATAGAGGACTAATCCAAATTCCGCGGTGTCACATGCTATACCTGCCTGCCTGCTATGCCTACTATACCCGCCATGCCTGCCTGCCTGCTACGCCTGCCTGCCTGCTATGCCTACTATGCCTGCCATGCCTGCCTGCCTGCCTGCTACGCCTGCCTGCCTGCTACGCCTACTATGCCTGCCATGCCTGCCTGCCTGCCTGCTACGCCTGCCTGCCTGCTATGCCTACTATGCCTGCCATGCCTGCCTGCTACGCCTGCCTGCCTGCTATGCCTACTATGCCTGCCTGCCTGCCTGCTACGCCTGCCTTCCTGCTACGCCTGCCTGCCTGCTATGCCTACTATGCCTGCCATGACCTCTACCTAGTGCCACTCGTAAAACTGATACTGCCTGCTGTGCCTGCCAAATCGGGTATGCCAGCCTACGCATAACACCGATAGGGAATAGGAGTCTCAAGGACTCAAGGGTGCCTGCCAAATCGGGTATGCCAGCCTACACATAACACCGATAGGGGATAGGAGTCTCAAGGACTCAAAGTCTGAAAATCGCGCACTCCGGAGTTGTCACGCCCCGGGTGTAAACCAGAACCGAGGCTCGCCAACAGATCCGCCGTGCACACAGAATTTTCCATGTACACGAAGCGCTGGTAACCTGCTCAGATATAAGATATACAATAGAAGAGCATAAACAGAGTTGAACTAAAAGAACTATAAGTAATCTCAGACTGGAAATAAGATACAAGCTGAAATAAAGTACAATAAACTCCCAGCTCACTAACCAAAATACAAACAGCTGGCTAAACCAGTCCCAAAAGTAAACTACTGTAATCTGAGATACAAAAGGGGTGCAATAAAAGTCCAGCTACTCTCACAGTCGGGGTAGATGATCTAGCTAGTCCGCAATCCTCTTACCTCGATCAGCCGCTGATGGCCCAGCAGCTCGCGCAGATGACTCTGCAAAACAAAGGGAAGAAGACAGAAAACAACAATGGGGGTGAGAACTACTAGATAAACCAGTAGCCTCCCCTAGTGGGTAAAACCTCAAATGCTGACACACCCACTAGGACTATAAGAGGCAAAAAGGAAGGAACAGTGGTATGCAATATAGACTGCTGGAAAAAGAGAAACTACCACTACTATGCCTCTAGATGCTGTGCCAAAGGTTACGGTATATGCATGCAACTGTAAATCTAACTGCCCAAAGAAACCCAATCAAAGGGCCAGGAAGTACTGGCACTGCCTGCTCTGTCACCAATCGCAACTCATCAAGGTGCCCGGCGCTCGGCACGGTGTAAAGCCTACTCCGGAGTGGCACTCGAGGGGAGCGACCCACACGAGTAAAGTATGTACAGTATCCCTGTATCAAGTATCTCTGTATCAAGCATCTCTGTAACCAATATCTCACAATAGCAGGACTGGATCATGACTATGATCAAAGTGGGAAATATCCGTCCACTAAAGTAACCCTGATCCCCAATCAGATGCAATAGTAATCAAGTGGGAAACACCATCCACTAGGAAAATCTGAAACCCGATCTGATGCATAAGTGAACACCCGGTCTACCGCCTAATGTCCGCGGCTGCCGCAACACCCGATAAGCCCAAGATCTGATAGAGTAATCAACAGCTGGCTAACCGCCTCAAGTCCGCGGTTACTACCATGCCCCACAATATATTATCGAGTCAAACCTGTCCCAGACTCCAGCCTTAACCACACTATCCCAAACCCTGCTCAATCCGAGCAACATATATCCGAATACGAAGGAGAATAGTGAAACATGGTTTCTCCTAAGTCAAGTCCCAAAGATAGTGTAGCAATAAATAGTAGCCTATCTAGATGTCCAAACAAGCATGCAAAGGTTCGCATTTAGAAACAGAAGGAAAGTATTTAAATATTTATTTAGAAAAGATGGTTTTATGATAATACTTTAGCATGCGATGATAGTTTACAGCATATGTCCAACAACAGTGTCCCAGTTTACCATAAATGAGCTGTCATATTATTTGTGGGGTTTACTTATGCATTTCATGAGTACAAGTACCGATTATCTGTTTAAAGTCGGGAATCTCTAATACTCCTAGTGAGATAGTCAGTAATGAGGTAAGCAACAACCACCCACCTCGAAAAGCGTGCCCAATACCCAAGAAAATACCCACTGTCCTCTATGCACACCGTCAGCTGAAACAGTATCCTACAACATCACATAAGTGTATACGGTGTAAGAACTACAAGTCTCAAAACAGATTTGCTGTTTTTATAATCAGCACGCAAAATGAGGAATTTCACCTCTGTCCCGAGCTCCTAAAATCTCAGAAAAATCACGGTTGTGTTCCTCGCGAAAAGTAGCCCAAAATCGACTTTGAATCGCCTCAATCTGATATTCCTACGCGGAGAAACAATTCGTCGAAGTCGCCGCTGTCCAAAAACCCAAACAGCAAAAGAGGGGGTCAAAACACCTCGGGAATCGTGCCAAGGAATCTTAATCCAGAGAAACGACCAACACGAAAAACGAATCCCTACCTCTTAGGAACACACTGGCGAAGAAATCGTCGAAACAGGACTCCTGTACTGCGCAGGGGACTCCTCGGACTGAAATGCGACGATAACGGGCCAAGCTTGGGGAAAAATGAGGCACACTGTAAAATCCGGATCGCCGCTGTCGAACTTCCAAAAAATCTGGGAACGCACCACGAGGTAGAAAAATCAGTGAGGAACAACTTCTCTTCAATGACCTCTCTCAGATTCTCTCTCTTTCTCTCGGAAAATGGAGAAAAGAAGGGAGGGGAAGGGCTATTTATAGGCCCAACAAAACAATTGGGAAAATGACCTTCATGTCCCAACTTTCGGGCGGCTACAGTACCCAGGCCCACTTTCGGGCGTGAACAGTGCAGCCCAGGCCACGTTTCGGGCGGCTACAGTGCGGCCCGGCCCAGGGTTTTCCGGGCGCGCACAGTGCGGCCCGGCCCAGCCCGCCCGCGCACGGGATCCCTTCCCGTCCAACCGGCCGTCCGACCCGGCCCACGGCCCGCCACGTGTCCGCCAAACAGGCGGCAGCCGTGCGGGCCCAACGGGGAAGCGCCACGTGTCCCCCGTGATTGGCGGCAAGGTGGGTGCCCCAGCCAACGGCGTGGCGACACGTGGCCCCGCCCGACACGGCTGTCGGCGGGCACCGCCGCCACGTGCGCCCACGTGCGCCCATGTGCGCGTACGGCCGCCGCCGCGTGGCGCCGCGTGCGCCACGCGCACATGGACCAGCCAACCCGGGGCCGCCACGTGGCGCACCCCGGTCCACCGTGCACCACGCCCCCTCCGCGCCTGCCCGGCCTGCCCGCGCTGCCCGCGCACCCTCCCGTGCGCCGCGCGCCCTGCACCGGCCCAACCGCGTGCTGCCACGTGGCCCGCCGGTCCACCATGCACCGGCGGCCCTTTCCGTGGACCGGGAGGCGTGCGCCGGCCCAATGAGGAGCCGCCACGTGTCCCTGGCCGGTCCACCGGTTCCCCCATGCACCAATTTGCGCAGAAAACTTCCGGGGGTCCGTTTTTGGGCATCCGGACTCCAAAATAAATAAGTAAATAGCCGTTTTCAAGCGTTTTTCCGCGCTGAATTCAAATACGGCCTCCGATTGGCCCAAATCATTTTCTAAAATTCGGCAATTACCTCCGAAGGTCAAACCAACAGTAACTACCACACTGTGTCCATCCCTAGCATCCCTTTGATGCACTGTGGACCTAATACACCAATAATAGATGTTTCTCACCCAGGATTCACGGGAAACACAGTACGAAAACCTGGGCCACTACATCCTCCCCCACTAACAAAAGTTTCGTCCTCGAAACGAAGATCATACCTCAATCCTGAGCCTCGAACAGGTAGGGGTAGGCGTCCATCATTGCTGACTCGAGCTCCCACGTCGCCTCGCGCTCATCATGATTGCTCCAGAGGATCTTCACATAGGGGATGGTCCGATTGCGCAATTCTTTCATCTCCCGATCTAGAATCCGCAGTGGACGCTCCTCATATCTCAAATCCTCGCTGACCTCGAGTGGTGCAAAGTCGATGACGTGCGACGGGTCGAAGACGTACCTCCTCAGAGTGGAAACATGAAAGACATCGTGGACACCGGCTAGCCTCGGGGGAAGAGCAAGTCGATAAGCAACTGGCCCGATGCGCTCCAATACCTCAAAGGGTCCAATATAATGGGGGCTAAGTTTCCCGCGAATGCCAAACCTCCTTATCCCTTTGGACGGCGAGACTTTCAAAAATACATGATCTCCAACCTGAAACTCTAAGTCTCGTCGCCGAACAACAGCATAGCTCCTCTGTCGACTCTGAGCGGTCTGAAGATGCTGTCGAATTACCCGGACCTTCTCCTCTGCCTCTAGCAATATATCTGGTCCCAGAGTCCGTCTCTCCCCCACATCACTCCAATATAGCGGTGATCGACATTTGCGTCCATACAACGCTTCAAACGGAGCCATTTGAATGCTTGCTTGAAAGCTGTTGTTGTACGCAAACTCAGCCAGTGATAAGTGTCGAATCCATCCACCGCCAAAATCTAGGACACAAGCCCTTAGCATATCCTCAAGGATCTGAATCGTCCGCTCTGACTGTCCATCAGTCTGTGGGTGGAAGGCTGTACTGAATCTGAGCTGAGTCCCCAAGGTAGTCTGTAAACTCCTCCAGAATCGCGAAGCAAACCTCGGGTCTCTATCTGATACTATAGAAGCTGGCACTCCATGTAATCTCACTATCTCATCCAAATACAATTGGGCTAGTCGCTCGAGTGGCCAAGTAGTCTGCATAGGTAAAAAGTGCGCTGACTTGGTAAGTCGATCCACAACTACCCAGATAGCATCTGCACTTCCCTGTGCCCTCGGCAACCCGACCACAAAATCCATAGTAATGTGGTCCCATTTCCACTCGGGAATCGGGAGACTCTGTAGCTTGCCAGCTGGCACTCGATGCTCAGCTTTTACCTGCTGACAAGTTAAACACTGCGACACAAACCTCCCAATATCCCTTTTCATGCCATTCCACCAGAAGTGTGCCTTGAGGTCCTTATACATCTTAGTCCCCCCAGGATGAAGGGTATAAGGTGTATAATGGGCCTCCTTCAATATCTGTTCTCTGATCTCAGCATCCACTGGCACACATGCTCGGTCCCTGTACCTCAGTACTCCCGAAGCATCCACTGAAAAATCCCCTGATCGATCACTCGGAATCTGATCTCTAATCCTGGTCAAATGGGGGTCCTCGCTCTGTTTCTCCCGGATCCTCTCCAGCAGAGTGGGCTGCACGACCAAAGACATCAGTCTAGCAGAGACCCCAGAGGATACAACCTCTATCTCGAGCCGTCTCAACTCCTCTAACAGTGGCGCCTGATTTGTAATCAACATGGACAAACTCTGTACTGCTCTCCGGCTTAATGCGTCAGCGACCACGTTAGCCTTGCCTGGGTGGTAAAGGATGTCCACATCATAATCCTTTAGTAGCTCTAACCATCTGCGCTGCCTCAAATTCAGTTCCTTCTGCGTGAACAGGTACTTTAGGCTCTTGTGGTCGGTGTAGATCTCACAGTGCTCCCCATATAGGTAATGGCGCCAAAGCTTCAGTGCAAACACCACGGCAGCAAGTTCCAAGTCATGGGTAGGATAATTCTTCTCGTAATCCTTAAGCTGTCTCGATGCATAAGCAATTACCCTCCCTTCCTGCATCAGCACGCATCCAAGCCCACTGTGCAATGCATCACTGTAGATCACATATCCTTTCCCCATAACAGGGAGGGAAAGGATAGGAGCGGTCATCAATCTTTCCTTTATCTCCTCAAAGCTCCTCTGGCAGTCCTCACTCCAGATAAACTTAACTCCTTTACGCGTCAACCGAGTGAGGGGTGTGGAAAGCTTCGCAAAGCCTTCCACAAACCGACGATAATAACCAGCTAACCCCATGAAGCTGCGCACCTCAGATACAGTCGTCGGTCGGGGCCAATCTCGAACTGCCTCAATCTTCGCCGGGTCTACTGCTACACCGGCGGCGGAAATCACATGGCCCAAGAAAGCTACCTCCCGAAGCCAAAACTCGCACTTTGACAACTTGGCATACAACTTCTTATCTCGTAGACGTTGTAGCACAGTCCTCAAGTGCTCCTCGTGCTCGGCCTCGCTTCGGGAGTAAATAAGGATATCATCAATGAACACCACCACAAAACGATCCAGAAAGGGCCGAAATATCCTGTTCATCAAGTCCATAAAGGCGGCAGGGGCATTAGTCAATCCAAACGGCATAACTGAAAACTCATAATGCCCGTACCGTGATCTGAAAGCAGTCTTAGGAATATCCTCGGCCTTCACCTTCAGTTGGTGGTAACCAGACTGTAGATCAATTTTGGAAAATACACAAGACCCTTGCAGCTGATCAAAGAGATCATCGATGCGCGGCAGAGGGTACTTGTTCTTAATGGACACTTTGTTCAATTCCCTATAGTCCACACACAACCGAAGTGACCCATCCTTCTTTTTCACGAATAGCACCGGTGCTCCCCAAGGCGACACACTTGGTCTAATAAAGCCCTTATCCATCAGGTCTTGCAGCTGTGCTTTAAGCTCTCGCAACTCAGCCGGTGCCATCCGATAAGGAGCCTTAGAGATTGGCGCAGTTCCTGGAACTACGTCAATCACAAACTCAATCTCTCTGTCTGGCGGCATACTAGTCAGCTCAGGTGGAAAAACATCCGGAAACTCGCGGGCAATAGGAATATCCCCGAGTCCCGGTGTCGCCGTAGGCCCCTCAACAACACTAGCCAAAAAGGCTACACATCCTCGATGAATCATCCGCCTCGCTCGGGAAGTCGAAACCACAGAGGCAAAGAAAGCACTCTGACATCCCCGATATACAAACATCTCCTGGCCTGGCTCTCTAAAAGTGACAGTCCTCGCGGCACAATCAATAGTCGCGAAATACTGAGCCAGCCAGTCCATCCCAAGAATCACATCAAAGTCCCTTAGCTGTCTCAAGACCAACAGGTCTGCTGGCATAATCCAGGACTCGATCTGTATCGGGCAGGACCAACAACACTCCTCCACGTGCAAAGTGTGTTCGGGAATCTGAACCTCTCGTGCACGTGGCAAAAATCCTACCTCTAACCCATGTAATGATGCAAAAGATCTACTAATGAAAGAATGCGATGCTCCAGTATCAAATAAAGTACGAGTCCTAATGCCAGAGAGTAAGGTGATACCTGCCACCACATGGTCCGCTGCTGAAGAATCCTCTACCTGTGCAGCATACACTCGCCCACTCTGAGCTGGAGGGCGATAATCGGTGGGATGGGAAGAAGATGGCATGCTCGCTAGAGCATAAGGCCGCTGAGCCGTCGACCGCTGCTGCGATGATGCTGGGGCAGATGCTGTAGAAGGAGCGGCTGAAGTCGAAAAGGGGCACGCAGCTCGAATGTGCCCTGGCTGTCCACATCCGTAGCAGCGACCCCACCGCTGGTCGCAAGTGCCGGGGAAGTGCGGACCTCCACAGAAGATACAACTGCTGGGAGCCCGTGACTGTCGGGACTGCTGCTGCTGAGACTGTCGCTGTCGCTGTGGCTGCCGCTGAGACCCGCGCTGCGACGAATGAGATCTCTGCTGCTGCTGCTGCTGCTGGGGCCTCTGGTGTTACGGCATTTTGGTCTTGGCATATTTCGTGAGTCAAGTCAGCGAGTTGAGTCAGAGTCTTAAAGGGATCAAATTGTCAATCAGCAATCAAAGACTTTGAGAAGATTCAACAAGAGCTCAAGTTGACACTCAATGTCTTGAGTCTTGAAGATTGAAGATGAAGAATTGTGGATCAGTTACATCAATCTCAAGAAGAAAGTATTCAAAAGGATCAGGTATGTTTAACTAAATAATTTTGGTGATCCGAATACCTTCTTATAGTGTAGAAACACCTGGATGAACTTTTATTGTCATAATAATCAAAAACTGGTGTTCGGACATGTTCAGGATCCGGATCAGAGCCAACGATCCGGATCCCGAAGGTTGTTGCTTCATACAAGACTTCGATCCGGATCCATGCAATTTCCGATCCGGATCCCGAATGTTAAGTTTTCTGATTTGTATGAACGATCCGGATCGGGCAATGCGATCCGGATCCCGAACCATGGTATTTCTGGAATCGTCAATCTCGTTACGACGATCCGGATCGCAGTAAATCCGATCCGGATCGCCGTCCTGAAAATTTCCAGATAAGGTATGTTTTTGATTCTTATCTCTTTCCAAAGGTTTCTAAACTATAAATAGACGTTTAGGGTTTCTCAAAAACATGGGAGCTACGGCCGATCTTTTTATAAAACTCTTGAGAGCAACCCTAGAGGCTAGGTTTTTATCGTTCTTCTTTATAGCCTCTTTTAGGTCAATTCGATGGTTCCTTCAAGAACATATCTTTGGTCGAATTGATCTAATCTTTGCTTAGAGATTTCTTCTACGGTTCTTCATTGATAATCTAAGCAAAGGATCACCATCGAAGTCAATATTCTTATCGACTGAGTTTGCGTCGTGGATTCGACGTGGCATCGTGGATTCGGTGTGCTAAAGGCGTTTCGTGGATTCGAAGCGTGCGTTCGTGGATTCGAACGTGAGCAGTGGACGGGCAAAACGGTGGAGCGCGAGGTCCAAGAAATTGAAGGAGGGGTTAAATCCGTGGAGACGGTAATCACCTTGTTATTCTTCTTTTCTTAGGGATTGTTATTGCGTGGATATCCAACCGGTCAGCGCAAGGTCCGAAGAAGCTGAAGGAGGGGTTTGAGTCCGTGGAGTCGGTAATCACCTTGTTATTCTTCTATTCTTAGTGGGTTGTTATTGCGTGTTGGTCCCGTGGTTTTTCTCCTGGATTGGAGTTTCCACGTAAATCTCGGTGTGCTGTTTTTATTTTCCGCATTGGTTTTTATTTTGCACTGAGATTGAGTTTTTAAGTATTACACCTATTCACCCCCCCCTCTAGTTGTTTGATAGTACCTATTTAGATCCTTGTGGATCCTTAAAAACCTACAATTGGTATCAGAGCGGGTTTTAGGTTTATCTATCATGATGGGTGAAAGTGGTAATATTTATAGACCTCCTCTTTTTGATGGGACTAATTATGCTTATTGAAAAGTGCGGATGAGAGCTTTTCTCATCGCAATTGATGAGCGAGTATGGCAATCCGTGGAATACGGTTGGGTGCATCCTGTTGAGGAAGTACGAAATTCTACTACCCCAAAACCTCGCTCTAGATGGTCCAAAGAGGAATTTGAAAGATCTTCTTACAATGGGAAAGGTATGAACGCTTTATTTAATTCTCTTTCCTCGACTGAGTTCACACGAATTTCCGCGTGTGAAACCGCGAAGGAAATTTGGGATATTCTCAAAATTACACATGAGGGTACTAATCTTGTAAAAATTCAAAAGCTCCAGATGCTTACAAGTCAATTTGACTCTATTCATATGGAAGAGCATGAATTGTTTACAGATTATTACACTAGACTTCAAGATGTAATAAATACATGTGCTAATTTAGGAGAAAAGATCCCGGAGTCGAAAATTGTAAGAAAGATACTTCGGACTCTTCCGGAACGGTTTAGGGCAAAGGTTACCGCCATTGAAACCGTTAGTCATCCGGATGAGATGAGTGTAGAGGAATTAGTAGGTGCTTTGCAAACTTATGAAATGACTTTTCCTACTAATCAAGTTTCTTCCAAGTCTTCTTCTAAGCTTACAGGTATTGCATTCAAATCAACAAAGGAAGAAGATAGCGAATCAAGTTTCGACGATGAAATCTCTTTTGCCGATTTTGAAGAACAATTGGCGCGGATCGTAAAGAAATTTCGTCGGAAATTTTGGAAGAATCGAACCGATGGATCTTCATCCACGAAACCTTCTAAAGGATCATCGGGTTTTAAATCCTCTAAACTCAAAAGCTTTGCAAAACCTTCTAAAGAAAAAGAAAAAGATGATTTCGAAGGGGAAATCCAATGCTATCGATGCAAAGGCTACGGCCATTTTTCAATGGATTGTCCTTCTAAGAAATCATATAAAAGAAGGCTTTGCAAGCGAAAACTTGGGACGATTCTACTTCTAATGAATCAACCTCAAGTAAAGAGGAAAAAGGAAAAATCGTTGCTTCTCATGCCTCTCATTTTCCCTCCTCTAATAATTGTTTATCATCTTTAGTCACTGACTCTACTCCTTTGATTTTGTATGAAACATCAACAATCGGCGGAGAGTCATCAAGTGAGGGGGAGTCGGACGAGGAAGAACTCGTTGAGGCATATCAACAACTTCTTGCGGAATCTAAGAAGATGGCCAAACATATCAAAAAGTTGAGGAAGCAACGACTTGAGAATCAAGACGAGAATCATGCTTTAAAGATCAAACTTCAATGATCTCGAGGAGGAACGAGAGCTTTTATTGAATAATAATAAAATCCTCCAAGAAAAGATAAATCAATCGGAAACGGTCGTTAATTCCCATATTAACAAGATTGATTTTCTTGAAAAGCAGTTTGAGGAAATTCATGTCACCAACCAAGCATTGACCAAACAAGTTCATCAACTTAAATCCGACATACAAAGGATTTCAACCGGTTCCAAGAAACTTGAATGTATGTCCGGATTAGGTCAAACAAGCAAGGTTGGTTTGGGATTCAAAAAGAACCAAACTGTGAATGCTTCAAGTTCCACCATGAAATTGAAAGGAAGAACTTGTCACTTATGTGGACTTGAAGGACATTTGGTGAAGGATTGCCCGAAAAAGAGAAAGAAAAATTCTTCGGCAACTTCATCTACGGAGCGAACTCAACGGAATCAAAAGACACATCAAGTCAAAGGAGTTCACTCAACCCACCAAAGGTCCGAGCCACAACATCCAATCATTCAAGTGGATCACTGCGAGGCAAAGACCTAAGGTGGACCAACAGTCAAAGCGGACAACCCCCGGCCACAACGAATCAAGACAACCCAAAATCCAGCGATTTTGGATTCGGAAAGGTGATATCTTTCCTTGTCTTAAGTTCTAATTAGCTTATGACTGTATGTAATGCTTTGATTGGTTTTCCCTTCATATCTTTCTTAATCTTTGCATTACATGGGTTTCAATGCTCTTCGTTTTTATACTTTGTTTTTGAACAAAGGGTTTTTACTGAACAAGTGCATTGAATAAAAAGGGTTTCACTTTTATTCACTCCAAATTAATGTTTATTTGGATTATCAACTTTACTCCATAATCATAATCTTGAAGATACTTCATTATAGGAGTTTTTGATATTATAAGCATCAAATTTTAGAAATCATGTGTGATCTTTAGATGCTTAATCTATCTCGGTTGTGTGAATCATTGTGATAAACGTGAGACAACCGATAGGCTAAAATTTGGGATTTAATTCTTTCACGTAAGAGATTGCATTCTTACAAGGGTATTGAAATGATTTGCAAAAGATGTGGAAAGAGTTACATCCGAAAGGAGTGTGAAAACTACCACCACATGTTGGAAAGAGCTGCCACCCCGGTCGTCCGTTTGTGTGTGAAACTACCACATGTTATGGATGCTTGATAGTATTTTATGAGAAAATCTTTAGTTGAAGCATTTGGAGATTTATATGCAAAACTCTTATATTTTGAACAATCTCCTGGTTGGTATAAGGTGGGTTAGTTGAAAGATGCTCAAAGAGCCTCCCTTAGGTATTTTAGTGCTTATCTCAAATTTGAAAGGGTAAGAAATCAAATTGATGTCATTTGGAAATCTCTGTAAGTCATCTTTGTACATCCGTTACATCTTGATAGACTTTGGATCTCAAGATTATTTTTGATGACTTGTGTTTGATGAATATAACATGAAAAATGGTTTATAATGTTTTACCTTTATTTTTCATGTTTTCGGAGTAAATCTGTTTTAATTTTTGTAAAATTAATTGGATTGAATGACATTTATGTGATCTCATATTAATTTCAAGCACTTAAAACATGTTTTCTTGATGGAATACAAATCGGTATTTGAAAAGATTCTAAAATCTGGATTTGTTTCAAGACATTATTTGTTGTTTTTTGCTTCTGGTACCGCGTACGCAATCTGCATTTTGTTATATACCGGAACTGAGCTTTTATCTCTCTTTCTCTTTGAACTGATGTTTGTTAGTGATTTCCTTTGTCTAGTATGTCACTGTTGACAATTTGTGACAAAAAGGGGGAGAAGAGAAATGACGGAGATGAGATCATCAAGAGAGGACAAAACGAAACGAAAATGGAAAAATGGGGGAGAAC
>CM055067.1:38335432-38397714 GCA_029204045.2 Tillandsia leiboldiana | reverse complement strand
AACGAAAACAAAAGAACCAAAAGGAATACGACTCAATGTAGGATTCCCAATTTCTAACGTACTAACGTTTGATTTTCGTTTGTGAGTTTGTTTTGCAGGAATTGCATCACTTTAAGACTCCAAGTCCTAAGTCATAGAGTATTTTCTTGGACTGTGTTGGGATTCAAATGTAATTTTGGTCTTTATTGGATCTTTCACGCAAAGAAAAGCAATGTTTTGTGATGACATTGGTTTCGATTTTTTTGTTGTTTAAGATGAGTGGACTTGAGCCTTTTTTGTATTTTTTGGTCTTGTCACGAAATTGCCCAAGAGTGGGAATTTTTACACAACGGCATTTTGTTCCTTGCAATTTCGTGGTCATTCGCGAGTTGGGTCGGATCTAAGGGATCAAATTGTCAATTAGCAATCAAAGACTTAGAGAAGATTCACAAGAGCTCAAGTTGACACTCAGTGTCTTGAGTCTTGAAGATTGAAGTGAAGAATTGTGGATCAGTTACTCAATCTCAAGAAGAAAGTATTCAAAGAGGATCAGGTAATTGTTAACTAAATAATTTTGGTGAAGCCGTAATACGTTCTTATAGTAGTAGACACACGTGGAATTGAATGTTTGAATGTTAATTAAATCAGAAACTTGGTGTTCGGGGACGACGTGTTCAGGATCGCGGATCCAGAGCCAACGCTCCGATCCCGAAGGTTGTTGCTTCATACAAGACTTCGAATCCGGAAGCCATGCAGATTCCGATCTGATCCCGAATTGGTTAAAGTTTTCTGTTTGTATGAACGATCCGGATACGGCAAATGCGATCCGGATCCCGAACCTGGTATTGCTGGAATCGTCATCTCGTTACGACCGATCCGATACGCAGTAAATCCGATCCGGATCGCCGTCCTGAAAAGTTTCCAGATACGTCGATATGTTTTTGATTCTTATCTCTTTCCAAAGGTTTCTAAACTATAAATAGGACGTTTAGGGTTTCTCAAAAACGTGGGAGCTACGGCCCGATCTTTTTATAAACTCTTGAGAGCAACCCTAGAGGCTAGGTTTTAATCGTTCTTCTTTATAGCCTCTTTTAGGTCAATTCGATGGTTCTTCAAGAACATATCTTTGGTCGAATTGATCTAATCTTTGCTTAGAGATTTCTTCTACGGTTCTTCATTGATAATCTAAGCAAAGGATCACCATCGAAGTCAATATTCTTATCGACTGAGTTTGCGTCGTGGATTCGACGTGGCATCGTGGATTCGGTGTGCTAAGGCGTTCGTGGATTCGAAGCGTGCGTTCGTGGATTCGAACGTGAGCAGTGGACGGGCAAAACGGTGGAGCGCGAGGTCCAAGAATTGAAGGAGGGTTAATTCCGTGGAGACGGTAATCACCCTTGTTATTCTTCTTTTCTTAGGGATTGTTTATTGCGCGGATATCCAACCCGGTCAGCGCAAGGTCCGAAGAAGCTGAAGGAGGGTTGAGTCCGTGGAGTCGGTAAGCACCTTGTTATTCTTCTATTCTTAGTGGGTTGTTATTGCGTGTTGGTCCCGTGGTTTTTCTCCTGGATTGGAGTTTTCCACGTAATCTCGGTGTGCTGTTTTTATTTTCCGCATTGGTTTTTATTTTGCACTGAGATTGAGTTTTTAAGTATTACACCTATTCACCCCCCCCTCTAGTTGTTGATAGTACCTATTTAGATCCTTGTGGATCCTTAAAACCTACATCTGGGACCCACTAGGCCCTCGCCGCCTCCGAACGCCCAAACGGCCTGGGAACTGAGGCGGTGGCGGCCGAGGCGGCCTTCCCAAGTACTGGCCTGTCCCCCCCCCCTCGTCCTGGGCTGGTCGCTTTCCTGTCGAGCTCTGAGCGACCGCGGCCCTCTGTCTGGCCACCACCAGATCACCTCTCTCTCCACCACTGTGCATGCTGTGCGGCTGCCTCCAGAGTCTGAAACCTCTGAGCATGCACCAGTGTGTAAATCTCTGGCGGAGGCCTCCCTCGAACAAAAACTCAACCTGGTGTGGCCGTCAGAGCGACGAAGGGCACACAGATCAGGCAACAGTTCTCCGTGAACTCCTGGAAATAGGCATGAGCCGATCGATTGCCCTGCTGGGTTTTCCTCAAGTCGTCCTCCATCTTCTTCTTTTCACACTGTCGAAAAATAGGTGTCCAGCACCATCCGTCGGACCTTCCTCCCAAGGCAGCTGCCGAGTATCCGGAACTCCAGGGCTCTCCCCTGCTCCACCAAAAATCAGCATCTCCGTCCAACAGTGCACCGCCATGTGCACTCGTTACCTCGGGTCCGATGAAGAAGTCCCGAAAAAGCTTCTCCATCGCAGAAAGCCATCTCCCAACAGCCCAGGGCTGCGCATCCCGCCCTAGAATCTCGGGGGTTCCCCGCTGAAACAAACTTGGAGAGTTTGTTACGATATCCTGCTCCTCCTCCGCAGTCAGAGGCTGAATATAGCTCCAGGAGCCCCCTCTACTCGCAGATGGCACTGACGGCACAAAGTTGCAACAGGAGGCACACGGGCCTCAGAACAGCTGGGGATGGTGCCTCCTCTCTTGGCAGAGGAGCTGCTCAAACCTCTGCTCCTGGCTGGCGCTGACCCTCCGCCAATTGGGCCACCAAGGCCCTCAACTCAGTAAGCTCAGGGGTGTAGGCTGCCCTGGCTCACAGGGGGTAACGACGTACCCCCGAGTAGGGATCCGACTCGGGGGAGCATCCTGCCACAGAAATCCACGAATAAGTAACATAACCCCACACGACCCAATCTAGCGAAAGTCAAAGACCTCCCCCAATTTCTGTGCGACTTTATGTTGTCTGCAACCACATAACGGTCCACCAGAAATTGGGTATGTCGATCCCATCTTCACTCACTGGAAGAGTCCAAAAATAAATCTACGACTTTCGCGAATTGTCACGCCTCTCCCGCCTATCATCCTAGGGTCTGCCAAAAGCCTAGGGTTTCCTAAGTCCCAACTGACCTATCCCTAAGCTCGATACCAACTTAATCTGTCACGCCCCGGGTGTAAACCCAGACCCAGGCTCGCCACAGCTCCGCCGTGCACACAGAATTTTCCATGTACGCGCGAAGCGCTGGTAACCCTGCTAAGACCCTCAAGATATACAATACAAGAGCAAAACCAGTTGACTAAAGAACTATGGTATCTCAGACTGGAAATAAGATACAAGCTGAAATAAAGTACAATAAACTCCCAGCTCACTAACCAAATACAAACAGCTGGCTAAACCCAGTCCCAAAAGTAAACTACTGTAATCTGAGATACAAAAGGGGTGCATAAAAGTCCAGCTACTCTCACAGTCGGGTAGATGATCTAGCTAGTCTGCAATCCTCTTACCACCTCGATCAGCCGCGCTGATGGCCCAGCAGCTCGCGCAGATGACTCTGCAAAACAAAGGGAAGAAGACAGAAAACAACAATGGGGGTGAGAACTACTAGAGATAACCAGTAGCCTCCCCTAGTGGGTAAACCTCAATGCTGACACACCCACTAGGACTATAAGAGGCAAAAAGAAGGAACATGGTATGCAATATAGACTGCTGGAAAAAGAGAAACTACCACTACTATGCCTCTAGATGCTGTGCCAAAGGTTACGTATATGCATTGCAACTGTAAATCTACTGCCCAAAGAAACCCAATCAAAGGCCAGAAGTACTGGCACTGCCTGCTCTGTCACCATCGCAACTCATCAAGGTGCCCGGCGCTCGGCATGGTGTAAAGCCTACTCCGGAGTGGCACTCGAGGGGAGCGACCCACACGAGTAAAGTATGTACAGTATCCCTGTATCAGTATCTCTGTATCAACAAGCCTCTCTGTAACCAATATCTCACAATAGCAGGACTGGATCATGACTATGATCAAAGTGGAAATATCCATCCACTAGTAACCTGATCCCCAATCAGATGCAATAGTAATCAAGTTGGAAACACCATCCACTAGGAAATCTGAAACCTCGATCTGATGCATAAGTGACACCACGGTCTACCGCCTAATGTCCGCGGCTGCCGCAACACCCTTAAGCCAAATCTGATAGAGTAATCAACAGCTGGCTAACCGCCTCAAGTCCGCGTTACTACCATTCCCCACAATTATTATCGAGTCAAACCTGTCCCAGACTCCAGCCTTAACCACACTATCCCAACCCTGCTCAATCAGCAAGCATATATCCGAATACGAAGGAGAATATGAACATGGTTTCTCCTAAGTCAAGTCCCAAAGATAGTGTAGGCAATAAATAGTAGCCTATCTAGATGTCCAAACAAGCATGCAAGGTTCGCATTTAGAAACAGAAGGAAAGTATTAAATATTTATTTAGAAAAGATGGTTTTATGATATACTTTAGCATGCGATGATAGTTTACAGCATATGTCCAACAACATGTCCCAGTTTACCATAAATGAGCTGTCATATTATTTGTGGGTTTACTTATACATTTCATGAGTACAAGTACCCGATTAATCTGTTTAAAGTCGGGAATCTCTAATACTCCTAGTGAGATAGTCAGTAATGAGGTATAACAACAACCACCCACCTCGAACGTGCCCAATACCCAAGAAAATACCCACTGTCCTCTATGCACACCGTCAGCTGAAACATATCCTACACATCACATAAGTGTATACGGTGTAAGAACTACAAGTCTCAAAACAGATTTGCTATTTTTATAATCAGCACGCAAAACGAGGAATTTTCACCTCTGTCCCGAGCTCCTAAAATCTCAGAAAAATCACGGTTGTGTTCCTCGCGAAAAGTAGCCCAAATCGACTCTTGAATCGCCTCAATCTGATATTCCTACGCGTAGAAACATTCGTCGAAGTCGCCGCTGTCCAAAAACCCAAACAGCAAAGAGGGGGTCAAATACCTCGGGAATCGTGCCAAGGAATCTGAATCCAGAGAAACGACCGACACGAAAAACGAAGCCCTACCTCTTAGGAACACACTGGCAAAGAAATCGTCGAAACAGGACTCCTGTACTGCGCAGGGGGACTCCTCGTACTGAAATGCGACGATAACGGGCCAAGCTTGGGGAAAACGAGGCACACTGTAAAATCCGGATCGCCGCTGCCGAACTTCCAGAAATTCTGGGAACGCACCACGAGGTAGAAAAATCAGTGAGGAACAATTCTCTTCAATGACCTCTCTCAGATTCTCTCTCTTTCTCTCGGAAGATGGAGAAAGAAGGGAGGGGAAGGGCTATTTATAGGCCCAATAAAACAATTGGGAAAATGACCTTCATGTCCCAACTTTCGGGCGGCTACAGTACCCAGGCCCACTTTCGGGCGTGAACAGTGCAGCCCAGGCCACGTTTCGGGCGGCTACAGTGCGGCCCGGCCCAGGGTTTTCCGGGCGCGCACAGTGCGGCCCGGCCCAGCCCGCCGCGCGCACGGGATCCCTTCCCGTCCAACGGCCGTCCGACCGGCCCACGGCCCGCCACGTGTCCGCCAAACAGGCGGCAGCCGTGCGGGCCCAACGGGGAAGCACCACGTGTCCCCGTGATTGCGGCAAGGTGGGTGCCCCAGCCAACGGCGTGGCGACACGTGGCCCCGCCCGACACGGCTGTCGGCGGGCACCGCCGCACGTGCGCCACGTGCGCCCATGTGCGCGTACGGCCGCCGCCGCGTGGCGCCGCGTGCGCCACGCGCACATGGACCAGCCAACCCGGGGCCGCCACGTGGCGCGCCCCGGTCCACCGTGCACCACGCCCCCTCCGCGCCTGCCCGGCCTGCCCGCGCTGCCCGCGCACCCTCCCGTGCGCCGCGCGCCCTGCACCGGCCCAACCGCGTGCTGCCAAGTGGCCCGCCGGTCCACCATGCACGGCGGCCCTTTCCGTGGACCGGGAGGCGTGCGCCGGCCCAATGAGGAGCCGCCACGTGTCCCTGGCCGGTCCACCGGTCCCCCCATGCACCAATTTGCGCAAGAAAAACTTCCGGGGGTCCGTTTTTGGGCATCCGGACTCCAAAATAAATAAGTAAATAGCCGTTTCAAGCGTTTTTCCACGCTGAATTCAAATACGGCCTCCGATTGGCCCAAATCATTTCTAAATTCGGCAATTACCTCCGAAGGTCAAACCAACAGTAACTAACACACTGTGTCCATCCGTAGCATCCCTTTGATGCACTGTGGACCTAATACACCAATAATAGATGTTTCTCACCCAGGATTCACGGGAAACACAGTACGAAACCTGGGCCACTACAGGAGTGGCACTCGAGGGGAGCGACCCGCATGAGTAAAATGCTTGAGTAATACGTATCAAAGGGAATAAGTCCGCAGGACTGGATCATGACACTGATCTAAGTGGAAAAGAACCCTCCACTAAAAGAAGCCCAAATCCTCTCCCCGATCTGATGCAATAACAACTGTCCGGTCAACCGGCCAAAATCCGCGGTTGCCGCAATACCCTGTCCTCAACCTGCCTGTCCCCAAATCCCAATAGCTGACTACACTATCCCAGTCCCTGCTCTAGCCTGAGCATACTATCCCTAAGTCTAGATAAATGGAGAAAATAAAATCCTGGTTTCTCCTAAGTCAATTCCAGCATGATAGTGCAGCAGAAAAAGGTGGCCTAACTAGGTGACCATTCAAGCATGCAAAAGTCCTTACTTACAAAATAATTTCAGTGTTCCAATTCTTACAAGAATTACAGTATGCCTTTGTTTGAATATCTGAAGTACTAACAAGCCATAAACTAATTTATACATAAAGCATGATATGGTTTTAGCCGATTTTACCAAAAGGTTTAAGCGATTATTCCATGGATTCTAATCAACTTAGCATTTGTAAGAATTACCATTAATTAGTACTAGTCCTCTAAAGATGCAAGTATCAACCACAAGTCCAATTCTTCCAATTAAGCATGCTATGTTCATTCCACTAGTATACTAGCAACATTACATAGGATTAGCTCCAATATGCCTAGTGGGTTATCACAAATAGGAGGTTAACAACGGTACCCACCTCGAGCGCTAAAATCCTTGTCCCAAAGTGAAAACCCGCGCTCGCACCAAAAGCTCACCGCAACACTGTACAAAATATCCAAGAAGAACATACATAATTTTAATCCTTCAATGCTCACAAAATCTGTCCCCAAATACATCAGTCCAAAGTTCCCTGATTTTCACCTGCGAAGGGTGCTCAGAAAATTCTAGGAAAAATACCATCGCGTTCCTTGCGACGAACCAGTCGAAACGAGTCCCTGCACGTTCAAATCCGAGTTTTCTACGCTGAGATACAAATTTGGCAAGGGAAACACCCCATACAAAACTGTCCATAATTTCTGTGCCAAAGAACTACAGAGAAAAGAGATTTTCACCTTCGAAAAATATCCAGAAAATCATAGAAAAATCCAGGAATTCCTTGTGAGATGTGGATGAAAAATTCCTTTTGAATTGCCTCGATCCGTCGCCTGAGCGCGAAGTTATAGCCAAGTCAATCAGGTTCTGTCCAAAACTCCGCGAAGAAAATGGGTCACAAAGAAGCTCTGGAAACTCAAAATGCACATGAAAACCAGGGCCAACTCAAAATATCAAAAATGAAGCCCTACCTGCCAAGAGTCTATCGGCGCAAGAATCACCCGAATTGGAGGTTGGGTGAGACCGGAGGAGCCTGAACACTGCGAAGGGACGAAACGGGTCGTCGATAAACAAGCGTCGCGCCGCGCCGTAAAATGGCCAACCTCGAAAAAACGCGCTCTCCTAAAAATCCCAGGGATGCACAGTAAGAGGGGTCTCAGGTGGAGGAAGGTTTTTACTTAAAGGTGCTCTGTGAAAAACCTCTCAGAAAAAGTACAAAAGGCCCCCCCCAAAGGCCTATTTATAGGCAGCTCAAGACACCCCCCCCCCCCCCTTATCGGATTCGGGCGCCACTTTCGGCGCCCGAATCCACAAAGCGGGTCGGACGGGGGGCCGTCCGACCGCCCAGAACCATGTGGTGCGGCCACGTGTCCCCCGCACAGCAAACAGCTGTGCGGGGCGACCCGGCGCCCGCCGCGTGGCAGGGGCCCGCTGGGGGCGGTGCATGAACCCGCCCCTGGCCGGCCGACACGTGGCCCGCACTCGAGTGCGGGCCATGTGCGGCCGACCAGCTGCACTGGCGCCCTGCACCGGCACGCGCCCCGAGGCGCCGCCCTGCGCGCGCCGTGGACCGCGCCCAGGTGAGCCGTCCAATTCCCGGGAGACCGTGCGTGCACCCGGTCCACAGGATCCGCGCCTTCCCGTGGACCGAGCGGTGTGAACCAGCCAATGGAAACCCGCCATGTGGCCCCCCGCTCCGGTGCACGCCTGCCGCCGTGGGCGCCGCGCCTGCCCCGCGCGCGCGCGCCCTGCCCGCGCTGCTCTCCGCCTGCCGAGGCCGCGCGCCGCTCTCCGCCGCTGCCCGCCGCCGCCGCGTCGCCGGCCGGTCACCGGAGTTATGTTCCGGCAGTGAACAGTACTTTACTGTAGCAAACTCCGAAAAATACATGTAAATAGCCCATTTTGACCGTTTTCGCGCTCTGAGTCCAAATCCGGTGTCGGTTTTGCCAAATTCCAACTCTAAAAATTGCCGAAGGCATCCGGAAGGTTTTCCTTTGTCCGAACTTCGCACTGAGCCCAATTTTGACATCCATTGCGCGCAAAACCACTTCTAAGCATTCGACGGAGTCATCTGACTACTCTCGTGATCAATTAAACACTCTGGGTCCATCACTAGTGTCCAATTGGTGCACAAATGCCACCGACACGCCACATAGGCCCCATAAGCTGTAGATGCAACAATGCTCCATAAGTGGGAATTTCGGGTCTTCACATCCTCCCCCCACTAAAAGAAAGTTTCGTCCTCGAAACTAGCTCAAATCTACATGAGTCACAAATACCACGGGTAGGTATCCATCAATAACGCCTCCAGCTCCCGAAACACCACTCACGTTCCCAGTGATTACTCCCCAACAACAACAACAACCAGTACGGCATGGCCCGATGTGCAATTCTCTCATCTCTCGAGCCAGAAAGCGCAACGGGCGTCCCTCGTACTCCAACATCACAGATTCTCAAGGGGCAAGTCATCACGAGCGAGGGATCCAAAAACACATCACTCCCGAGCTGGGACGTGAAAACCACAGGGCTCCAACAAAAGGCTGGGGGAAAAAAAAGGGGAGAGAACAGCACAACACACACATCAACAACACACCTTAGTGCCAACTCGAACCAGTACAACCCAAAACACACCCCGCGCGATCATCCAAGAAGGTAAGAGGACTTAACAAGCCGGGGTCCTCACTCGGTCATTCCCAAGTCCTGACCATCCGAGTGGACTGCTCCACCGCAGTCTACCATCAAAAGGAAACCCCCAGGGACACAACCTCGAGCCCTGGTCACCTCAACGGTCCCACACAGAGCGAGCTACGAAATCATCAAACTCAACCGCAAATAGCTTCCCCTGCTCCGGGTATCCACCACCACAGTGGCCTTGTCGGGGTGATACTGATGCTCGCTAATAACCCAACGGTAATTCCACAGTCGCCACGGGAGGCATCACTAAAACTCGCAGATATCTCTCCCAACACTGAAAATACTAACATTGACGCTGGTATCAGTCTCATCATCCGATTGCCAAGCTCTCCTGGCACTGCCCAGTCCAAGAACTCCTCACCTCGACAATAATTGTCGATCTCGGCCAAATCCCAAGTGATATCCATATTGGCCGGATTTCTACTGCCCGCCCCTACGGCTAACACATTGTGACCCAAGAAGGTATGCTTCAGAAGCTAAAACTTGTACTCCAATGACTTGGCATACAGCTTCATCCACACGGCATGGTAGCACCTCCACAAGTGCTCCTCGTGCTCCAAGTCGCTCTGGGAGTAAATCAAATATCCTCGGGGAACACCACTCCCAACCGCCCAAGTACAACTGGGACAAACCATTCCTCAGAGCCTAAAGTCACAGGGCATTAGTCATTCCATTTGGCCTCACTATGCTCTCATAATGCCCTTACGGATCCTGAATGCCCTCTAGGCAAAGTCCTCGGCTGTCTGATTCCAAGTAAGTACTCGCGTCATACTATAACTGCCGGAGTATGACTCTATCAAAAAGGTCCTAGATACCACCCGGACTTGTCCTCCACTCGAACCATAAAAGGACCCTCACTGTCGTGTATCAACGCGTGGCATCACCACCGTATATCAACGGCGTGGCACTAGGTCAAACAGACCCCTCGATCCATCAGATCCTGCAACTGCCCATCAGCTCTCTCAGCTCTACAGGTGATATCCAATGAGGTGCTGTCGAGGGTGGCGCGGTTCCCCGAACCACGTCCAACGCAATCTCTATCTCCCTAACCGGCGGCATTATCAACAGCTCAGGTGAAATCACACCCGAGATCTCATGAGCAAGAAGGATATTCCTGAGTCCCGGTGCCGCCGTAAGCACCTCTCACACTGTCGCTAAAACCTGTGTGCTCTAACAATCTCAACAAGCAAGCCTTCTCTCGTCTGCCTCGTAGAAGGTCAAAGTTTTATCTTTCCGCAGTCAAACATCCTGTGGCATTGTGCCAATCAATCTTAAGCACCTGGTCAAAATACCGAACTGCCACAATTACTAATAAGTCCGCCGGTAACTCGCAGTCTCAGCTGCACTGGACATGATCCAAAAGTCTCCTCCATATGCACAACAACAACAGAAACCTGTACCTCTAGTGCACGTGGTAATAATTCTGCCTCTAGTCCATGCAGGAATGCAACACGCTCTAACTCCGACTGCTGTAATGAAATCATACCTACGACAACTCGATCCACTACCGTGGCGCCCTCCAACCGGGCGGCACAGATTCATCCACTCGATGCAAGTGGTTGTCGCTCAATTTGCCTGAAAAATCAGGACTATCCACATAGGGAGCACGACCTCTGTCTCTGCTCACATTGAGGCGACGAATAAGGTCCTCCGCAGATAACACATCCATGCTACCGCTGCATCACTCTGATATAGATGCTGATGCTGCCATTGGGGTCCACCCGATCGCTGGCCTCTCAGGAACCCGTCATCCTAAAAAGAAATCAGAAGTGCCTCTGCCGGCCGATTTGTCCTCCATCACCCGGCGCCAAGCGCCAATACCCAGAACTCGCCTCTAGCGGCAGATCCCTATCCAAAGGAACTGCAGCATCACGCTCCATACACAATGCCTACTCAAACGAGGCGTCAAAACCTATAACGGAGGGACAGAAAGAACTGAAAGGTATCCTGGCGCAATCCACTCCCAGCCACATATCCGATGCGCCTCGTCCTTCAAACTTGGAGCGCGCAGTTCAACAACTGCATAAACTCCCTAGCACAAGGAGGCTCTCAATTGATCACTCCATCACCACCAGCCACGACTCTGCCTCCAAAGGCTCCAAACTCATTCTTACGAGTCGGGGTGGTTCATCTGCCAAATCTGGCTCAATAGATCGATCATGTCCCACAGCTCCTCTGTTGTCAACTATCCACCCTGCCTCGGTGCCTCGGCACTAAACATTGGCACAGAGGGGGTTACTCAGTGCTCCCGACCACTGTGTCACCAAGACCAGCTGCTCACTCACTCTGCCGCTGATAAGCCTCTGACAATCCTGTCATCTGGGTCCGGAGTTCTCTGACCTCAATCCGGGTATCCGGCCCAAAACCAACCGCTCAAGCTCAACTATTATGACAGGAAGTACACGGGTCAAAACCCAGCGTCGGGGAGACACCGCTCGCCACGACGAAAACAGCAAAACAGCACAAAATGACGCTCGACCCAATCCAGCGAAAGTCTAAAGCATGTCACCCATTCCACAGCATTATGTTGTCTGCAGCCAACATAATCACTTAGGAGAATAAACATGCCAATCACTCTTCCCGTCCCTTGGGAGAGGTATAAAACTCAATCAGGACTCTCGCTAAAAGTCACGACTCTCACGAAGTCAACCAAGGGTCAAACCACAAGCCTAGGGTTTCTAAGTCCACCACGACCTACAACCTAGGCTCTGATACCACCTAATCTGTCACGCCCCGGGGTCGAAACTGCGACCCGGGCTCGCCAACAGATCCGCCACCTATGCCAAACCCCGCATAGGCGAAGCGTCCTACCGGCAAGAAAAGTACTACAGCTAACAGATAACAGAGCTATGAATAAAAATCTGCTGTATAACTAAAATCAAACACTGTACAACTAGAAATAATACAAGAATGTCTGTCTCCCAAAGGTGATAATGATACAATATCCTCATATACAAGCTCTGAATACAACCGGGAGGTATCTCCAATAAATACAACAGTGTACAGTCTCTCGATACAGATCATCCTCACTACAACAGTCTCTCAAAAGAGGAGAAATAAAACAACTAATCTACTGAAGCTCTCCTCTGAAGGGATACCGCTACTCTCCAAACATGGGTAGGGATCTAGCTCGCGACTCCCTCGCCTCGATCAACAACCGCAGAATCAGCAACACCCGCTAAGACTCTGCAAAACAAAGGAGAGGAAGAAAAAAGGAACGGGAAAACCCCCAAAGGGTGTGAGAACTACTCCAAAAAGGGAGTTCTCAGTGGGTAACACCGCCAGGCCCGACGGTCTGCCCACTAAGTCCTCAAGAGATAAAAACTAACCAAAGAATGGTATGCAACCACTAGCACATGAAGTGCACAATCGACCCAAAAGATGGACCAGTAATCACTGGCACTACCTGCTATGCCTGCTATGCCTGCTATACCTGCCTGCCTGCTATGCCTACAATACCCGCCATGCCTGCCTGCCTGCTACGCCTGCCTGCCTGCTATGCCTACTATGCCTGCCATGCCTGCCTGCCTGCCTGCTACGCCTGCCTGCCTGCTACGCCTACTATGCCTGCCATGCCTGCCTGCCTGCCTGCTACGCCTGCCTGCCTGCTATGCCTACTATGCCTGCCATGCCTGCCTGCTATGCCGGCCTGCCTGCTACGCCTGCTATGCCTGCCATGCCTGCCTGCCTGCCTGCTACACCTGCCTGCCTGCTACGCCTGCCTGCCTGCCATGCCTGCCTGCCTGCCTGCTATGCCTACTATGCCTGCCATGCCTGCCTGCCTGCCTGCTATGCCTCCCTGCCTGCTATGCCTACTATGCCTACTATGCCTGCCTGCCTGCCTGCTACGCCTGCCTGCCTGCTATGCCTACTATGCCTGCCATGACCTCTACCTAGCGCCACTCATAAAACTGATACTGCCTGCTGTGCCTGCCAAATCGGGTATGCCAGCCTACGCATAACACCGATAGGGAATAGGAGTCTCAAGGACTCAAGGGTGCCTGCCAAATCGGGTATGCCAGCCTACGCATAACACCGATAGGGGATAGGAGTCTCAAGGACTCAAAGTCTGAATATCGCACACTCCGGAGTGGCACTCGAGGGGAGCGACCCGCATGAGTAAAATGCTTGAGTAATACGTATCAAAGGGGAATAAGTCCGCAGGACTGGATCATGACACTGATCTAAGTGGAAAAGAACCCTCCACTAAAAGAAGCCCAAATCCTCTCCCCGATCTGATGCAATAACAACTGTCCGGTCAACCGGCCAAAATCCGCGGTTGCCGCAATACCCTGTCCTCAAACCTGCCTGTCCCCAAATCCCCAATAGCTGACTACACTATCCCAGTCCCTGCTCTAGCCTGAGCATACTATCCCCTAAGTCTAGATAACTGGAGAAAATAAAATCCTGGTTTCTCCTAAGTCAATTCCAGCATGATAGTGCAGCAGAAAAAGGTGGCCTAACTAGGTGACCATTCAAGCATGCAAAAGTCCCTTACTTAACAAAATAATTTCAGTGTTCCAATTCTTACAAGAATTACAGTATGCCTTTGTTTGAATATCTGAAGTACTAACAAGCCATAAACTAATTTATACATAAAGCATGATATGGTTTTAGCCGATTTTTACCAAAAGGTTTAAGCGATTATTCCCATGGATTCTAATCAACTTAGCATTTGTAAGAATTACCATTAATTAGTACTAGTCCTCTAAAGATGCAAGTATCAACCACAAGTCCAATTCTTCCAATTAAGCATGCTATGTTCATTCCACTAGTATACTAGCAACATTACATAGGATTAGCTCCAATATGCCTAGTGGGTTATCACAAATAGGAGGTTAACAACGGTACCCACCTCGAGCGCTAAAATCCTTGTCCCAAAAGTGAAAACCCGCGCTCGCACAAAAAGCTCACCGCAACACTGTACAAAATATCCAAGAAGAACATACATAATTTTAATCCTTCAATGCTCACAAAATCTGTCCCCAAATACATCAGTCCAAAGTTCCCTGATTTTCACCTCCGAAGGGTGCTCAGAAAATTCCAGGAAAAATACCGTCGTGTTCCTTGCGACGAACCGGTCGAAACGAGTCCCTGCACGTTCAAATCCGAGTTTTCTACGCTGAGATACAAATTTGGCAAGGGAAACACCCCATACAAAACTGTCCAGAATTTCTGTGCCAAAGAACTACAGAGAAAAGAGATTTTCACCTTCGAAAAATATCCAGAAAAATCTGAGAAAAATCCATGGGATTCCTTGCGAGATGTAGATGAAAAATGCCTTTTGAATCACCTCGATCTGTCGCCTGAGCGCGAAGTTATAGCCAAGTCAATCAGGTTCTGTCCAAAACTCCGTGAAGAAAATGGGTCACAAAGAAGCTCGGGAAACTCAAAATCCACATGAAAACCAGGGCAACTCAAAATATCAAAAATGAAGCCCTACCTACCAAGAGTCTATCAGCGCAAGAATCACCCGAATTGGAGGTTGGGGTGTGCCGGAGGAGCCTGAACACTGCGAAGGGACGAAACGGGTCGTCGATAAACAAGCGTCGCGCCGCGCCGTAAAATGGCCAACCTCGAAAAACGCGCTCCTAAAAATCCCAAGGATACACAGTAAGAGGGGTCTCAGGTGGAGGAAGGTTTTTGCTTATGGGTGCTCTGTGAAAAACCTCTCAAAAAAAGTACAAAAGGCCCCCCCCCCCCCCCCCCCCCAAAGGCCTATTTATAGGCAGCTCAACACACCTCCCCCCTTATCGGATTCGGGCGCCACTTTCGGCGCCCGAATCCGCAAAGCGGGTCGGACGGGGGGCCGTCTGACCGCCCGGAACCATGTGGTGCGGCCACGTGTCCCCCGCACAGCAAACAGCTGTGCGGAGCGACCCGGCGCCCGCCGCGTGGCAGGGGCCCGCTGGGGGCGGTGCATGAACCTGCCCCCTGGCTGGCCGACACGTGGCCCGCACTCGAGTGCGGGCCATGTGCAGCCGACCAGCCGCACTGGCGCCCTGCACCGGCACGTGCCCCGAGGCGCCGCCCTGCGCGCCCGTGGACCGCGCCCAGGTGAGCCGTCCAATTCCCGGGAGACACGTGTCGTGCACCCGGTCCACAGGATCCGCGCCTTCCCGTGGACCGAACGGTGTGAACCAGCCAATGGAAACCCGCCACGTGGCCCCCCGCTCCGGTGCACGCCTGCCGCGTGGGCCGCGCGCCTGCCCGCGCGCGCGCGCCTGCCCGCCGCTGCTCTCTGCCTGCCCGAGGCCGCGCCGCCGCTCTCCGTCGCTGCCCGCCGCCGCCGCGTCGCCGGCCGGTCGCCGTAGTTACTGTTCCGGTAGTGAACAGTACTTTACTGTAGAAAACTCCGAAAAATACATGTAAATAGCCCATTTTGACCGTTTTTGCGCTCTGAGCCCAAATCCGGAGTCAGTTTTGCCAAATTCCAACTCTAAAAATTGCCGAAGGCATCCGAAAAGGTGTTCCTTTGTCTAAACTTTGCGCTGAGCCCAATTTTGACATCCATTGCGCGCAAAACCACTTCTAAGCATTCGACGGAGTCATCTGACTACTCTCGTGATCAATTAAACACTCTGGGTCCATCACTAGTGTCCAATTGGTGCACAAACGCCACCGACACGCCACATAGGCCCCCAGAAGCTGTAGATGCAACAATGCTCCATAAGTGGGAATTTCGGGTCTTCACATGAGGTCGCCAGTGCGACCGTCTCATCGAATCGAGTGGAAATGGTATAGACTGTTTGCCGATCCGACGGCCGGTGTGCGTGTAAGCATCTATGAGCATAATCGCCGAAACCGGCGTGTGATAAGCACCGCAACACTTAGTCGCTACAGTTAATAACGAAAGAACGGGAATTACTCATGCAATGGGTTTAAATCAGTTAACATAATTCATCTACTTTATTACGCTTGTTATACGATTACATGCACCACTTAATACGAAAGTACCCACCTTGTTGCGCGGAGATCGGAACACCTGGATCCTTGACACACTTCCGCTGCGCACCTGGACCTAAAGAAGTCCCCAAAAACGATAAGTCACAAAGACGCACTAATGCCGCAAAAACGGAATCCAAAATCTAACCATGCGACAAAAAACCTAAACACGGCGTGCTCACGTCGCTTGATGGCTCCCCGCGCGTCCGCGGACGGCGTCCGCGTGGAGATGGCCTGCGTGGGCGCCGTCGCCCGCGCGGCACCAGCCGCCGCGCGCGCTCTGCGCGGCGCGTGCCGCCGCGGGCGCCCCGCGCGGCACGAGGCCGCGCGGCACGCGCCCGCGGGTGGCGCCCGCGCGGGGCCTGCCCGCGGGGCCTGCCCGCGGGTGGCCCCCGCGCGGCGCCTGCCCGCGGGTGGCGTCCGCGCGTCGCCTGTCGCCCGCGGGCGCCCCGCGCGGCACAAGGCCGCGCGACGCCTGCCGCCCGAGGGCGCCCCGTGCGGCACAAGGCCGCGCGGTGCGCGCCCGCGGATGGCCCCCGCGTGGGCGCCCCGCGCGGCAGGAGGCCGCGCGGCGCGCGCGCGCGCGGGTGGCGCCCGCTCATCGCCTGCCCGCGCGGGTGGCGCCCGCTCGGCGCCTTCCCGCGCGGGCGCCGCCGCCCGAGGGCGCCCCGCGCGACACGAGGCCGCGCGGCGCGCGCCCGCGGTTGGCGCCCGCGCGGCGCCTGCCGTCCGCGGGCGCCCCGCGCGGCGTGAGGCCGCGCGGCGCGTGCCCGCAAGAGGCGCCCGCGTGGGCGTGTAGAAATCTAGAATTTAAAAGTCTCTGTTTGCCTTTAAATATTTAAAATTTTAGACGCTGGTTTTTAAACTCGGGGCGTGACAGATTAGATGGTATCAGAGAAATAGGAAACGCAATGTCTAGGTTTGGCTAGGAACGAACGCTAGGATGACTCGTGTTACGAGAGAGCGCTGGGTAGTGTTCTATGTCTGATGGGTCAAAACAGAAGTTGTGGGTCGACCGTACTAAAATAAATTATTAACTATTGCAGTTATGGCTCGCACTCGGCGTGGTGCTGGTGGCGGTCAAGGGACTGGCATGGGTCGGGGGGCTGCCCAAGCAACTGCTGAAAGTGGGGGCCCAGAGATCCCCGACAGAATGCAAAGATTTGAGGACCAGTTGGCTCAAATGGCTGCAATGATACAACAGTACAAGCAGCGGGAGGCCAATGTTCCTGCTGCACCTGCACCACCTGCAGCACCAGCCTCTGCGACTGAGGGACCTCCTGTTCCTCCTGCACCAATACCACCGGCTGAATCGGCTGCATCTGAAGCCGTTGCTGCAACTGTAGATGCTCCCGGGGTGGCAGGGGGTAACAATCCTAGCAATCCTGCGGCCCTGGAAGCTGCCAGAGCAACGTACAAGGAAGAAAGATCAAGAGTCATGGGAGTCCTGCTGGAGTTTAATAAATTCAAGCCCCAAGAATTCTCAAGCCGTGAAAAGGACCCATGGGCCCTTGAAGAATGGCTAAACCACATGGAGAAGCTGTTTAGAGATTTGGACACTGAAGAGCAAGACAAGGTGACGCTGGGGGTGCACTGCCTCGGTGTCAGCGCACTGCGCTACCAACGCCACAATTTTGCTCCTGATGCACCTAAGCCTACCTGGGAGCAATTTAGGGTGGCTCTGTACCACCGCTACCTAAAGGAGACAGCACGAGAGGCATTAGAGCGGGACTTGGAAAACATGCGCCAAGGAGACCACGCCCTGAGGGAGTACGAAGAAGAATTTACAAAAATTGCTGACCTGGTGCCACAAGCGGTGCAGGACGAGCGTCGCAAGGTTAGATTATTTACTCAAGGCCTGCGACACGAGATCCGGCGTCAGTTGTCTTCACATTTGATCACCGACTACGACGAATGTATCGAGCGCTGCCTTGCCATTGAGGCTGAATTAAAAATCTCCCGGGCTAAGCGGGCAGCGATGGATAAAGGAAAAGGGATGAAGCGACAGTTCGCTGGAAATGGGGAGGGATTATCTGGACCAAATAGAAGACCCCCTAGACCCCCAGGAAATCAGAACCAAGCTAGTGGTTCTCGGACCTTCAATCGTCAACATAAGGCGAGGCCTTGCGTCTTCTGCGGGGCAGATCATCAACCCATGACTTGCGACCTGCGCCACGGAAGATGCTATAATTGTGGTCAGCCTGGCCATATCTCTGCTAACTGCCCGCGGAGATCTGCTGCGAACCCACCAGCATTGGCTGTGCCACCTCTTGCTGCCCGGCCTCCAGCGCCAACCCAGAGCGTGGCTGCCTCAAATCGTCCTTCATCGCGCCAAACTGAGGGACCCCGCCAAGTGACGGGAGGACGGGTCTATGCTTTGACACAGCATGGCGAGCCGTCAAGGGAAGGCCCATCGGGAGCTTGAAATGTTGAAACAACGATGTAATAAATTAATACTTAGAAAACTGATATTTTGGGTGTTTTAGAAAACTTTTAAAGTATGTTTTGTTAAGTTTCGGGGACGAAACTTCTTAGAAGTTGTGGGTGATGTAGAAATCTAGAATTTAAAAGTCTCTGTTTGCCTTTAAATATTTAAAATTTTTCAATTTTGGCAAAAGTGGAGAGATAGTGGGTCAATAGTGGGCCCAGAGATATCGACTTTTGATCGGGGTCTGATCTGGAAAATCCGAGATCACCATTGCGATCGTCTCGTCGAAACATAGAAGTTTCATATTCATATGTTTTCGATCCGACGGTCGGATCTTCCAGAAATCAGAAATCAAAAAGCGGGCCCCGCGACTTAAAGTGAATAGTAACTCTCGATTTTTAGTTCCTCGAGATCACTAATGACCGAACCATTATTCAGAGTTTTAACATAGGAGTATGAGTAATGGATCCTAGCCATTTTCGACGTTCTGAGCGCAATGGCACTGACGGATTTCGCGTTCGGCGATCCGGGTGCATCGAAGTGCGTGCAACGCACCAATAATCGTCGAACTTTATGGAACAACTTTTAATCCGAGCGTCGAACAAACTAAGCAAATGCGCTACCTGACAGGTCTCGACGAGCCGGACGTCATGACGAAGTCTGTTTCGCAAAACGGCGATCGGATTACCTCGAAATGCGCGAAAAGTGCAGTATTTTGCAGAAAAACCCGTAATTTTCTGCTCCGAAGAACATGTGGCTTACAGATGAGTGACTTGACAGTAAAAGGACTAACTTTTGTTAAGGACTTATGTCCAAATACTGTTAGTTGAAGGGTTTTTGTGCAAATGTGCAACTAACACATGCACACACGTGTTGGAGTAATCCCGAATCCCTGCCTCTTCCTCTTCGGTAACTGAAGCTCCACCAGCATCTTCAGACCATAACCGACGCGGCCCCTCGGCTGCTGAAACCCCCGGCCGCTCGGGTCACCGGAGTTGAGGTTGAGAAACCTATAAATAGGAGCTTCTCTTGAGTTCTTGAAGCAGAGATCAACCAAGAGTTGTAGGGATAGCCCAACCTTCTTCTGAGAGCTCCACTGTGAGGCCGCAACCAAACTCTGGTGAACCCGACCCCGGCCGCCGCCGAGCGCCGCCGCAGCCATCTTCTTTTTCTCCTCTCTCTCCGACGAAGTGTGAAGTTGGACCAGACCTCTTCAAGGTTGGATTGGGAGGTGTCTGAGGAGTCCCTGGTGCTTGAAGGACCCTGCTGGAAGTTGCCGTGGCCGCGCGTGCAAGTGGGACCGAGATCCTGCTTCCTCCTTCTTCCCCGAGCTCGGCCAAGGTGAGGGTTTCGAACCAGTGTATGTTAGCCCTCTAGACCACGTGCAGTCGGTTTCCTAGGCCCTAAGCATCATCCCAGCAAATCCCCGAGCCCCCATGCAGCACGGTTGGCCGGCGGCCACAATGGGTCGCCGGAAACCTAGGTTGAGCTCCGCCTTGATTTTTCTAGGCAACCAGTGAACAAAGATGAAAAGTAAAATGGAGGGGTTGGACTGTAGAATATATGAAAGAAACCTGCAAAGTTTGGTGGAGTATTGTTGAGTAAATTGGGAGAACTTTAATGCCCTAATTTTCGGGTTTCTTGTGTGTTGGCCGAGCCTCGTGCTCCGGCGCCGGCGGGCCTCTCCGACGCCGGCCACCTGCCCAGAATCCTTGCTGGGACCAAGAGGATCCCAACCATGCTGTTGCATGGCTCCCATGCAAGCCGAGGAAGGCGCGGCCGAGTTGGGTTCGAATTTGCACCAAGTTGCGGCCGCCGGCGCTCAGGCCATCTCCGGCCGGGGAGAGTTGGTCGGGATGCTTGCTGGGACCACAAGGAGTCTATCCATGCAAGTTAGAGAGCTTCATAATGCTTCTATCAAAATCCGCCATTAACGGGGTGAAGCTCCAAACCGAGCTTTGCTCCCCGCCGCCGCCGCCGCACCCCGGGGCCAGCCGCATGCATGGAAAGTTTCAGAGGGGTGAGTAGCACCTACTGGTGCATTTATATAAGCCCCAGAACCTCTGTGTGAAGCATCACGAAAATCAAGGTTTTTTCTCCATCTTCTTCAACCTTGGAACTTGGCCACCCGAGGCTTTGGGTTGCTCCAAGATGCTGGGAAAAAACTCCTGTAGCCTGGAGGATCACTTCCCTCCAAGAAATATTGGAGCTGGGGCAGTATATGCAGAGAACCCAACTTCAATTTGTGCTTGAGTATGTGTGTGTGTGTTGTGCATACCAGCTGCTTGATTAAATGCCTCAAAGAACTATAAAATGGAAATTGACAAAACTTTGTATATGAAACTTGCTCCAAACAGCACCCTGAGCTCTGTGCTCACTTCAGATCAAAGTGATTCTGAGTGGATTAAAGTTTGGTGCATTGTGAACTAGAGGGTAAGCCTAACCTTGGTTCTGCTTGAACCAGCCCACCTGGGCCTCAACCAGGGTGAGCACTGAGGTCTTGGCAGTGCCCAGACCAACTTTGATATACAAAGTTTGCTGGTTTGAAGTTTAGATTAAAAGATATAGTGAAATCAACATAAAACAGTAATGTTGGAACAAAACCCTATTTTAAAGTGTTGGCGAAGTCGCGACAGTGCATTCTTAGCTAATTTGGGGTCACTGGACGCGATGCTCGCGTTAGAATTTCTGTTTGAAGTCTCGAAGAAATAAATTTGCATTTTGGCTCAAAAGAGCATAGTTTATGGGCCAAAATTTGCCTCGGGACCCGTGCTGCCACAAATGTGTGAGCACGGTGTCCAGCAAGACATAAGTAACCTGTTGGAAGTGACGGAATGTTAAAATGAATCTCCACTTGAAAGAACGAGCGAAAACAGTGCCCAAACTGGCACTAAAAGTGAAAATTTAAAAGCCCTAGGGGTTTAGATGCAAAAGTCACATCATATACTGGTTAGTAAGTTGATTCCTGAACCTTAATTCACATTCAGGGTTATTCGGTAGCATCTGGTGTGCTGAGCGTACAGTTGGTTCAGTTTAGCCGCCTGCGTTATATCAGGTGGGTTATCTTCGGTCCGGGTTTTATCAGTTCGGCCCTCTGGGGTGCGATACTGGTTGGACTCCTGTTCTTGGTAACTTAGTTTATTTTGAGCCTGTCTGCCTTTGGTTGCAATATATATTACTGTTAGTTGCTCTGACTAATTGGCCATTTCGTAGTTGCACTCCTATGCTTGATTATTATATCAGTTCTATTCTGCCTTACATGATTATTCTTAGTGCCTCTGGTATTTATATTTTATCTTGGAACATTTCCATGGTTAATGAGTAAGCCTGTTTGTCCTGTCGATCAAATGAAACACTGCTGAGCACATAGATTTGTTTAACTGATGTTTTTACCGAGCTTCGTAGGGTCGCCGGAGTCTGTTCTTGTTTGATAGGGCAAAGGCAATTGCTCTACGAGGTTTGGAAACCCAAGCTTCGTAGTGTCGACTGAGTCTGTTCTTGTTTGATAGGACGAGGGCAATGCTTTTCGGGGTTTGGACTTTTCAAAACAGTTTTCTTAAAAATATGTGTTTAAGTTTTGTATCATTTGGTTGGTTTGTGTGGTTGAGTTGAGTTTATATGTAAGCTTCTGCTGAGTTGAGATTTGCCTTGATATTGCATATGAGTTGAGATTTATTGCTGAGTGTTCCTGCATAAGTGTTGAGATTCAGTTGATCTTGTCATTGCATCCCAGTGGGGATTTCCCGGCTTGTTGCCGATTACCCGGTCAGTGGACCGTGAGCTTGAGCATTTGCATATGATTCGCCGGCACCGTTGTACTTCACGAACATCAGCGGATTTGCTACCCGTAGCGATGTTCTTTACCGGTAAAGTGGTTAGCTGAGGCAACCCGTGACCCTAGTTTGGGGAATGTCAACCAGGTGGTGCCAAGTGGGCAGCCTTGCCTGAGGTCTTGTGAAGGCCAATATGGTAGCTTGTGATTGGGTCTTTGCGTTTTCATCTATTTGATGCATGTGTTGTCAAGTTGCTTTAACATGATTCTTTGATTCTTTGATCTGGCTTCTAGTTATCTACCTTTTTATGATTCTATGTGATGCCTCTGATTATAGTTCCATTGTTATCTTGCTGATTGTCCTAACTCCTTGATGTGTTGATTATCCTGATACATGTTTTAAATTCTGCTAAAATTATCTCCTATGCTTGTACCCAGATTATGAGTTTTGCTTTCTTTACAGCACCAGTTATATATCTGCTTTACCCTAACCCCTGATCTATTACTATCCTCTAGCATTGTATACCAGTAGGTACGATCTGCTATTTCTCGGCTCGTCGTGCCCACTGGGATACACTCCGGTGTGTCTCACACCCTCGGGTGACTGTTTTTCAGGTCGAGCGGGTGTTGAGATGTCGGGACGAGTTGGTGAGATCACGAGATAGAGCTTGACCCTGGACAGCCGATAAGATCAAGTATTTAGTTATTTGTTGTATCAAATGTATTGCAATGTAATTGAGAAGTTATTGATATTGTAATTCAATCTTGCTTAGTAGATGTACGTAGTTAGTACTCTGATTGTATGCCAAGTGAGCCGTGCATATATAGAAAAGGCTCAATCCCCAGTGGGATTGGGACTCTTCTATATATGTGGCGGTCTGTTTCGCCCTGGCTGGTTTTGAACTCTGATTTCAAAAAAAAAAAAAAAAAAAAAAAAAAAAAAAAAAAAATTTAGACGCTGGTTTTTAAACTCGGGGCGTGACAGGGCGCCGCCGCCCGCGGGCGCCCCGAGCGGCACCGGGCCGCGCGGCGCGCGCCACCGGAGGGCGGCGCCCCGCGTGCCCTAGGTCGCGCGGCGGCGGCGACGGCGGCAACGGCGACGGAGGCGGCGGTCGCGACTCGAGAAAAAGAACACGAAACCCCAAACATTTAACAAAACGAAATCCACTTACCGATTCTGACGGGGAAGACGATCCGATTTTTCCCACACGTTGATCGGGGTGTCCGGACTCCTCGTCTTCTATTTTTCCTCCGTTTAGGGTTCCATCTTTTTCTTCTTTTCTTTCTCGTTCTCTCCGGCTAGGGTTTCTCTTTTGCGAAAAGTGGGATTTTTTCCTCTTCGTACGTACAACTAAATCCCACATTTGATATTTGTCACCGAATAATTAATTCTTTAATTAATTAATCTTACAGGATAAACCCATATTTCCTCGAAAAGCATGCAGGATGTTCTGCACTGATTCCGATGCACGCTAAGTCACCGCAACCCTAAAAACCCTGTTCCGGGAGATCCCAAGGTCGGATTTCAGATTCGATCGCACCGTCGGTCATCGTTTTTCGAGCCCTTTCATAGAAAAATACCCGCGTAGCACGACGGTTAACTTAAGAAAACTCGATCATTCAGCTTTTCCTAAAAGTACATTAATAACCGGAGGGTAAAGTATTACACGAAAAGTCATGTCATTACAGACTATATATTGCTCTTTCAATTTCGCATCACATAGTTGACATGACACCTTATTTGCTTTACGATATGATATGACATTAGGTAGTCTGATACTTAGATTTATATATTGTTCATGATTATGTTCTAATATTGCCATCTCATGATTCTTATATGCATGATAGAGTAGGAGATCGATATTTCGTTATATTGCATGAGTTGATGTTATTGATGATCATGATCTTATTTGGGAGTTCCTGGCTTATCACCGTATTCCGGTCATTGTACCGTGAGCATTGAGCATCCACATTGTGATCACCATGCACTAGTTGTACATGCCACGTACTGTCACGCATCGAGACTGCCTATTTGGTCAGTTCGGGCACGCTAACAGACCCACTAATCGGCATGACCTCCCTATTCCCGAAAGGAACAGAACAAATATCTCAAGAAATACAATGAGTATAATAAGATATAATATTAGAGTAAAACTACTACTAAATTGAGCATTCAACTTTAAATATAGATACAATTGAATAAAGCTGAAATGAAATACTGGAATGAACATTTGCTACATAACAAATAGTTACAAATTTTCTTTTTGTTTATGCAATCGGGTCCGGGAGTGTAGGTGTGGGGACTTACGGTACCCGTTAAGGCTTAACGGTGCATCGGAATCCATGCAAACGATTTTAGGACACCACGGTTAGTTGGAACGCTTTTCAAGAAAAACGGATGAGTTTTAGTATAAATTAATTTGAATTTAGGATTTTCATACGTGCGAAAGAAAACCCTAATTTTTTTTTCTGAGATTTTATCATCGTTGTCTTCCTCGTCCGAAATTGTTACCGTTGCCAAAGATCGGAGTCCCATCACTTTCTTCCTCATTTTGTGCGCGCCAGAAACTGGATCTGAAATCGTTACCGCTGCCGAAGATCGGAGTCCATTGCCTTCTTCCTCATTTTGTGCGCCGGGGATCGGCATCGTCGTCCTCCCCGTTGTCGCGGAGGTGCTGTGCAGAGTCGTTTGACAGTGAGTGTAACGACCCGGCCCACTAGCAACAATAACTCGTTGGGCCCAAACCACAGCCCAAAATGCTTAAGCCCAGTTATTATTACTAGTGTCCAAGTCTCATATAAACCCAATCACAAATCCATCCACATCCGATGTGGGACTATTGGGGGCGTCACAGACTCCCCCCGTTTAGGCCTGACGTCCTCGTCAGCCCAAACACACACACACAAGCCCAAGATCACCAGGCGATGTGAGACTCGTCTCGCTAGCCCTGTCATCTAGACCCAGACTCAGCCGAGACTCGTCACACACTTCCGGCTGGTTATTGGCTCTGATACCAAATGTAACGACCCGGCCCACTAGCAACAATAACTCGTTGGGCCCAAACCACAGCCCAAAATGCTTAAGCCCAGTTATTATTACTAGTGTCCAAGTCTCATATAAACCCAATCACAAATCCATCCACATCCGATGTGGGACTATTGGGGGCGTCACAGTGAGCAAGGCCGCTGCCGCCGTTGTCCTCGTCGCATGGTCGCCGTCGTTGCCCTTGTCGCATGGTCGCCGTCGTCGTGCCCCGTCGGTCGGCGCCTCTTAGCCCGCGCCGCCGCCGCGCGCCCCTGCTAGCAGCAGCCCGCACGCCTTGCAATGCCGCTGCCGCGCGCCCCTGCAGTAGCCCGCACGCCCGAGAATGCCCTAGCCCGCGCGCCCGCGAATGCCCTAGCCGCGCCGCCCGCGGATGCCCTAGCTGCGCGGCCCGCGGATGCCCTAGCCCGCGCGCCCGCATGCGCCGCCCGCAGCCCGCCTGCGCGCGCCGCCGCAGATTCCCTGCGTGCGTCGTTGGGGGCCCCTGCGCGCGCCGTGTGAGGACCTGAAATTCCCGCGTTAGGATTATTGCTTGATCGACAGCTTCTGGAGGCTTAAGTTGAGTTTTGGAAGTGTTTGTGCGCATATTGGACCCAAGAATTAGACGAAGTTTGGATTAAGTTCATCTGTCCGGATGCCTTCGACAAATTGTAGAAGTGGAATTTGGCAAAACGGACATCGGATTTGGACTCAGCGCGCAAAAACGATGAAAATGGACTATATACTTGTATTTTTTGGAGCCCGGTCGCCAAAACACGGATTTCGAGGCTTTGGAGCACTGTTCCGGTGACTGAAGAAGCGCCGGCGGCGACGGCATGCGGCGGAGCGCGGCGGCGGGCTGAGGCGCAGCCGCTCGGTACACCGGGCGAGGCGTGCACCGGGGACTTAGACGCGTGGCGGCTTCCGGTTGGCCGGCGCAGCAGGCGCGATCCACGGGGTCGCACGGAGGGTGCATGGACCGGGGCAGGGCCACGTGGCGGTCGCTGGTTGGCCGGTCCATGTGCGCTCGGTCTACGCAAGGAGCGGAGCAGGTACCTCGTGTGGTGACCCGGATCTTTGCAGGGCTTCTACAGTGTGACCAGCAGCTTCTGGAAGCCTACGTGGCATGTCGGCGGTGTTCGCGCGCCTATTTGGACACAAGAGATGGACTCGAGGCTTAAAATGGATCACGTGGGTAATCGGGGGACCCCGTCGGATGTTTAGAAGAGTTTACGCGCAGAGTGGATATCAAATTTAGGCTCGGCGCGGAATTCGGATTAAAAATACCTTTTCGGGAGCCTCCGGCAAATTATAGGATTGGAATTTGGCAAAATGGACGTCGTTTTTGGAATCAGCGCGCGAAAACGGTCAGGATGGGCTATTTGCTTGATGTTTTTGGGTTGGCGGATACTGTTCATGCCGGAACAGTATCTCCGGCAGTCGCCGGCGGCGGCGGGCGGCGGCGCGGCCTCGGGCAGGCGGCACGCGGCGGCACGCGGCGCGGGCAGGGCGCGGGCAGGCGCCCGGGCGCGCGGGCAGGCGCGCGGTCCACCGCGGAGGTCGTGCACCGGGGGCGGGCCACGTGGCGCTCTCCGGTTGGCCGGTGCAGCAGGCGCGGTCCACTGAATTTGGGCCCGGGTGCACGGTAGACCGGGTGGACACGTGGCGTGAGGTAGTTGGTCCGGTGTTGTGCTCCCGGTCCACGCAATCGGTGGAGTTGATTGACCGGGGCAGGTGGCCGTACGGCGGGGCAGGTGGCCGTACGGGCCCGGGTCAGCCGCGACGTGCGCGGTCCACGGCGCGACGTGCGCGGTGCACGGGTTGCCGGGCCACGTGTCGCGTCGCCATTTGCGGGCGCAGGTGCACCGGGTGCAGTGGGGCCCGGGGGAGTAGTGGACTGGGCTGTGTGGTGGACCGGGCCGCACTGTGCGCGCCCGAAAGTTCTGGGCCGGGCCGCACTGTGCGCGCCCGGAAGTTTCCGGGCGCCCGAAAACCCGGACTTAGTGGGAATTATCCCAATTGTTTCCTCAGCCTATTTAAAGGCAGCCCGAGCCTCTGTTTTGGGCTTTTTTCTCCCAAACCACACCTCCTCTGCCCGAGCTCCCTTAAGCAAAGTTTTTCACCTCTAAGTGCTTGATCTTCCTGCCAAGTTCTAGGATTTTAGGAGGCACGAATCCCGAGGTTCCCCATTTTACGGTGCGGCGCGATGTTGCTTTCTAGTGTTCTTCTTCGGCGCAGCGATAGTGTTTTGGCTCCCCTGGGCTACCCCGAGCTCACTTTGCTGTGATTCTTGCGCCGCCAGACTCCTAAGAGGTAGGACTTCATCTTTTGTTTTGGTCGCACTTTCCTGTTTCGAGGTTTTGGCACGGATCCCGAGGCAAACTGTAACCCCATTTTCTGTGTGGACTTCCTTGACAGCAGCGGGGTATTTTGGCCATATCTTTGCACACGAGCGTCTGACGGAAACGAGATTATACAACTTTTTCATCTACGGATCGCAAGGAACGCGCTCGTATTTTTATTGGATTTTTGTGAGATTTATTTCGAGGTGAAAATTACTGTTTTCTCAGTGAACAGTGTACAGTTTTAACACAGATTTTTGTATGAGTGTACCCCCTTGCCGAATTTTTATCTTGGCTTACCGAACTCAGATTTGGGCATGCAAGCTACCGTTGCGAAGCTATCGACGCGAGGATCGCGGTGATATTTTTCTGGGAATTTTCTGGGTTCTTGCTGCAGGTAAAAATTAAGCATTTCGGGGACTGTTGTGGTATGTGTGTGTGAGAGCAGCTTTTGGAATGTATGTGTAATAGTGGACTTTGTATTGTGCCAGGAGAGTTACGGGTGTGCTGAACTTATTGGAGCAAGAGATTAGAGTTATCTGGTGTTTTCAGCTATTGGGCTTTGAACAGTCAGCTTTTTAGGTGGGTGCCTTATTCCCGGAACCGGTGGACGGTTCTCTAAATTTTCATATGTTAGCATTGCATGCAGGTGAATGGTACAATAGCTGGGATTGATCGGTAAGTTTAACAATGAGGATTTTATGGAAATTGCAAGTGAATTATTCACAGTATGACAATGGTATTAATCAAATAGTCATGTTGATGATTAGTGGAAGCTTATCTAAGGCAAGGACACCCTATATGATTAATTATCATGCCATATTAGCACATAACCTTTTATGAGGATGGTTTATGCATTGGGATAGGATTATATAGTTATGTGCAGGTTCTACTCTGAGGAGCCATTATGGATTGAGAATTATGGACAGGTATGGTCATTGATAATTTTGGCATGAGGTTTATTTTCTTTATTCTTCTTGAGGACAAATGCATGCTTGTATGGACATATCTGTATGGACATATAGTTAGGCCATCTTTTACTGCTGCACTACATATTGGAATTTGACTTAGGAGAAACCATGATTGCTTTCTTTCTCCTTTTTATTTAGACTTTTGAGTCATGTTGCTCGGGTTCGAGCAGAGGTTTGGGATAGTGTAGCTGGGACCTTCGGGTCAGAGACAGGGTGTGCTTGATGTTGGGTTGTGGGTTATTGCGGCAACCGCGGACAGTAGGCGGTTGACCGGATCTTGATTATTTTACCCAATTGTGGGTTGTGGGTTATTGCGGTGACCGCGGACTTTGGGCGGTTGACCGGATGTTGACTATTGCATCAGATTGGGTATCAGATTTGTTCTAGTGGATGGTGTTTCCCACTTTTTGAGTACTATTGCATCAGATCGGGGTTTTGTTAGTGGACGGAGTTTCCCACTTTGAGCATAGTCTTGATCCAGTCCTGCTATTATGAGACAGTGGTTACAGAGATACTCGATACCGTGATACTTGATACAGTGACGCTTGATACAGTGATACTTTACTCGTGTGGGTCGCTCCCCTCGAGTGCCACTCCGGAGTAGGCTTTCCACGGTGTGAGCGGCGGGCACCAGGAGGGGTTCTTGAGTTCGACAGTAGAGCAGGCAGTACCAGTGATTACTGGTCTATCGATTGGGTTTATTCAGGCAGATACTTTTTGTTACACTCGTGCCTGGGGGACCGAGTGGAGTCTAGTAGCTGTGTTTAGACCAGTGCTAGTATTGTTGGGAACCGTTCGGGGTTTGACGGTGGTCCCGTGGTCGTTGTGAGTTCTTTGACCATTGTGTGAGAGGTTGAGCATCTTGAGTCTATCCGTTCTGAGAGAGAGAGCATGGATTATGACTATAGCCTGCATGAGCCACTACTCAATAGCGAGTTAGTCCGTTTGGACGCCCTACGTAATTCCTGCCCGTCCGCGGGAGGTGGTTGTAGGTGGGCGCAGGTTTGACTGGACCCGATGTGGCAGTCAGCTCGATTGGGTCGATTGAGCACCTCGTGTGCGAGTGTTGCATATATTTATCAGAGTTTCCCCATTTGAGCATTCAGATAGAGGCATGGTAGCCGTAGAGTGTCTTCTGCTTCTGCTTTAAGTCTTACTGCATTAGTTATCTTTTGCCTCTAGTGGTCTTGGTGGGCAGATCGTCGGGCCTAGTGGCGATACCCACTGAGAACTCCCTTTTTGCGTAGTTCTCACGCCCGTCGGGGGTTTTTCCCCCTTTTTGTCCTTTTTCTCCTTTGTTTTGCAGAGTCTTGGCGGGTGTTGCCGTTCTGTGGTTGCTGTGCGTGGTGAGGGAGTAGCGAGCTAGATCCAGACCCATCTTTGGAGAGTAGCGGTACCCCCTTTGGAGGAGATCTTCAGTATAGTCGGTAGATTGGTATTTATTTCCTCTTTTGAGAGACTGATGTAGTGAGGATATGATGTATTGAGAGCTTGTACACTGATGTTTTATTTGAGATATCTCCCTATTGAGCTATGAGTTTTGTACTCGAGGTTATTATATGATCATCATTTTTTGGGAGATGGACCTTGTTGTTTTATCTTCAGTTGTACAGTGGTTGATTTTATTTCTCTAGCAGTTTTATCTTTTAGCTCTGATATCTGTTAGCTGTAGTTCTTTTTGCAGGTAGGACGCTTCGCCTATGCGGGTTTGGCATAGGTGGCGGATCTGTTAGCGAGCCCGGGTCGCAGTTTCGACCCCGGGGCGTGACACCTCGGGCTGCGTGCGCGGCGTGGTCGGCGGCAGCGCGGGTGCGCGCACGTGGGCGCGCCGACCGAGGCGCCGAACGCGGGCGGGAGCTGCGCGGGGTACTGCCACGCGTCGGCAGCTAGTTGGGCGCGGTGGCTGTTGGCTGTTCGGGGGACACGTGGCGCGATGTGGTTCATTCGGGCGCTGATGGTTTGGGTACATTTTGGGGTCCCTATAGCGCCCGAAAGATTCGGGCGCCCGAAAGTGGGGACTTGGATGGAATTATTTGAAATGTTCGGTTGAGGCTATATAAACCCCCCCTTTGGCTGCGTTTTTGGGCCCTTTCCCGAGCTCTCCTTCGACAGAGCCTTGAAGAAACATTGTTCCTCTCCCTGTGTTCCATGTTGTGAGGAGTTTACAGAATTTTTGGAGGCTCGACATCCGCACTTTCTGCGACGCGGCGCACTGCGACGTTTCTTGGATTTTTGCTTCCACCGTCACTTTTCGGTCCGCGAGGCACTCTGGATTACTCTGATGGTATTTTGAGCTGATTTTTGTGGCAGCGCGTTCACTAGAGGTACGCCTTCGATTTCTGTATTGATCTTTTCACCTCATTTTGTATGCTTGGCACGGTTCCTGAGGTGTTTTGTGACCTCTTTTACTGTTGTGAGATTGTGGACAGCGGTGGAGTATTCTTGGAATTTCTTGGTCTACGAGCATCGGAATGAGGTGTTTAAGGACTCGGTTGATATCTACGCTTCAAGAGGAACGCGCCCGTATTTTTATTGGAATTTTTGAAGGACTCTTCAAAGGTGATAATTATGCTTCTTTCGGACTGATTTACTACAGGAATTTATTTGTGGATATTTCGGCATACCGCGTTGTTGTATTTATATCTTGGCCTATCGGTGTCGGAACGGGGCGTATAAATACTAGTTTTGGGGCTACTCGTCGCAAGGATCGCAACCGTGAATTTTCTAGAATTTTTGGAGCACTGCTTAGAGGTGAGAAATGCCCTTCTTTGTGCTGTTTGGGAAAAACAGCAAGTGTATGTTTGGGGTATTGATTGTGTGTGATGTTGATTGTTGTTGTGTTGTATTGTTGGCGTGATGTTGATTGGAGCCAAGGCTTGCGCGACATGTACCGAGGATGCGGGTTCAGTGGATTTTGTTAGCAAGTGGCCACGCTCTTCACCGACTTCAGCTTTGCCTGCGGAAAGCGTTTCAGGTGGGTTGCTTCATCTCCAGAACCGGTGGACGATTCTCTAATTCTTTATATTAGAATGCATGCATGTTTAGGGTACACTATTTGTGATTAAGGGGTAAGCTTAGGAATGATAATTGTACAAGGAATTGCAAGTGAATGTTCATGTTAAATATTATTGAGAACTTGCTAGATTTGGATATCCAAGATGATGAATAGTAAAAGCTTACCTAAAGGGATTTACCCTGTGTGACTGTTAGCATGCATGTCTAATTGTACTATATTTAGCATCGAGATGGAAGCTTGAGGAACGGCCTAGATCATGCAAGATTGATATACTATAGTAGTGATCTTTTAGCATGCCTTGTTGCACATAGTCTTTTATGTTATGATTACTCGATGGAGTAGGAGGCTATATCTATGTGCGGGTATCATTCTGATGATTTTGATGGACCATGGATTATGGACGGGTGTTGTAGATTGGTGGATTTGGCAGGTGGAGCTACTATTTGCTATATTACCTTTTATCTTTCTTGAGGACATTTGCATGCTTGTATGGACATCTAGATAGGCCATCTTTTACTGCTACACTATCTTATTGGAACTTGACTTAGGATAAACCATGTTTTGCTTCTTTTCTCCTTATTGGTTAGTCTTGTGGTTCATGTTGCTCGGGTTCGAGCAGGGGTTTGGGATAGTGTAGTTGAGACTTCGAGTCTGGGACAGGTTTGTGACGCCCCACTTCCCAGGGGGTCACCCATCCTAGAACTACTCTAGCTCTAGCACGCTTAACTCTCATGTTCCTCTTGGATCTTGCTACCATCCAAAATGCTATAGCCGGGTTAGAGATTTAGTCCTATTATATCATTTATATAGAGGACTAATCCAAATTCCGGGGGTGTCACATTCTTCCCCCCTTTAAGCCCTGACGTCCACGTCAGGCTCAAGCACACTCACAAGCACCAGGCGATGTGAGACTCGTCTCGCTAGCCTTAGCCGACCTTGTGAGGAGCTGCACTCCACTCACAACGGTCATTAGCCGGGGAGCCTCGCTCTACCCGCTATATAACCCTGGCTCAGCCGAGACTCATCTCACATTTCCGGCTGGTGAATGGCTCTGATACCAACTGTGACGCCCCACTTCCCAGGAGGTCACCCATCCTAGAACTACTCTAGCTCTAGCACGCTTAACTCTCATGTTCCTCTTGGATCTTGCTACCATCCAAAATGCTATAGCCGGGTTAGAGATTTAGTCATATTATATCATTTATATAGAGGACTAATCCAAATTCCGGGGGTGTCACAAGGTTGGTCTTGATTGTGGACTCGTGGGGTTTTGCGGCGATCGCGGATATTGGGCGGTTGACCGGATATGTACTTGTGCATCAGATTGGGTATCAGATTTCCTCTAGTGGATGGAGTTTCCCACTTATTGTTTACTGTTGTTTTAGTTTGGGGATCGGGTTTCCCTTTAGTGGATGGGTTTTCCCACTTTGATCAGAGTCGTGATCCAGTCCTGCTATATCGTGATACTTGTTACAGTGATACTCGTTACAGTGATACTTGATACAGTGATACTTATTACTCAGGCACTTTACTCGTGTGGGTCGCTCCCCTCGAGTGCCACTCCGGAGTGTGCGATATACATACCTTGAGTCCTTGAGACTCCTATCCCCTATCGGTGTTATGCGTCGGCCAGCATACCCGATTTGGCAGGCACAGCAGGCAGTACCAATTCTTACTGGTTCATTGATTGGGTTTATTACAGGCAATTACTTTATTGTTGCACTCATGCCAGGGGGCTGAGTGGAGTCTAGTAGCTGTGTTTAGACCAGTGCTAGTGTTGTTGGGAGCCGTTTGGTTTGACGGTGGTCCAGTGTCGTTGTGAGTACTTTGACCATTGTGTGAGAGGTTGAGCATCTTGAGTCTATCCGTTCTGAGAGAGAGCGTGGATTTCGACTATAGCCTGCATGAGCCACTACTCGATAGTGAGTTAGTCCATTTGGACACCCTACGTAATTCTTGCCCGGCAGTGGGAGGTGGTTGTAGGTGGGCGCAGGTTTGACTGGACCAGATGTGGCAGTCAGCTCGATTAGGTCGATTGTGCACTTCATATGCTAGTGGTGGCATATCCTTTATCGGTTTCCCCTTTTGAGCATTTAGATAGAGGCATGGTAGCTGTTGAGTGTCTCCAGCTTTCTTGTTCAGTTTTTACTGCATTGGTTATCTTATGCCTCTAGTGGACTTAGTGGGCAGATCGTCGGGCCTGGCGATGGTACCCACTGAGAACTCCCTTTTTTGTGTAGTTCTCACACCCGTTGGGGGTTTTCCCCCTCCTCTTTCTTTTCTCTCCTTTGTTTTGCAGAGTCTTAGCAGGTGTTGCTGATTCTGCGGTTGCTGTTCGAGGCGAGGGAGTTGCGAGCTAGATCCCTACCCGTCTGTGGAGAGTAGCGGTACCCCTACATTGGAGATCCTTAGTACAGTCAGTAGATTATTTACTTTTCCACTGTTGAGAGATTATTTGTATTGTGAGGATCTGACTTGTACTGAGAGTTTGTACACTGATGTATTATTTCAGGTTACCTCCCTGTTGAGTTCTGGTTTATTGTATTTGAGGATATTGTATGATTATCATTTATGGGAGATGGATATTGTATCATTATTCCAGTTGTACAGATGGTTGGTTTTAGTTTTACAACACTTTTATTTTATAGCTCTGATATCTATTTAGCTGTAGCCCCTTTCTTGCAGGTAGGACGCTTCGCCTATGCGGGGTTTTGCATAGGCGGCGGATCTGTTGGCGAGCCTGGGTCGCATTTTCGACCCCGGGGCGTGACACGCCGCCCGCGGTCTCCCTGTGCGCGCCCCGCCGCGCAGCTTCCCTACGTGCGCCGCCTGCGTTGTCCGCGGTAGTGCGCTGCCTGCATCACCGCCGAGTAGCCTGCGTAGCCCGTGCAGCTAGCGTTCGCGCGCCATCCTTGTGCCGCTTGGCCGCCCGCTTGGTTCGGGTCACCGTCAATAGTTTTGCTTGACGGTGTCGTTTGACGGTGCAATCTTGCTTGACGGAGTTGCCTGACGGTGTAGTTTTGCTTGACGGAGTTGCCTGACGGTGCAGTTTTGCTTGACGGTGTCGCTTGACGGTGCAGTTTTGCTTGACGGAGTTGCCTGATGGTGCAATCTTGCTTGACGGTGTCGCTTGACGGTGCAGTCTTGCTTGGCGGAGTTGGTCTCGTTGACTGTTTTGGTTTCGGGGGTGGACGTTCGTGGGTCCGCTTAGCCGTTTTTCGTCGTGGTCAACGTCATAGTAACAGTAGAGGCTTGGGTTGTCGTCCGACAATCCTTTTTTGTTCCGGTCCTTTCCTTCATCACCGGGGCATCGTCTGTTGATTACGGTACACTTGTAAAATCCCTTTTCCCTTTAGTTTTGTGTTCTACATGATTTTTCCTATCGGTTAGTGTTAGGGGTATTTTATGGTGTTTTTACCCTCCGAATGTTCGTTTGTCGTGGTGAAAGATCCGGTGGACTATTTGTCCACATCCGAACGACGGTGGAGTCGTTCGGAGCATATTGATGATCGGTAAAGCGATCAGTGCAACGGTTCGAACATCGGAGGCGGTTCCGACAATTTGGAACGGAAGAGATTTTTGGCACAGTGGTCGGGACCACTGAATTTGTCGGTTAGGGTAAAATTATTAATTGTTTATTTTGAACTCTGGATAGGTCCGAGTAAGATTTTGAAGGCTTAGGAGGATCGCAAGTGCGTCTGATTATCTCCATTTGAGGTGGGTACACCCTTAGAATCCTTTTATCGCATAAATTGATATATTCTCATGGTTTATTATATCGGAAAATATTACGAGTGCTATGAGGTGTATTTTGATCTCCGGATGAATGAATGTCGCGGTAAAAGACTTTTTGAACGGTTTGTCCCTATCCGAACGATGACATGGTCGTTCGGGGCATATTTATGAATTGTGCGACTATTTAGAATTCGGGAGGTGGTTCCGGTAAATCGAAACAAAGGGGATTTTGGCATAATAGGCGGGACCACTAAATTGCCGGTTAATGTAAATTTTGATATTTGCTATTAGTGGACCTTTGATAGGTCCGGATGATTCACAGGTGTTCGTGAAGGAGTCATGGACTCAGGTTGACCATCCGGTAGAGATGGATATCCCGATCTGAAGTCGGGAACATTGGCAAATCGGTAACATCTGACCTTGTTTCTTTTATTATTATTTCTTCATGACTAATGTGTGTCAGTAGGATGGTCGTTGGTCACGGTTATTTTGACGACATAGTATATTATGATATATTTTTTTACCAAAGGGTGTGCACTGAACACGGACTTTGTGTAGCTTACCCATCCGTTAGGCGGCATAAGCAGGGGAAGTGCACTTTTCGATAATTAAATAATATATGTCATATGGTAATTAAACAAAGGACATTTTTGGGTATATTTTTGTTAGTATCATATTTGATAGTGGATCGGTTCCTTCTATACATCACTTGGGCGACGGACTGTCGCAGTAGAGTTTCATACATGGACATGTGATCGTCAGGCTCTTGGCGCTTTCACGCACACCATCGGTTTGGCCACCGTATGGGTATACTTTTTCGGATAGGTGGTCTGATTGACCCGTGATCCCTACGTGGTTATGGCGTGAGGGGACCCCTGCGGGCCATGCGGCATCACGGATATGGCGATAGTGGTTGTTTTGCACTAGCAGTGAGCGGGATTGTTTTATTGCCTGAGGTCTGCGGACCGACATGACGATATGGTGGAGGACAGTGCCTGAAGTCAGTGGACCGACATGGCAGTATGTTGGATGACAGTGATGTGGTATTACTTATGGGACATTCTTGGTAGCGGTACGGTACCTGATATTTCGAGATACGATTTGGTGTACTTTTGCTTTTACAGTATTTCTGTCGTACTGATTATAGTCGTTATGTTTTATACTATCATGGTTTATGTCACTGACTACCACTGTGTGACAGGTTCAGTCGGGGGTGGGGACCAGGACGTTGATGAGGACGCTACCTAGTGAGGTGTAGGTTTCCTCAATCAGGTTTTCTCTTCTTCTTTCTTTTCTCGTTGGTTATTTTCTTTATGGTCGGATATGTGCATGTGGATATGGATATTGTGGATGGTGTGGATGTTGAGACGGTCTTGTGTTGTTGGACTGATATACCTTTTGAAACTATGCTTTCGGTTTGTGGCTTTATGGATCCGTTCTGTGGACGTGGGTTTTCAAATATCAAAAGGATTTATAAAAATGATTTTTGAAAATGGAGTGTCGTGCAGACACTATTTTTAAACCTTGTGGATTTATTTTTTCAAACTTATGATGCGCCGGATGGGCGTAGTTTTCAAAAGAATGATTTTATACACTATGCTCATACTCTGTACTTTGTAAATCAAATGGTGAATGTGGTTGATGTATAAGGTTGTATATGTATATTATATGTGAAGACCCGAATCCCCGCGGAAGGATTACTGTTTGATCAGCGACTTCTGGAGCCCTATGTTTTGTGTTGGAGGCGTGTGTGGACGAATCGGACCCAAGAAATGAATTCAGTGCGTAAATTGGATCAAGAGTGCCTATTCGAATGCCCTCGTCAAAAATTAGAAGTGATTTCACGTGAAATGGACATCGGATTTGGATTCAGCGCGGAAAAACGATTGAAATTGACTATTTGGATGTATTTTTCTGATTCCGGACGCCCGAAAACGGACACCCGAAAGTTTTCAGTGTTTTCGGGTGCACCGGGGGAGCCGTGGACTGCGGGGGGGGGGGGGGGGGGGGGGGCAGACGCATGGCGGCTCCCGATTGGCCGGCGCACCAGGCGCGGTCCACAGGGCAGGCGTGTCAGGTGGCGTGGCAGGCGGGCAGGTGCAGGCACACGCATGCGTGTCGAGGCGCCGCCACGTGGCGGCGCGTGGTTGGCAGGCGCCAACCACCCGCACGCTGCTTGCGGGCCATGTGGCGAGGCCCGAGCGGGCGTCGCCCCGCTGTTGCGTAGGGCGGGACACGCGGCGCGCCTGGGGCAATCCGGGCGCAGCCGATGCTGTCCCCTGTATGGGCCCGAATCGAGCGGGCGCCCGAAAGTGTACCCATAACCCATTTTTTGGGGAATTTCGGGTTTTGCCTATAAATAGGCCCTTGTGAGCCTCCTCTTCAGTTTTGTTGGGCAGACCATGGGGCTCCCCTTTGGCTGAGCACTTCTTCACCAAGTCCTCCACCTTTTTAAGGATCTTGGGCATTTTTGGAGGTCGCGACATCGACGATTTCAGCGACTCAGCGCACTTCGACATTCCTCTTTCGGTGGCTTTTTTCGTCGCAGTTTCGTCCGTGGGCTCCCCTAAGCTGATCCGAAGGAGTTTTTAGCTGAATTTTACGGCATCGTTTCCACGAGATGTAGGCCTTCGATTTCTGTGTTTACTGTTTCTCTCCATTTTGAGTTTTTATGGCGTATTTCAGAGCATCTTTGAACCCCTTTCTTGCTGTGGGTTTTTCTAGATAGTGGAGCTTGTTTGATTTTTATCTCAGTGCACAGTTGTCAGATTTCATCATGTGAGGACTCTATCGACATCTACGCTTCGCGAGGATCGCAGTCATATTTTTATTGGAATTTTTAAAGGACATCTCAAAGGTGATATTTCGACTTCTTCCGGACTGAATTTCCGCAGAGTTGTATCTTGGGGATTATTGCTTACCGCGGTGTTTGGTTTGTATCTCTGTGACCGAGAGGAGTTTTCAGGTGTTTTTGGGTTCGTTGGAATCATGGAAACCTGAGGATTACCCACATTCAGTTTCGGCTCATTTGGACTTTGGATCGACACGCGCATCCAGGAGGGTTGCTTTCGTCTCCAAAACCGGTGGACGGTTCTCTAATTCCTTATGATAGTAAGCATGCATGTTTAGTGTACCAAATATATGGTTGAGTTGTAAGCTCGGTAAAAGGTATTTGTATGAGAAATTGTAAGATAAGATATCCATGTTTTGTTGAATGAAAGCTTACATAGGTGTAGTGTTCCCCTATGAGATTGAGAGCATGCATGAATTAATGTACAACCTATAGGATTGAGATGTAAGCATGAGAAATTGTCTAGATCATGTGGATTGATGCTTACTTGATTTATTGTACATGTTTTGGTGGATTTGAGATCTTGCAAGTTGTAAAATGGATTGTGTTTACCTTATGCTAGTTGAGAGCATGTTTAGAAAGATGATGTTCACATTGATTTTTATTAGAGATTATGTTTGATGCAATGTCTTTTACTGATTTTTGAGCTAGTATCTTGTATGATAGAATCCACTGATGGATTTATTTCCACTCTCATAAATGATATTATGGAACTTGACCTAGCACCTCATCATATGTTGCATGTTTGAAACCAGACTAGTAGAAAACCTTCACTTGGGCTAGGTTCTTTTATGCTTTAGACATCCCACACTTTGCATCTTTTCCTGGACATAGAGTTTTCTCGCCCGGGTAGTGGGCCGAGTGGTCGGATTATTGTGGAACGTATGTTGCACTCGTGCCTGGGGGCTGAGTGGAGTCTGGTAGCTGTGATTAGACCAGTGCTAGTGTTGTTGGGAACCGTTTGGGTTGACGGTGGTCCCGGGTCATTGAGTGTCGTCCGACCAGTTTTGTTAGCCCTGAGTTGTGGGTTGATCCCAGCTGTGGAGTATCTCCAGCCAGTGTGTTTAGCGTGGCGAGTTGGGTGTTTCGTTTTGGGAGCCGTTTGGGTCGACGGTGGTCCCGGTTGTGGAGTATCTCCAGCCAGTAACTTTAGTGTCACGAGTTGGTTGAGTTCGCTAGTGTCTCGATATTCGTGAGAGCTTTCTTTATTTGAGTCGTTGAGAGTACTCCGACCGTTGTGTGAGATGTTTGAGGATCTTGAGTTCTTCCGTTCTGAGAGTGAGCGTGGATTTTGATTATAGCCTGCAGGAGCCACTTTGAGCTCGACAGAGATGCGCGGATACTTTCCTCGGTGGGGTCGCGCCCCTCGAGTGACGCTCCGGAGCTAGACCTGTTACTTTGCTATCGTAACTTGTCGATGCTGTCCCTCTGGCTGGGCCTTTTTTAGGCAGTCATGGACGCAGTCCCTCTGGCTGGGCCTTTTTTAGGCAGTCACGAACGCCCTACGTAAGTCCAGTCCTCCGTGGATGTAATGGCAGTTGGTGGGCGCAGGCTTGACGGGACCCTATGTGGCAATCAGTTCGATTGGGTCGATTGAGCGCCTTGTGTGCGAGTGGTTGCATATCTTTTCATCTGTATCACTCATTGAGCATTTAGATAGAGGCATGGTAGCTGTAGAGTATCACAAGCTTTTCTTATTCAGTTTTTACTACATGGTTATCTTATGCCTCTAGTAGACTTAGTGGGCAGACCGTCGGGCTTGGTGGCGGTACCCACTGAGAACTACGTGTCGGTGTAGTTCTCACACCCTCTGTCGATGACAGTTTGCAGGGGCATCTTCTCCAGTTCCTACCTCGGCTGTTGCTGCTTCTTCTGATCGAAGCGAGGGAGTCGCGAGCTAGATCCCTACCTGTCTTTGGAGAGTAGTTGTACCCCCTTATTGGAGATTTACAGTACAGTCAGTTAGATTTGTATATTTTACTCTTTGAGTGTTTTCTTTATTTTGAGAGATTGATGTATTGTGAGGATCTGACTTGTACTGTGAGTGTCACGCCCCGGCGTCGAAACTGCGACCCGGGCTCGCCAACAGATCCGTCGCCCATACGGGAAGCCCCGTATAGACGAAGCGACTAACCTGCAAAAGATCAACTACACTATACAAATATCAGAGCTGAAAGTAAACTACTGAAATAAAAATAAATACAAGTCCTCTAATAGTACATGCCAGGTCCTCACAAATACAAAGGTCTCTCAAGTAGTAAAAGAAATATACAAGATAAGTCCCAAAAATACTGACAGTACTAAAACATCACCAAAAAGGGGGTACATCTACTCTCTCTGGAAGACGACTGGTAGGGATCTAGCTCGCGACTCCCTTACCTCGATCAGCAGGATCAGCAACTGGAGCAGCAGGAACTAGAGTAGAGGTCCCTGGGGAAAAATCACCACGGCGGGTGTGAGAACTACATCCCACAGTAGTTCTCAGTGGGTACCGCCAACAAGCCCGACGGTCTGCCCACTAAGTCTACTAGAGGCATAAAGTAACAAATGCAATACTGAAAGGAAAAGAGCTGGAAAATAACTCTACAGCTACTATGCCTCTATCTAAATGCTCAAGAAGTGGAACAGATAGAAACATGATGCATCTACTATCTCTCAAATATAAACACCCAATCTATACTGACTGCCGCATAGGGTCCAGTCAAACCTGCGCCCACCTACTGCCGCACATCCACAAGAGGACGGGTCTACCGTAGGGCGTCCGTGACTGCCAAAACTAGCCCAGCCAGAGGGACTGCGCCGAAAAGTCGCGATAGCAAAGTAACAGGCCCAACTCCGGAGTGGCACTCGAGGGGCGCGACCCCACCGAGGAAAGTATCCACGCATCTCTGTCGAGCTCAATATGGCTCATCCAGGCTATAGTCCAAATCCATGATCAACAAGATCGACAGTAACTAACATCACCTCTCAACTCACTGGCTGGAAATACTCACAGCCGGGACCACCGTCAACCCGACGGCTCCCACAACAGAACACCAAACTCACAGATAACACAGAAGGACCGACACCATAAGGGTTCGGAAACCCCGATAGGTCGGCACCTAGAACCCCAATCAAACAAGAACAGACTCCAGGCTCCGCCTATCGAAGTTCCCGACCCCCTTACAGTTCGGGAACACGACAACCTCGATACAACATGCGAAAGACACCAACCAGGGTTCGAAAGTTCCGGGAGACCAACACCTACAACCCTATCAAACAAGAACAGGTTCCAAGCACGGCCCTCGTAGCTTTCGTCCCGAAAAAGGAACGGCCCCTAGAACCCAGATCACCCAAACTCTTTCGAGTGAGAAAGTTGTAATAAAAAGATGACAGTTATTACTGAAAACTATTTTAATCTGAGAAATCCAATTTAATATATTTTAGTTCTTTAATAAAAATCATTTCAAATAAGTTTTATTTTCCAAACCCCGAAGGGCTATTGCCTTCACCCAAATCAAACAAGAACAGGCTTCGGCGACTCGCTCGAAGTTTGGAAGGAAAACATTAGTTTACAGAAATTATATGTGTCCAAAAACAGTCTGGGTTCTAGGTCCTGCTAAGACTGGTATACTACTGCCACTAACATTGTGGCGACACATAAACAGAGAAACAAGACATCCGGGACCACCGTTTACCCAAACGGCTCCCGCCACAGATAAAAGACCAGCTACATCTACCAGACTCCACTCTGCTCCCAAGCACGAGTGTAACATGCATCCCACAACCACCCGACCACTCGGCCCACTACTCGGGCGAGGAAACTCTAGGTCCAGGATAAAATAATGAATGACAGTGTGGGAATGTCTAAAGCAATAATAACCTAGCCCAAGTTGGAGTTTTCTACTAGTCTGGTTGAACATGCAGCATATGACGGGGGTGCTAGGTCAAGTTCCAATGATAACAATAATTAACAGATTTTAGGAAGCAGTAAATCATTTGATCATCCAAGTAACACTGGGAACATCAATTCTCACATTCTTGCATGATTCTTAATACATTCACAATCATGCATGATCCTACCATATAGAATTAATGTTCAGTCCATCAATCTTGAAGGCGAGGCAACCCACCTGAAAGTGCTAAACTATCCAAAGTCCAACAAGCTGAAAATACCTGGGAGCAAATCTCCAATTTCCCCCCAACTCCAACGGGTTCAGAAATACCCGAAATCTCTCCTGGGTACAAAATAAGGTCCAAAGTTACAATTAATTCCAACAATCCAAGTGCACAAAATCTGCTGGAAAAATAGTCCCAAAGATGCGAAATTTCCACCTTTAAGATAAACTCCACAAATTCCAATAAAAATACGGCGGCGATCCCCGCGAAGTGTAGATGTCAATCGAGCCCTTAAACGTTGAATTCCGATACCCGGGTGCGGAGATAAAAATCCGACAAGGTGCTGCTGTCCAAGAAGATCCACCAGCAACAAAGGGGGTTAAAAATGTACCAGAAACCCCAATAAAAGCTCAAATCTGTGGAGAGTGAAAAATACAAAAATCGTAGATCTACCTCTCGTAAATCCGACGCCGTGAAAATCATCCAAAAATACTATCAGAGTGGCTCTGTGGACCTCGCGGACAGAAATGCGACGATAACGGGCCTCCGATGAAAGAACGTCGCTCTGCGCTACGATGCCGAAGTCATCGATGCCGCTGTGACACCCCACTTCCCAGGGGGTCACCCATCCTAGAACTACTCTAGCTCCAGCACGCTTAACTCTCATAACCTCTTGGATCTTGCTACCATCCAAAATGCTATAGCCGGGTTAAGAGATTTAGTCCTATTATATCATTTATATATAGGACTAATCCAAATTCCGGGGGTGTCACATTCTTCCCCCCTTTAAGCCCTGACGTCCACGTCAGGCTCGAGCACACTCACAAGCACCAGGCGATGTGAGACTCGTCTCGCTAGCTTTAGCCGACCTTGTGGGGAGATGCACTCCACCCACAACGGTCATTAGCCGGGGAGCCTCGCTCTACCCGCTATATAACCCTGGCTCAGCCGAGAGTCATCTCACATTTCCGGCTGGTGAATGGCTCTGATACCAACTGTGACGCCCCACTTCCCAGGGGGTCACCCATCCTAGAACTACTCTAGCTCCAGCACGCTTAACTCTCATAACCTCTTGGATCTTGCTACCATCCAAAATGCTATAGCCGGGTTAAGAGATTTAGTCCTATTATATCATTTATATATAGGACTAATCCAAATTCCGGGGGTGTCACAGCCGCGGCCTCCAAAAATTCCTAGCTTCCTTCACAAGATGCAGCACAGGAAGATGATCAAGTTCACTTAAGGGATCAGAGGCTGAGTAGCTTGGGAAAAAGGAGAAAAAGCCCAAAGAACAAGGCCTATTTATATGCCTCACCCAAAAAGCCCGAAAAAGTCCAAGCATTGGGCTTTTGGGCCCAACTTCCGGGCGCCCGCAGGATTTCGGGCTGCTACAGTGTTGGGCCGGCCCAACACTGTGCAAGCCCGAATCGCTGAGGAGCCGCCACGTGTCCCCTCCGCGTCCCGCGCGCTCGGCGCATGCGCGCCCGCCAATCGCGGCGCGCCGCGTGGCCGCACGATCCACGGCGGGAACCATGGGCCGCGGTTCACGGCGGGCCGCCCGGGTCACTGCCCCCGCCAATGAGCGGGCGACACGTGGCCCGGCGGGGTCCACCGTGCGCCGCGCCCGGCGCAGTCCACGCGCTGTCGCGCGTGCGTTGACCCGCGAATCAACGCCTGCCACGTGGCACTCGCCCCCGTTGGCTGCTCCCGGTGCACGCCAAAATCTGTGGACCGCGCTGCCCGCCGCCGCGCACGCGCCTGCCCGCACCCTCGCCGCCGCGCTCCGCCGCTGCCCGTCGCCGCCGGCGCTGCCCCCCGGCCGCCGGAACAGTAACAATCGCCTCGAAATCCGTGTTTTGGCATCCGGGCTCCGAAAAATACAAGTAGTCCATTTTCATCGCTTTCGCGCGCTGAGTCCAAATCCGATGTCCGTTTTGTCAAATTCCACTTCTAAAATTTGTCGAAGGCATCCGGACAGGTATTCTTAATCCAAATTTCGCGCTCGGTTTAAATCTGAGGTCTGATTTGCGCGCAACCAACTCCAACACACATCATAGGCCTCCAGAAGCCACAATTTACACTGCAAAAGTTCTGCGGAGATCCGGGTCATCACAGTGAGCCTGTACACTGTTGTTTTATTATTTTTAGTTTACCTCCCCGTGTGGGTTCTTAGATGTTGTATCAGAGGATGATGTATGTTGATTATTTTAGGGAGATGGATATTGTATCCTTATTTTCAGTTGTATAGTGGTTGGATTTTAGTTTTACAGCAGTTTACTTTCCAGCTCTGATATCTGTTTATGTAGAGTATCGGGACTTCGGATAGTGCACCGACCTCGCAAGATGGCGTGGTGCGGAGAAATCGCCTTGGGCGTGTTCCATATGTGTTTACAGATGATTTCGGGTTGATTCGGATCAACGCGGAAGCCCCAGCTGGAATCGGAGTTTTCCGGGCATTGTGCGCCGTTAGAGGACTGGTTTGCTAGAGCCTCGACTCCACAGTTGTATGCAAAAAAAATAGAAAATGGTAGGAACATGTGTATTTTCAGATTACATTGGAGTTCGGGAGATTTCGGACCGGTGCGGAGGCCCCGAAGGCGAAAAGTGAGTTGGAGCGACGATTAATGGAATCGGTTTTTGGATTGAGCACACCGACTCCATAGTTGAGCTTTTTGAGGGGAAAAAGCTTTGAACATGTGTATTTTCAGATTACAGCGGAGTTCGGGAGGTTCCGGACTGATGCGGAGGCCCCGAGGGCGAAAAGTGAGTTGGAGTTGGCTTAAAATGGATTAATTAATTAATTAATTAAATTGGTTAATTAGCCTGAGAGAAGGAATTAGAAAAAAATGAGAATGATGTGAGAAAGGGAGTTGGATAGATGTTGGTGTTGGTGTTGGAGAGTGTCTTGGGTTTCCTTTTTTCACCATGCACCATGCACCATGCACCAAGTCCCTTAATTAGCCACCTTAATTATTGCCACGTCATCTTCTTCTTCTCTGCCTCAAACAGAGGAATTGGACTTCAAACAGAGGAATGCAAGAATGGAGAAGAAGGAGAAGAAGAAGAGGAATTGAGGGAAATTAAAAGATGGAAATGAGAGAGGTGATGGTGTGCTTGTAGTGTGGACCTTCCGTCGGAAGCCGAGCGGAGCACGCGCGCGTCGAGCCTCATGAAGGTGCAATGCAGTTTTTCTAGTGAGAGAGAGAGAAAGCTTGGTTGATGGATTTGAGTGGGTTTTGGTGTTGTTGTTGGTGGTGTGGACTTGATCTTGCTGTCCATGGGTGGAGAGTGGCGCGCATGGGCGCCGCGCAGCATGGGCGTGGGCGCCGCGCAGCATGCGGGCGCGCGGAGCGGGTGCGCACGCGCGCCGCGGGCCAGGGCGCCGCGCGGCAGGCGCAAGGGCACCGCGCGGATGAGGCCTGGGCGCCGCGCGTGCGGAGGCTGAGCGGGCGCGCGGGTTTGGCTTGGAGTTCCGGAACCAATTGAGGTGGGGTTCCGGAACAGGCCTTTGGGTACCGATACTACATGGAGAGTACCGGTACCCCATTGTGCTGAATACATATTTTGGTGGCTTAAGCAGGGTCAGTTTGGTCTTTTCCTTCTCGAACCTTCCTTTAGACCTGTGGACCCTCTCTTCTCTATTTATATGGACCCCTCCTCCTCTCTTCTCAGCTTGAATCAGAGAAAGAAAAGAGAGAAAAAAAAGATGAAAGAAAACAAGGAAAAAAAAGAGAAGAAGAGAAAGAGAGTGAGAGATGTTGTGAGGAGGTGCTGCTTGAGAGGTCTTGCGGCTTGGAGCTGAGCGGGGCCGCGCGCGCGTCGGCCGCACGTGAGAGGTAAGTGACAGTTGTTTTCCTAAATGGATTAAGATTTTCCTTAGATGGATTTTATGGATTTTTTAGCTTGGATATCGTTGTGTTGCTTCTCTTTTGTGCGGTTTGAGCTGAGCTTGTGGTTTTGCACTGCGTGGAGCCGAGGCGCGGGCATGGGTGCGCGCGTGCTGTGTGGTGACTGTGGAGTGAGCCGAAGCGCGCCGGATATTTGTAGAGGACCCGAGGGATATGTTCGAGCTTCCGGGGAATTTTCCAGGATTCGCTACAGTGTTCGCGCGCGCGCGGTGCGGTTTTTGTTTTTCCGGCAGATTCGAGGCTGCGAGCGGTTCAGCGCTTCACCGACTTCAGCGATTTCCTGCGGAATGCATTTGAGGTGGGTTGGAAATTCTTCAAGATGTATGGAATGCCCTCTAAAGCTTCTATATGCATGTTGAGCATGTATAGTTACCTATTTTTATATTTGATAAATCTGATAGTTGCCTAGAAAATTCCAGAAAATTTACTAGAACCCCAGATTATTTTTAGTGTACTCCTGGTACAGTATGACATTAGATTGCATGATTAGAGAGCATTACTTTTGCACCGAGATCATTTTAAAAATCATGAAACCCGTTTTAAGAAAAAAATCGGCTTTTTAAAAGTGGTTTTTAAACTGCGAGATTGCCAGTGAGATGACAGGGTCCCAGGGTGCATGTAACCTCGTGCCTGGGGGCCGAGGGGATTTTATTTGACTTATGGATGTTTTTACTAGTGTCTCGGGGGTTGGTGAGGGCATATTAGATCGAGTCGTGGAAGGTTTCCCGACTGAGTTGTGCTTTTTGAGCATTGAGTTTCTGATCTGTTTGATCGTGGATCATAGCGTGCATGTGCTGCTTGTTGACACAGATGAGTCAGTAGAGAGCCTTCACTTGGGCTAGGTTCTTTTATGTATTAGACATCCCACACTTTGCATCTTTCCTGGACATAGTGTTGCCTCGCCCGGGTAGTGGGCCGAGGGGTCAGGTTTCTGTGGGACATTGTTGCACTCGTGCCTGGGGGCTGAGTGGAGTCTGGTAGCTGAGTTTAGATTGTGCTAGTGTCGTGGGGAGCCGTTTGGGTAGACGGTGGTCCCGGGCCGTCGAGTATCTTCCGGTCAGTGTTGTTGGGAACCGTTGGGGTTGACGGTGGTCCCGGGTCGTTGTGTGTTGTCCGACCAGTTTTATTAGCCCTGAGTTGTGGGTCGATCCAGGCTGTGGAGTATCTCCAGCCAGTGTGTTTTGTGCCACGAGTTGGTAGAGTTTGCTAGTGTCTTGAGATTCGAAAGAGCTGATCAGCTGAGTCGTCGAGAGTACTCCGACCGTTGTGCCAGATGTGTCACGCCCCGGGTGTAAACCAGAACCCGGGCTCGTCCACAGATCCGCCGTGTACACGGAATTTTCCGTGTACACGAAGCGCTGGTAACCTGCTCAGATATAAAGATGTAATAATAGAGCATAAAACAGAGCTAAACTAGAACTAATACATCTCAGACAAATGCTGGAAATAAAAGTACAACATATCTCTCATAAATATACATGTGTCTCTCCCAGCTCACGAAATAAATACAACCAGCTGGCCGAAGCCAGACCCAAAATAAAGAAAAATACAACCGTCTGAGTGTACAGGGGGATACATCAAAACTACAAAACTCGAGATCGGGGAAGTAGCTATCTAATCAGCGATCCTCTTACCTCGATCCTGGGAAGAGGGTCCCGCAACTCCAGCAGAGGACTCTGCAAAACAAAGGGGAAAAGAAAAGGGGAAAACAGTGGGGGGTGAGAACTACTATAAAAATAGTAGCCTCCCCTAGTGGGTAGACCTCATGTAGAGTTATTATGGATCCACAAGGATCTAAATAGGTACTATCAAACAACTAGAGGGGGGGTGAATAGGTGTAATACTTAAAAACTCAATCTCAGTGCAAAATAAAAACCAATGCGGAAAATAAAAACAGCACACCGAGATTTACGTGGAAACTCCAATCCAGGAGAAAAACCACGGGACCAACACGCAATAACAATCCACTAAGAATAGAAGAATAACAAGGTGATTACCGACTCCACGGACTCAACCCCTCCTTCAGCTTCTTCGGACCTTGCGCTGACCGGTTGGATATCCGCGCAATAACAATCCCTAAGAAAAGAAGAATAACAAGGTGATTACCGTCTCCGCGGATTTAACCCCTCCTTCAATTTCTTGGACCTCGCGCTCCACCGTTTTGCCCGTCCACTGCTCACGTTCGAATCCACGAACGCACGCTTCGAATCCACGAAACGCCTTTAGCACACCGAATCCACGATGCCACGTCGAATCCACGACGCAAACTCAGTCGATAAGAATATTGACTTCGATGGTGATCCTTTGCTTAGATTATCAATGAAGAACCGTAGAAGAAATCTCTAAGCAAAGATTAGATCAATTCGACAAAAGATATGTTCTTGAAAGAACCATCGAATTGACCTAAAAGAGGCTATAAAGAAGAACGATGAAAACCTAGCCTCTAGGGTTGCTCTCAAGAGTTTTATAAAAAGATCGGCCGTAGCTCCCCCGTTTTTGAGAAACCCTAAGTGTCTATTTATAGTTTAGAAACCTTTGGAAAGAGATAAGAATCAAAAACTTACCTTATCTGGAAATTTTCAGGACGACGATCCGGATCGGATTTACTGCGATCCGGATCGTCGTAACGAGATTGACGATTCCAGAAAACCAAGGGTTCGGGATCCGGATCGCATTGCCCGATCCGGATCGTTCATACAAATCAGAAAACTTAACATTCGGGATCCGGATCGGAAATTGCAAGGATCCGGATCGAAGTCTTGTATGAAGCAACAACCTTCGGGATCCGGATCGTTGGCTCTGATCCGGATCCTGAACAAGTCCGAACACCAGTTTTTGATTATTATGCAATTAAAAGTTTATCCAAGTGTTTCTACACTATAAGAAAGTATTCGGATCACCACAAATATTTAGTTAAACATACCTGATCCTCTTGAATACTTTCTTCTTGAGATTGATGTAACTGATCCACAATTCTTCAACTTCAATCTTCAAGACTCAAGACACTGAGTGTCAACTTGAGCTTTTGTTGAATCTTCTCTAAGTCCTTGAATGCTGATTGACAATTTGATCACTTCAAGACTCCGACTCAACTGACTTGACTCACGAAATATGCCAACACCAAAAATGTCGTAACACCTCAAACTCAGACATGCCCACTAGGACTACCAGAGGCGAAAATAAAACAAAGGTGGTAAGCTATAAGTAAAACTACTGATGAAGAAGCTACCACTATGCCTCTAAAATGCCAGGCTAAAAGAATAGCTAAGTATGTGCATCAGAATATAAATGCCTGCCTGACTAAAACCCAATCTGTACACCAGTGACCACTGGTACTGCCTGCTATGCCTGCCAAATCGGGTATGCCAGCCTACGCATAACACCGATAGGGGATAGGAGTCTCAAGGACTCAAAGTCTGTATATCGCGCACTCCGGAGTGGCACTCGAGGGGAGCGACCCACACGAGTAAAATGCCTGAGTAATAAGTATCATAGAAGAATAAGTCTGCAGGACTGGATCACGACACTGATCTAAGTGGAAAAGAACCGTCCACTAAAAGAAGCCCAAATCCTCACCCCGATCTGATGCAATAACAACTATCCGGTCAACCGCCCAAAATCCGCGGTTGCCGCAATACCCTGCCATCACAGCCTGCCTGTCCCAATTCCCAAATGTCTGACTACACTATCCCAGCCCCTGCTCGACCCCGAGCGTACTATCCCCTAAGTCTAGATAACTTGAGAAAAATAAAAACATGGTTTCTCCTAAGTCAGTTCCAGCATGATAGTGTAGCAGAAAAAGGTGGCCTAACTAGGTGACCATACACGCATGCAAAAGTCCTTTACTTAATAAAAATATCTCAGATATTCCAATTCTTACAAGAATTAAAGTATGCTATGTTACGGAATTTGAGTTGGCGTATTTCGTGAATTCGGTTAAGTCTTGAAGATTGAAGGTAAAGGAAGTTGGATCATATAACTCAATCTCAAGAAAGAAGAATTCAAAAGGATCAGGTATGTTTAACTTAATATCTTTGGTGATCCGAATACTTCTTATAGCGTAGAAACACTTGGATGGATTTGTTATTGCATAAATATCAAAAACTGGACATGGAACATGTTCAGGATCCGGATCAGATTGTTCAATCCGGATCCCGAAGGTGGTTCGTTCATACACCAGTTCAATCCGGATTGTAGCTTCCCTTGATCCGGATCCCGAACATTGAGTTTACCATTTTCCTTGAACGATCCGGATCAGGCTTCGCAATCCGGATCCCGAACGTTCATGTTTGGTGAACTGTATGAACGATCCGGATCAAGCACTTCGATTCGGATCCCGAACCTTCGTTTTTCTGGAAATTGTTTTTCTCGCTACCGCAATCCGGATCGCCGATCTCCGATCCGAATCGTCGTCATGTAAAAACTCCAGAAAAGGTTAGTTTTTGATCCTTATCTTCTTCCAAGGGTTTCTAACCTATAAATAGACCCTATGATTCTTTTTCTAGGGTAAGTCCACAGAATAGAAAAAGTAGCCGTCATCTTTTATACGGACTCAGATCCACATATAGAGAAGAAAGGAAATCATAGATTCTATCTTATGTTTCTTCATCTATATTGATTGATTTGATTCTAGGTTTTCATACTCACATTTTGAGTTGAATCAAATCAATGAATACTTAGATGGTATTTCCTATCTATCTTTGATCTAAGTATTCGGCGGATCATCACCACCCAAAAAACAACGATTTACCCCAAAATCGGCGCGTGGACTCGCGTGGCCTTGTGGATTCAAGGTGCAACCGCTCTCGTGGATTCGGAGCGAGGTACGTTCGTGGATTCGAAGCGTACTACTGGGTGAAGACCGTGGATTCGGTCGGACGTCGTGGACTCGACGTTGGACGCCGTGGATTCGGCGTTGGACGCACATCGTGGATTCGAGAAGCGTCTGGAGCGAGCGGAGAAGATCAACTAGGAGCGTATGGAAAAGGTTGAGTCGTCTGTGAGTACGGTATATCACCTTGTACGTGTTTAATTCTAGTGGATTTCATCGTGTTATCGGTCCCGTGGTTTTTTACTCCGGTTTAGAGTTTTCCACGTAAAAATCTCTGCGTGTTATTTATTTTTCCGCATTGGGTTTTTATATCGCAAAGATTTTTGAGTGTTTATGGTTTACACCTATTCACCCCCCCTCTAGGTGTTTTTTTCCCCTATTTAGATCCTATTATACATATAACCCAACAAGTGGTATCAGAGCGGGAATAGGGTTGTAAACAATGGTTGAAGGTGGAAACATCAACAGACCCCCGTTCTTCGATGGAACAAATTATGCGTACTGGAAAGTACGGATGAAAGCCTTTTTAATTTCCATCAACGAACGGGTGTGGCAATCAATTGAATTAGGATGGTCTAATCCAACTGAATTTATTGGTGATGTTCGCACCATCAAACCTAGGTCGAAATGGACCAAGGAAGAGATTGATATATCTTCTTACAATGGCAAGGGAATAAATGCTTTATTTAATGCCTTATCACAAACAGAGTTCTCTCGCGTGTCGGCATGTGAGACTGCGAAAGAAATCTGGGATGTTCTTCAAGTTACGCATGAGGGAACTAACCTTGTGAAGATTCAGACACTGCAAATGCTTACGAGCAAGTTTGACTCTATTTTCATGGCAGAAAATGAATCGTTCACTGACTATTACACACGATTGCAAGACATCGTAAACTCATGTGCTAACTTGGGAGAGAAGATTCCAGAATTTAAAATTGTAAGAAAGATCTTAAGAACTCTTCCTGAAAGTTTTCGTTCCAAGGTTACAGCCATTGAAACTATTAAACACCCGGACGAAATCCGTGTAGAAGAATTAGTTGGTTCTTTACAAACTTATGAAATGACATTTCCTACTAACTATTCTTCGGGAAAGGCATCCTCTTCTATGTCTTCAGGTTATGCTTTGAAAACAACAAAAGAAGAAGACGCGGATTCATCCTCCTCAGGCGATGACGAGAATTTATCTATGGAGGACTTTGAGAAGCAGCTCGCTCTCTTGACAAGGAAGTTTCGCCGAAATTTTCGAAGGGGTAATTCAAGCAAAACTCCATCCTTCGGAAAGGGGAAGAAAGGCAAGGGTTCTTCAAGTTACAAGTCAAGAAAGCAAGAGGATTTTTCTAAGGATAAGAAAAGCACAGAAGGACAAGTCCAATGCTTCAAGTGCCGAGGGTACGGCCATATCTCAACGGAATGTCCAACTAAGAATTCGTCTAAGAAGAAGGCGATGCAAGCCGTCACTTGGGATGACACCTCATCGTCAAATGAGTCATCATCAAGTGATGAAGAAGACAACGCAACTGCGTCCCACGCGTCCACATCTTCACCCTTCATGTGCTTAATGGCAAGTACATCCGACTCATTGTCCAACTCCACTGTTGAAAAGAATGCAACGGACAATGAATCGGATGATTCGGAAGGTGAAGATTTTGCTCTAGCCTACCACAGACTTTTACGGGATTCAAAGAAACTGGCTAAGCAAAACAAGGGGTTGAGAGGGAGATTGCAGGATCTCGAAGAAGAAGTAAAAAGGGTAACTTCTCTCTCGACCGATCTTGAAGTGGAAAGGGATAATCTGATAAAAGCAAATGTTTCCCTTCAAGACTCCAATGAGCAATTCGAGAAGAATTATATAGATATGGTTAACAAAGCGAATTATTTCTTGAAGCTCAACGGCAAGGCTCGACAGGAAAAATTGGAAATGACAGAGACCATTCTCCAACTCAAGGATGACTTGCAGCGATTTTCATCAGGAAGGAGTAAGTTGGATAAGCTTCTTGGTCTTGGTCAATCAAACAAGTTCGGCCTCGGATACAATCGAACTGAAGACAATTTTAGTTCGGTTGGGACAGTCTTTGTGCCTCAGTCGGTATCTCCTCCTCCGACACCGGAATTCACGACAACCAATGACAACAAGCCTACTTCACCCTCCTCGGAATCGTCAAGCACTAAGGTATGTTTTCGTTGTAATTTTGCAGGGCACACTGAAAGAAATTGCAAGATTAGAGCTCAAAGATCAAATCAATCACATCTTGCAACTGCTACCAATGAGTTCACTCCCCACAAATCAAAGAAGGACTTTTCAAAAGAAAAGAACATTGGTAGTACTTCAAACAAGACGATGACAAAAGAAAAAGATCAATCATACAAGACGTCTTCATCAAGAAAAATTTCTCAAACATTGCCAACATACTCTAAAACTCAAAAGGTTTGGGTATGCAAAGGTGAAATCTTTCCTTGTCTTTAATCTTTCTACGATTAAATGTTGTGTAGTTTATGTAGACTATTTTTCTTTCTTTGGGCCGACCCGTCAACCATCCTTGGGAGGTAAATGGTATATTTTCTTATTGGTTGATGATTTCTCTCGGTATTCATGGGTAGCATTTTTAAAAGAGAAAGCTGATACTTTTGATTCTTTTCACGAGATTTGCCTTCGTATTATGATTGAAAAGAATGAAAAGATCATTCATGTTAGAAGTGATAGAGGTGGAGAATTCATAAATTCTAAATTCATTGACTTTTGCACTTCCAACGGCATTAAGCATGAATTCTCAGCACCCTATACACCTCAACAGAATGGTGTTGTCGAGCGCAAAAACAGGGTTGTTCAAGAGATGGCACGTGTTATGCTTCACAGCCGGAATTTACCGCTACATTTTTGGGCTGAAGCTGTGAACACTGCAATCTATGTTATTAATCGAGTTTATTTACGCCCGGGAACGTTAAATACACCATATGAACTATGGTGTGGTAGAAAACCCAACATCAAATATTTTCGCATCTTCGGGAGTCGGTGTTACATTTTACGTGACCGTGAAAATCTTGGAAAGTTTGACTCTCGAAGTGACGAAGGGATTTTCTTGGGGTATTCTACGAATAGTAGAGCATATCGGGTATTTAACTTGGAATCTAAGACGATCGTAGAATCTATAAATGTTAAAGTAGATGAAGCTTTCCACTTTGCATCTGATAAATCTACCCCTGATATCTCTCTTGATGATGATACTCCTGTAAGTGCATCTTCTCATGATAATACTTCCAATATTAATGATGCATCTAATGGTTCTTCAAGTTTATCTGATGTGCAGGAATCATCTCATGTACCCCCGAGTACTCCATTACAACAAACGTTACGCATCTCCAAGGATCATCCTGAATCAAACATCATTGGAGACCCACAAGAAGGAGTCAAAACTCGGAGACAGTTGGTTTGTGGATTCGCATGTTATGTTTCCACAATCGAACCAAAGAACGTAGATGAAGCTCTTCAGGATGACTACTGGATTGAAGCAATGCAGGAAGAGCTCCATCAGTTTGAACGCAACAAAGTCTGGGAATTAACGACGCCTCCGAAGCAACACAATGTGATTGGTACTAAATGGATTTTCAAGAACAAGAAAAATGAGGATGGTACCATCATCAGGAACAAAGCACGTTTAGTTGCTCAAGGCTACTCTCAAATAGAAGGTATAGACTTTGATGAAATGTTCGCCCCTGTAGCTAGACTCGAGTCCATTCGTATCTTATTCGCTATTGCTTGTCACTTTAAAATAAAACTCTTTCAAATGGACGTTAAGAGCGCGTTTTTAAATGGGTTTTTAAATGAGGAAGTTTATGTGGCTCAACCGAAAGGTTTTGTAGACTGTAAACTATCTAACCATGTTTTTCGTTTGAAAAAGGCTCTTTACGGTTTAAAACAAGCACCGCGAGCATGGTACGAAAGGTTGACAAAGCACCTTTTGGAGAAGGGCTATACTCGAGGGGGAGCAGATCGGACTCTCTTTGTGAAGCATTATCAAAATAACTTCATTGTTGCACAAATCTATGTCGATGACATTGTGTTTGGAGCAACAAAGGATAATGATGCTTCTAAATTCGCAGAAACCATGGAAAGCGAATTTGAGATGTCTATGATGGGCGAACTGACATACTTTCTTGGATTGCAAGTGAAACAAAATGATGAAGGCATCCATCTGTGTCAATCCAAGTACGCAAAGGAGTTGGTAAAGAAATTCGGATTAGAAGATTCTAAAGATTTTCCTACTCCTATGGGAACTAGCAATAAGGGATTAGGAAGTGAATCTCTTAGTGATAATGTAGACGAGAAACTCTATCGCAGCATGATTGGAAGTCTACTTTACCTCACAGCTAGTCGCCCGGATATATCCTTTAGTGTTGGGATTTGCGCGAGATATCAATCAGCACCAAAGGAGGTTCACCTGAAAGCGGTGAAACGGATCATCCGGTACGTCAAAGGAACTGTAAACTTCGGAATTTGGTATCCTATGGGAACAAGTTTAGATATTATTGGATACTCAGATGCCGATTGGGCAGGATCTGGGGATGATCGGAAAAGTACGAGTGGTGCATGTTTTCATCTTGGCCATTGTCTTGTTGCATGGCATAGTAAAAAGCAAAACTGCATTGCACTCTCGACTGCCGAAGCGGAATACATCTCAGCGGGTAGTTGTTCAACTCAACTTATTTGGATGAAAAGCGTGTTGAGCGACTTCCGGATTTCAGCAACTTCGGTAACTGTTTTATGTGACAACACAAGTGCTATAAACATTTCAAAAAATCCTGTGTTGCACTCTAGAACAAAACACATTGAACTTAGATATCATTTTCTTAGAGAGCTAGTTGAATCAAATATTCTTCAAATTTCCTACATTTCAACTGAAGATCAATTAGCTGACATTTTAACAAAACCTTTGGATCAAAAACGTTTTATTCATTTGCGTAAAGCAATTGGAATGCTTTCCTTGAAATAACCTCTTTTTGAAACTCTTGTTTAGGTTAGGTTTTGTTTTTTGTGTTTTTGTTCATTATCTATGCGTAGACATAGAATATTAATTGAGTATTAGTTTTATTGACTTTAACTGCATCCTTTTATATATTTAGAAATCTATTATGCCTTAGATATCATAATATTTCATTTGATGCAATGATCATTTATGTCAATTAACTCATCTTTGTTTTGATCAAAGTCAATTTCTCTCTCGATGATCTCTTGGTATAGTTTTTATCTTATTTGACTGTTTAGTCGAGTATGAAATCGAGATCAATATTTGGCTAAATACTTTATATCTTAGATAATTGATAGCCAATTGAGGGGGAGTCAAAGAAAAAGTATTATGCTCAAAAGATGTGGAAAGAGTTACATCCCAATGAGGAGTGTGAAAACTACCACCATATGGAGGAAAGAGCTACCACCTCGGTCGTCCGAGTATTGTGTGCAGCTACCACATGTATACCAAGCAAGGTTTTTCAAGTTTGATTAATTAAAATGCATGTTGAAATACTTGACTCTGTCAAAATTTCAAGGTTGGTATAAGGTGGGATTTTTAATGAAAGATGCTCAAAGAGCCACTCTCTTCAATAAATTGACTAGATATATTATCTAATTTATCTGGGATGTTAGACATCTATTGATCTTTGTATTTCATTTTCTTTACCGAATTGATGATTTGATAAAGACATTACTCATAAGATCAAGTTAGATGTAATTGAAGTTGTTCAACTTTAAGGGATTTAATTTTTATAAATTTTCGTTTCATTTGTTGGATGTTATTGATAGATTTGGTATAATCTATTTCTTGTTGTATGAAACGATGATTTTCGTTTAAAGTTGATACACAAAAGTGCTTACAATCTTTTTCTGGTTTTTCTAGAATTTCTCTGAAATTTTCTAAAGAAAAAGTTGGAGCCGATCCGGATTGGACCTGCCGATCCGGATCCCGAACGCAGATATTCTTCTGCGGGCAGACGATCCGGATTGGACCTGCCGATCCGGATCCCGAACGCAGTTTTTCACTGCGGGTAGCCGATCCGGATCGCAATCACGAACTGATCCGGATCGCGGCTAGGGTTTTATATAGAACAAAAGGGTTTGATTTCTTTTACTCCAATCTTTTGTTCCAAAGTTTCCAGAGCTTCTCTCTCTAGATTTCATCCATCTTGGAAGCTTTCAAACTCAAGTTCTTCAATTCCAAGTAAGTTTTATTGATCAAAATCTCGGTTTTTCATAGTTTTTCTTATTCCTCCTCAAAACGTGATGAATTTCTTGTATCAATTTCATTTGTGGATGGTTTTTGATCAAATTTCTTTTGAAATAAGAACTCTGGGTAGATTAGTTTTGATTATATGCTAGGTATTCTCAAGATAAACGGATTTTTGGTCTTCGATTTCAAAATTTCGGTTTTAGGGCATATAATGGGAATTTTCCAAAATCATGCAATTGATCTATTTTTAAATTTCCTTTTGCAAAACTAATTTGATTCTTAGTCTCTCTACACGATAATGATTGCTTGGGTACAATTTTTCTAATTTTTGAAAACTTACAAAATTTTCGTGTTCTTGAGTTGCTCTTCACAGGATTTCAATCCTCTTAAGGCACGCACAACTATGGAATTCTCATGGATCATCTTGCTGTTAGTCACAATGGTGCATACTCGAGCAACCAATAAACTGAAAAGAGCCAAGAAACTTCAACGAAAAGGTGAATTTGATCTGATTAGTGACTCAAAAACTGAAGCAAATAATGATGAAGTAGACTGGGACGTGTTATTGGATGATGATGAATCAATGCCCGTTAAACCTGAACAAGAGCCTTCCAATGGATCAAAAGGAAAGGCACCCATTAACACAGGAAAAGCACCTATGACGTCACCGACTGTCTCGGTAAAAAGGAAACGACTTGCTCGACGCTTTGGACAAGCACGAGAGGCTAATGCTAGCAAGCCAATGGTTCCTGACTCCCCGCCTCGGGTGGAAGGAGTGTTCGTCAGCATTGATCGCCTTCGAGCTTTTGAACATCGTGAATGTATCGGTGAACGACATGTCAACATTGAAGCTCTCCGAAATCACTCAGCAGAGTTTGGAACTTTAATTGAGCAAGCTAATCTCATCCAAGTCTGCCAATTCCCTGAATTACTTGGGTATTGCTTGTATCGTGTGAGAACCTTCTACACGAATGCAAGGCATCTTCAAGAAGATGAACGTGGCTCAATGCATTTCTTTACAAATATCCAAGGGATGAAACTTAAATCACTCCGCAATTAATCGGCGAGTCCTTGGAATGGAATCCAACACATCGGGGATCAACTATTTGACGGGAAGAAGTTTGACGAAATGCCTTGTGGCAAACCGTGATAGGAAAGATTTGTTTGAAGGAACTGAATCAGCTGATGGGAAAAAGTGTAAAATCCAAACATCTTCGACTGGAGTACCCGATTTCTTAATTTCATCACATGTTACAACATTCTTCCTAACATGCAGACCAAGTTAGTGAGATGGGATAGAATGCTGTTCTTATATCTCATAGGTCATCCCTCTGAGGCTTTGTAGGATTGAACATGAACATCCCCTACATAATTTGGAATAGAATGTCAAGATATGTTGTGCATCCTCATCCTTCGGAGGGACTTCCATTTCCATTAATCATCATGAGGATCTTGCAAAAGTTTGAAATTGATATAAGCTCGACATCATATCAACACTGTTGGGGGATGATAGATGAGTCAACGATTGTGAAGTCACTTCACAAATTACCACATGTTACTCCGACACCCTCCACTGGAAAGAAACCTGTGTCGGTACGTCTGCATCACCATCACAACCAGCACCCACACCAGCGGATGACGCATCAGTCTCATCCATCTACAAAGAACAACAACGATTATCTTTTGAGCAGGAACAGATTTCGAAGGCACAGACGAGAATTTCCAATGAGCTGGAGCTCATCACGACAGCTCATATTACCATAACTAAGAAGGTCAATTCAATGAACAAGCTGGTGAAAAAAGATGTTCTCTAAGATGGGGCTGCACGAGCTCTGAAGACTCTGAATCTGATGACTGATTCCTTCCTTTTATTCTTTTTCTTGTGCAGGAACTTCATTTTTTTTAACTTTCTTTTGTGCAGGTCTTTTACGTTTTAGTTTTTAGTTTTTAGTTCTCAAACTTGAACTGTTAACCATTCTCTCCATTTTGGTATTTTTTGGCTAATTTCTGTGACAAAAAGGGGGAGAGAGAAGTATAAACAATGATACTATGATACAATGGTTACTGAGAAAACTTGAAACTATAGAGGTAAGTATAACCTCAACTTGAAAGGTAAGTAGAACTTCAACTTTCGGTTTTCATTTGTGTTTGAATGCATGCCTCGACTAACTATTCGACTAACTTTTTGGGCATGTAATATAACTAACCAGTTGATGTTCACTAACATGACATTTGGTGATTGATTGCATAGAAGATACTGTTGGGGTTTTAACTATGATCAGTTTACATATCTGAATGTATAAATGTCATGGTAAGTATAAATGAGTATAAACTTCATCTCTGTATGTGGTTTTGAATGATATAAAATTTTGAGGTATCTAACGATTTCTTTTGTCAAGAATGATTTCTTTTGCAGAGAGTACAGATGTCTAAGTCTAGAGTCTGTTTTAGGAGTTTAACTCATGTATTTTATTTTGGATCTCCATTGTAAATTTTTGTTGTATGGTGATAGCAACAAATATCTTTTTGGAATTTTCTTGAGTGGATCTATGTTTTGTCACGAAACCGCCAAAGGGGGAGATTGTTACGGAATTTGAGTTGGCGTATTTCGTGAATTCGGTTAAGTCTTGAAGATTGAAGGTAAAGGAAGTTGGATCATATAACTCAATCTCAAGAAAGAAGAATTCAAAAGGATCAGGTATGTTTAACTTAATATCTTTGGTGATCCGAATACTTCTTATAGCGTAGAAACACTTGGATGGATTTGTTATTGCATAAATATCAAAAACTGGACATGGGACATGTTCAGGATCCGGATCAGATTGTTCAATCCGGATCCCGAAGGTGGTTCGTTCATACACCAGTTCAATCCGGATCGTAGCTTCCCTTGATCCGGATCCCGAACATTGAGTTTACCATTTTCCTTGAACGATCCGGATCAGGCTTCGCAATCCGGATCCCGAACGTTGATGTTTGGTGAACTGTATGAACGATCCGGATCAAGCACTTCGATCCGGATCCCGAACCTTCGTTTTTCTGGAAATTGTTTTTCTCGCTACTGCAATCCGGATCGCCGATCTCCGATCCGGATCGTCGTCATGTAAAAACTCCAGAAAAGGTTAGTTTTTGATCCTTATCTTCTTCCAAGGGTTTCTAACCTATAAATAGACCCTATGATTCTTTTTCTAGGGTAAGTCCACAGAATAGAAAAAGTAGCCGTCATCTTTTATACGGCTCAGATCCACATATAGAGAAGAAAGGAAATCATAGATTTATCTATGTTTCTTCATCTATATTGATTGATTTGATTCTAGGTTTTCATACTCACATTTTGAGTTGAATCAAATCAATGAATACTTAGATGGTATTTCCTATCTATCTTTGATCTAAGTATTCGGCGGATCATCACCACCCAAAAACAACGATTTACCCCAAAATCGGCGCGTGGACTCGCGTGGCCTTGTGGATTCAAGGTGCAACCGCTCTCGTGGATTCGGAGCGAGGTACGTTCGTGGATTCGAAGCGTGCTACTGGGTGAAGACCGTGGATTCGGTCGGACGTCGTGGACTCGACGTTGGACGCCGTGGATTCGGCGTTGGACGCACATCGTGGATTCGAGAAGCGTCTGGAGCGAGCGGAGAAGATCAACTAGGAGCGTATGGAAAAGGTTGAGTCGTCTGTGAGTACGGTATATCACCTTGTACGTGTTTAATTCTAGTGGATTTCACCGTGTTATCGGTCCCGTGGTTTTTTACTCCGGTTTGGAGTTTTCCACGTAAAAATCTCTGCGTGTTATTTATTTTTCCGCATTGGGTTTTATATCGCAAAGATTTTGAGTGTTTATGGTTTACACCTATTCACCCCCCTCTAGGTGTTTTTTCCCCTATTTAGATCCTATTATACATATAACCCAACATGCTATTGATTGAAGAACTGATATGCTAATTGCCACCCTAGTCTATAACGGCATAAGCCTCCCAACAACATGAACCTGATCTGGTTTTTTATTAGCAGCATTACCAAAAGGTTAAAAACACCTTATCTTTTGCAAGAAACAATAATTCACTAATATCTAGTCCTCCAAGATGCAAGGGCTAACAGCAACCCATAATTCATACAAGCATCTAGGTTCATCTCGCTGAGCGATACAACTATCAATCCGATATAGAAACGCTCTAGTGTCCTAGGGTAATCAAAATAGGAGGTGACAACGGTACCCACCTCGAGCGCTAAATCCTGGTCCAAAAAGTGAAGTTCCACGCTCGTCAAACAATCCCACAACACGCACAACGTTCCCTCAAAAGAACATAACAAATAAACATAAATGTTTCCTACAAAATCTCCCCAAATTACAAAACAGTCCCACAATTCTACCTTTTTCCACCTGCAGATCTACCCGAAAAATTTCAACAAAAATACTGTCACGATCCTCGCGACGAACACCGGTCGAACGAGTACCTTCACGTTTTCAAAACCGATTTTCCTACACTGAGATAACAACTTCTGCCGAGGGAAACACCTCGAAATAAACCGATCTCAAAAACTGTCGCACTATATCAACTGTAAACAGAGATTTTTTCACCTTCGAAATATTCAGAAATTCCCAAAATTTAAGGGTGTTCCTAGCGCTGTGTAGATGAAAAACGCCTCTTGGCACGCCTCGATCCGACGCCTGTGCGCAAAGATATAGCCAAACACCCGAGTGTTGACCAAAACTCCGTGGAAGAAAAATGGGTCACAAAGAACAGCTCGGAAACTCCAAGATCCCAACACGAAAGAAAAGGAAGCTCAAAAACACTGAAGTTGGAGCCCACCTTCGTGAGTCCCAACGTCGCAAGAATTGCCAAATCGGAGGTCGAGGTAAGCCGGG
>CM055067.1:38297354-38335332 GCA_029204045.2 Tillandsia leiboldiana | reverse complement strand
ATAACCCGGGCTCGTCCACAGATCCGCCGTGTACACGGAATTTTCCGTGTACACGAAGCGCTGTAACCTGCTCAGATATAAAGATGTAATAATAGAGCATAAACCGAGCTAAACTAGAACTAATACATCTCAGACAAATGCTGGAAATAAAAGTACAACATATCTCTCTAATATACATGTGTCTCTCCCAGCTCACGAAATAAATACAACCAGCTGGCCGAAGCCAGACCCAAAATAAAGAAAAATACAACGTCTGAGTGTACAGGGGGATACATCAAAACTACAAAACTCGAGATCTTCGGGGAGTAGCTATCTAATCAGCGATCCTCTTACTCGATCCTGGGAAGAGGGTCCCGCAACTCCAGCAGAGGACTCTGTCAAAACAAAGGGGAAAAGAAACGGGGAAAACAGTGGGGGGTGAGAACTACTATAAAAATAGTAGCCTCCCCTAGTGGGTAGACCAATGTAGAGTTATTATGGATCCACAAGGATCTAAATAGGTACTATCAAACAACTAGAGGGGGGGTGAATAGGTGTAATACTTAAAAACTCAATCTCAGTGCAAAATAAAAACCAATGCGGAAAATAAAAACAGCACACCGAGATTTACGTGGAAACTCCAATCCAGGAGAAAAACCACGGGACCAACACGCAATAACAATCCACTAAGAATAGAAGAATAACAAGGTGATTACCGACTCCACGGACTCAACCCCTCCTTCAGCTTCTTCGGACCTTGCGCTGACCGGTTGGATATCCACGCAATAACAATCCCTAAGAAAAGAAGAATAACAAGGTGATTACCGTCTCCACGGATTTAACCCCTCCTTCAATTTCTTGGACCTCGCGCTCCACCGTTTTTGCACGTCCACTGCTCACGTTCGAATCCACGAACGCACGCTTCGAATCCACGAAACGCCTTTAGCACACCGAATCCACGATGCCACGTCGAATCCACGACGCAAACTCAGTCGATAAGAATATTGACTTCGATGGTGATCCTTTGCTTAGATTATCATTGAAGAACCGTAGAAGAAATCTCTAAGCAAAGATTAGATCAATTCGACAAAAGATATGTTCTTGAAAGAACCATCGAATTGACCTAAAAGAGGCTATAAAGAAGAACGATGAAAACCTAGCCTCTAGGGTTGCTCTCAAGAGTTTTATAAAAAGATCGGCCGTAGCTCCCCGTTTTTGAGAAACCCTAAGTGTCTATTTATAGTTTAGAAACCTTTGGAAAGAGATAAGAATCAAAAACTTACCTTATCTGGAAATTTTCAGGACGGCGATCCGGATCGGATTTACTGCGATCCGGATCGTCGTAACGAGATTGACGATTCCAGAAAACCAAGGGTTCGGGATCCGGATCGCATTGCCCGATCCGGATCGTTCATACAAATCAGAAAACTTAACATTCGGGATCCGGATCGGAAATTGCAAGGATCCGGATCGAAGTCTTGTATGAAGCAACAACCTTCGGGATCCGGATCGTTGGCTCTGATCCGGATCCTGAACAAGTCCGAACACCAGTTTTTGATTATTATGCAATTAAAAGTTTATCCAAGTGTTTCTACACTATAAGAAAGTATTCGGATCACCACAAATTTAGTTAAACATACCTGATCCTCTTGAATACTTTCTTCTTGAGATTGATGTAACTGATCCACAATTCTTCAACTTCAATCTTCAAGACTCAAGACACTGAGTGTCAACTTGAGCTTTTGTTGAATCTTCTCTAAGTCTTTGAATGCTGATTGACAATTTGATCCCTTCAAGACTCCGACTCAACTGACTTGACTCACGAAATATGCCAACACCAAAAATGTCGTAACACCTCAAACTCAGACATGCCCACTAGGACTACCAGAGGCGAAAATAAAACAAAGGTGGTAAGCATAAGTAAAACTACTGATGAAGAAGCTACCACTATGCCTCTAAAATGCCAGGCTAAAAGAATAGCTAAGTATGTGCATCAGAATATAATGCCTGCCTGACTAAAACCCAATCTGTACACCAGTGACCACTGGTACTGCCTGCTATGCCTGCCAAATCGGGTATGCCAGCCTACGCATAACAACCGATAGGGGATAGGAGTCTCAAGGACTCAAAGTCTGTATATCGCGCACTCCGGAGTGGCACTCGAGGGGAGCGACCCACACGAGTAAAATGCCTGAGTAATAAGTATCATAGAAGAATAAGTCTGCAGGACTGGATCACGACACTGATCTAAGTGGAAAAGAACCGTCCACTAAAAGAAGCCCAAATCCTCACCCCGATCTGATGCAATAACAACTATCCGGTCAACCGCCCAAAATCCGCGGTTGCCGCAATACCCTGCCATCACAGCCTGCCTGTCCCAATTCCCAAATGTCTGACTACACTATCCCGCCCCTGCTCGACCCCGAGGTACTATCCCCTAAGTCTAGATAACTTGAGAAAATAAAAACATGGTTTCTCCTAAGTCAGTTCCAGCATGATAGTGTAGCAGAAAAAGGTGGCTAACTAGGTGACCATACACGCATGCAAAAGTCCTTTACTTAATAAAAATATCTCAGATATTCAATTCTTACAAGAATTAAAGTATGCTATGTTACGGAATTTGAGTTGGCGTATTTCGTGAATTCGGTTAAGTCTTGAAGATTGAAGGTAAAGAAGTTGGATCATATAACTCAATCTCAAGAAAGAAGAATTCAAAAGGATCAGGTATGTTTAACTTAATATCTTTGGTGATCCGAATACTTCTTATAGCGTAGAAACACTTGGATGGATTTGTTATTGCATAAATATCAAAAACTGGACATGGGACATGTTCAGGATCCGGATCAGATTGTTCAATCCGGATCCCGAAGGTGGTTCGTTCATACACCAGTTCAATCCGGATCGTAGCTTCCCTTGATCCGGATCCCGAACACTGAGTTTACCATTTTCCTTGAACGATCCGGATCAGGCTTCGCAATCCGGATCCCGAACGTTGATGTTTGGTGAACTGTATGAACGATCCGGATCAAGCACTTCGATCCGGATCCCGAACCTTCGTTTTTCTGGAATTGTTTTTCTCGCTACTGCAATCCGGATCGCCGATCTCCGATCCGGATCGTCGTCATGTAAAAACTCCAGAAAAGGTTAGTTTTTGATCCTTATCTTCTTCCAAGGGTTTCTAACCTATAAATAGACCCTATGATTCTTTTTCTAGGGTAATCCAAATAATAAAAAAAATAGCCGTCATCTTTTATACGGCCTAAGATCCACATATAGAGAAGAAAGGAAATCATAGATTTATCTATGTTTCTTCATCTATATTGATTGATTTGATTCTAGGTTTTCATACTCACATTTTGAGTTGAATCAAATCAATGAATACTTAGATGGTATTTCCGATCTATCTTTGATCTAAGTATTCGGCGGATCATCACCACCCAAAAAACAACGATTTACCCCAAAATCGGCGCGTGGACTCGCGTGGCCTTGTGGATTCAAGGTGCAACCGCTCTCGTGGATTCGGAGCGAGGTACGTTCGTGGATTCGAAGCGTGCTACTGGGTGAAGACCGTGGATTCGGTCGGACGTCGTGGACTCGACGTTGGACGCCGTGGATTCGGCGTTGGACGCAGATCGTGGATTCGAGAAGCGTCTGGAGCGAGCGGAGAAGATCAACTAGGAGCGTATGGAAAAGGTTGAGTCGTCTGTGAGTACGGTATATCACCTTGTACGTGTTTAATTCTAGTGGATTTCACCGTGTTATCGGTCCCGTGGTTTTTTACTCCGGTTTGGAGTTTTCCACGTAAAAATCTTGCGTGTTATTTATTTTTCCGCATTGGGTTTTATATCGCAAAGATTTTTGAGTGTTTATGGTTTACACCTATTCACCCCCCTCTAGGTGTTTTTTCCCCTATTTAGATCCTATTATTCATATAACCCAACAAGTGGTATCAGAGCGGGAATAGGGTTGTAAACAATGGTTGAAGGTGGAAACATCAACAGACCCCCGTTCTTCGATGGAACAAATTATGCGTACTGGAAAGTACGGATGAAAGCCTTTTTAATTTCCATCGACGAACGGGTGTGGCAATCAATTGAATTAGGATGGTCTAATCCAACTGAATTTATTGGTGATGTTCGCACCATCAAACCTAGGTCGAAATGGACCAAGGAAGAGATTGATATATCTTCTTACAATGGCAAGGGAATAAATGCTTTATTTAATGCCTTATCTCAAACTGAGTTCTCTCGCGTCTCGGCATGTGAGACTGCGAAAGAAATCTGGGATGTTCTTCAAGTTACACATGAGGGAACTAACCTTGTGAAGATTCAGAAACTGCAAATGCTTACGAGCAAGTTTGACTCTATTTTCATGGCAGAAAATGAATCTTTCACGGACTATTACACACGATTGCAAGACATCGTAAACTCATGTGCTAACTTGGGAGAGAAGATTCCAGAATTTAAAATTGTAAGAAAGATCTTAAGAACTCTTCCTGAAAGATTTCGTTCCAAGGTTACAGCCATTGAAACTATTAAACACCCGGACGAAATCCGTGTAGAAGAATTAGTTGGTTCTTTACAAACTTATGAAATGACATTTCCTACTAACTATTCTTCGGGAAAGGCATCCTCTTCTAAGTCTTCAGGTTATGCTTTGAAAACAACAAAAGAAGAAGACGCGGATTCATCCTCCTCAGGCGATGACGAGAATTTATCTATGGAGGACTTTGAGAAGCAGCTCGCTCTCTTGACAAGGAAGTTTCGCCGAAATTTTCGAAGGGGTAATTCAAGCAAAACTCCATCCTTCGGAAAGTGGAAGAAAGGCAAGGGTTCTTCAAGTTACAAGTCAAGAAAGCAAGAGGCTTTTCTAAGGATAAGAAAAGCACAGAAGGACAAGTCCAATGCTTCAAGTGCCGAGGGTACGGCCATATCTCAACGGAATGTCCAACTAAGAATCCGTCAAAGAAGAAGGCGATGCAAGCCGTCACTTGGGATGACACCTCATCGTCAAATGAGTCATCGTCAAGTGATGAAGAAGACAACGCAACTGCGTTCCACGCGTCCACATCTTCACCCTTCATGTGCTTAATGGCAAGTACATCCGAGTCATTGTCCAACTCCACTGTTGAAAAGAATGCAACGGACAATGAATCGGATGATTCGGAAGGTGAAGATTTTGCTCTAGCCTACCACAGACTTTTAGGGATTCAAAGAAACTGGCTAAGCAAAACAAGGGGTTGAGAGGGAGATTGCAGGATCTCGAAGAAGAAGTAAAAAGGGTAACTTCTCTCTCGACCGATCTTGAAGTGGAAAGGGATAATCTGATAAAAGCAAATGTTTCCCTTCAAGAGTCCAATGAGCAATTCGAGAAGAATTATATAGATATGGTGAACAAAGCGAATTACTTCTTGAAGCTCAACGGCGAGGCTCGACAGGAAAAATTGGAAATGACAGAGACCATTCTCCAACTCAAGGATGACTTACAGCGATTTTCATCAGGAAGGAGTAAGTTGGATAAGCTTCTTGGTCTTGGTCAATCAAACAGTTCGGCCTCGGATACATCGAACTGAAGACAATTTAGTTCGGTGGGACAGTCTTTGTGCTCAGTCGGTATCTCCTCCTCCGACACCGGAATTCACGACAACCAATGACAACAAGCCTACTTCACCCTCCTCGGAATCGTCAAGCAATAAGGTATGTTTTCGTTGTCATTTTGCAGGGCACCACTGAAAGAAAATTGCAAGATTAGAGCTCAAGATCAACATCAATCACATCTTGCAACTGGCTACCAATGAGTTCATCTCCCCACAAATCAAAGAAGGACTTTTCAAAAGAAAAGAACATTGGTAGTACTTCAAACAAGACGATGACAAAAGAAAAAGATCAATCATTACAAGGACGTCTTCATCAAGAAAAATTTCTCAACATTGCCAACATACTCTAAAATCAAAAGGTTTGGGTATGCAAAGGTGAAATCTTTCCTTGTCTTAAGCTTTCTACGATTAAATGTTAGTGTTAGTTTATGTAGACTATTTTTCTTTCTTTGGGCCGACCCGTCAACCATCCTTGGGAGGTAAATGGTATATTTTCTATTGGTTGATGATTTCTCTCGGTATTCATGGGTAGCATTTTTAAAGAGAAAGCTGATACTTTTGATTCTTTTCACGAGATTTGCCTTCGTATTATGATTGAAAAGAATGAAAGATCATTCATGTTAGAAGTGATAGAGGTGGAGAATTCATAAATTCTAAATTCATTGACTTTTGCACTTCCAACGGCATTAAGCATGAATTCTCCAGCACCCTATACACCTCAACAGAATGGTGTTGTCGAGCGCAAAAACAGGGTTGTCAAGAGATGGCACCGTGGTTATGCTTCACAGCCGGAATTTACCGCTACATTTTTGGGCTGAAGCTGTGAACACTGCAATCTATGTTATTAATCGAGTTTATTTACGCCCGGGAACGTTAAATACACCATATGAACTATGGTGTGGTAGAAAAACCCAACATCAAATATTTTCGCATCTTCGGGAGTCGGTTGTTACATTTATACTGTGACCGTGAAAATCTTGGAAAGTTTGACTCTCGAAGTGACGAAGGGATTTTCTTGGGGTATTCTACGAATAGTAGAGCATATCGGGTATTTAACTTGGAATCTAAGACGATCGTAGAATCTATAAATGTTAAAGTAGATGAAGCTTTCCACTTTGCATCTGATAAATCTACCCCCTGATATCTCTCTTGATGATGATACTCCTGTAAGTGCATCTCTCATGATAATACTTCCAATATTAATGATGCATCTAATGGTTCTTCAAGTTTATCTGATGTGCAGGAATCATCTCATGTACCCCCGAGTACTCCATTACAACAAACGTTACGCATCTCCAAGGATCATCCTGAATCAAACATCATTGGAGACCCACAAGAAGGAGTCAAAACTCGGGAGACAGTTGGTTTGTGGATTCGCATGTTATGTTTCCACAATCGAACCAAAGAACGTAGATGAAGCTCTTCAGGATGACTACTGGATTGAAGCAATGCAGGAAGAGCTCCATCAGTTTGAACGCAACAAAGTCTGGGAATTAACGACGCCTCCGAGCAACACCAATGTGATTGGTACTAAATGGATTTTCAAGAACAAGAAAAATGAGGATGGTACCATCATCAGGAACAAAGCACGTTTAGTTGCTCAAGGCTACTCTCAAATAGAAGGTATAGACTTTGATGAAATGTTCGCCCCTGTAGCTAGACTCGAGTCCATTCGTATCTTATTCGCTATTGCTTGTCACTTTAAAATAAAACTCTTTCAAATGGACGTTAAGAGCGCGTTTTTAAATGGGTTTTTAAATGAGGAAGTTTATGTGGCTCAACCGAAAGGTTTGTAGACTGTAAACTATCTAACCATGTTTTTCGTTTGAAAAAGGCTCTTTACGGTTTAAAACAAGCACCGCGAGCATGGTACGAAAGGTTGACAAAGCACCTTTTGGAGAAGGGCTATACTCGAGGGGGAGCAGATCGGACTCTCTTTGTGAAGCATTATCAAAATAACTTCATTGTTGCACAAATCTATGTCGATGACATTGTGTTTGGAGCAACAAAGGATAATGATGCTTCTAAATTCGCAGAAACCATGGAAAGCGAATTTGAGATGTCTATGATGGGCGAACTGACATACTTTCTTGGATTGCAAGTGAAACAAAATGATGAAGGCATCCATCTGTGTCAATCCAAGTACGCAAAGGAGTTGGTAAAGAAATTCGGATTAGAAGATTCTAAAGATTTTCCTACTCCTATGGGAACTAGCAATAAGGGATTAGGAAGTGAATCTCTTAGTGATAATGTAGACGAGAAACTCTATCGCAGCATGATTGGAAGTCTACTTTACCTCACAGCTAGTCGCCCGGATATATCCTTTAGTGTTGGGATTTGCGCGAGATATCAATCAGCACCAAAGGAGGTTCACCTGAAAGCGGTGAAACGGATCATCCGGTACGTCAAAGGAACTGTAAACTTCGGAATTTGGTATCCTATGGGAACAAGTTTAGATATTATTGGATACTCAGATGCCGATTGGGCAGGATCTGGGGATGATCGGAAAAGTACGAGTGGTGCATGTTTTCATCTTGGCCATTGTCTTGTTGCATGGCATAGTAAAAAGCAAAACTGCATTGCACTCTCGACTGCCGAAGCGGAATACATCTCAGCGGGTAGTTGTTCAACTCAACTTATTTGGATGAAAAGCGTGTTGAGCGACTTCCGGATTTCAGCAACTTCGGTAACTGTTTTATGTGACAACACAAGTGCTATAAACATTTCAAAAAATCCTGTGTTGCACTCTAGAACAAAACACATTGAACTTAGATATCATTTTCTTAGAGAGCTAGTTGAATCAAATATTCTTCAAATTTCCTACATTTCAACTGAAGATCAATTAGCTGACATTTTAACAAAACCTTTGGATCAAAAACGTTTTATTCATTTGCGTAAAGCAATTGGAATGCTTTCCTTGAAATAACCTCTTTTGAAACTCTTGTTTAGGTTAGGTTTTGTTTTTTGTGTTTTTGTTCATTATCTATGCGTAGACATAGAATATTAATTGAGTATTAGTTTTATTGACTTTAACTGCATCCTTTTATATATTTAGAAATCTATTATGCCTTAGATATCATAATATTTCATTTGATGCAATGATCATTTATGTCAATTAACTCATCTTTGTTTTGATCAAAGTCAATTTCTCTCTCGATGATCTCTTGGTATAGTTTTTATCTTATTTGACTGTTTAGTCGAGTATGAAATCGAGATCAATATTTGGCTAAATACTTTATATCTTAGATAATTGATAGCCAATTGAGGGGGAGTCAAAGAAAAAGTATTATGCTCAAAAGATGTGGAAAGAGTTACATCCCAATGAGGAGTGTGAAAACTACCACCATATGGAGGAAAGAGCTACCACCTCGGTCGTCCGAGTATTGTGTGCAGCTACCACATGTATACCAAGCAAGGTTTTTCAAGTTTGATTAATTAAAATGCATGTTGAAATACTTGACTCTGTCAAAATTTCAAGGTTGGTATAAGGTGGGATTTTTAATGAAAGATGCTCAAAGAGCCACTCTCTTCAATAAATTGACTAGATATATTATCTAATTTATCTGGGATGTTAGACATCTATTGATCTTTGTATTTCATTTTCTTTACCGAATTGATGATTTGATAAAGACATTACTCATAAGATCAAGTTAGATGTAATTGAAGTTGTTCAACTTTAAGGGATTTAATTTTTATAAATTTTCGTTTCATTTGTTGGATGTTATTGATAGATTTGGTATAATCTATTTCTTGTTGTATGAAACGATGATTTTCGTTTAAAGTTGATACACAAAAGTGCTTACAATCTTTTTCTGGTTTTTCTAGAATTTCTCTGAAATTTTCTAAAGAAAAAGTTGGAGCCGATCCGGATTGGACCTGCCGATCCGGATCCCGAACGCAGATATTCTTCTGCGGGCAGACGATCCGGATTGGACCTGCCGATCCGGATCCCGAACGCAGTTTTTCACTGCGGGTAGCCGATCCGGATCGCAATCACGAACTGATCCGGATCGCGGCTAGGGTTTTATATAGAACAAAAGGGTTTTGATTTCTTTTACTCCAATCTTTTGTTCCAAAGTTTCCAGAGCTTCTCTCTCTAGATTTCATCCATCTTGGAAGCTTTCAAACTCAAGTTCTTCAATTCCAAGTAAGTTTTATTGATCAAAATCTCGGTTTTTCATAGTTTTTCTTATTCCTCCTCAAAACGTGATGAATTTCTTGTATCAATTTCATTTGTGGATGGTTTTTGATCAAATTTCTTTTGAAATAAGAACTCTGGGTAGATTAGTTTTGATTATATGCTAGGTATTCTCAAGATAAACGGATTTTTGGTCTTCGATTTCAAAAATTTCGGTTTTAGGGCATATAATGGGAATTTTCCAAAATCATGCAATTGATCTATTTTTAAATTTCCTTTTGCAAAACTAATTTGATTCTTAGTCTCTCTACACGATAATGATTGCTTGGGTACAATTTTTCTAATTTTTGAAAACTTACAAAATTTTCGTGTTCTTGAGTTGCTCTTCACAGGATTTCAATCCTCTTAAGGCACGCACAACTATGGAATTCTCATGGATCATCTTGCTGTTAGTCACAATGGTGCATACTCGAGCAACCAATAAACTGAAAAGAGCCAAGAAACTTCAACGAAAAGGTGAATTTGATCTGATTAGTGACTCAAAAACTGAAGCAAATAATGATGAAGTAGACTGGGACGTGTTATTGGATGATGATGAATCAATGCCCGTTAAACCTGAACAAGAGCCTTCCAATGGATCAAAAGGAAAGGCACCCATTAACACAGGAAAAGCACCTATGACGTCACCGACTGTCTCGGTAAAAAGGAAACGACTTGCTCGACGCTTTGGACAAGCACGAGAGGCTAATGCTAGCAAGCCAATGGTTCCTGACTCCCCGCCTCGGGTGGAAGGAGTGTTCGTCAGCATTGATCGCCTTCGAGCTTTTGAACATCGTGAATGTATCGGTGAACGACATGTCAACATTGAAGCTCTCCGAAATCACTCAGCAGAGTTTGGAACTTTAATTGAGCAAGCTAATCTCATCCAAGTCTGCCAATTCCCTGAATTACTTGGGTATTGCTTGTATCGTGTGAGAACCTTCTACACGAATGCAAGGCATCTTCAAGAAGATGAACGTGGCTCAATGCATTTCTTTACAAATATCCAAGGGATGAAACTTAAAATCACTCCGCAATTAATCGGCGAAGTCCTTGGAATGGAATCCAACACATCGGGGATCAACTATTTGACGGGAAGAAGTTTGACGAATGCCTTGTGGCAAACCGTGATAGGAAAGATTTGTTTGGAAGGAACTGAATCAGCTGATGGGAAAAGTGTAAAATCCAAACATCTTCGACTGGAGTACCGATTTCTTAATTTCATCACATGTTACAACATTCTTCCTAACATGCAGACCAAGTTAGTGAGATGGGATAGAATGCTGTTCTTATATCTCATAGGTCATCCCTCTGAGGCTGTAGGATTGAACATGAACATCCCCTACATAATTTGGAATAGAATGTCAAGATATGTTGTGCATCCTCATCCTTCGGAGGGACTTCCATTTCCATTAATCATCATGAGGATCTTGCAAAAGTTTGAAATTGATATAAGCTCGACATCATATCAACACTGTTGGGGGATGATAGATGAGTCAACGATTGTGAAGTCACTTCACAAATTACCACATGTTACTCCGACACCCTCCACTGGAAAGAAACCTTGTGTCGGTACGTCTGCATCACCATCACAACCAGCACCCACACCAGCGGATGAAGCATCAGTCTCATCCATCTACAAAGAACAACAACGATTATCTTTTGAGCAGGAACAGATTTCGAAGGCACAGACGAGAATTTCCAATGAGCTGGAGCTCATCACGACAGCTCATATTACCATAACTAAGAAGGTCAATTCAATGAACAAGCTGGTGAAAAAGATGTTCTCTAAGATGGGCTGCACGAGCTCTGAAGACTCTGAATCTGATGACTGATTCCTTCCTTTTATTCTTTTTCTTGTGCAGGAACTTCATTTTTTTTAACTTTCTTTTGTGCAGGTCTTTTACGTTTTAGTTTTTAGTTTTTAGTTCTCAAACTTGAACTGTTAACCATTCTCTCCATTTTGGTATTTTTTGGCTAATTTCTGTGACAAAAAGGGGGAGAGAGAAGTATAAACAATGATACTATGATACAATGGTTACTGAGAAAACTTGAAACTATAGAGGTAAGTATAACCTCAACTTGAAAGGTAAGTAGAACTTCAACTTTCGGTTTTCATTTGTGTTTGAATGCATGCCTCGACTAACTATTCGACTAACTTTTTGGGCATGTAATATAACTAACAAGTTGATGTTCACTAACATGACATTTGGTGATTGATTGCATAGAAGATATGTTGGGGTTTTAACTATGATCAGTTTACATATCTGAATGTATAAATGTCATGGTAAGTATAAATGAGTATAAACTTCATCTCTGTATGTGGTTTTGAATGATATAAAATTTTTGAGGTATCTAACGATTTCTTTTGTCAAGAATGATTTCTTTTGCAGAGAGTACAGATGTCTAAGTCTAGAGTCTGTTTTAGGAGTTTAACTCATGTATTTTATTTTGGATCTCCATTGTAAATTTTTGTTGTATGGTGATAGCAACAAAAATATCTTTTTGAATTTTCTTGAGTGGATCTATGTTTTGTCACGAAACCGCCAAAGGGGGAGATTGTTACGGAATTTGAGTTGGCGTATTTCGTGAATTCGGTTAAGTCTTGAAGATTGAAGGTAAAGGAAGTTGGATCATATAACTCAATCTCAAGAAAGAAGAATTCAAAAGGATCAGGTATGTTTAACTTAATATCTTTGGTGATCCGAATACTTCTTATAGCGTAGAAACACTTGGATGGATTTGTTATTGCATAAATATCAAAAATTGGACATGGGACATGTTCAGGATCCGGATCAGATTGTTCAATCCGGATCCCGAAGGTGGTTCGTTCATACACCAGTTCAATCCGGATCGTAGCTTCCCTTGATCCGGATCCCGAACATTGAGTTTACCATTTTCCTTGAACGATCCGGATCAGGCTTCGCAATCCGGATCCCGAACGTTGATGTTTGGTGAACTGTATGAACGATCCGGATCAAGCACTTCGATCCGGATCCCGAACCTTCGTTTTTCTGGAAATTGTTTTTCTCGCTACCGCAATCCGGATCGCCGATCTCCGATCCGGATCGTCGTCATGTAAAAACTCCAGAAAATGTTAGTTTTTGATCCTTATCTTCTTCCAAGGGTTTCTAACCTATAAATAGACCCTATGATTCTTTTTCTAGGGTAAGTCCACAGAATAGAAAAAGTAGCCGTCATCTTTTATACGGACTCAGATCCACATATAGAGAAGAAAGGAAATCATAGATTCTATCTTATGTTTCTTCATCTATATTGATTGATTTGATTCTAGGTTTTCATACTCACATTTTGAGTTGAATCAAATCAATGAATACTTAGATGGTATTTCCTATCTATCTTTGATCTAAGTATTCGGCGGATCATCACCACCCAAAAAACAACGATTTACCCCAAAATCGGCGCGTGGACTCGCGTGGCCTTGTGGATTCAAGGTGCAACCGCTCTCGTGGATTCGGAGCGAGGTACGTTCGTGGATTCGAAGCGTACTACTGGGTGAAGACCGTGGATTCGGTCGGACGTCGTGGACTCGACGTTGGACGCCGTGGATTCGGCGTTGGACGCACATCGTGGATTCGAGAAGCGTCTGGAGCGAGCGGAGAAGATCAACTAGGAGCGTATGGAAAAGGTTGAGTCGTCTGTGAGTACGGTATATCACCTTGTACGTGTTTAATTCTAGTGGATTTCACCGTGTTATCGGTCCCGTGGTTTTTTACTCCGGTTTGGAGTTTTCCACGTAAAAATCTCTGCGTGTTATTTATTTTTCCGCATTGGGTTTTTATATCGCAAAGATTTTTGAGTGTTTATGGTTTACACCTATTCACCCCCCCTCTAGGTGTTTTTTCCCTTATTTAGATCCTATTATACATATAACCCAACATGCTATTGATTGAAGAACTGATATGCTAATATGCCACAAGCTAGTCTATAAACATGCATAAGCCTCCCAACATACATGAAACATGATCTGGTTTTAGCATGCTATTACCAAAAGGTTTAAACAACTTATCTTTTGCAAGAAACAATAATTCACTAATATCTAGTCCTCCAAGGATGCAAGTGCTAACAGCAAACCCATAATTCCATACAAGCATGCTAGGTTCATCTCGCTGATACAACTATCAATTCTGATATAGAAACATCTCTAGTGTGCCTAGTGGGTAATCAAAAGTAGGAGGTGACAACGGTACCCACCTCGAGCGCTAAATCCTGGTCCAAAAAGTGAAGTCCACGCTCGGTCCAAACAATCTCCACAACACTGCACAACGTTCCCCAAAAGAACATACACAAATAAACATACAATGTTCCTACAAAATCTCCCGAAATTACAACAGTCCACAATTCTACCTTTTTCACCTGCAAGATCTACCCGAAAAATTTCAACAAAAATACTGTCACGATCCTCGCGACGAACCAGTCGAAACGAGTACCTGCACGTTCAAAACCGAGTTTCCTACACTGAGATACAAATTCTGCAAGGGAAACACCTCGAAATAAACCGATCTCAAAAACTGTAGCACTATATTCTGTAAACAGAGATTTTTCACCTTCGAAAAATATTCAGAAAATTCCCAGAAAATTTAAGGGTGTTCCTAGCGCTGTGTAGATGAAAAACGCCTCTTGGCACGCCTCGATCCGACGCCTGTGCGCAAAGATATAGCCAAAACACCCGAGTGTTGACCAAAACTCCGTGAAGAAAAATGGGTCACAAAGAAGCTCGGGAAACTCCAAGATCCACACGAAAGAAAAGGAAGCTCAAAACACTGAAGTTGGAGCCCTACCTGTCGTGAGTCCAACGGCGCAAGAATTGCCAAAATCGGAGGTCGAGGTAAGCCGGGAGAGTCCGCGCACTAAAATGCGACGAAACGGGTCGCCGGAGAATGAGCATCGCGCCGCGCCGTAAAAACAAAAACCTCGGGATGCGTGACCCTAAAAATCCCAAGAAGGCTCTGTGAAATGTAGCTCAGGTGGAGGAAGAAAATCCCAGAAGGAGTCACTGTGAAAAACTGCTCAGAAAAAGAGCTAAGTGGCCCCAAAGTTCACTATTTATAGGCCCAGCCCGATAGTGCATTTGGGCCTGATTCGGGCGCAACTTTCGGACGCCCGAATCCGCCCGGTTGCACAACTCCTGTCCGACGCAGCGCCCGAATCAACCTGCGCCTGCCACGTGGCCCTGCACAGCGGACAGCCTGTGTGGGGCGGCTGGGAACCTGCCGCATGTCCGCCACCCGGTCAACGTGGTAGGTACGGCCCGCCAATGGCGGGCCGACGCGTGGCCCGCACTCGAGTGGGCCGACAGCGCCGCCTGGCGCCTCTGCGCGCACGCACCCCGAGGCGCCCCTCCGCGCACACCGTGGACCGCGCCTTCATGAGCCAGCCAATGCTAGGCTGCCACGTGTCATGCACCCGGTCCACCGAAGCCGCGCAGTTCCCCCTAGACCGCGCCGCGTGCACCCGCCATCCCGGACGCGCCACGTGGCCGGCACGGCGGTCCATGCACCCGCCGCGCCTCCCCGTGGACCGAGCTGCATGAGCCGGCCAATGACAGGCCGACGCGTGGCTCAGGCTAGTCCACGGTCACCTCCCATGCACAGAAAATCCCCGAAAACTTCTGGAAGCCCGTTTTTGGTCATCCGGACTCCGAATTTAACAAGCAAATAGTTGTTTTCAAGCGTTTTTCCGCGCTGAATCCAAATCCAACCTCTTTTTGGCCCAAAACCTTTTCTAAAATTCGGCAAATGCAGCCTAAGGCCAAAGCAGCTAAAGATAACCCTCAGGGTCCATTTGTGGCATCCCTTTGATGCACTATGTGCCAGACACACCAACACTAGGTGTTCTACACAGTGGATTCACCGGAAAGGTTGCATGGGAAATCTGGACCACTACAATATGTGTGAGTATCTTGGGTCCTTCCGTTCTGAGAGTGAGCGTGGATTTTGACTATAGCTTGCAGGAGCCACTTTGAGCTCGACAGAGTGCGCGGATACATTTTTCTCGGTGGGGTCGCGCCCCTCGAGTCCCCCGTCCGGAGTGGGCCTGTTACTTTTGTATCGCGACTTGTCGATGCAGTCCCTCTGGCTGGGCCAGTTTTGGCAGTCACGGACGCCCTACGTAAGTCCGGTCCTCCGTGGATGTAACGGCAGTAGGTAGGCACAGGCTTGACTGGACCCTATGAGGCAGTCATTGAGATTGGGTGATATGAACGGGTGGTTACATATTATGTTCTTAGATGGGTTTCTTTCCTTTGAGCATTGATACTGAGGCATTTTAGCAGTAGCGAGGGTATGCATAGCATGTTTATAGTAGAGTTTCCTTGAGCATGATGATTGTGACATGTTAGCTGTAGTTTTCATTCAGCTTACCTATTATCTATCTATCTGCATACCTATCTGTTGTGCCTCCAGTAGACTTAGAGGGCATACCGTGGATATTGGTGACGGTACCCACTAAGATCTACCTTCTGCAGTAGATCTCACACCCGCTGCGGTGACAGGTTCCTGAGGTAGCTGTTCCGGCTTGGTTCGCGCGGAGACAGCAGATCGAGGTGAGGACGTGGCCGATTAGTTCCTTACCAGCATTGAGAGTCTGAGGTAGATGTACCCGGTATATTTTTTATGATTCCACTTTTGTACTGGACATTCCGAGAGATCTGTGAGATTGTACTTGTATTTTCATAGTTGAGAGACTTGTATAGAGGATTTGATTTTATTCAGATGTTCAGTGTTTGATTCTGTAGCTATTAGTTTTAATTTTCAGCTCTGATACATGTTAGCTATAGATCTTTTGCAGGGTAGACGCTTCGTCTGTGCGGCAGTTTCCGTACAGACGGCGGATCTGTTGGCGAGCTCGGGTCGCAGTTCGACCCCGGGGCGTGACAGTTTAGCTGTAGTTTTATCCTTGCAGGTTGGACGCTTCGCTTATGCGGGGTTTTCCGTATAGGTGGCAGATCTGTTGGCGAGCCCGGGTCGCAGTTTCGACCCCGTGACGTGACATATTAGAGTAGTATCAGAGCCTAGGATGTAGGTCATTGTGGACTTAGAAACCCTAGGCTTGTGGTTGGACCCTAGGATGACTTCATGAGAGTCGTGATTTATAGCGAGAGTCCTGATTGAGTTTTATACCTCTCCCAAGGGACGGGATGAGTGATCGGCATGTTTATTCTCCTAAGTGATTATGTTGGCTGCAAACAACATAACGCTGTGGAATGGGTGACATGCTCTAGACTTTCGCTGGATTGGGTCGAGTGTTTGTTGTGTGCTGATTTGCGGTTTTTGTCGTGGTGAGCGGTGTCTCCCCGACGCTGGGTTCTGACCCGTGTGCACCCTGTCGCAACAGTTGAGCCAGAGCTGTTAGTTTCGGGTCGGATACCCAGATTGAGGTCAGAGAGCTCCGGACCCATATGGCAGGATTGTTAGAGGCATATCGACGGCGGAGTGAGCAGCTGGTTTGGGTGACACAGTTGTCGGAGCAGCGGGCAGCCCGACAGTGCTTCCCTCCTGAACCACCCCGATTCGTAGGATTGAGTTTGGAGCCTTTGGAGGCAGAGTCGCGCTCGGTGGTGATGGAGAGACTACTTGAGATCCTCTGTGTGCCAAAGAGTTTACGCAGTTGCTTAACTGCGCGCTCCACGTTTAGGGGGACGAGACGCATAGGATATATGTGTTTGGGAGTGGATTGCGCCAGGATATCTTTCAGCTCATTCGGTCCCTCCGTTATAGATTTGGGATGCCTCGATGGAGTAGGCATTGTATTTGGAGCGTGGCACTGCAGTTCCTTTGGATTGGGATTTGCCGCCAGGGGCGAGTTCTAGATAGAGGCGCTCGGCGCCAGGTGATGGAGGACAGATCATAAGGCAGAGGCCTTCCCGATCCCTTTCCCCAGGGTCGTGGATTTCTGAGGCGCCAGAAGTCGGGTGGACCCCGATGGCAGCATCAGCATCAGTATCAGCAGCGGCGGTAGCATGGATGTGTTATCTGCAGAGGGACGCATTCGTCGCCCCAATGCGAGCAGAGACAGGGGTCGTGCTCCCTATGTGGATAGTCTAGATATTTTCAGGCAGATTGGACTTTGACGTCGAGGCAGACTGAGCGATGACCACCTGTATCGAGCGGATGAGTCTGTGCCGCCCGATTGGAGGGCGCCACGGCGGTGGACCGGGTTGTCGCAGGTATGATTTTCATTACAGAAGTCTGAGTTAGAGCATTTTGCATTCCTGTATGGACTAGAGATAGAGTCGTTACCACGTGCACTAGAGGTACAGGTTCTTATTGGTGTTGTGCACATGGAGGAGGCGTGTGGATCATGTCCAGTGCAGCTGAGGCCGCGAGTTATGCCGGCAAACTTATTGGTATTTGTGTCAGTTCTGTGCTTTGATCTAGTGCTTGAGATTGGTTGGCACGGTACCACGTGATGTTTGACTGCGGAGAGAAAGGACTATGACCTTCTGTGAGGCAAGCAAGAAGAGGTTTGTTTGTAGAGACTGTTAGAGCACACAGGTTACAGCGACAATGTGAGAGGTGACTACGGCGGCACCGGGACTCAAGGATATCCCTATCGCCCGTGAGATCCCGGGTGTGAGTCCACCTGAGCTGATGATGATGCCGCCTGTCAGAGAGATTGAGATTGCGATTGACGTGGTTCTGGGAACCGCGCCAACCTCGACGGCAACTCATTGGGTAGCACCAGTAAAGCTGAGAGAGCTGATAGCGCAATTGCAGGATCTGGCAGATCGAGGGGTCTGTTTGACCCAGTGCCTCGCCTATGGGAGCACCATCATTACTGTGGAGGAAATGATGGATCACAGAAACTTTATGTGGATTTGCAGTTCGGGTACCACCAGCTGAGGGTGAGGGCCGAGGACTTTGCCAAGACGGCGTTCAGGACACGGTTTGGGCATTATGAGCTCACAGTAAGGCCAATTGGATTGACTAATGCCCTTCTGCCTTTTTGATTTGAGGAAACGTGTGTTCCAGCTGTACTTGGACAGATTGGTAGCGGTATTCTTCTTAGATATTTGATTTACTCCCAGAGCGACTTGGAGCATGAGGAGCACTTGTGGATAGTGCTATGATGTCTGTGAGGAAAGAAGTTGTATGCCAAGTTGTTGAGGTGCGAGTTTTAGTTTCGGGAGCTTACCTTCTTGGGCCACATTATTCCAGCCGTAGGAGCGGCAGTAGACCCGGCCAAAATGGATGCTATTCGAGATTGGCCGAGACCGACATTTATTGTTGAGGTGAGGAGCTTCTCGGACTGAGCAATGCCAGCAGAGCTTGACGAACGGATGATGAGACTGATACCAGCGCCGATTTTAGCATTGCCAGTGATGGGAGATGGATTTGTGATTTATAGTGATGCCTCCCATAGTGGCTGCGGAGTTACTGTTGGGTTATTGTTGAGCATCTAGTATCACCCCGACAAAGCCACTGTAGTGGCGGATACCTTGAGCGGGAGAGCTGTCTGGGGTTGGGTTTGATGATTTCACAGCTAGTGCTGTGTGGAATTGTTGAAGCGATCAGGGCTTGAAGTTGTGTCCCTGGATGTCACGCCCCGGGGTCGAAACTGCGACCCGGGCTCGCCAACAGATCCGCCGTCGATACGGGAAGCCCCGCACCGACAAAGCGTCCAACCTGCAAAAGATAGAACTACAGCTACACAGATATCAGAGCGAAAAATAAAAGCTGTAATATAAAATCAAACTACTATATAAAGCTGAAATAAAATACAAAGTCCATCTCCCGAATACATAAATAATACAAGGTCAGATCAACAGAATAGATACAAATAAAAATCCACCTATACAACATCTATGAATCCAAAAAGGGAGATTACTAAAACTAGAAATATAACAATATAAAAAGAATCCCACAGTCCGGGATGGTACATCTACCTCACTCTAAAGGAACTATGCTGGTAGGGATCTATCTCGCGACTCCCTGTCCTCGGTCCGTCAAGCCAGCTCGGGCAGGAACAGAAGAAAAAGCCTAGGCAACCTGTCACCGACAGAGGGTGTGAGAACTACATCCTACAGTAGTTCTCAGTGGGTACCGTCTCCAAGACCCACGGTCTGCCCACTAAGTCTACTAGAGGCATAAGATAACAGAAAAGACTGTGATAATGAAAACTAAGCTGGAAAAGTATCTACAGCTATCATGCCTCTATCTACTATGCTCAATGGGGAAAAACACAGATGATGGTATGCATCCACTCGCTACTGCTAATATGTCTCAAGTACCATGCTCAAGGAAAACTCTACTAAGAACATGCTATGCATCCACTCACTCACAGTGACCCAAATCTCAGTGACTGCCACATCGGGCCCAGTCAAGCCCGCGCCCCCTAGTGTATCAACCAGGGCGTCCCATCGGACTATCTCAGTATCACGCAAAGCGACCTCTAGTATATCAACTAGGCACCTCATCATCATCGCATCCGGAGCATAACTTGAGGGGAGCGACCCCACCGAGCTCAAGCGTGTCTCATCTGGCAAAAGCGGCACATGCAGGCTACAATCCACGATCAAACAGATCGGAAACTCAAACACCCAAATAACCATCACTCAGTAGGAGAACCCTCCATGACTCAATCTCACAATGCTAACCCACTAAAAGAAAGTACACAACCGCTGGGACCGCCGTCAACCCAAACGGCTCCCAAAACGAGACACCCAACTCGCCTCTCTAAACACACTGGCTGGAAATACTCCACAGTCGGGATCACCTGTTAAGGAATTTGTTTTGGCGTATTTCGTGAAAGTGTTTAAGTCTTGAAGATTGAAGATAAAGATGTTTGGACCATATACCTCAATCTCAAGAAAGAAGAATTCAAAAGGATCAGGTATGTTTAACTAAATAATCTTGGTGATCCGAATACTTCTTATAATGTAGAAACACTTGGATGGGTTTTTAATCGCATAAAAATCAAGAAACTAGACTGTTATATGTTCAGGATCCGGATCAGGGTACTACAGTCCGGACCCCGAACATAGGTAGGTTCATGCGCAAATCCAGTCCGGAACACCCTTGGTTCAATCCGGACCCCGAACGTGGATTTTGCAGAAATCGCATGAACAGTCCGGACCGTAGGTATTTCAGTCCAGACCCCGAACATTGTTTTTTCAGGAATTCTCTGAAAAACAACGATAGTCCGGATCAAGCCAAATCGAGTCCGGACCGTCGTGCGGGTAAAATTCTGTTACAGTCAGTTTTTGATTCTTATCCTCTTCCAATGGTTTCTAACCTATAAGTAAACCCTAATTCTATCTTTTAGGGTAATCCACAATAAGTTTTTTATTCCGTAAATGAACGAGGAAAATTAACGGAGAAAAACTTATAAATCCACATATAGAGAAGAAAAGAAATAACTAGATTTAATTCTATGTTTCTTCATCTATATTAATTAATTTGATTCTAGGTTTTCATACTCAGATTTTGAGTAGAATGAAATTAATGAATACTTAGATGGCATTTTCGATCTATCTTTGATCTAAGTATTCGGCGAATTTTCACCACCAATAAAACAACGATTTTCCCCAAAATCGGCGCGTGGATTCGCGTGGCCTTGTGGATTCAAGGTGCTACCGCTCTCGTGGATTCGGAGTGAGGTACGTTCGTGTGATCGAGACGTACTACCTGGTGGAGACCGTGGATTCGGTCAGACGTTGTGGACTCGACGTTGGACGCCGTGGATTCCGCGTTGGACGCAAATCGTGGATTCGAGGCGCGTTGCGGAGCGAGCGGAGAAGATCAACTCGGAACGTATGGAAAAAGGATGAGTCGTGTGTGAGTACGGTATATCACCTTTGTACATGTTTAATCTTAGTTGATTTCACCGTGTTATCGGTCCCGTAGTTTTTTACTCCTGGTTTTGGAGTTTTCCACGTAAAATCTCTCCGTGTTATTTATTTTTTCCGCATTGGGTTTTATTACGCAAAGATTTTTTAGTGTTTATTGTTTACACCTATTCACCCCCCTCTAGGTGTATTTTTCCCTATTTAGATCCATATTATCATAACCCTACAAGTGGTATCAGAGCGGGAATCGGGTTGTAAACAATGGTTGAAGGTGGAAACATCAACAGACCACCGTTCTTCGATGGAACAAATTATGCCTACTGGAAAGTACGGATGAAAGCATTTTTAATTTCCATCGATGACGGGTGTGGCAATCAATCGAGTTAGGATGGTCAAATCCAACTGAAATTATTGCTGATGTTCGCACCATCAAACCTAGGTCGAAATGGACCAAGGAAGAGATTGACTCATCTTCTTACAATGGCAAAGGAATTAACGCCTTATTTAATGCTTTGTCGCAAACTGAATTCTCTCGCGTCTCGGCATGTGAGACTGCGAAAGAAATCTGGGATGTTCTACAAGTTACACATGAGGGAACAAACCTTGTGAAGATTCAAAAACTGCAAATGCTTACGAGCAAATTTGACTCCATTTTCATAGCAGAAAATGAATCTTTCACTGATTACTATACACGATTGTAAGACATCGTGAATACATGTGCTAACTTGGGAGAGAAAATTCCAGAATCTAAAGTTGTAAGAAAGATTTTAAGGACTCTTCCTGAAAGATTTCGTTCCAAGGTTACGGCCATTGAAACAGTTAAACACCCGGACGAAATCCGTGTAGAAGAATTAGTTGGTGCACTTCAAACTTATGAAATGACATTTCCTACTAACTATTCTTCTGGAAAGGCATCCTCTTCTAAATCTTCAGGTTTTGCGTTGAAAACAACAAAAGAAGAAGACGCAGATTCATCCTCCTCAGACGATGATGAGAACCTATCAATGGAGGATTTCGAGAAGCAACTTGCTCTCTTGACGAGGAAATTTCGCCGAAACTTTCGAAGGGGTAATTCAAGTAAAAGCTCATCCTTCGTAAAGTCGAAGAAAGGCAAAGGTTCTTCAAGCTTCAAGTCAAGAAAGCAAGAGAGTTTTTCAAAGGACAAGAAAAACTCGGAGGGACAAATCCAATGCTTCAAGTGCCGAGGCTACGGTCACATCTCAACGGAGTGTCCCAATAAGAATCCGTCGAAGAAGAAGGCGATGCAAGCCGTCACTTGGGATGACACCTCAACGTCAAATGAGTCATCTTCCAGTGATGAAGAAAACAACGCAACGGCATTCCACGCGTCCACAACTTCACCTTACGTATGCTTTATGGCAAGTACATCCGGTTCATTATCCAACTCCTCCCAGGTTGAACAAACTGCAACGGACGATGAATCAAGTAATTCCGAAGGTGAAGACTTTGCTTTTGCCTACCATAAACTTTTAAAGGATTTAAAGAAACTGGCAAAGCAAAACAAGGGTTTGAGAGGGAGATTACAGGATCTCGAAGAAGAAGCAAAAAGGGCAACTTCTCTCTCAAACGCTCTTGAAGTGGAAAGGGATAATTTGATCAAAGTAAATGTTTCCCTTCAAGAGAAAAATGAGCATTTCGAGAAGGAACACGTAAAACTGGTGGATAAAGCAAGTTACTTCTTGAAGCTCTACTCCGAGGCTCGACAAGAAAAAATAGAAATGACGAAGACCATTTTCCAACTTAAGGATGATTTGAAGCAATTTTCTTCGGGAAGGAGCAAGTTGGATAAGCTGCTTGGTCTTGGTCAAACGAACCGTTTCGACCTTGGATACAATCGAACTGGAGACAGTCCTAGTTCGAGTAAGACAGTTTTTGTGCCCCAGTCGGTATCTCCTCTTCCGACGACGGAATTCACTGCAATCAACGACAACAAGCCTACCTCACCTACTTCGGGTTCGACAAGTTCAAAGGTATGTTTTCGTTGTGGTTTTGTAGGGCACATATGAAGAGATTGCAAGATTGGAGCAAAACGATCAAATCAAGCGCCTCTTGCAACAACTACCAACAAGGTCATTCCCCGGAAATCAAAGGAGAATTTTTCAAAGGAAAAGAACCTTGGTAGTTCACCCCACAAGACGACGACGTCAAAGAAAAGCGATGAATCATACAAGACGCTTTCACCAAGGAAAATAACTTCTCAATCATTGCCGACGCATTCCAAAAAGGTTTGGGTGCGCAAAGGTGAAATCTTCCCTTGTCTTGTTGTTCATACTTCTTTGCATGCTTATGACAACTCGTCTTGGTATCTGGATAGTGGGTGTTCCCGTCACATGACCGGTGACAAGAATTGTTTTCAAACTTTAGAGAAAATCTCCGGAGGACTTGTAGTTTTCGGAGACGGTCGTTCTTCTAAAATTATTGGAAAAGGGACAATCACTATTCCAGAACGCCCGGTTTTGAACAATGTTTTATTTGTTGAAGGCCTTAAGACTAATGTGAGGTCCCGGAATCCCCCGCGCAGGGTTGCTGGTTGTTGGGCAGCTTTCGGCCGCCGTTGGGGGTGTTGGTGCGCGTGTTGGGGGCCCAGAAATGGATTTGTGATGCAATTTGGGATTTGCTTGCATCACTGGAGGCCTGTGTGGGTTGCGCGCATTTTGGACACAAGTGGTGGACTTCGGGCTTAAATTGAGACCCCGTGGGATGTTGGAGGACCCGTCGGGTGTTTAGAAGTGATTTCGCGCGAATCAGATGTCAAATTTAGACTCCGGGTGAAGTCCGGATAAAAGTTTACCTCTCCGGTCGCCTTCGGGAATTTTTAGAGTTGGAATTGGGCAAATCGGACTTTAAAAATGGACCCGGCGCGAAAATCGGATCGAGTGGGCATTCGGCAAATTTTCAGGTGAGAATTTGGAGAAATGGACATCGTTTTTGGATTCAGCGCGCGAAATCGCTAAGAATGGACTATTTACTTGTTTGTTTTGGAGCCCGGATATTTTACACATTTTTTGAGGCGGCGCGGCATGTTTCCCGAGGCGAGGCGACAGCGCGGATCCCGAGGCGGCTCAAGGCGCGCAGCTGGCGCGCGTTGGGAACGCGCGCCTGCGCGTGTCAGCGCAGGGGCCGCCACGTGGCGGCCCCCCGTTGGCGCCCGCGCGGGAGCACGTGGGCGCGCCCGTGTCACGCGCCCGTGTCCCGCGCCTGCGGGCGGCAGCGTGTCACGCGCCCGTGTGGCGCCTGAGCTGTGCGCCCGCGTGGCGTGCGGGGATACGGCCACGTGGCCGCGCACCTCCTTGCCTGGGCCTGGTGCACCCGGGCGGGTGCGGTGGACCGGCCGGTGCACCGTGGACCGGTGCACCGTGGACCCGCCTCTCTCCCTTTCTCTTCTTCTTCTCCTTCTTCCTCCCCGCAAGCGACCTCTTTTCCTTCTTCGTTTTCTTCTCCAACCGAGCGACGGGGAGAGTGAGGGAGGAGAGTGTGGGAGATGGCGTTTCGCGTCGCGGGCCTCGTGGAGCGCGCGAGGCTTCCGATGGGGGCGTTGCGGCGGCGGCGGCGCAGTCGGGTAGGTCCCGTGTGTTGGTTTTACTGTATTTTTGTACAGTTTTGGGGCGATCTTTTAGACTGTAACTGACCTTCTTGCTCCTTTCTGTGTTGGGCACCGTGCACCGTTTTGCGTGCGGACTCCGGCATCGTGCTCCGTTTTGCGTGCGGACTCCGGCACCGTGCACCGTTTTGCGTGCGGACTCCGGCACCGTGCACCGTTTTGCATGCGGACTCCGTTTCGCGTGCGGATCCTGGCACCGTGCACCGTTTTGCGTGCGGACTCCGGCACCGTGCACCGTTTTGCGTGCGGATTCCGGCACCGTGCACCGTTTTGCGTGCGGACTCTGGCGCCGTGCACCGTTTCTCGTGCAGACTCCGTTTTGGTGCGGACTCCGGCAGCGTGCTCCGTTTTGCGTGCGGACTCCGGTGGCGTGCTCCGTTTTGCGTGCGGACTCCGACGACGTGCCCCGTTTTGCGTGCGGATCGCGTGGAGGCCAATTGCAACTGTCTACGAGCAATTGGTGGCAAATCGAGGTGGGTGGCCTTATCTCCATGTTTTATGGAATGTACATTAATTCTATTGATGTAGGACTATGCACGATAGTTTATTTCCTTGTGTAGCATGCTAGATTGTTGGAATGGCTATCCCTTTATTATCTGTTAATGTAGTTATCTTGGAACTTGACCTAGCACCCCCGTCATATGTTGTATGTGTAACCAGACTAGTAGAAAACCCTCACTTGGGCTAGGGTTATTTATGCTTAGACATCCACACTGTTCCTTCATCCCTGACATAGTGTTTTCTCGCCCGGGTAGTGGGCCGAGAGGTCGGGACTTGCTTTTAGTGTGGGATGCTTTTACACTCTTGCCTGGGAGCAGAGTGGAGTCTGGTAGTTGTACTGGGTTGCTTATCTGTGCCGGGAGCCGTTTGGGTAAACGGTAGTCCCGGGAGGTCTTGTTTCCCTGTTGTGCCGTCGTGGAGGGAGCCGACGCGCAGACGGCAGTCCCGGGCCGTCGAGTATCTTCTGGTCCGTCTTGTTGGGAACCGTTGGGGTTGGCGGTGGTCCCAGGTCATTGAGTGTTGTCCGACCTGTTTTGTTACCCTGAGTTATGGGTCGTTCCTGGCTGTGGAGTATCTCCAGCCAGTGAGCCTTGTGCTGCGAGCCGTTGGAGAGGCTAGTGTCTCGTGTTTCGAGTTAGCCGAGCAGCTGAGTCGTCGAGAGTGCTCCGACTGTTGTGCGAGGTATTTGGGGATCTTGAGCCCTACCGTTCTGAGAGTGAGCGTGGATTTTGACTAGCCTGCATATGCCAATGTTCGATACTCTATGCCGCGCCGTTCTACTCAGTTGGAGTCGCGTCCTGAGATGCCGCTGTGGATACGATGGTTGGCCTGTTGAGGCAGTTTTCCGCAGTTGAGGCAACGATGGGCCTGTTGAGGCAGTTTTGCGTGAGGGATGAGTTAGTAGGACAGGACGCCCCACGTAAATCCCGTCCTCATGCGGATGTGTGGTAGTGGGCAGGAGCGTTCCTAGTCGACGGGCGCAGGCTTGACTGGACCTTTGAGGTAGTCAGTTCGTTTGGGTCGATTGAGCACCTTGGGTGCGAGTGGTCTCTTTTACTTTCATCTGTTCCACTTTTGAGTGTCTAGGTAGAGGCATGGTAGCTGTAGAGTAGTTCCAGCTTTTCTTTCAGATTTCTTTGCCTGTTATCTTTTGCCTCTAGTAGACTTAGTGGGCAGACCGTTGGGCTTGTTGACGGTACCCACTGAGAACTACTGTGGGAAGTAGTTCTCACACCCGTCGTGGTGTCTTTTTCCCCAGGAACATCTCCTCCTGTTCCTGTTGCTCCAGTTGCTGATCCTTCTGACCGAGGCGAGGGAGTCGCAAGCTAGTTCCCTACCCGTCATTGGAGTGTAGCGGTACCCCTTCGGAGGAGAGCTTCAGTAGATTAGCTTTCTTCTTTTTCCTCTGTTGAGAGACCTTTGTTGTGAGGTATAGAGTTGTACTTTATTTTACAGTTTGAGAGACTGTTGTAGTGAGGATATTCTTGTATCGAGAGTCTGTACACTGATGTATTCATTGGAGATACCTCCCTTTTGAGTTTTGTATCAGAGGACTTTGTTTATGATAGTATTTGGGGAGATGGATATTGTATTATTTTTAGTTGTACAGTGTTTGGACTTCAGTTTTAGTAGTCTACTTTCAGCTCTCTGATATCTGTATACTGTAGTTGATTCTTCCTGCAGGTTAGACGCTTCGTCTGTACGGCAGTTTCCGTACAGATGGCGGATCTGTTGGCGAGCCCGGGTGGCAGTTTCCACCCCGGGGCGTGACAGATTAGAGTGGTATCAGAGCCTAGGTTGTAGGTCATGGTGGACTTAGAAACCCTAGGCTTGTGGTTGGACATTAGGATGACTACCTGAGAGTCGTGACTTATAGCGAGAGTCCTGATTGAGTTTTTACCTCTCCCAAGAGACGGGATGAGAGTTTGGCATGTTTATTCTCCTAATCGATTATGTTGGTTGCAGACAACATAATGCTATGGAATGGATGACATGTCTTAGACTTTCGCTGGATTGGGTCGTATGCTTGTTGTGTCCTGACATTTGTTGGTTTGCAGTGGGTTGCGATACCCCTGAGACATCGTGTTATGAAAAGGACACACCCCGCCCTGGCTGAGTTACCAGGAAGGCATTTTCCCTGGCTGAGTCACCAGGAGGGCATTTTCCCTGGCTGAGTTACCAGGAGGGCATTTTCCCTGGCTGAGTCACCAGGAGGGCATTTTCCCTGGCTGAGTTACCAGGAGGGCATTTTCCCTGGCTGAGTTACCAGGAGGGCATTTTCCCTGGCTGAGTCACCAGGAGGGCATTTTCCCTGGCTGAGTCACCAGGAGGGCATTTTCCCTGGCTGAGTCACCAGGAGGGCATTTTCCCTGGCTGAGTTACCAGGAGGGCATTTTCCCTGGCTGAGTTACCAGGAGGGCATTTTCCCTGGCTGAGTTACCAGGAGGGCGTTTTCCCTGGCTGAGTCACCAGGAGGGCATTTTCCCTGGCTGAGTTACCAGGAGGGCATTTTCCCTGGCTGAGTTACCAGGAGGGCGTTTTCCCTGGCTGAGTCACCAGGTGGGCATTTTCCCTGGCTGAGTTACCAGGAGGGTATTTTTCCTGGCTGAGTTACCAGGAGGGCATTCTCCCTAGCTGAGTTGCCAGGAGGGCATTTTCCCTGGCTGAGTTACCAGGAGGGTGTTTTTCCCTGGCTGAGTTACCAGGAAGGCATTCTCCCTGGCTGAGTTGCCAGGAGGGCATTTTCCCTGGCTGAGTTACCAGGAGGGTGTTTTTCCCTGGCTGAGTTGCCAGGAGGGCATTTTCCCTGGCTGAGTTACCAGGAGGGTGTTTTCCCTGGCTGAGTTGCCAGGAGGGCGTTTTTTCCCTGGCTGAGTTGCCAGGAGGGCGTTTTTCCCTGGCTGAGTTACCAGGAGGGCGTTTTCCCTGGCCGAGTTACCAGATGGATAATTATCACTGGCCGAGTTACCAGATGGATAATTATCACTGGCCGAGTTACCAGATGGATAATTATCACTGGCCGAGTTACCAGATGGATAATTATCACTGGCCAAGTTACCAGATGGATAATTATCACTGGCCGAGTTACCAGATGGATAATTATCACTGGCCGAGTTACCAGATGGATAATTATCGCTGGCCGAGTTACCAGATGGATAATTATCGCTGGCCGAGTTACCAGATGGATAATTATCACTGGCCGAGTTACCAGATGGATAATTATCCCTGGCCGAGTTACCAGATGGATAATTATCACTGGCCGAGTTACCAGATGGATAATTATCACTGGCCGAGTTACCAGATGGATAATTATCCCTGGCCGAGTTACCAGATGGATAATTATCCCTGGCCGAGTTACCAGATGGATAATTATCCCTGGCCGAGTTACCAGATGGATAATTATCCCTGGCCGAGTTACCAGATGGATAATTATCACTGGCCGAGTTACCAGATGGATAATTATCGCTGGCCGAGTTACCAGATGGATAATTATCACTGGCCGAGTTACCAGATGGATAATTATCGCTGGCCGAGTTACCAGATGGATAATTATCACTGGCCGAGTTACCAGATGGATAATTATCGCTGGCCGAGTTACCAGATGGATAATTATCACTGGCTGAGTTACCAGATGGATACTTTCCACTGGCCGAGCAATCAGATGGATGCATTGCCCCTGGCCGAGTACCAGGTGGGCACATGCCCTGGCCGAGTTACCAGGAGGACATTTTTCCCTGGCCGAATTACCAGGAGGATACTTTCCACTGGCCGAGCAACCAGATGGATGCATTGCCCCTGGCCGAGTACCAGGTGGGCACATGCCCTGGCCGAGTTACCAGGAGGACATTTTTCCCTGGCCGAATTACCAGGAGGATACTTTCCACTGGCCGAGCAACCAGATGGATGCATTGCCCCTGGCCGAGTTACCAGGTGGGCACATGCCCTGGCCGAGTTACCAGGAGGACATTTTTTCCTGGCCGAATTACCAGGAGGATACTTTCCACTGGCCGAGCTACCAGAGACGATGCCGCCCAGTGAGGGGCGATGCCGCCCAGTGAGTGGCGATGCCGCCCAATGAGTGGCGATGCCGCCTAGTGAGTGGCGAAGGTTTGGCCTGTTGAGGCGATTTTCACCTCCGGCCGAGTTACCATGTGGTTATTTTAGTGAGATGAGATGATCTGACAGGACGCCGAGATTGATGGCGTCGAGTTCGTCCTGATGGACTACCGGGAGCGTCTCCAGCCGCGAGTTGCTTGTTGACATAGCTGTGAGAGTGCTAGGGCATTTGCATTGATGTATGGCTAGAGATAGTACCCTTAGCTTGTGCTCGTGAGGTTCAGATACCTGATCACGTGTTGCACATAGATGGGAGTATTGGTCCTGCCCAGTGCAGTTGGGGCCCTGGTTTTTGCCTGTTGATCTTTTGGCCCTTCCTCAGCTCCGGGTTTTCGAGGTAGTATTGGGTATAGGGCTGTGAAGATCTGAGGCCTTGATGCTTGAGTATACCACGCCGTTGATACACGGTGGTGATGCCACGCCGTTGATACACGGTGGTGATGCCACGCCGTTGATACACGGTGGTGATGCCACGCCGTTGATACACAGCAGTGATGCCACACCGTGGATACACGGTGGTGATGCCACACCGTTGATACACGGTGGTGATGCCACGCCGTTGGCGCACGGCAGTGAGGCCACGCCGTTGGTACACGGCAGTAATGCCACGCCGTGGGTGGCACGGCAGTGATGCCACGTTGTAGGTACACAACGGTGAGAGTCTTTTGGATGTTTCGGACTTTTGACCGCGAGTTGGGCATCAGCTTTATGATCGCCTTGTGAGCCAGTTTTCAGCCCCGTTCACCGACGGTTTGGTCCCCGTCAGGGTGTTCTTTATGAGTTGAGGGATCGACTTCGACCCGTGGGGTCCGTTGGGGTTATGATAGCATGTTGAGCGACCAACTGTGGCACGAGATTGTGTCTCTTGAGGATCCCTTTTGAGGGTAGCCGGCAGTTGAGTAGTCCACTCGGGTGGTTTTGGATCGGGAAGTGACCGAGTGAAGACCCCAACTTATTGGATTTCCCTTCCTTATTGGACGAGTCCGCGGGTATGCTTCGGGTCGTCTTGTTGAGGGTAGCACCATGTTGTGGTTTGGTGCGTATTACACTTGTGGTTATTTTAGTTTTCCCCCAGCCTTTTTGTGGAGCCCTTGGTTTTTCACGTCTCAGCTCAGTAGTGATGTGATTTTTTTTCCTCGCCCGTGATTTACTTGCCCCTTTGAGATCTGTGATTTCTGGAGTACGAGGGACGCCCGTTGCAATTTCTGGCTCGAGAGATGAGAGAATTGCACATCGGGTAATACCGTACTTGTTGTTGTTGTTGCGGAGTAATCACGAGGAGCGAGTGGGGGAGCTGGAGGCGTATTGTTAGATACCTAGCCGTGGTATTCTTGACTCCTGATGGGCTTGATCTAGTTTCAAGGACGAAACTTTCTTTTAGTGGGGGAGGATGTGAGGTCCCGGAATCCCCCACGCAGGGTTGCTGGTTGTTGGGCAGCTTTCGGTCGCCGTTGGGGGTGTTGGTGCGCGTGTTGGGGGCCCAAAAATGGATTTGTGATGCAATTTGGGATTTGCTTGCATCACTGGAGGCCTGTGTGGGTTGCGCGCATTTTGGACACAAGTGGTGGACTTCGGGCTTAAATTGAGACCCCGTGGGATGTTGGAGGACCCGTCGGGTGTTTAGAAGTGATTTCGCGCGAATCATATGTCAAATTTAGACTCCGGGTGAAGTCCGGATAAAAGTTTACCTCTCCGGTCGCCTTCGAAAATTTTTAGAGTTGGAATTGGGCAATCGGACTTTAAAAATAGACCCGACGCGAAAATCGGATCGAGTGGGCATTCGGCAAATTTTCAGGTGAGAATTTGGAGAAATGGACATCGATTTTGGATTCAACGCGCGAAATCGCTAAGAATGGACTATTTACTTGTTGTTTTTGGAGCCCGGATATTTTACACGTTTTTCGAGGCGGCGCGGCACGTTTCCCGAGGCGAGGCGACAGTGCGGATCCCGAGGCGGCTCAAGTTCAGCGCAGGGGCCGCCACGTGGCGGCCCCCCGTTGGCGCCCGCGCGGGAGCACGTGGGCGCGCCCGTGTCACGCGACCGTGTCCCGCGCCTGCGGGCGGCAGCGTTGTCACGCGCCCGTGTTGGCGCCTGAGCTGTGCGCCCGCGTGGCGTGCGGGGATACGGCCACGTGGCCGCGCACCTCCTTGCCTGGGCCTGGTGCACCCGGGCGGGTGCGGTGGACCGGCCGGTGCACCGTGGACCGGTGCACCGTGGACCCGCCTCTCTCCCTTTCTCTTCTTCTTCTCCTTCTTCCTCCCGCAAGCGACCTCTTTTCCTTCTTCGTTTTCTTCTCCAAACCGAGCGACGGGGAGAGTGAGGGAGGAGAGTGTGGGAGATGGCGTTTCGCGTCGCGGGCCTCGTAGAGCGCGCGAGGCTTCCGATGGGGGCGTTGCGGCGGCGGCGGCGCAGTCGGGTAGGTCCCGTGTGTTGGTTTTACTGTATTTTTGTACAGTTTTGGGGCGATCTTTTAGACTGTACTGACTTTCTTGCTCCTTTCTGTGTTGGGCACCGTGCACCGTTTGCGTGCGGACTCCGGCACCGTGCTCCGTTTGCGTGCGGACTCCGTTTTGCGTGCGGACTCCGTTTTGCGTGCGGACTCCGGCACCGTGCACCGTTTTGCGTGCAGACTCCGTTTCGCGTGCAGATCCTGGCACCGTGCACCGTTTTGCGTTGCGGACTCCGGCACCGTGCACCGTTTTGCGTGCGGACTCCGTTTTGCGTGCGGATTCTGGCACCGTGCACCGTTTTGCGTGCGGACTCCGGCGCCGTGCACCGTTTTCTCGTGCAGACTCCGTTTTTGGTGCGGACTCCGGCAGCGTGCTCGTTTTGCGTGCGGACTCCGGCGGCGTGCTCCGTTTTGCGTGCGGACTCCGACGGCGTGCCCCGTTTTGCGTGCGGATCGCGTGGAGGCCAATTGCAACTGTCTACGAGCAATTGGTGGCAATCGAGGTGGGTGGCCTTATCTCCATGTTTTATGGAATGTACATTAATTCTATTGATGTAGGACTATGCATGATAGTTTATTTCCTTGTGTAGCTCACTAGAATTGTTGGAATGGCTATCCCTTATTATCTGTTAATGTAGTTATCTTGGAACTTGACCTAGCACCCCCGTCATATGTTGTATGTGTAACCAGACTAGTAGAAAACCCTCACTTGGGCTAGGGTTATTTATGCTTAGACATCCACACTGTTCCTTCATCCCTGACATAGTGTTTTCTCGCCCGGGTAGTGGGCCGAGAGGTCGGGACTTGCTTTTAGTGTGGGATGCTTTTACACTCTTGCCTGGGAGCAGAGTGGAGTCTGGTAGTTGTACTGGGTTGCTTATCTGTGCCGGGATGCCGTTTGGGTAAACGGTAGTCCCGGGAGGTCTTGTTTCCCTGTTGTGCCGTCGTGGAGGGAGCCGACGCGCAGACGGCAAGTCCGGGCCGTCGAGTATCTTCCGGTACGTCTTGTTGGGAACCGTTGGGGTTGGCGGTGGTCCCAGGTCGTTGAGTGTTGTCCGACCTGTTTTGTTACCCTGAGTTATGGGTCGTTCCTGGCTGTGGAGTATCTCCAGCCAGTGAGCCTTGTGCTGCGAGCCGTTGGAGAGGCTAGTGTCTCATGTTTCGAGTTAGCCGAGCAGCTGAGTCGTCGAGAGTGCTCCGACTGTTGTGCGAGGTATTGGGGATCTTGAGCCCTACCGTTCTGAGAGTGAGCGTGGATTTTGACTAGCCTGCATATGCCAATGTTCGATACTCTATGCCGCGCCGTTCTACTCAGTTGGAGTCGCGTCCTGAGATGCCGCTGTGGATACGATTGGTTGGCCTGTTGAGGCAGTTTTTCCGCAGTTGAAGCAACGATGGGCCTGTTGAGGCAGTTTTGCGCGAGGGTATGAGTTAGTAGGACAGGACGCCCCACGTAAATCCCGTCCTCATGCGGATGTGTGGTAGTGGGCAGGAGCGTTCCTAGTCGACGGGCGCAGGCTTGACTGGACCTTTGAGGTAGTCAGTTCGTTTGGGTCGATTGAGCACCTTGGGTGCGAGTGGTCTCTTTTACTTTCATCTGTTCCACTTTTGAGTGTCTAGGTAGAGGCATGGTAGCTGTAGAGTAGTTCCAACTTTTCTTTCAGATTTCTTTGCCTGTTATCTTTTGCCTCTAGTAGACTTAGTGGGCAGACCGTTGGGCTTGTTGACGGTACCCACTGAGAACTACTGTGGGAAGTAGTTCTCACACCCGTCGTGGTGTCTTTTTCCCCAGGAACATCTCCTCCTGTTCCTGTTGCTCCAGTTGCTGATCCTTCTGACCGAGGCGAGGGAGTCGCGAGCTAGTTCCCTACCCGTCATTGGAGTGTAGCGGTACCCCTTCGGAGGAGAGCTTCAGTAGATTAGCTTTCTTCTTTTTCCTCTGTTGAGAGACCTTTGTTGTGAGGTATAGAGTTGTACTTTATTTTACAGTTTGAGAGATTGTTGTAGTGAGGATATTCTTGTATCGAGAGTCTGTACACTGATGTATTCATTGGAGATACCTCCCTTTTGAGTTTTGTATCAGAGGACTTTGTTTATGATAGTATTTGGGGAGATGGATATTGTATTATTTTCAGTTGTACAGTGTTTGGACTTCAGTTTTAGTAGTCTACTTTCAGCTCTCTGATATCTGTGTACTGTAGTTGATTCTTCCTGCAGGTTAGACGCTTCGTCTGTACGGCAGTTTCCGTACAGATGGCGGATCTGTGGCGAGCCGTGGTGGCAGTTTCCACCCCGGGGCGGACACTAACCTCATTAGCATTAGGTCAATTATGTTGATAATGTTTTTTCAGTTAACTTTCTTCTGCAGAATGTATGTAACTGATAAGGACCAATTATTCTTTATGAACAGGGGGTTAGATCTGAAACATAATTGCTATTAGGTGTTCCAAATAAATTTCTGACATTGTAACCTAGTTTCTTTAGATATGAAAACCTTTGGCATGAAAGACTAGGTCACATAAATTTTAAGGAACTGCAAGGATTTCTAATAAGACGTGGTTAAGGGGGTTCCTAAACTATCTTTTCAACAAAATTGTGTGTGGAGGTTGTCAAAAGGGAAAACAATCAAGGGCCGCACACAAGAACTTGAACCACGTTGGTACCAAACAGCCTTTAGAATTACTGCACATGGACTTAATGGGGCCGACTCGTCAACCAAGTTTGGGAGGTAAATGATACATTTTTTCTTTTGGTTGATGATTTCTCTTGATATTCATGGGTAACTTTTTTAAAAGAGAGTGGATACTTTCGATTCTTTTCATGAGATTTGTCATCGTATTATGACTGAGAAAAATGAAAAGATCGTTCGTGTTCGGAGTGATAGAGGTGGAGAATTCATCAATTCTAAATTCATTGATTTTTGCACTTCCAACGGCATAAAACATGAATTCTCTGCACCCTATACACCTCAGCAGAATGGTGTAGTCGAGTGCAAAAACAGGGTAGTACAAGAGATGGCGCGTGTTATGCTTCATAGCCGGAAACTCCCGTTACATTTTTGGGCTGAAGCAGTGAACACCGCCAGTCTACATAATCATCGAGTGTATTTTGCGCCCGGGAACTTTAAATACACCATATGAGCTATGGTTTGTAGAAAACCAATATCAAATATTTTCGAATCTTTGGGAGTCGCTGTTACATTTTACGTGATCGCGCGAAAATCTTGAAAAATTCGACTCTCGAAGTGACGAGGGATTTTCATGGGTATTCTACAAATAGTAGAGCATATCGGGTATTTAACCTCGAATCTAAAACGATGGTAGAAATCTATAAATGTTAAAGTAGATGAAGCTTTTCATTTGCATCTGATAAATCTACCCCTGATATGTCTCTTGATGATGATACTCCTGTAAATGCATCTTCTCATAATAATTCTTCCGATAATGTTGATGCATCTAATGGTTCTTCTAGTTTATCTGATGTGCAGGAATCATCACATGTACCTCCGAGTACTCCGTTACCTCAAACGTTACGTATCTCCAAGGATCATCCAGAGTCAAACATTATTGGAGACCCACAAAGGAGTCAGGACTCGAGACAGTTGGTTTGTGGAGTCGCATGTTACGTCTCCATGATGGAACCAAGAACATTGATGAAGCTCTTCAGGATGACTACTGGATTGAAGCATGCAGGAAGAGCTCCATCAGTTCGAAAGAAACAAAGTCTGGGAACTAACGAGCCTCGAAGCAACACAATGTAATGGTACTAAATGATTTTCAGAATAAGAAAAAAGAGGATGGTACCATTGTCAGGAACAAAGCACGCCTAGTTGCTCAGGGCTATTCACAAATTGAAGGTATAGACTTTGATGAGACGTTCGCCCCGGTAGCTAGACTCGAGTCATTCGTATTTTATTCGCAATTGCTTGTCATTTAAAATCAAACTTTTTCAAATGGACGTTAAGAGCGCTTTTTAAATGGGTTTTTAAATGAGGAAGTTTATGTGGCTCAACCGAAAGGTTTCATTGACCATAAACTACCTAACCATGTTTTTCGTTTGAAAAAGGCTCTTTACGGTCTAAAACAAGCACCGCGAGCATGGTACGAAAGGTTGACAAAGCACCTTTTGGAAAAGGGCTATACTCGAGGGGGAGCGATCGGACTCTCTTTGTGAAGCATTATCAGGATAACTTTCATTGTAGCACAAATCTATGTCGATGACATTGTATTTGGTGCAACAAGGACAATGATGCTTCTAAATTCGCAGAAACCATGGAAAGCGAATTTGAGATGTCCTTGATGGGCGAACTGACATACTTTTCTTGGATTGCAAGTGCCACAAAATGATGAAGGCATCCATCTGTGCCAATCCAAGTATGCAAAGGAGTTGGTCAAGAAGTTTGGATTAGAAACTCTAAAGATTTCCGACTCCAATGGGAACTAGCAACAAGGATTAGGAAGTGAATCTCTAGTGAAAGTGTAGACGAGAAGCTTTATCGCAGCATGATTGGAAGTCTACTCTATCAACGGCTAGTCGCCCGGATATATCCTTTAGTGTTGGGATCTGCGCGAGATATCAATCTGCACCAAAGGAGGTTCACCTGAAAGCGGTGAAAAGGATCATCCGGTACATCAAGGAACTTGAATTTCGGAATTTGGTATCTATGGGAACAACTCTTGACATTATAGGATATTCAGATGCCGATTGGGCATGATCTGTGGATGATCGAAGAGTACGAGTGGTGCATGTTTTTATCTTGGCCTTGCCTTGTTGCCTTGCATAGTAAAAAGCAAACTGCATTGCAGCTAACGCTGCCGAAGCGGAATATATTTCAGCGGGTAATTGTTCAACCAACTCATTGGTGAAAAGCGTGTTGAGCGACTTCCGAATTCCTGCGGCTTCTGTAACTATTCTTTGTGACACACTAGTGCTATAAATATTTCTAAAAACCCTGTGTTTGCACTCTAGAACAAAACACATTGAACTTGATATCATTTTCTAAGAGAGCTAGTTGAATCAAGTATTCTTCAAATTTCTTATATTTCAACTGAGGATCAATTAGGTGACATTTTAACAAAAACCTTTTGGATCAAAAACGGTTTTATTCATTTGCGTAAAGCAATTGGAATGCTTTCTTTGAAATAACACTTTTTGAAACATTGTGTAATATCACGGTTTTTTGTTGTAACGTTATTACCGCCCTGGCTAATATTTATGTTTGAGAAATTGAAGTTAACGGAATTACTTAGGTTGGTAATCTCGAGGGGGGTATTTTTCCTGATAGAGCTCGGAAAACGGAGAACGGCGGTGCGACCGATCCGGATTCCGACTTACGGAACCCCCAGAAAGGGGTAGTTATGATCGCGGTAGCCAGGGTGGTGCATCGAATTCGGTAAGTGATTTGCACGCTTTCGAGGAAATATGGATTTATCTTCAAGGAATTAATTAATTAATTATTAATTAATTAGGGTTTTAATTACCCCGATGAGGTTTTATCGGACACAAACAAAGGAAAAAACAAATTTTGACTTCTCTCGAAAGGAGAGGAAAAACCCTAGCCGGAGAGAAGCCCGGAGAAAAAAGACGGAACCCTAACCGGAAGAAAAAGAGAAGGAAGAGGAGAAAGCGGAAGGACCCGACACTCCCTGGCGGACTGGCCGAAGTCCGGGAGGTGAACGGATCTCCGTCTCCGACGATTGTGCGGTAAGCGATGCTTCTTTCGGTCTTT
>CM055067.1:38263549-38297254 GCA_029204045.2 Tillandsia leiboldiana | reverse complement strand
TTTTGCGTGCGGACTCCGACGACAGTGCCCCGGTTTTGCGTGCCTGATCGCGTGGACCGGCCAATTGCACTGTCTACGAGCATGGGTGGCAAATACGAGGTGGGTGGCCTTATCCCCATGTTTTATTGGAATGTACGATAAGTCTATTGATTTAGGACTAGCACGATAGTTTATTTTCCTTGTGCACATCGAGATTGTTTGGAATGGCTATCCCTTTATTTCTTTTAATGTGTTATCTTGGAACTTGACCTAGCCCCCCCGTCATATGTTGTCTGTGTCACAGACTCAGTAGAAAACCCTCACTTGGGCTGGGTTTTTATGCTTAGACTCCACACTGTTCCTTCTCTCCTTACATAGTGTTTTCTTCTCCCCTCGCCCATGGTATTGGCCGAAGGTCGGGACTTGCTTTTAGTGTTATGCTTTTACATCTTGCCTGGAGCAGAGTGGAGTCTGGTAGTTGTACTGGTTGTTTATCTGTGCCGGGAGCCGTTTGGGTAAACGGTAGTCCCGGGAGTCTTGTTTCCCTGTTTGTGCCGTTGTATGAGGGCCCGACGCCGCAGACGGCAGATCCCCGGGCCGTCGAGTATCTTCTTCGGTCCGTCTTGTTGGGAACCGTTGGGGTTGGCGGTGGTCCCAGGTCATGAGTGTTGTCCGACCTTTTTTGTTACCCTGAGTTATGTTCGTTCCTGGCTGTGGAGTATCTCCAGCCAGTGAGCCTTGTGTGCGAGGCGTTGAGAGCTAGTGTCTCGTGTTTCGAGTTAGCCGAGCAGCTGAGTCGTCGAGAGTGCTCCGACTGGTTCCGAGGTATTTGGGGATCTTGAGCCCTATACCGTTCTGAGAGTGGCGGCTGGATTTTGACTAGCCTGCATATCCAATGTTCGATGTTCCTTCTTCCCCGCGCAGTTCTACTCAGTTGGTCGCGTCCTGAGATGCCGCTGTGGATACTGGTTGGCCTGTTGAGGCAGTTTTCCGCAGTGAGGACACGATGGGCCTGTGAGGCAGTTTTGCGTGGGAGGATGGTTAGTAGGACAGGACGCCCCACGTAAACTCCCGTCCTCATGCTGATGTGTGGTAGTGGGCAGGAGCGTTCCTAGTCGACGGGCGCAGGCTTGACTGGACCTTGAGGTAGTCAGTTCGGTTGGGTCGATTGAGCAACCTGGTGCGAGTGGTCTCTTTTTACTTTCATCTGTTCCCTTTTGAGTGTCTAGGTAGAGGCATGGTAGCTGTAGGTAGTCCCAGCTTTTCTTTCAGATTTCTTTGCATGTTATCTTTGCCTCTAGTAGACTTAGGGCAGACCGTTGGCTTGTGGACGGTACCCCCACGAGAACTACTGTGGGAGTAGTTCTCACAACCCGTCGTGGTGTCTTTTTTTCCCCAGAACATCTCCTCCTGTTCCTGGTGCTCCAGTTGCTGATCCTTCTGACCGAGGCGAGGAGGTCGCAGCTAGTCCCTACCCGTCATTGAGTGTAGCGTACCCCTTCGGAGGAGAGCTTCAGTAGATTAGCTTTCTTCTTTTCCTCTGTTGAGAGACCTTTGTTGTGAGGTATAGAGTTGTACCTTATTTTACAGTTTGAGAGACTGTTGTAGTGAGGATATCTTGTATCGAGTCTGTACACTGATGTATTTCATTGGAGATACCTCCCTTTTGATTTTGTATCAGAGGACTTTGTTTTATGATAGTATTTGGGGAGATGGATATGTATTATTTTTAGTTGTTACATGTTTGGACTTCAGTTTTCTGTAGTCTCTCAGCTCTCTTATATCTGTATACTGTAGTTGATCTTCCTGCAGGTTAGACGCTTCGTCTGTACGGCAGTTTCCGTACAGATGGCGGATCTGTTGGCGAGCCCGGTGGCAGTTTCCACCCCGGGCGTGACAGATAGAGTGGTATCAGAGCCTAGGTTGTAGGTCATGGTGACTTGAAACCCTAGGCTTGTGGTTGGACATTAGGATGACTACCTGGAGTCGTGACTTATAGCGAGAGTCCTATGGAGTTTTTACCTCTCCCAAGAGACGGTGAGAGTTTGGCATGTTTATTTTCTCCTAATCGATTATGTTGGTTGCAGACAACATATGCTATGGAATGGATGACATGTCTTAGACTTTCGCTGGATTGGGTCGTATGCTTGTTGTGTCCTGACATTTGTTGGTTTGCAGTGGGTTGCGATACCCCTGAGACATCGTGTTATGAAAAGGACACACCCCGCCCTGGCTGAGTTACCAGGAAGGCATTTTCCCTGGCTGAGTCACCAGGAGGGCATTTTCCCTGGCTGAGTTACCAGGAGGGCATTTTCCCTGGCTGAGTCACCAGGAGGCATTTTCCCTGGCTGAGTTACCAGGAGGGCATTTTCCCTGGCTGAGTTACCAGGAGGGCATTTTCCCTGGCTGAGTCACCAGGAGGGCATTTTCCCTGGCTGAGTCACCAGGAGGGCATTTTCCCTGGCTGAGTCACCAGGAGGGCATTTTCCCTGGCTGAGTTACCAGGAGGGCATTTTCCCTGGCTGAGTTACCAGGAGGGCATTTTCCCTGGCTGAGTTACCAGGAGGGCGTTTTCCCTGGCTGAGTCACCAGGAGGGCATTTTCCCTGGCTGAGTTACCAGGAGGGCATTTTCCCTGGCTGAGTTACCAGGAGGGCGTTTTCCCTGGCTGAGTCACCAGGTGGCATTTTCCCTGGCTGAGTTACCAGGAGGGTATTTTTCCTGGCTGAGTTACCAGGAGGGCATTCTCCCTAGCTGAGTTGCCAGGAGGGCATTTTCCCTGGCTGAGTTACCAGGAGGGTGTTTTTCCCCTGGCTGAGTTACCAGGAAGGCATTCTCCCTGGCTGAGTTGCCAGGAGGGCATTTTCCCTGGCTGAGTTACCAGGAGGGTGTTTTTCCCTGGCTGAGTTGCCAGGAGGGCATTTTCCCTGGCTGAGTTACCAGGAGGGTGTTTTCCCTGGCTGAGTTGCCAGGAGGGCGTTTTTCCCTGGCTGAGTTGCCAGGAGGGCGTTTTTCCCTGGCTGAGTTACCAGGAGGCGTTTTCCCTGGCCGAGTTACCAGATGGATAATTATCACTGGCCGAGTTACCAGATGGATAATTATCACTGGCCGAGTTACCAGATGGATAATTATCACTGGCCGAGTTACCAGATGGATAATTATCACTGGCCAAGTTACCAGATGGATAATTATCACTGGCCGAGTTACCAGATGGATAATTATCACTGGCCGAGTTACCAGATGGATAATTATCGCTGGCCGAGTTACCAGATGGATAATTATCGCTGGCCGAGTTACCAGATGGATAATTATCACTGGCCGAGTTACCAGATGGATAATTATCCCTGGCCGAGTTACCAGATGGATAATTATCACTGGCCGAGTTACCAGATGGATAATTATCACTGGCCGAGTTACCAGATGGATAATTATCCCTGGCCGAGTTACCAGATGGATAATTATCCCTGGCCGAGTTACCAGATGGATAATTATCCCTGGCCGAGTTACCAGATGGATAATTATCCCTGGCCGAGTTACCAGATGGATAATTATCACTGGCCGAGTTACCAGATGGATAATTATCGCTGGCCGAGTTACCAGATGGATAATTATCACTGGCCGAGTTACCAGATGGATAATTATCGCTGGCCGAGTTACCAGATGGATAATTATCACTGGCCGAGTTACCAGATGGATAATTATCGCTGGCCGAGTTACCAGATGGATAATTATCACTGGCTGAGTTACCAGATGGATACTTTCCACTGGCCGAGCAATCAGATGGATGCATTGCCCCTGGCCGAGTACCAGGTGGGCACATGCCCTGGCCGAGTTACCAGGAGGACATTTTTCCCTGGCCGAATTACCAGGAGGATACTTTCCACTGGCCGAGCAACCAGATGGATGCATTGCCCCTGGCCGAGTACCAGGTGGGCACATGCCCTGGCCGGAGTTACCAGGAGGACATTTTTCCCTGGCCGAATTACCAGGAGGATACTTTCCACTGGCCGAGCAACCAGATGGATGCATTGCCCCTGGCCGAGTTACCAGGTGGGCACATGCCCTGGCCGAGTTACCAGGAGACATTTTTTCCTGGCCGAATTACCAGGAGGATACTTTCCACTGGCCGAGCTACCAGAGACGATGCCGCCCAGTGAGGGGCGATGCCGCCCAGTGAGTGGCGATGCCGCCCAATGAGTGGCGATGCCGCCTAGTGAGTGGCGAAGGTTTGGCCTGTTGAGGCGATTTTCACCTCCGGCCGAGTTACCATGTGGTTATTTTAGTGAGATGAGATGATCTGACAGGACGCCGAGATTTGATGGCGTCGAGTTCGTCCTGATGGACTACCGGGAGCGTCTCCAGCCGCGAGTTGCTTGTTGACATAGCTGTGAGAGTGCTAGGGCATTTGCATTGATGTATGGGCTAGAGATAGTACCCTTAGCTTGTGCTCGTGAGGTTCAGATACCTGATCACGTGTTGCACATAGATGGGAGTTATTGGTCCTGCCCAGTGCAGTTGGGGCCCTGGTTTTTGCCTGTTGATCTTTTGGCCCTTCCTCAGCTCCGGGTTTTTCGAGGTAGTATTGGGTATAGGGCTGTGAAGATCTGAGGCCTTGATGCTTGAGTATACCACGCCGTTGATACACGGTGGTGATGCCACGCCGTTGATACACGGTGGTGATGCCACGCCGTTGATACACGGTGGTGATGCCACGCCGTTGATACACAGCAGTGATGCCACACCGTGGATACACGGTGGTGATGCCACACCGTTGATACACGGTGGTGATGCCACGCCGTTGGCGCACGGCAGTGAGGCCACGCGTTGGTACACGGCAGTAATGCCACGCCGTGGGTGCACGGCAGTGATGCCACGTTGTAGGTACACAACGGTGAGAGTCTTTTGGATGTTTCGGACTTTTGACCGCGAGTTGGGCATCAGCTTTATGATCGCCTTGTGAGCCAGTTTTCAGCCCCGTTCACCGACGGTTTGGTCCCCGTCAGGGTGTTCTTTATGAGTTGAGGGATCGACTTCGACCCGTGGGGTCCGTTGGGGTTATGATAGCATGTTGAGCGACCAACTGTGGCACGAGATTGTGTCTCTTGAGGATCCCTTTTGAGGGTAGCCGGCAGTTGAGTAGTCCACTCGGGTGGTTTTGGATCGGGAAGTGACCGAGTGAAGACCCCAACTTATTGGATTTCCCTTCCTTATTGGACGAGTCCGCGGGTATGCTTCGGGTCGTCTTGTTGAGGGTAGCACCATGTTGTGGTTTGGTGCGTATTACACTTGTGGTTATTTTAGTTTTCCCCCAGCCTTTTTGTGGAGCCCTTGGTTTTTCACGTCTCAGCTCAGTAGTGATGTGATTTTTTTTCCTCGCCCGTGATTTACTTGCCCCTTTGAGATCTGTGATTTCTGGAGTACGAGGGACGCCCGTTGCAATTTCTGGCTCGAGAGATGAGAGAATTGCACATCGGGTAATACCGTACTTGTTGTTGTTGTTGCGGAGTAATCACGAGGAGCGAGTGGGGGAGCTGGAGGCGTATTGTTAGATACCTAGCCGTGGTATTCTTGACTCCTGATGGGCTTGATCTAGTTTCAAGGACGAAACTTTCTTTTAGTGGGGGAGGATGTGAGGTCCCGGAATCCCCCACGCAGGGTTGCTGGTTGTTGGGCAGCTTTCGGTCGCCGTTGGGGGTGTTGGTGCGCGTGTTGGGGGCCCAAAAATGGATTTGTGATGCAATTTGGGATTTGCTTGCATCACTGGAGGCCTGTGTGGGTTGCGCGCATTTTGGACACAAGTGGTGGACTTCGGGCTTAAATTGAGACCCCGTGGGATGTTGGAGGACCCGTCGGGTGTTTAGAAGTGATTTCGCGCGAATCATATGTCAAATTTAGACTCCGGGTGAAGTCCGGATAAAAGTTTACCTCTCCGGTCGCCTTCGAAAATTTTTAGAGTTGGAATTGGGCAAATCGGACTTTAAAAATAGACCCGACGCGAAAATCGGATCGAGTGGGCATTCGGCAAATTTTCAGGTGAGAATTTGGAGAAATGGACATCGATTTTGGATTCAACGCGCGAAATCGCTAAGAATGGACTATTTACTTGTTTGTTTTGGAGCCCGGATATTTTACACGTTTTTCGAGGCGGCGCGGCACGTTTCCCGAGGCGAGGCGACAGTGCGGATCCCGAGGCGGCTCAAGTTCAGCGCAGGGGCCGCCACGTGGCGGCCCCCCGTTGGCGCCCGCGCGGGAGCACGTGGGCGCGCCCGTGTCACGCGCCCGTGTCCCGCGCCTGCGGGCGGCAGCGTGTCACGCGCCCGTGTGGCGCCTGAGCTGTGCGCCCGCGTGGCGTGCGGGGATACGGCCACGTGGCCGCGCACCTCCTTGCCTGGGCCTGGTGCACCCGGGCGGGTGCGGTGGACCGGCCGGTGCACCGTGGACCGGTGCACCGTGGACCCGCCTCTCTCCCTTTCTCTTCTTCTTCTCCTTCTTCCTCCCCGCAAGCGACCTCTTTTCCTTCTTCGTTTTCTTCTCCAACCGAGCGACGGGGAGAGTGAGGGAGGAGAGTGTGGGAGATGGCGTTTCGCGTCGCGGGCCTCGTAGAGCGCGCGAGGCTTCCGATGGGGGCGTTGCGGCGGCGGCGGCGCAGTCGGGTAGGTCCCGTGTGTTGGTTTTACTGTATTTTTGTACAGTTTTGGGGCGATCTTTTAGACTGTAACTGACTTTCTTGCTCCTTTCTGTGTTGGGCACCGTGCACCGTTTTGCGTGCGGACTCCGGCACCGTGCTCCGTTTTGCGTGCGGACTCCGTTTTGCGTGCGGACTCCGTTTTGCGTGCGGACTCCGGCACCGTGCACCGTTTTGCGTGCAGACTCCGTTTCGCGTGCAGATCCTGGCACCGTGCACCGTTTTGCGTGCGGACTCCGGCACCGTGCACCGTTTTGCGTGCGGACTCCGTTTTGCGTGCGGATTCTGGCACCGTGCACCGTTTTGCGTGCGGACTCCGGCGCCGTGCACCGTTTCTCGTGCAGACTCCGTTTTTGGTGCGGACTCCGGCAGCGTGCTCCGTTTTGCGTGCGGACTCCGGCGGCGTGCTCCGTTTTGCGTGCGGACTCCGACGGCGTGCCCCGTTTTGCGTGCGGATCGCGTGGAGGCCAATTGCAACTGTCTACGAGCAATTGGTGGCAAATCGAGGTGGGTGGCCTTATCTCCATGTTTTATGGAATGTACATTAATTCTATTGATGTAGGACTATGCATGATAGTTTATTTCCTTGTGTAGCTCACTAGATTGTTGGAATGGCTATCCCTTTATTATCTGTTAATGTAGTTATCTTGGAACTTGACCTAGCACCCCCGTCATATGTTGTATGTGTAACCAGACTAGTAGAAAACCCTCACTTGGGCTAGGGTTATTTATGCTTAGACATCCACACTGTTCCTTCATCCCTGACATAGTGTTTTCTCGCCCGGGTAGTGGGCCGAGAGGTCGGGACTTGCTTTTAGTGTGGGATGCTTTTACACTCTTGCCTGGGAGCAGAGTGGAGTCTGGTAGTTGTACTGGGTTGCTTATCTGTGCCGGGAGCCGTTTGGGTAAACGGTAGTCCCGGGAGGTCTTGTTTCCCTGTTGTGCCGTCGTGGAGGGAGCCGACGCGCAGACGGCAGTCCCGGGCCGTCGAGTATCTTCCGGTACGTCTTGTTGGGAACCGTTGGGGTTGGCGGTGGTCCCAGGTCGTTGAGTGTTGTCCGACCTGTTTTGTTACCCTGAGTTATGGGTCGTTCCTGGCTGTGGAGTATCTCCAGCCAGTGAGCCTTGTGCTGCGAGCCGTTGGAGAGGCTAGTGTCTCATGTTTCGAGTTAGCCGAGCAGCTGAGTCGTCGAGAGTGCTCCGACTGTTGTGCGAGGTATTTGGGGATCTTGAGCCCTACCGTTCTGAGAGTGAGCGTGGATTTTGACTAGCCTGCATATGCCAATGTTCGATACTCTATGCCGCGCCGTTCTACTCAGTTGGAGTCGCGTCCTGAGATGCCGCTGTGGATACGATGGTTGGCCTGTTGAGGCAGTTTTCCGCAGTTGAAGCAACGATGGGCCTGTTGAGGCAGTTTTGCGCGAGGGATGAGTTAGTAGGACAGGACGCCCCACGTAAATCCCGTCCTCATGCGGATGTGTGGTAGTGGGCAGGAGCGTTCCTAGTCGACGGGCGCAGGCTTGACTGGACCTTTGAGGTAGTCAGTTCGTTTGGGTCGATTGAGCACCTTGGGTGCGAGTGGTCTCTTTTACTTTCATCTGTTCCACTTTTGAGTGTCTAGGTAGAGGCATGGTAGCTGTAGAGTAGTTCCAACTTTTCTTTCAGATTTCTTTGCCTGTTATCTTTTGCCTCTAGTAGACTTAGTGGGCAGACCGTTGGGCTTGTTGACGGTACCCACTGAGAACTACTGTGGGAAGTAGTTCTCACACCCGTCGTGGTGTCTTTTTCCCCAGGAACATCTCCTCCTGTTCCTGTTGCTCCAGTTGCTGATCCTTCTGACCGAGGCGAGGGAGTCGCGAGCTAGTTCCCTACCCGTCATTGGAGTGTAGCGGTACCCCTTCGGAGGAGAGCTTCAGTAGATTAGCTTTCTTCTTTTTCCTCTGTTGAGAGACCTTTGTTGTGAGGTATAGAGTTGTACTTTATTTTACAGTTTGAGAGATTGTTGTAGTGAGGATATTCTTGTATCGAGAGTCTGTACACTGATGTATTCATTGGAGATACCTCCCTTTTGAGTTTTGTATCAGAGGACTTTGTTTATGATAGTATTTGGGGAGATGGATATTGTATTATTTTCAGTTGTACAGTGTTTGGACTTCAGTTTTAGTAGTCTACTTTCAGCTCTCTGATATCTGTGTACTGTAGTTGATTCTTCCTGCAGGTTAGACGCTTCGTCTGTACGGCAGTTTCCGTACAGATGGCGGATCTGTTGGCGAGCCCGGGTGGCAGTTTCCACCCCGGGGCGTGACACTAACCTCATTAGCATTAGTCAATTATGTGATAATGGTTTTTCAGTTAACTTTTCTTCTGCAGAATGTATTGTAACTGATAAGGACCAATTATTCTTTATGAAAGGGGTTAGATCTGAAAATAATTGCTATGTAGTTCCAAATAAAATTTCTGAACATTGTAACCTAGTTTCTTTAGATAATGAAACTCTTTGGCATGAAAGACTAGGTCACATAAATTTTAAGGAACTAGCAAGGATTTCTAATAAAGACGTGGTTAAGGGGGTTCCTAAACTATCTTTTCAACAAAACATTGTGTGTGGAGGTTGTCAAAAGGGAAAACAATCAAGGGCCGCACACAAGAACTTGAACCACGTTGGTACCAAACAGCCTTTAGAATTACTGCACATGGACTTAATGGGGCCGACTCGTCAACCAAGTTTGGGAGGTAAATGATACATTTTTTCTTTTGGTTGATGATTTCTCTTGATATTCATGGGTAACTTTTTTAAAAGAGAAAGTGGATACTTTCGATTCTTTTCATGAGATTTGTCATCGTATTATGACTGAGAAAAATGAAAAGATCGTTCGTGTTCGGAGTGATAGAGGTGGAGAATTCATCAATTCTAAATTCATTGATTTTTGCACTTCCAACGGCATAAAACATGAATTCTCTGCACCCTATACACCTCAGCAGAATGGTGTAGTCGAGTGCAAAAACAGGGTAGTACAAGAGATGGCGCGTGTTATGCTTCATAGCCGGAAACTCCCGTTACACTTTTGGGCTGAAGGAGTTAACACCGCCGTCTACATAATCAATCGTGTGTATTTGCGCCCGGGAACTTTAAATACACCATATGAGCTATGGTTCTGTAGAAAACCAAATATCAAATATTTTCGAATCTTTGGGAGTCGCTGTTACATTTTACGTGATCGCGAAAATCTTGAAAAATTCGACTCTCGAAGTGACGAAGGGATTTTCATGGGTTATTCTACAAATAGTAGAGCATATCGGGTATTTAACCTCGAATCTAAAACGATGGTAGAATCTATTAATGTTAAAGTAGATGAAGCTTTTCATTTTGCATCTGATAAATCTACCCCTGATATGTCTCTTGATGATGATACTCCTGTAAATGCATCTTCTCATAATAATTCTTCCGATAATGTTGATGCATCTAATGGTTCTTCTAGTTTATCTGATATGCAGGAATCATCACATGTACCTCCGAGTACTCCGTTACCGCAAACATTACGTATCTCCAAGGATCATCCAGAGTCAAACATTATTGGAGACCCACAAGAAGGAGTCAGGACTCGGAGACAGTTGGTTTGTGGAGTCGCATGTTACGTCTCCATGATGGAACCAAAGAACATTGATGAAGCTCTTCAGGATGATTACTGGATTGAAGCAATGCAGGAAGAGCTCCATCAGTTCGAAAGAAACAAAGTCTGGGAACTAACGAAGCCTCCGAAGCAACACAATGTAATTGGTACTAAATGGATTTTCAAGAATAAGAAAAACGAGGATGGTACCATTGTTAGGAACAAAGCACGCCTAGTTGCTCAGGGCTATTCACAAATTGAAGGTATAGACTTTGATGAGACGTTCGCCCCGGTAGCTCGTCTCGAGTCAATTCGTATTTTGTTCGCAATTGCTTGTCATTTTAAAATCAAACTTTTTCAAATGGACGTTAAGAGCGCCTTTTTAAATGGGTTTTTGAATGAGGAAGTTTATGTGGCTCAACCGAAAGGTTTCATTGACCATAAACTACCTAACCGTGTTTTTCGTTTGAAAAAGGCTCTTTACGGTCTAAAACAAGCACCGCGAGCATGGTACGAAAGGTTGACAAAGCACCTTTTGGAAAAGGGCTACACTCGAGGGGGAGCGGATCAAACACTCTTTGTGAAGCATTATCAGGATAACTTTATTGTGGCACAAATCTATGTCGATGACATTGTATTTGGTGCAACAAGGGACAATGATGTTTATAAATTCGCAGAAACCATGGAAAGCGAATTTGAGATGTCTATGATGGGCGAACTAACATACTTTCTTGGATTGCAAGTGAAACAAAATGATGAAGGCATCCATCTGTGCCAATCCAAGTATGCAAAGGAGTTGGTCAAGAAGTTTGGATTAGAAAACTCTAAAGACTTTCCGACTCCAATGGGAACTAGCAACAAGGGATTAGGAAGTGAATCTCTAAGTGAAAGTGTAGACGAGAAGCTTTATCGCAGCATGATTGGAAGTCTACTCTATCTCACGGCTAGTCGCCCGGATATATCCTTTAGTGTTGGGATCTGCGCGAGATATCAGTCTGCACCAAAGGAGGTTCACCTGAAAGCGGTGAAAAGGATCATCCGGTACGTCAAAGGAACTTTGAATTTCGGAATTTGGTATACTATGGGAACAACTCTTGACATAATAGGATATTCAGATGCCGATTGGGCAGGATCTGTGGATGATCGGAAGAGTACGAGTGGTGCATGTTTTTATCTTGGCCATTGCCTTGTTGCATGGCATAGTAAAAAGCAAAACTGCATTGCACTCTCAACTGCCGAAGCGGAATATATTTCAGCGGGTAATTGTTCAACCCAACTCATTTGGATGAAAAGCGTGTTGAGCGACTTCCGAATTCCTGCGGCTTCTGTAACTATTCTTTGTGACAACACTAGTGCTATAAATATTTCTAAAAACCCTGTGTTGCACTCTAGAACAAAACACATTGAACTTAGATATCATTTTCTAAGAGAGCTAGTTGAATCAAGTATTCTTCAAATTTCTTATATTTCAACTGAAGATCAATTAGGTGACATTTTAACAAAACCTTTGGATCAAAAACGGTTTATTCATTTGCGTAAAGCAATTGGAATGCTTTCTTTGAAATAACACTTTTTGAAACCATTGTGTAATATCACGGTTTTTCTTGTAACGTTATACCCTCCTGCTAATAAAGTTTATGTTTGGAGAAATTGAGTTAACGGGATTACTTAGGTTGGTAATCTCGAGGTGCGGGTATTTTTCTGTGATAGAGCTCGGAAAACGGAGAACGGCGGTGCGACCGGATCCGGATTCCGACTTACGGAACCCCCAGAAAGGGGTAGTTATGATCGCGGTAGCCAGGGGGTGCATCGAAATTCGTGTAAGTGATTTAGCACGCTTTTCGAGGAAATATGGATTTATCTTCAAGGAATTAATTAATTAATTAATTAATTAATTAGGGTTTTAAATTACCCGATGAGGTTTTATCGTACACAAAAAAAAGAAACAATTTTGACTTCTCCCGAAAGGAAAGGAAAAACCCTAGCCGGAGAGAAAAGAACGAGGAAAAAGACGGAACCCTAACCGGAAGAAAAAGAGAAGGAACGAGGAGAAAGCGGAAGGACCCGACACTCCCTGACGGACGTGCCGAAGCCGGGAGCGTGAACGGATCTCCGTCTCCGACGATTTGCGGTAAGCGATGCTTCTTTCGGTCTTTCATTTCTGTTTTTGTTTGGGTCGATTTGGGTAGCCATTTTTGTTACCCTACCGGTCGTCGCCGCCGCGGAACCCTAGGGCACCGCCGCACGGCCTAGGGCATCACCGCCGCGTCATGGCCGCGCCGCGCGGGGCTAGCGCCCGCGCGGCCGCAGCACATGCCGCGCGGGGACGGCGCCCGTGCGGCCGCGGCATGAGGCCGCGCCACGCGGGGCTAGGGCCCCCGCGCGGCCGCCCCAAGTGCCGCGCGGGCGGGCGCCCGCGAGGCTGCGGCGCGCGCCGCGCGAGGCCGGTGCCCGCGCGGCCGCGGCAAGTGCCGCGCGGGCGGGCGCCCGCGCGGCTAGGGCACGCGCCGCGCCACGCCGGTGCCAGCGCGGCCGCGGCTAGGGCACGCGCCGAGCGGGGCCAGCGCCCGCGCCGCTGCAGCAAGCGCCGCGCGGGCGGGCGCCCGCGCGGCTGGGGCAAGCACCGCGCGGGCGGGCGCCCGCGCGGCTGGGGCAAGCGCCGCACGGGGCCGGTGCCCGCGCGGCGGCGGCAAGCGCCGCGCGGGCGGGCGCCCGCGCGACTGCGGCACACGCCGCGCGGGGCCGGTGCCCGCGCGGCTGCAGTTCGCGCCGTGCGGGGCTAGGGCCCACGCGGCCGCGGCGGGTGCCGCGCGGCCGCGGCCTGTGCCGCGCGGGCCCAGGGCCCGCGCAGTCGTAGCGAGTGCCGCGCGGGGCGGGTGCCCGCGCGGCCGCATGGCCCGCAACACCGCGGGGGTGGCCGCGTTGCTCGTCGCGCGCGGGCGTCACCGCCGTGTCAAGTCGTCATTAGTGTTTTTGAGTTTTTGGGCTCTGTTTATCTACCGTTATATTTCTATTCTGACCGCGGCTCTTTTGGGGACTATTTTTAGGTCCTAGCGCCGACAGGAAGCAAAGTTCGGTCTCCGGTGTACCGGTCAGCACAATTGAGGTGGGTACCTTTGGTTATTATCGGTATAGGGTCGTTCCCGAGTATTCAGTTGATAAAGTAGGTGTTTTTGGTAAATGAACTAACCCCATTGCATGTTAATCCCATTTACTAATCTAATTGAGGCGTCTGCGGTCGCAAGATCGTTCTACTAATCTGACCAGAGCGGCTGAGGTCGCAACTTTATTTTTACACTCATATTGCTTACACGCACACCGGCGGTTTGGCCACCGCACAGGGTGTATTTTTCCGGAAAGATGGTAAGTTTTTACCCGTGTACCCCACACCTGTGATGATGGGGACCCCTCAAGGAGAGGCGGCTGCTACTTGGGCAGTCGAGGGGTTGGTGGCACCAAGAAGATGAGTACGGTAATTGGGGTTGGGGCCCAATGTATTTTAAAAGCTGGGGTAGGTGCCCAGTGTGATTTCTTCGACAGGGATTTAACGATACATGAGGGGGAAGTAAATGCTCCGGTGAATCGGTGTGTTCTTTTCAGTTATTGCATTTACTTGTATGTTTTCTACTTTATCAGCCACTGACTACCCACACTGTGACAGGTCCGAGCAGGGGTGGGAACCGGGACGACGGTGAGGCACCAGTTAGAGGACCCTAGCCATGAGGGCTAGTAAACGATACGTTTCCTTTGGTTATTTCTTTATATTGTTGGTTAGTTAAACTGTGATTTACTTGTGTGGTTTCTTGTGGATGTTGGAATGAGGATTTCGTGTGGGACTATGTTCTTTTATCTGTGATAGTTAAGATGTGTAGTTGTGGCGTTTTCAAATACAAACATGGTTTCAAAAGTATTTTCAAAATAGGTGTCGTGTGGGCACTGATTTCAAAACCCGTGGATTTATCCTTTCAAGTATTGTGGCCGCTTAAAAGAGTTTGCGAAAACGTTTTGGAAAAACCGGGTGTCGAGTGGACACCGACTTTCAAACCCATGGGTTTATGCTATAGTCTGTATGTAATAGCGGTGACTGTAAGATTAAATGTAGTCCCTCCCATTTGTCTGTCATGGTTTGTATGGTTAAAGTGTTTGTCTTGCTGGGAACGCCGTGCATATACAAAGGAGACTCCGCCCGTTTGGGGAGTGAATTTGTATATGCGGCGGGTCTGGTACGCACCGGAGGCGAGGTTCATTTTAAATACAAAAAGAAAAAAAAAAATGGGTACGTTTTTCGCTCTATTAGAACCTCCGGGGCGTGACACATTGCTTAGGTTAGGTTTTGTTGTGTGTTTGTATTCTTTATCTATGCTTGTACATAGAATATTAATTGAGCATATGTTATTGACTTTACTTGCATCCTTTCATATTTTTGAGAAATTTATTATGGTTTGGATATCATGATAATTCATTTGATGCAATGATCTTTTATATCAATTAGTTCATTTTTAATTGATCAAAGTCAATTTCTCTCTCAAATGATCTCTTGGTATAGTTTTTATCATATTTGAAAATTGTGTTAAGTATGAACACGAGATCAATTGTTGGTTGAATACTTTATATCTTAAATAATTGATAGCCAATTGATGGGGAGTTTATTAAAGTATTTATGCTCAAAAGATGTGGAAAGAGTTACATCCCAATGTGGAGTGTGAAAACTACCACCACATGGAGGAAAGAGCTACCACCTCGGTCGTCCGAGTACTGTGTGCAGCTACCACATGTATACAAAGCATGGTTTTTCTTGATTGATTAGTTAAAATGCTTTTTGGAATACTTGACTCTGTCAAATTCCAAGGTTGGTATAAGGTGGGGATTTTTATTGAAAGATGCTCAAAGAGCCACTCCTTACAATAAATTGACTACATATATTATCTAACTTATTTGGGATTTCAAACATCTATCGATCTTGGTGCTTCATTTTCTTTACCAAATTGATGATTTGATAAACGCATTACTCATAAGATCGTGATAGATGTCATTGAACTTGTTCAAATTTAAAGGATTTAATTTTTATAAATTTTCATTTCATTACTTGGATATTATTGATAGATTTAGCATAATCTATTTCTTTTAATATGAAACGATGACTTTTGTTTAAAGTTGACATGCAAAAGTGCTTACATACTTTTTCTGGATTTTCTGAAATTTTTCTAAATTTTTCTAAAGAAAAAGTTGGAGCCGATCCGGACTGGATAATCTGTTCCGGATCCCGAACTCAGATATTCTCTGCGGGTAGCCGATCCGGACTGGATTCTTGCGCCGTTCCGGACCGCGGCTAGGGTTTATATGAAACAAAAGGGTATTTGATTTCTTTTTACCTCAAGCTTTTGTTTCCAGGTCTCCAGAGTTTCTCTCACTAGAAAACAACCAATTTGGAGCCTTTCTAACTCGAGTTCTTCGAATTCAAGTAAGTCTTTTTCATCAAAACTCAATCTTTTCACTGGTTTTGCATTGTTCTTCATAACGTGAGTGAAAATCATGATTCGAATTCAATTATAGATGGTTTTTGATCAAATTTCTTTTGGAATAAGAACTCTGAGTAGATTAGTTTTGTTTATATGCTTGGTATTCTCTTGATTAACGGATTTTTATGTTCGATTTCTAAAAATTCGGTTTTAGGGCATATAAGGAGAATTTTTGTAAATCATAGAATTGATCTATTTTTAAAATTTTTTTTGCAAAACTAACTTGATTCCTAGTCTCTCTTCACGATAATGATTGTTTGGGTACAATTTTTCAAATTTTTGAAAATTAAACAATTTTTCGTGTTCTTGAATTCTTGCTCGCAGGTTTCTCATTTACTAAGGCACTAGCAAGGATGGCTTTTGCTTGGATTATTGTACTCCTTGTAGCCATGGTACACACAAGAGAAACGAACAAACCAAAAAGGGCTAGGATAGCTCAAGACAGCTCAGATTCAGGATCCGAGACAGAATCCGTCGACTGGGATGAACTTATGGAGGAAGGGACAGCGCATGCTACGGCGACTGCCTCGAAAGGGAAAGCCCCAGCAGCTACAACATGTTACGGAATTTGAGTTGGCGTATTTCGTGAATTCGGCTAAGTCTTGAAGATTGAAGGTAAAGGAAGTTGGATCATATAACTCAATCTCAAGAAAGAAGAATTCAAAAGGATCAGGTATGTTTAACTTAATATCTTTGGTGATCCGAATACTTCTTATAGCGTAGAAACACTTGGATGGATTTGTTATTGCATAAATATCAAAAACTGGACATGGGACATGTTCAGGATCCGGATCAGATTGTTCAATCCGGATCCCGAAGGTGGTTCGTTCATACACCAGTTCAATCCGGATCGTAGCTTCCCTTGATCCGGATCCCGAACACTGAGTTTACCATTTTATGTGAACGATCCGGATCAGGCTACTGCAATCCGGATCCCGAACGTTGATGTTTGGTGAACTGTATGAACGATCCGGATCAAGCACTTCGATCCGGATCCCGAACCTTCGTTTTTCTGGAAACTGTTTTTCTCGCTACTGCAATCCGGATCGCCGATCTCCGATCCGGATCGTCGTCATGTAAAAACTCCAGAAAAGGTTAGTTTTTTATCCTTATCTTCTTCCAAGGGTTTCTAACCTATAAATAGACCCTATGATTCTTTTTCTAGGGTAAGTCCACAGAATAGAAAAAGTAGCCGTCATCTTTTATACGGACTCAGATCCACATATAGAGAAGAAAGGAAATCATATATTCTATCTTATGTTTCTTCATCTATATTGATTGATTTGATTCTAGGTTTTCATACTCACATTTTGAGTTGAATCAAATCAATGAATACTTAGATGGTATTTCCGATCTATTTCTAATCTAAGTATTCGGCGGATCATCACCACCCAAAAAACAACGATTTACCCCAAAATCGGCGCGTGGACTCGCGTGGCCTTGTGGATTCAAGGTGCAACCGCTCTCGTGGATTCGGAGCGAGGTACGTTCGTGGATTCAAAGCGTACTTGTCACGCCCCGGGGTCGAAACTGCGACCCGGGCCCGCCAAACAGATCCGCCACCTATGCCAACCCGTCATAGGCGAAGCGTCCTACCTGCAAGAAAAGTACTATAACTAAACAGATATCAGAGCTATAAATGAAAATCTGCTGTAACTAAAATCAATCACTGTACAACTGGAAATGAAACAACACCGTCTGCCTCCCAAAAATAATAATAATACAATATCCTCAAGTACAAGCTCTAAACCCAACCGGGAGGTAACCCCAATATATACAACAGTGTACAGTCTCTCAATACAAAATATCCTCACTACAATAGTCTCTCAAAAGAGGAAAAAGAAACAACTAAACTACAGATGATCTCCTCTGAAGGGTACCGCTACTCTCCAACGCCGGGTAGGGATCTAGCTCGCGACTCCCTCGCCACGATCAACAACCGCAGAGCCGGCCACACCTGCTAAGACTCTGCACAACCAAAGAGAGGAGAGAAAAAGGGGGGAAAAACCCCCAAAGGGTGTGAGAACTACTCCAAAAAGGGAGTTCTCAGTGGGTACCACCGCCAGACCCGACGGTCTGCCCACCAAGTCCTCAAGAGACAAAAACTAACCCAAGTCATAAGACTGAAATGAGTAAGTTGGAGACTATCAACAGCTACCCTGCCCCTAACTAAAGGCAAAAAGGGGGAGAACCAAACAGTGGTATGCAACCACTAGCACATGAAGTGCACCATCGACCCAATCGAGCTGACTGCCACACCTGGTCCAGTCAAACCTGCGCCCACCTACAACCACCTCCCGCTGACGGGCAGGAATTACGTAGGGTGTCCAAACGGACTAACTCGCTATCGAGTAGAGGATCATGCAGGCTATGGTCAAAATCCACGCTCTCTCTCAGAACGGATAGAATCATGATGCTCAACCTCTCACACAGCGGTCAAAGTACTCGCAACAACACGGGACCACCGTCAACCAGACGGCTCTCAACAATACAAGCACTGATCTAAACTCAACTACCAGTCTGCACTAGGCCCCCAGGCACGAGTGTAACAATAAAAGTATTTGACCGAAATAAACTCAATCGAATGAACCGGTATAAAACCCGGTACTGCCTGCTCTGTCACCAATCTCTCGAACTCAGTATATCCACTGTCCAAATGACCGGAACCCAACACGGTCTGACCGGCACCCGACACGGTCTGACCGGAACCCAACACGGTCTGACCGGAACCCAACACGGTCTGAAGCCTACTCCGGAGCGGCACTCGAGGGGAGCTACCCACACGAGTAAAGCATCTCAGTCATCAACATCAACAGTATCTCGAAACAGCAGGACTTGATCATCAATCAGATCAAAGTGGGAAAACTCAACCACCAAGGAAAGACCCGACCTCAATCGGATGCAACTAAACGATAAGTGGGAAACTCCATCCACTAGGGAAAACCGACACCCAAATCTGGTGCATAGAAAAACATCCGGTCAACCGCCCAATATCCGCGGTTGCCGCAAAGCCCCGCAACTAAACCAACCTGTCCCAGACACGAAGTCCCGACTACACTACCCAGACCCCCTGCTCGAACCCGAGCAACACTGACCACCTGACTAACAAGAAGGAGAAGGGAAAAGCATGGTTTCTCCTAAGTCAAGTTCCAATAAGTAGTGCAGCAGTAAAAGATGGCCTAACTACATGACCATACAAGCATGCAATGTCCTCAAGGAAATAAAGGGGGTAAAGCATAATAACAGTTCCTTTAGGAATAAGCAACATGCCGGAATCCCAAAACTAGATCTGTCCACAACTCAGGGTTCATTAATAGAATGATCATAATAACTCCTCAGAGTACAAATCCGCACATAGCTACGAAATCCTGTCCCAAATCATAATCCAACCACAAGAAAGGCTATGTACTAACATGGCATGTTATATAATTTCATAGGGTAACATTATCCTAGGTAAGCTTACACTAGTCATCACATAGATGTCCAAGTCATGCAAGTCCTCAGTATACCTCATAAATACTATTCTTGCAATCATTTATACCAATATCAATAACAAGCTTACCTACTTACCAATATAAACTATGTACCCTACACATGCGTGCATCAGTCATAGAGGGGTGACATCCCCACAAGTGGACTTATACTTGCCACAACATAAACATTGCCTTAAACAATTACTGATAATAAGCTCACCCACCTGAAGCGCTTAACCCAAGGCAAACCTGAAGTCGGTGAAGTGGGTAGACGCCCGCGGTCCAAAATCTGCCAACAAAACACCCTCGGTACAAGTCGCGCAAGCCTTGGCTCCAAACAGCTGAAAACACCCCTGAGTACAACAATAAGGCTTAACATTACACTTTTATTCCAAAATTAACCAAACATACACCATCTGAAAACCAGTCCCAAAGCCGCGCATATTTCACCTGCTGCAAGTGCCCAGAAAATTCCAAGAAAATTTGGGCATATTCCTCGTGAAGTGTAGATGCAAATCGCCTCTTGAATCGCCCCAATCCGATGCCTGTGCGCGAAGATATCACCAAAACACCGCGCCGCTGTCCCAGAACTCCGCCCAGAAAAAGGGGTTACAAGATGATCCGAAAGACCCATGAAAAACTCGGAATGGGAAAGACTAGTAAACATGGGAAACATAGCCCTACCTGTCGTGAAGCCAACGGCGCAAGAATCACTGAAAAAGGTGCTCGGGGTAAGCCGGGGGAGTCCTCGTACCAAAACGCGACGAAGAAGACCACAAACGAACGAGCGTCGCGCCGCGCCGTAAAAATAGAAACCTCGATAAGCGTGCCACCGAAAATCCCAAAACTTTGCAGGAAGATGCAGCCAAACTAGGGGATCAACTTTACTGAAGGCACCCCGGCGAGAAGAGGCTCGGAAATGGCGGAAAAAGGGAGAAGAAGAGAGCTCGGATCGCCTTTTATAGGCTGCAGAAACAAATGGGAAAATACCGGTTATGTCCCAATTTCCGGGCGCATGCCACTTTCGGGTGTAGTAACCATGATTTTAAAATCCAGAATTCAGGTTTAAATAATTTCCAGAATTATTTAAATAGCAAAAATTGGTAGATAGTAGTGCAACAGTGGCCCTAAAATATCGACTTTTGATCGGGGTTTGATCTGGAAAATCCGAGATCACCATTGCAATCGTCTCGTCGAAACATAGAAGTTTCATATTCATATGTTTTCGATCCGACGGTCGGATCTTCCAGAAATCAGAAATCAAAAACGGGCCCCGCGACTTAAGTGTGAATAGTAACTCGCGATTTTCGACCCTTCGCGAGCGACAGTTGGCCGATTCACTGTCTAAGGCCCTGACATAGGGGTATGAGTAATGGAACCTAGCTAATTTCGACATTCTGAGCACAATGGCACTAACGGATTTCGTGTTTGGCGATCCGGGTGCATCGAAGTGCGTGCGTCGGATTACGACACATTGAGCTAAATGGCCCGAGAATTCATTTGTGCACCAAATTGAGCAAATGAACAGCCTATCTTGAAGCTCTCGACGAGCCGGACGTCGTGGCGAAGTCCATTTCGCATTTCGTCGAGCAGATTTTCTCGAAATGCGTGAAAAGGGCCAAATTATCGCTTTTTCTTCGAATAACTTAAATATGCTTGGGCCAAGGCTTTGGGACCTTGTTCACTGGGCTTCTGTAGACCTAAGTGGCCCACGAATGAGGTTGAGAAGAGCTCGGATAACCTAGGTTAAGTGTGAACCCGGTTTGAGGGTAAACATGCAAAGGAATCTTGCATTAATGAGGAGTTGGCTTTTGGGCTTCCTCGTGGGGGGTTACAAGGAAGGCTCTTGGGATTTCTAACTCCCAAGAGTAATCCTCATAAGCCCAGAGTGTGGGGGTGGCCGAGGGTCATAATTCCCTTAATAAGAAACTCGGGGAAGAGAGAGAGAGGGAAAGGTTGGGACCAAACCCTTACCAGAGTTGAGTGAAGTGTTCCTGTGAATTCCTGGGCATCTCTGGAGCATTGCTGGAGTTGCCCGAGGCCGCGCGTGAAGAAGAACCCGAAACCGGCTTCATCCTTCTTCACCAACTCCGGCCAAGGTGAGAGCATCCTAACCACTGGTTCCTAGCACCCGAGACCTTTAGCAGTGGACTTCCCATGTCCTAGGGATGTTCCATGCACAAGCCCAAGCCCCCATGCAGCCCGGGTTGCCGGCAAGGACAAAGATGGCCGGAACCCTAGTTATAGCTCCGCCTCGGGAGAACTCGGCAACCAGTGGAACAAACGGGCTCAAACTTGGGTTGCTTGGACTGTAGGTGGAAGGAACCAACTCCACCAAATTTGGTGGAGTATGGTTAACCCAGTGAGTGGCAGTTTTATGCCCTAGATTTCGGGGTTATTACAAGTTGGCCGAGGATGCAACTCCGGCGCCGGCGAGCCTTTCCGACGCCGGCCATCTACCCAGAAGAGATGATGGGACCCAAGGGGGTCCATCCATGCCATTGCATGGCTCCCATGCATCATGAAAAATCATGATGTCATGGATGACCCGAAAGTGCCCATGTTGCGGCCGCCGGCGCTCCGGCCACCTCCGGCCGGGGTGGGATGGACAGGAAGCTTAGTGTGGACCCGAGGAGCATTCCCTCCAAGTTATAAAGCTCCAGGTGGTCTCTGTGGGATTTCGCCATTAGAGCCCTCAAGCTCCAAACCGGAGCTTTGCTCCGCCGCGCCGCCGCCGCACCCCGGGGCCAGCCGCGTGTATGGGAGGTTTCAGCGAAGTGTTTGGCACCTGTTGGTGCAAGAAATTTGATCCCAGAGGCTCTAGAAGAATGATCACGAAAATCAATGCAAATACCATCTTCTTCCTCCTCGAGCTCGGCTAAACCATGGTGCAAACCTGCACCTAGGTTGATGGGGTTTGCTCCAAAATCATTGTGGATCACTTTGATCCAGAAAAGAGTGGCCCAGGTGCAGAAACCAGAGAGAACCCAATTCGGATTGTGCTTGTGTGCATGTGTATGTGTGGTGCATGCCAAGTGTTTGAGGAAATGCCTCAAAGAACTTCGAGGCAGAATTAAGCTTCGAGTTGTATATAAAACTTACTCAGAAAGGTCCCCTGAGCTTGATGCTCACTTCAGATCAACCTGGATCTGTGTGGACAAGTATTTGGTGCATTGTGAATGGTGTGAGAGCAAGAATGTGGTTCTGGTTGAACCAGCAGTTTTAGGCTGCAAAGAAGGTGAGCCCCAGTGTCCTTGCAATGTTTAAAGGCATGTTTATATACAAAGTTTTGATAAATGAGGTATAGATGCAAAGTTATGTCATAATCAAGCCTTAATGTAATAATTCCTTAAAAACTGTATTAGGGTCTGTGTGAAAAGTTGTAACAGTGTACTCCTGGCTATTTTGGGGTCACTGAACGCGATGCTCACGTTAAAAACGGATTTTGAAGTCTCGGAGAAACAAAAATTCATTTTGGGCTATGTTAGAGAGGGTTTTTATGACCCGAAGTTTTCCTCGGGCACCGTGCTGCTGCAAATTGGTGAGCACGGCGTTCAGAAAGTCGATTGTCACCTACTGGAGGTGACGGCTCGTAAAAATGATTCTCCGTTTATGAGAACGAGCCAAAACAGCGTGTATTTAGTGTATAAAATGCATTCCGAGTAAACCTGGGGGCCTGGCTGTAATTGTAGCAGTGTGGAAAAGCTAGCTGAAGGTTCTAAAGTGGTTTTGACCTTTCAGTGGGGTTCCTGGAGTTTTTGTTAAGCTAAATATGCTTAATGTTGCGCAAATCGACGAAACGGTCGATTCGCGCTTATGCACTTTGAGGATTTGATAGATCCTGAGTTGTCACCCGGTATTATTGTAGGGCCCAGTCGTCAGGAGCCAGCCGTGATCCGTCTTGTGGTTATCGTGACCGTCTACCTTCTGGTGGAGTCGTTGTTCCTCCTATATACAGGTGGGTTTAACTTCGGTCCGAGATCTTTTCGGCCCTCGGTGTACGGTATTGGTTGGACTCCTGTTTTTGGTACCTAGTTTATCTTGAGCCTGTCTGCCTTTGGTTACAATATATATTACTGTTAGTTGCTTTGACTGATTGGCCATTTCGTAGTTGCACTCCTATGCTTGATTATTATATTGATCTATCAATGCTTGAGCCTGCCTTCCTTTGATTCAGTTATTTGCTACGTCATACCTGCTTTATGCCTGATTATGATCTTCTTTAGTGATCTTTACCATATCTGCTGATTAGTTGTTTCCAGTGGTTATATTATTGCTCTACATATTGCCATGCCTGTTTGGTCATCTGATAGTTGAGCTACGCCTGTTATCAGTTCTATTCTGCCTTACATGATTATTCTTAGTGCCTCTGGTATTTATATCTTATCTTGGAACATTTCCATGGTTGATGAGTAAGCCTGTTTGTCCTGTCGATCAAATGATACACTGCTGAGCACATAGATTTGTTTAACTGATGTTTTTACCGAGCTTCGTAGGGTCGCCGGAGTCTGTTCTTGTTTGATAGGACAAAGGCAATTGCTCTGCGAGGTTTGGAAACCCAAGCTTCGTAGTGTCGCCTGAGTCTGTTCTTGTTTGATAGGACGAGGGCAATGCTCTTCGGGGTGTGGACTTTTCAAAATAGTTTTTTTAAAAATATGTGTTTAAGTTTTGTATTATTTGGTTGGTCTGCATGATTGAGTTGTGTTTTTCGGTTGAGCTTATGCTGAGTTGAGATTTGCCTTGGTCTTGCATATGAGTTGAGATTCAGTTGATTTGGTTATTGCATCCCAGTGGGGATTTCCCGGCTTGTTGCCGATTACCCGGTCAGTGGACCGCCAGTTTGAGCATTTGCACATGATTCGCCCGCACCGTTGTTCTTCACGTACACTAGCGGACTGATCCCCCGTAGCGGTGTACTTTACCGGTAAAGTGGTTAGCTGAGGCAACCCGTGACCCTAGTTTGGGGAATGTCAACCAGGTGGTGCCAAGTGGGCAGCCTTGCCTGAGGTCTTGTGAAGGCCAATATGGTAGCTTGTGATTGGGTCTTTGTGTTTTCATTTATTTGATGCATGTGTTGTTAAGTTGCTTTAACAAGCCTCCTTGATTCTTTGATCTGGCTTCTAGTTATCTGCCTGTATATGATTCTTTGTGATGCCTTTGATTATAGTTTCATTGTTATCTTGCTGATTGTCCTACTCCTTGATGCGTTGATTATCCTGATACATGTTTGTCCTATTTTAAAATTCTGCTAAAAGTATCTTCTATACTTGTACCCAGATTATAAGTTTTGCTTTCTTTACAGCACCAGTTATATATCTGCATATCCTAACTGTGATTATATATCTGTTGATCTTCATGATTGCCTATCTGATTATTCTAACCCCTGATTATTACTATCCTCTAGTATTGTATACCAGTAGGTACGATCTGCTTTTTCTCGGCTCGTCGTGCCCACTGGGATACACTCCGGTGTGTCTCACACCCTCGGGTGACTGTTTTTCAGGCCGAGCGGGTGCTGGGATGTCGGGACGTGTTGGTGAGATTCCGTGTTAGATGTTGACCCTGGACAGCCGAAAGTTCATGTATTATTTGATGTTAAAGGAAAGAGTTGTAATTCAGATGTAAATAATTGTAAAGTTAATTATAACTTTTGCTTGTAGTTGTACGTAGTTAGTACTCTGATGATTGTTGCCAAGCTAGCCGTGCATATATAGAAAAGGCTCAATTCCGTTGGGGATTGGGACTCTTCTATATATGTGGCGGTCTGTCATTGCCCTGGTTGTTTTTGCAACTCTGATTTAAAAAAAAAAAAAAAAAAAAAAATTTATACACTAGTTTTTGGACTCGGGGCGTGACAGATTAGATGGTATCAGAGCAATAGGAATACGATGTCTAGGTTTGGCTAGGAACGAACTCTAGGATGACTTGTGGTCACGAGAGAGCGCGGGGTTTCGGAATAGTGGTTTGGAACTTAGATGTGTTTCGTATTCGGGTTTTGAGAATCGTTGTTAGAGAAGAGTAGTCGCGGTCATGGTTTCGACCGTGGGATTGATGTTTCAGTGGAGCCAGAGGGCTCAGATCCGTACTTGTGGTTCAAAGATTGACCCCGTAATGGTAGTGACATTTGGTAAAGGTTATATTATCGACATAGAGACTGTGTAGGAAGGTATGTGATGTACCTTCAGATGTGAGTTGTGTCCCCAACTAGTGGTTGGCGACAGATCTATGGTATTTCGCCTTTCTTTTGGTAAGCACGTTGGCGGCCGACAACGTACTTTCGAAAGAATTGAGAAATAATTTACCCTGTAATGGGGAATATTCAGATTGGGTCTAAATGAGTAGCCTGAGAGTTAATGACGCTTTGTGACTGATTGTCATCTCTGCGAACCTTTTAGAGGCGTAATAGTGGATTAGTTAAGTTTAAGTTTCGGGGACGAAACTTCTTAAAGTGGTGAGTGATGTAGTAACCATGATTTTAAAATCCAGAATTCAGGTTTAAATAATTTCCAGAATTATTTAAATAGCAAAAATTGGTAGATAGTAGTGCAACAGTGGCCCTAAAATATCGACTTTTGATCGGGGTTTGATCTGGAAAATCCGAGATCACCATTGCAATCGTCTCGTCGAAACATAGAAGTTTCATATTCATATGTTTTCGATCCGACGGTCGGATCTTCCAGAAATCAGAAATCAAAAACGGGCCCCGCGACTTAAGTGTGAATAGTAACTCGCGATTTTCGACCCTTCGCGAGCGACAGTTGGCCGATTCACTGTCTAAGGCCCTGACATAGGGGTATGAGTAATGGAACCTAGCTAATTTCGACATTCTGAGCACAATGGCACTAACGGATTTCGTGTTTGGCGATCCGGGTGCATCGAAGTGCGTGCGTCGGATTACGACACATTGAGCTAAATGGCCCGAGAATTCATTTGTGCACCAAATTGAGCAAATGAACAGCCTATCTTGAAGCTCTCGACGAGCCGGACGTCGTGGCGAAGTCCATTTCGCATTTCGTCGAGCAGATTTTCTCGAAATGCGTGAAAAGGGCCAAATTATCGCTTTTTCTTCGAATAACTTAAATATGCTTGGGCCAAGGCTTTGGGACCTTGTTCACTGGGCTTCTGTAGACCTAAGTGGCCCACGAATGAGGTTGAGAAGAGCTCGGATAACCTAGGTTAAGTGTGAACCCGGTTTGAGGGTAAACATGCAAAGGAATCTTGCATTAATGAGGAGTTGGCTTTTGGGCTTCCTCGTGGGGGGTTACAAGGAAGGCTCTTGGGATTTCTAACTCCCAAGAGTAATCCTCATAAGCCCAGAGTGTGGGGGTGGCCGAGGGTCATAATTCCCTTAATAAGAAACTCGGGGAAGAGAGAGAGAGGGAAAGGTTGGGACCAAACCCTTACCAGAGTTGAGTGAAGTGTTCCTGTGAATTCCTGGGCATCTCTGGAGCATTGCTGGAGTTGCCCGAGGCCGCGCGTGAAGAAGAACCCGAAACCGGCTTCATCCTTCTTCACCAACTCCGGCCAAGGTGAGAGCATCCTAACCACTGGTTCCTAGCACCCGAGACCTTTAGCAGTGGACTTCCCATGTCCTAGGGATGTTCCATGCACAAGCCCAAGCCCCCATGCAGCCCGGGTTGCCGGCAAGGACAAAGATGGCCGGAACCCTAGTTATAGCTCCGCCTCGGGAGAACTCGGCAACCAGTGGACCAAACGGGCTCAAACTTGGGTTGCTTGGACTGTAGGTGGAAGGAACCAACTCCACCAAATTTGGTGGAGTATGGTTAACCCAGTGAGTGGCAGTTTTATGCCCTAGATTTCGGGGTTATTACAAGTTGGCCGAGGATGCAACTCCGGCGCCGGCGAGCCTTTCCGACGCCGGCCATCTACCCAGAAGAGATGATGGGACCCAAGGGGGTCCATCCATGCCATTGCATGGCTCCCATGCATCATGAAAAATCATGATGTCATGGATGACCCGAAAGTGCCCATGTTGCGGCCGCCGGCGCTCCGGCCACCTCCGGCCGGGGTGGGATGGACAGGAAGCTTAGTGTGGACCCGAGGAGCATTCCCTCCAAGTTATAAAGCTCCAGGTGGTCTCTGTGGGATTTCGCCATTAGAGCCCTCAAGCTCCAAACCGGAGCTTTGCTCCGCCGCGCCGCCGCCGCACCCCGGGGCCAGCCGCGTGTATGGGAGGTTTCAGCGAAGTGTTTGGCACCTGTTGGTGCAAGAAATTTGATCCCAGAGGCTCTAGAAGAATGATCACGAAAATCAATGCAAATACCATCTTCTTCCTCCTCGAGCTCGGCTAAACCATGGTGCAAACCTGCACCTAGGTTGATGGGGTTTGCTCCAAAATCATTGTGGATCACTTTGATCCAGAAAAGAGTGGCCCAGGTGCAGAAACCAGAGAGAACCCAATTCGGATTGTGCTTGTGTGCATGTGTATGTGTGGTGCATGCCAAGTGTTTGAGGAAATGCCTCAAAGAACTTCGATGCAGAATTAAGCTTCGAGTTGTATATAAAACTTACTCAGAAAGGTCCCCTGAGCTTGATGCTCACTTCAGATCAACCTGGATCTGTGTGGACAAGTATTTGGTGCATTGTGAATGGTGTGAGAGCAAGAATGTGGTTCTGGTTGAACCAGCAGTTCTGGGCTGCAAAGAAGGTGAGCCCCAGTGTCCTTGCAATGTTTAAAGGCATGTTTATATACAAAGTTTTGATAAATGAGGTATAGATGCAAAGTTATGTCATAATCAAGCCTTAATGTAATAATTCCTTAAAAACTGTATTAGGGTCTGTGTGAAAAGTTGTAACAGTGTACTCCTGGCTATTTTGGGGTCACTGAACGCGATGCTCACGTTAAAAACGGATTTTGAAGTCTCGGAGAAACAAAAATTCATTTTGGGCTATGTTAGAGAGGGTTTTTATGACCCGAAGTTTTCCTCGGGCACCGTGCTGCTGCAAATTGGTGAGCACGGCGTTCAGCAAGTCGATTGTCACCTACTGGAGGTGACGGCTCGTAAAAATGATTCTCCGTTTATGAGAACGAGCCAAAACAGCGTGTATTTAGTGTATAAAATGCATTCCGAGTAAACCTGGGGGCCTGGCTGTAATTGTAGCAGTGTGGAAAAGCTAGCTGAAGGTTCTAAAGTGGTTTTGACCTTTCAGTGGGGTTCCTGGAGTTTTTGTTAAGCTAAATATGCTTAATGTTGCGCAAATCGACGAAACGGTCGATTCGCGCTTATGCACTTTGAGGATTTGATAGATCCTGAGTTGTCACCCGGTATTATTGTAGGGCCCAGTCGTCAGGAGCCAGCCGTGATCCGTCTTGTGGTTATCGTGACCGTCTACCTTCTGGTGGAGTCGTTGTTCCTCCTATATACAGGTGGGTTTAACTTCGGTCCGAGATCTTTTCGGCCCTCGGTGTACGGTATTGGTTGGACTCCTGTTTTTGGTACCTAGTTTATCTTGAGCCTGTCTGCCTTTGGTTACAATATATATTACTGTTAGTTGCTTTGACTGATTGGCCATTTCGTAGTTGCACTCCTATGCTTGATTATTATATTGATCTATCAATGCTTGAGCCTGCCTTCCTTTGATTCAGTTATTTGCTACGTCATACCTGCTTTATGCCTGATTATGATCTTCTTTAGTGATCTTTACCATATCTGCTGATTAGTTGTTTCCAGTGGTTATATTATTGCTCTACATATTGCCATGCCTGTTTGGTCATCTGATAGTTGAGCTACGCCTGTTATCAGTTCTATTCTGCCTTACATGATTATTCTTAGTGCCTCTGGTATTTATATCTTATCTTGGAACATTTCCATGGTTGATGAGTAAGCCTGTTTGTCCTGTCGATCAAATGATACACTGCTGAGCACATAGATTTGTTTAACTGATGTTTTTACCGAGCTTCGTAGGGTCGCCGGAGTCTGTTCTTGTTTGATAGGACAAAGGCAATTGCTCTGCGAGGTTTGGAAACCCAAGCTTCGTAGTGTCGCCTGAGTCTGTTCTTGTTTGATAGGACGAGGGCAATGCTCTTCGGGGTGTGGACTTTTCAAAATAGTTTTCTTAAAAATATGTGTTTAAGTTTTGTATTATTTGGTTGGTCTGCATGATTGAGTTGTGTTTTTCGGTTGAGCTTATGCTGAGTTGAGATTTGCCTTGGTCTTGCATATGAGTTGAGATTCAGTTGATTTGGTTATTGCATCCCAGTGGGGATTTCCCGGCTTGTTGCCGATTACCCGGTCAGTGGACCGCCAGTTTGAGCATTTGCACATGATTCGCCCGCACCGTTGTTCTTCACGTACACTAGCGGACTGATCCCCCGTAGCGGTGTACTTTACCGGTAAAGTGGTTAGCTGAGGCAACCCGTGACCCTAGTTTGGGGAATGTCAACCAGGTGGTGCCAAGTGGGCAGCCTTGCCTGAGGTCTTGTGAAGGCCAATATGGTAGCTTGTGATTGGGTCTTTGTGTTTTCATTTATTTGATGCATGTGTTGTTAAGTTGCTTTAACAAGCCTCCTTGATTCTTTGATCTGGCTTCTAGTTATCTGCCTGTATATGATTCTTTGTGATGCCTTTGATTATAGTTTCATTGTTATCTTGCTGATTGTCCTACTCCTTGATGCGTTGATTATCCTGATACATGTTTGTCCTATTTTAAAATTCTGCTAAAAGTATCTTCTATACTTGTACCCAGATTATAAGTTTTGCTTTCTTTACAGCACCAGTTATATATCTGCATATCCTAACTGTGATTATATATCTGTTGATCTTCATGATTGCCTATCTGATTATTCTAACCCCTGATTATTACTATCCTCTAGTATTGTATACCAGTAGGTACGATCTGCTTTTTCTCGGCTCGTCGTGCCCACTGGGATACACTCCGGTGTGTCTCACACCCTCGGGTGACTGTTTTTCAGGCCGAGCGGGTGCTGGGATGTCGGGACGTGTTGGTGAGATTCCGTGTTAGATGTTGACCCTGGACAGCCGAAAGTTCATGTATTATTTGATGTTAAAGGAAAGAGTTGTAATTCAGATGTAAATAATTGTAAAGTTAATTATAACTTTTGCTTGTAGTTGTACGTAGTTAGTACTCTGATGATTGTTGCCAAGCTAGCCGTGCATATATAGAAAAGGCTCAATTCCGTTGGGGATTGGGACTCTTCTATATATGTGGCGGTCTGTCATTGCCCTGGTTGTTTTTGCAACTCTGATTTAAAAAAAAAAAAAAAAAAAAAAATTTATACACTAGTTTTTGGACTCGGGGCGTGACATCGGGCGCGTACTGTAGCAGCCCGAAAATCCCAAAGGCGCGCACTGTAGCAGCCCGGAAGTCCCCTGGGCCTCCACGTCGCCCGCCAAACAGGCGACAGCCGCACCCGCCGCACGCGTCGCGCCACGTGGCCACCCGCGGACGACGACACGTGGCACGCTCCCCGGTCAACGCCCGCCTGCCGCGCCCACGTGCCCGCCTGACGCCGCCGCCTGCCACCCTGCCGCGCACAGTAGACCCACCAATAGGAGAACGCCACGTGTCATGCCACTTCCTAGTGAACCCGGTGCACGAAATCATGTGGACCGAACCAATGCAAACCTGCCACGTGTCCAAGCCCGGTGCACCGTAAACCCTGAGCCATCCGGAAACTGCGTAGACCAACCGCCGTGAACCCACCTCTAGGATGATGCCACGTGTCACCCCCGGTCCACCGTGCGCCCCGCACTCCCCCGTAGACCGCGCCCCGCGGACCGGCCCACTCCTGAGCCGCCACGCGTCCAGCCCCCGGTGCACGCCTGCCGCGTGGACCGGGCGGCCCGCCCTCCGTCCGCCGCGCTGCCGGCGGCCGCTCCGCCGCTGCCGCCGCCGCCGGAAACACTGTTCCGGCGTGAACAGTGTCCGGTGCTCAAAAATGACAAGTGGGTAGTCCGTTTTAACCGTTTTCGCGCGCTGAATCCGAATTTGATGTCCATTTTGCCAAATTCCAACTCCAAAATTTGCCGAAGGCATCCGGAAAGGTAATCCTTGGTCCAAACTTCGCGCTGAGTCCAAATTTAATATCCACTTCGCGCGAAACCACTTCTAACGATCCGACGGAGTCCAATGATCACCCACGTGATCCATTAAACACACTGAGCCCAACACTAATGCCCAATTGGGGCACAAATCCCACCAACACGCCACCTAGGCCTCCGGGAGCTGTAGATGATCCAGTAATCTCGACGTGGGGATCCAGGTCCTCACAGTACTACTGGGTGAAGACCGTGGATTCGGTCGGACGTCGTGGACTCGACGTTGGACGCCGTGGATTCGGCGTTGGACGCACATCGTGGATTCGAGAAGCGTCTGGAGCGAGCGGAGAAGATCAACTAGGAGCGTATGGAAAAGGTTGAGTCGTCTGTGAGTACAGTATATCACCTTGTACGTGTTTAATTCTAGTGGATTTCACTGTGTTATCGGTTCCGTGGTTTTTTACTCCGGTTTGGAGTTTTCCACGTAAAAATCTCTGCGTGTTATTTATTTTTCCGCATTGGGTTTTTATATCGCAAAGATTTTTGAGTGTTTATGGTTTACACCTATTCACCCCCCCTCTAGGTGTTTTTTCCCCTATTTAGATCCTATTATACATATAACCCAACAAGTGGTATCAGAGCGGGAATAGGGTTGTAAACAATGGTTGAAGGTGGAAACATCAACAGACCCCCGTTCTTCGATGGAACAAATTATGCGTACTGGAAAGTACGGATGAAAGCCTTTTTAATTTCCATCGACGAACGGGTGTGGCAATCAATTGAATTAGGATGGTCTAATCCAACTGAATTTATTGGTGATGTTCGCACCATCAAACCTAGGTCGAAATGGACCAAGGAAGAGATTGATATATCTTCTTACAATGGCAAGGGAATAAATGCTTTATTTAATGCCTTATCACAAACAGAGTTCTCTCGCGTCTCGGCATGTGAGACTGCGAAAGAAATCTGGGATGTTCTTCAAGTTACGCATGAGGGAACTAACCTTGTGAAGATTCAGAAACTGCAAATGCTTACGAGCAAGTTTGACTCTATTTTCATGGCAGAAAATGAATCGTTCACTGACTATTACACACGATTGCAAGACATCGTAAACTCATGTGCTAACTTGGGAGAGAAGATTCCAGAATTTAAAATTGTAAGAAAGATCTTAAGAACTCTTCCTGAAAGATTTCGTTCCAAGGTTACAGCCATTGAAACTATTAAACACCCGGACGAAATCCGTGTAGAAGAATTAGTTGGTTCTTTACAAACTTATGAAATGACATTTCCTACTAACTATTCTTGGGGAAAGGCATCCTCTTCTAAGTCTTCAGGTTATGCTTTGAAAACAACAAAAGAAGAAGACGCGGATTCATCCTCCTCAGGCGATGACGAGAATTTATCTATGGAGGACCTTGAGAAGCAGCTCGCTTTCTTGACAAGGAAGTTTCGCCGAAATTTTTGAAGGGGTAATTCAAGCAAAACTCCATCCTTCGGAAAGTGGAAGAAAGGCAAGGGTTCTTCAAGTTACAAGTCAAGAAAGCAAGAAGGCTTTTCTAAGGATAAGAGAAGCACAGAAGGACAAGTCCAATGCTTCAAGTGCCGAGGGTTCGGCCATATCTCAACGGAATGTCCAACTAAGAATCCGTCTAAGAAGAAGGCGATGCAAGCCGTCACTTGGGATGACACCTCATCGTCAAATGAGTCATCGTCAAGTGATGAAGAAGACAACGCAACTGCGTTCCACGCGTCCACATCTTCACCCTTCATGTGCTTAATGGCAAGTACATCCGACTCATTGTCCAACTCCACTGTTGAAAAGAATGCAACGGACAATGAATCGGATGATTCGGAAGGTGAAGATTTTGCTCTAGCCTACCACAGACTTTTACGGGATTCAAAGAAACTGCCTAAGCAAAACAAGGTGTTGAGAGGGAGATTGCAGGATCTCGAAGTAGAAGTAAAAAGGGTAACTTCTCTCTCGACCGATCTTGAAGTGGAAAGGGATCATCTGATAAAAGCAAATGTTTCCCTTCAAGAGTCCAATGAGCAATTCGAGAAGAATTATATAGATATGGTTAACAAAGCGAATTACTTCTTGAAGCTCAACGGCGAGGCTCGACAGGAAAAATTGGAAATGACAGAGACCATTCTCCAACTCAAGGATGACTTACAGCGATTTTCATCAGGAAGGAGTAAGTTGGATAAGCTTCTTGGTCTTGGTCAATCAAACAAGTTCGGCCTCGGATACAATCGAACTGAAGATAATTTTAGTTCGGTTGGGACAGTCTTTGTGCCTCAGTCGGTATCTCCTCCTCCGACACCGGAATTCACGACAAGCAACGACAACAAGCCTACTTCACCCTCCTCGGGATCGTCAAGCACTAAGGTATGTTTTCATTGTAATTTTGCAGGGCAT
>CM055067.1:38205473-38263473 GCA_029204045.2 Tillandsia leiboldiana | reverse complement strand
CGGGACTCTTTTTGATCAAGCAGGACTTGCCCCCATCTGCAATTTCCCAGAGTCTACTGGCTATTGTTTTCACTTGGTGAGGTTGTCTCAGAATGCAACAAAATTGGTTGATCTTGAGGACGGACCAAGAGAATTTCTAACAGCGGTTAGAAATATTAAGATCAAGACTACACCTCAGCTGATTGGAGAGGTGTTGGGAATGAAGGCCCGGGTTGATGGGTTTCATTACCTTAAAGGTCATCTCTTTAACAACACCACCTGGAGAGTGGTCGTGGATGGCATCTGTCTCCCGGATACTCAGTCGACAGGGAACTCTATTTTCTCAAAAGAACTTCGACCTGAGTACCGGTACTTGAACTTCATTGGTTGCTACAACATCCTACCCAACATGCAAACAAAAGTTCTTAGATGGGATAGAATGTTGTTTCTTTATCTTCTTGGAAACCCCACAGCAGCCTTGGGATCCAACTTCAACATTCCCTATCTCATTTGGTCGAGGATGGCGCGGTATGTGGAGAATGCCCATCCCACAGAGAGACTTCCTTTTCCAATGATAATTATGTGAATCCTTCGCAAGTTCAAGATTGACACAAGTGCGAGCGCATACATGCACAGTTTGGGAACGATCAATGACACAACAATAGTGAAGTCCCTCTCAACGAGAGAAGATGAGCCACCCACACCTCCTCGTACAAAGAGATCAACAGCAGCAACAGCAGCACCAACAACAGCAGCAACAGCTTCAACACCACCAGCACCAGCTTCAACATCAGAGGATGACGCCTCTGTCACATCGATATATAGGGAACAACAACGGCTATCATCAGAACAAGAATGAATGTCTTCCGAATTCGTATCGATGAAGGCCGACATAGGGGATTTAAAGAAGAAGCAGATATCTATGGCCAAAGACCCGGGACCACCGTTTACCCAAACGGTTCCCAAAACACTAACACTAGCCTAACTCAGCCACCAGACCCCACTCAGCCCCCAGGCCCGAGTGCAACATACGTCCCACAATACCCTGACCACTCGGCCCACTACCCGTGCGAGGAACTCTATGTCCAGAAAGAAATGCAATGTGTGGGATGTCTAAAGCATAAAAGAACCTTGCCCAGATTAAGGTTCTCTACTGGTCTGGTTAAACACTGTTACGGAATTTGAGTTGGCGTATTTCGTGAATTCGGTTAAGTCTTGAAGATTGAAGATAAAGAAAGTTGGATCATTTAACTAAATCTCAAGAAAGAAGAATTCAAAAGGATCAGGTATGTTTAACTAATTATTTTTGGTGATCCGAATACTTCTTATAGTGTAGAAACACTTGGATGAATTTTTAATTGCATAAAAATCAAAAACTGGACATGGGACATGTTCAGGATCCGGATCAGACTTTCCAATCCGGATCCCGAAGGGTGTTCGTTCATACACAAGTTCAATCCGGATCGTAGCCTCCTTTGATCCGGATCCCGAATACTGGTTTTACCATTTTATTTGAACGATCCGGATCAGGCATTTCAATCCGGATCCCGAACGTTGATGTTTGGTGAATTGTATGAACGATCCGGATCAGGCACTTCGATCCGGATCCCGAACCTTTGTTTTTCTGGAAACTGTCTTTCTCGCTACTGCAATCCGGATCGCCGAAATCCGATCCGGATCGCCGTCCCGAAAAATTCCAGAAAAGGTTAGTTTTTTATTCTTATCCTCTTCCAATGGTTTCTAACCTATATATAGACCCTTTAATTCATCTTTTAGGGTAACCACGAAAAAGGGAAAAAGACGACCGAAATAGATAGATCCACATATGGAGAAGAAAGGAAATCAATAGATTTAATCTTATGTTTCTTCATCTATATTGATTGATTTGATTCTAGGTTTTCATACTCACATTTTGAGTAGAATCAAATCAATGAATACTTAGATGGTATTTCCGATCTATTTCTAATCTAAGTATTCGGCGGATCATCACCACCCAAAAAACAACGATTTATCCCAAATCGGCGCGTGGACTCGCGTGGCCTTGTGGATTCAAGGTGCTACCGCTCTCGTGGATTCGAAGCGAGGTACGTTCGTGGATTCGAAGCGTGCTACTGGGTGAAGACCGTGGATTCGGTCGGACGTCGGGGATTCGGCGTTGGACGCAGATCGTGGATTCGAGAAGCGTCGTGGAGCGAGCGGAGAAGATCAACTAGGAGCGTATGGAAAAGGTTGAGTCGTCTGTGAGTACGGTATATCACCTTGTACGAGTTTAATTCTAGTGGATTTCACCGTGTTATCGGTTCCGTGGTTTTTTACTCCGGTTTGGAGTTTTCCACGTAAAAATCTCTGCGTGTTATTTATTTTTCCGCATTGGGTTTTATATCGCAAAGATTTTTGAGTGTTTATTGTTTACACCTATTCACCCCCCTCTAGGTGTTTTTTTCCCTATTTAGATCCAATTATACATAACCCAACATGTGGTATCAGAGCGGGAATAGGGTTGTAAACAATGGTTGAAGGTGGAAACATCAACAGACCTCCGTTCTTCGATGGAACAAATTATGCGTACTGGAAAGTACGGATGAAAGCCTTTTTAATTTCCATCGACGAACGGGTGTGGCAATCAATTGAATTAGGATGGTCTAATCCAACTGAATTTATTGGTGATGTTCGCACCATCAAACCTAGGTCCAAATGGACCAAGGAAGAGATAGATTTTTCTTCTTACAATGGCAAAGGGATTAATGCTCTATTTAATGCTTTGTCTCAAACTGAGTTCTCTCGCGTCTCGGCATGTGAGACTGCGAAAGAAATCTGGGATGTTCTTCAAGTTACGCATGAGGGAACTAACCTTGTGAAGATTCAGAAACTGCAAATGCTTACGTGTCACGCCCCGGGGGTTTGTTTTAGCGGAAACGATTCACAAAAGTCAAGCATTTGACGTATAAATTTTTTTGATAAAGGAGAACCCCTCTTCCCCGGCGCGTGCCCAGACCCGCCACACATACAGGATCACTCTGTAAACGGACAGAGCCTCCCCTGTATATGCCCGGCGTGGAGTTCAGTACATATTCCAAACATACACATCCATTCAATCACAACAATTGTTCATATACCACCAGCATTCTAACTAACTTAAAAACATATGGCCGATCAATTTGGAAAGGATAAATCCACAGTTTTAAAAGAGTGCCTACCCGGCGCTTTCGTTTTGAAAGCGAGTTACGAAATCAGCATAAAACCACAAGGTTTTGAAAACAGTGCTTACCCGACACCCAAGTTTTGAAATCCATTTCGCAATCCATAAATCCACAGAGTTTTGAAACCAGTGCCCACACGACACTTAGATTTTAAAAACGGTTTTCGCAATCTTTTCTTTGGCTTTTGCCCTTTTTCATTTCAAATGGCCAACAGAAATAAAAGGAAGAGTAACGCATAAGAGGATAATTAAATGCAACTCGTACCGACATCCACGCCGACCCCACGAGGGTATCGAGAACCTCTCACATAACTACAATGTAAATGAAATGCAAGAATGAAAGAAGAAATACAGTCCAGGGTCCCCAGCGACCCAGCTGCTCCTGTCCCGTCCTCACCACCGCCTACATCTCCCCCCGTCTGATCCCTGTCACGAAGTGGGAAGTCAGTGACGCAAAAATAGTACAGCAGGAGAATATAATAAAACGAACCGTGAAGACAACCGGAGCAACCACCCTCTCAAGGAGGAAAGGCAACCTGTACATCTGTATCCTGTAATACCCGGACACGTCGGACAACTAAACCGACGGCCCATACCGTACCTGCAGAAACCCGACCACGTCGGACAACTAAACCGACGGGTCGCACCGCTTGCACCTCGGAACCTCAAACCCCACAACTAATAAGGGGCCCCACTACGTCACCTCGTGGGTATACACAGGTCATAGACCACTTTTCCGGAAAAGCGCACCCTTTGCGGTGGCCAAACCGCGGGTGCGCGTGTTGCAGCCTCGAGCCAAGTAACCATAAACACCATCATGTCAGCATCATAATATATGTAACAAGAGTAAAACGGCAACATGTATACTCAAAAGTAAAACCGTAGCATATGCGATCGAAAGTAACCCGCTATCAAGTATAATCAAAGTAAAGGCAATAATACGTGCACTCGAAGGTAGCCCGCCAACATATAATTATCAAAAGGAGAACGACCGTCGGAGACCGACGCTAAACACTATGACGAAACCCACCACATAATAAACCTGATCATAACGACATTACGCAAAAAGGGATTCTAAGGGTGTACCCACCTGAAACGTGAAGAAAGTGTGTGGAAACTTCAGTTAAAATGCTCCCACCTTGAGCCCGAAAAGGACTACAATAAGAAGTATCGTTAATAACATCATCGGGGTCAAAAACACTCAAAAACGGGGCGAAACGGGCCAAAAACGGAGCTTCTGGGCTCTTTGGCTGAAGGCTGGTGCACGGTCCAGGCGTGGACCGGGTTTACGGCGTCGGCGGTTGCGCGGCACGCGCTGGGTGCACGCAGGAAGCGTGCACCGCGCATCCTGGGCCGGGCCGGTGCACGACACGAGCGTGCACCGGGCTCACGGCCGCAGGGGCTTGCGGTGCGCACCGGGTGCACGCAGTAGCATGCACCGCACCCGAGCGGGCCGGGCCGGCGCACGCAAGCGTGCGCCGGGTCCGCGGTTCTGGCTGCCGATGCGTGCGCCGGGTGCACGCCTGGAGCGTGCACCGCGCACGGTGTGCAGCCCGGCGCACGGTTTCGTGCGCCGGGTTTGCACCTCCGGGGCTGCGGGGCGTGCACCGAGTGCACGCAGGGGCCTGTGGACCGCGGCTGAAGCATCCGTACTGCGATGAACAGTGATGCCCTTTTTCGCGATTTCTTCTCCGTTTTCGCTCCCGTGCGACTCCGGCGACGACCCCGCGAACATGGTAACGGCGGCGGCGGCCTCCCGTCTAACAACGGCGGCGGCGGCCTCCCGTTCGACACCACGCCTTGCACGCAACACGACAAGAAGGAAAACCCTAAATCGAAAAAGATAACCGGGAAAGCCCGAACCGTTTACCTTGTTTTCGCCGGTGAGGGAGGAAGGAAGAGGATCGTCCCGCTCTCGTTCGCCGGGTTCCGCAGGGCGTGCGATCGTCCTTCCTTCTCCTCGTCTCCGTCTCGGTTCCTCACGCCCTCGGTTGAAAAGAGAGGAAATATGGATTGGGGTTTTATTTTCCCCTTCCCTTTCTTAAGGGGGCCGCCTTAAACCCTAGCCGTCAAGAGAGAAACCCTAAATTAACCGAAATAAAAAAACGACGGCTAAGATTGTCCCGAAAAGCGTGGAAAAGCGTGTCAATCGCTCGCACGGATCCCGGAGCACACAGAAAGGGCCCAAACTTCAAAAATTTATTCTGGGAGATTCGGGAGTCGGAATTCGAATCCGATCGCGTCTCCGTTCACCGTTTTGCGAGCTCTAGCACCAAAAATTATCCGCAAGTCCCGACGACCAGCCCAGAATTTCTCGAATTTCAACCCCTCCTTAATCAACTGAAAACATTCGGTTAGGACCCAAGATGGAAAACCGGAAGGTCGAAGTATCCCCACATAAATAAAATAACCCAGTGCCATAAACAGATGAGAATTCCGATCACAGCAGGTTCCCCGTCCGATCGCCTCGAAGAACGTGCCGGCCACTTAACACGGATTCCGATGCGCCACTCAAAGGCAAACGCTTTGACCCCCATTTCGGGAGATCCGTAAATCGGAATCCGAATCCGTTCGCTTTGCCGCCCTCCGTTCTTCGAGCTCAATCGCAGAAAAATACTGGCGGCCCCGGTCAGTCCATTGCAGAAAACGGTGGAAAGTTTACCTATCAGTCCCGTCAAAATAAAAGGGAGGTACACAAGGGCAAGGGAACGCCAGGACTCTACATCAGTCACCACTAAAAAAAAAGTTTCGTCCTCGAAACTTAATCCTGGTCCGCAACGCATAAAACTGAGTAGCACTCCTCCATCTTTGACTCCCGTTCCTAAGTCGCTTCGCGTTCTTCTTGGTTGTTCCACGGCACCTTCCCATAGGGGATCGCCCGGTTGCGCAATCCTTTTTGTCCTCTCGTGCTAAGGTCCACACCGGTGTTCCGTCGAAGCTCGGGTCCTCTCTAGGCTCAAAGGCAGTGACCATCCGTCACCCAAAATCAAGTAAGCAGGTTCAGAGCACCTCTTCGAGAATCCGTCTTATTCGCTCGGGCTGTCCGCCGGTCTGGGGGTGAAACGCCGTGCTGAAGTGTGGTTTAGTCTCTAGAGCTCGTTGCAGACTTGCCAAAGGTTCGACACCAGCCGAGTGTCTCTAGTCCACCAAAATTTCTGCTTGAGGTCCTCGTACATCTTCATGTCACCTGGATGCGCTGCAGAGGGAGCGCCGTGCGCCTCTGACGGTAACTCCTTCTTCAATACTAGCAGTTCGGGCACGCAAGTCCGCCCTCGAAAACGTATTGCGTTGTTCGCACTCGCCGAAAAGTCGCTTGCGTGGTCCGGGGGTCTAGTGGTAGCCGGCTTCAGAGGGCACTCGTAACGCGTGTGGCCCGGCCTGCCACATCGGAAACAGTGTCCGTCCCGCCATGGGCAACTCGTCACGGGGTGCGCGTCGCCACATATGACGCACGGCTTCGGTGGCCTAAGTCCTTCCTTCGTCGTCTGCCCAAGGTTCTGCCCGGTTCTCGGGCGTTTGTTCGCCCGGCCCTTCCGATAGGGGTCCTCTGCCGGACGGGGGTAAGGGTATTCCTGCCGGGCGCACTCTAGCTCGGGATGCTCGGCCCGGTTAACCGCCTCCTGGAAGGTGGGAGGGCCCATCTGTGGCATCCCGCGAGGGGCGACGTCTCTGGTGCCGCATCGGAAGTGATCGACGCCCTCGAGTTCCCGTATCAGTATGCTCAGGTGCTCCGCTAGGGTCAGTAGTTGCCCAGCCACGTCGCGCAGCTGGTTGCGAAGCAGGCGATTTGCTTCGTCGGCGATGTCCATTTCCGTCGTCAGTTGCTCGCTGAGTCTGACCTCTATCGGTACACACACAACAAGAGTCAACTTTAGACTTTACTTACAAAACAACGAACCCCTTAGCGAGAGAAAGGACTTAGACTCTTCCCCCCCTTCGATCACTCGCGTTCTACCTTCCTATGCCCTACCCATTTCATTCACCTGTAGGCAAGTGAGGTATCCCCATGGATGTCGGCACTAACTGTTGTGATTGAAGGAACCGCTCTGATACCATTTAATCTGTCAAGCCCCGGGGGTTTGTTTTAGCGGAAACGATTCACAAAAGTCAAGCATTTGACGTATAAATTTTTTTGATAAAGGAGAACCCCTCTTCCCCGGCGCGTGCCCAGACCCGCCACACATACAGGATCACTCTATAAACGGACAGAGCCTCCCCTGTATATGCCCGACGTGGAGTTCAGTACATATTCCAAACATACACATCCATTCAATCACAACAATTGTTCATATACCACCAGCATTCTAACTTACTTAAAAACGTATGGCCGATCAATTTGGAAAGGATAAATCCGCAGTTTTAAAAGAGCGCCTACCCGGCGCTTTCGTTTTGAAAGCGAGTTTCGAAATCAGCATAAAACCACAAGGTTTTGAAAACGGTGCCTACCCGACACCCAAGTTTTGAAATCCATTTCGCAATCCATAAATCCACAGAGTTTTGAAACCAGTGCCCACACGACACTTAGATTTTAAAAACGGTTTTCGCAATCTTTTCTTTGGCTTTTGTCCTTTTTCATTTCAAATGGCCAACAGAAATAAAAGGAAGAGTAACGCATAAGAGGATAATTAAATGCAACTCGTACCGACATCCACGCCGACCCCACGAGGGTATCGAGAACCTCTCACATAACTACAATGTAAATGAAATGCAAGAATGAAAGAAGAAATACAGTCCAGGGTCCCCAGCGACCCAGCTGCTCCTGTCCCGTCCTCACCACCGCCTACATCTCCCCCCGTCTGAACCCTGTCACGAAGTGGGAAGTCAGTGACGCAAAAATAGTACAGCAGGAGAATATAATAAAACGAACCGTGAAGACAACCGGAGCAACTACCCTCTCAAGGAGGAAAGGCAACCTGTACATCTGTATCCTGTAATACCCGGACACGTCGGACAACTAAACCGACGGCCCATACCGTACCTGCAGAAACCCGACCACGTCGGACAACTAAACCGATGGGTCGCACCGCTCGCACCTCGGCGCCTCAAACCCCACAACTAATAAGGGGCCCCACTACGTCACCTCGTGGGTATACACGGGTCATAGACCACTTTTCCGGAAAAGCGCACCCTTTGCGGTGGCCAAACCGCGGGTGCGCGTGTTGCAGCCTCGAGCCAAGTAACCATAAACACCATCATGTCAGCATCATAATATATGTAACAAGAGTAAAACGGCAACATGTATACTCAAAAGTAAAACCGTAGCATATGCGATCGAAAGTAACCCGCTATCATGTATAATCAAAGTAAAGGCAATAATACGTGCACTCGAAGGTAGCCCGCCAACATATAATTATCAAAAGGAGAACGACCGTCGGAGACCGACGCTAAACACTATGACGAAACCCACCACATAATAAACCTGATCATAACGACATTACGCAAAAAGGGATTCTAAGGGTGTACCCACCTGAAACGTGAAGAAAGTGTGTGGAAACTTCAGTTAAAATGCTCCCACCTTGAGCCCGAAAAGGACTACAGTAAGAAGTATCGTTAATAACATCATCGGGGTCAAAAACACTCAAAAACGGGGCGAAACGGGCCAAAAACGGAGCTTCTGGGCTCTTTGGCTGAAGGCTGGTGCATGGTCCAGGCGTGGACCGGGTTTACGGCGTCGGCGGTTGCGCGGCACGCGCCGGGTGCACGCAGGAAGCGAGCACCGCCCATCCTGGGCCGGGCGGGTGCACGACACGAGCGTGCACCGGGCTCACGGCCGCAGGGGCTTGCGGTGCGCACCGGGTGCACGCAGTAGCATGCACCGCGCCCGAGCGGGCCGGGCCGACGCACGCAAGCGTTCGCCGGGTCCGCGGTTCTGGCTGCCGATGCGTGCGCCGGGTGCACGCCTTGAGCGTGCACCGCGCACGGTGTGCAGCCCGGCGCACGGTTTCGTGCGCCGGGTTTGCACCTCCGGGGCTGCGGGGCGTGCACCGGGTGCACGCAGGGGCCTGTGGACCACGGCTGAAGCATCCGTACTGCGATGAACAGTGATGCCCTTTTTCGCGATTTCTTCTCCGTTTTCGCTCCCGTGCGACTCCGGCGACGACCCCGCGAACATGGTAACGGCGGCGGCGGCCTCCCGTCTAACAACGGCGGCGGCGGCCTCCCGTTCGACACCACGCCTTGCACGCAACACGACAAGAAGGAAAACCCTAAATCGAAAAAGATAATCGGGAAGGCCCGAACCGTTTACCTTGTTTTCGCCGGTGAGGGAGGAAGGAAGAGGATCGTCCCGCTCTCGTTCGCCGGGTTCCGCAGGGCGTGCGATCGTCCTTCCTTCTCCTCGTCTCCGTCTCGGTTCCTCACGCCCTCGGTTGAAAAGAGAGGAAATATGGATTGGGGTTTTATTTTCCCCTTCCCTTTCTTAAGGGGGCCGCCTTAAACCCTAGCCGTCAAGAGAGAAACCCTAAATTAACCGAAATAAAAAAACGACGGCTAAGATTGTCCCGAAAAGCGTGGAAAAGCGTGTCAATCGCTCGCACGAATCCCGGAGCACACAGAAAGGGGCCCAAACTTCAAAAATTTATTCTGGGAGATCCGGGAGTCGGAATTCGAATCCGATCGCGTCTCCGTTCACCATTTTGCGAGCTCTAGCACCAAAAATTATCCGCAAGTCCCGACGACCAGCCCAGAATTTCTCGAATTTCAACCCCTCCTTAATCAACTGAAAACATTCGGTTAGGACCCAAGATGGAAAACCGGAAGGTCGAAGTATCCCCACATAAATAAAATAACCCAGTGCCATAAACAGATGAGAATTCCGATCACAGCAGGTTCCCCGTCCGATCGCCTCGAAGAACGTGCTGGCCACTTAACACGGATTCCGATGCGCCACTCAAAGGCAAACGCTTTGACCCCCATTTCGGGAGATCCGTAAATCGGAATCCGAATCCGTTCGCTTTGCCGCCCTCCGTTCTTCGAGCTCAATCGCAGAAAAATACTGGCGGCCCCGGTCAGTCCATTGCAGAAAACGGTGGAAAGTTTACCTATCAGTCCCGTCAAAATAAAAGGGAGGTACACAAGGGCAAGGGAACGCCAGGACTCTACATTACGAGCAAGTTTGACTCTATTTTCATGGCAGAAAATGAATCGTTCACAGACTATTACACACGATTGCAAGACATCGTAAACTCATGTGCTAACTTGGGAAAGAAGATTCCAGAATTTAAAGTTGTAAGAAAAATATTAAGAACTCTTTCTGAAAGATTTCGATCCAAGGTTACAGCCATTGAAACTATTAAACACCCGGACGAAATCCGTGTAGAAGAATTAGTTGGTTCTTTACAAACATATGAAATGACATTTCCTACTAACTATTCTTCGGGAAAGGCATCCTCTTCTAAGTCTTCAGGTTATGCTTTGAAAACAACAAAAGAAGAAGACGCGGATTCATCCTCCTCAGGCGATGACGAGAACCTATCTATGGAGGACTTTGAGAAGCAGCTCGCTCTCTTGACAAGGAAGTTTTGCCGAAATTTTCGAAGGGGTAATTCATGCAAAACTCCATCCTTCGGAAAGTGGAAGAAAGGCAAGGGTTCTTCAAGTTACAAGTCAAGAAAGCAAGAGGGTTTTTCTAAGGATAAGAAAAGCACAGAATGACAAGTCCAATGCTTCAAGTGCCGAGGATACGACCATATCTCAACGGAATGTCCAAATAAGAATCCGTCCAAGAAGAAGGTGATGCAAGCCGTCACTTGGGATGACACCTCATCGTCAAATGAGTCATCGTCAAGTGATGAAGAAGATAACGCAACGGCGTTCCACGCGTCCACATCTTCACCCTTCATGTGCTTAATGGCAAGTACATCCGAGTCATTGTCCAACTCCACTGTTGAAAAGATTGCAACGGACGATGAATCGGATAATTCGGAAGGTGAAGATTTTGCTCTAGCCTACCACAGACTTTTGAGGGATTCAAAGAAACTGGCTAAACAAAACAAGGGGTTGAGAGGGAGATTGCAGGATCTCGAGGAAGAAGTAAAAAGGGTAACTTCTCTCTCGACCGATCTTGAAGTGGAAAGGGATAATCTGATAAAAGCAAATGCTTCACTTCAAGAGTCCAATGAGCAATTCGAGAAGAATTATGTAGATATGGTGAACAAAGCGAATTACTTCTTGAAGCTCAACGGCGAGGCTCGACAGGAAAAATTGGAAATGACAGAGACCATTCTCCAACTCAAGGATGATTTATAGCGATTTTCATCAGGAAGGAGTAAGTTGGATAAGCTTCTTGGTCTTGGTCAATCAAACAAGTTCGGCCTCGGATATAATCGAACTGAAGACAATTTTAGTTCGGTTGGGATAGTCTTTATGCCTCAGTCGGTATCTCCTCCTCCGACACCGGAATTCACGACAAGCAACGACAACAAGCCTACTTCACCCTCCTCGGAATCGTCAAGCACTAAGGTATGTTTTCGTTGTAATTTTGCAGGGCACATAAGGAGAAATTGCAAGATGGGAGCCAAACGCTCAACTCAAGCACTTCTTGCAAAGACTACCAAAAGGGTGATTCCTCAGAAATCAAATGCAAATTATTCGAAGGAAAAGAGCCTCGGTAGTTCATCAAACAAGACGACGACGTCAAGGAAAAGCGATGGATCACACAAGACGCTTTCACCAAAGGTATCAACTTCACAATCATTTCCGACGTACTCCAAAACTCAAAAGGTTTGGGTACGCAAAGGTGAATTCTTCTTTCATCCTTGAACCACGTCGGTACCAAACGGCCCTTGGAATTATTGCATATGGATCTTATGGGGCTGTCACGCCCCGAGTTTAAAAACCAGCGTCTAAATTTTTTTTTTTTTTTTTGAAATCAGAGTTTAAAACCGGCCAGGGCGCAACAGACCGCCACATATATAGAAGAGTCCCAATCCCACTGGGGATTGAGCCCTTTTCTATATATGCACGGCTCACTTGGCATACAACCAGAGTACTAACTACGTACATCTACTAAGCAAGATTAAATTACAATATCAACAACTTCTCAATTACATTGCATTACATTTGATACAACAAATAATTAAATACTTGATCTTATCGGCTGTCCAGGGTCAAGCTCTATCTCGTGATCTCACCAACTCGTCCCGACATCTCAACACCCGCTCGACCTGAAAAACAGTCACCCGAGGGTGTGAGACACACCGGAGTGTATCCCAGTGGGCACGACGAGCCGAGAAATAGCAGATCGTACCTACTGGTATACAATGCTAGAGGATAGTAATAGATCAGGGGTTAGGGTAAAGCAGATATATAACTGGTGCTATAAAGAAAGTACAACTCATGAACTAGGGACAAGCATAGGGGATAATTTTAGCAGAATTTAAAACATGTATCAGGATAATCAACACATCAAGGAGTTAGGACAATCAGCAAGATAACAATGGAACTATAATCAGAGGCATCACATAGAATCATATAAAGCAACTTAACAACTCATGCATCAAATATATGAAAACGCAAAGACCCAATCACAAGCTACCATATTGGCCTTCACAAGACCTCAGGCGAGGCTGCCCACTTGGCACCACCTGGTTGACATTCCCCAAACTAGGGTCACGGGTTGCCTCAGCTAACCACTTTACCGGTAAAGAACATCGCTACGGGTAGCAAATCCGCTGATATTCGTGAAGTACAACGGTGCGGGCGAATCATATGCAAATGCTCAAGCTCACGGTCCATTGACCGAGTAATCGGCAACAAGCCGGGAAATCCCCACTGGGATGCAAATGGCAAAAACCAACCGAATCTCAACACTCATGCAGGAACACTCAGCAATAAATCTCAACTCATATGCAAGATCAAGGCAAATCTCTCTCAACAGAAGCTCACAGATAAACTCAACTCAACCACACAAACCAACCGAATGATACAAAACTTAAACACATATTTTTAAGAAAAACTGTTTTGAAAAGTCCAAACCCCGAAGAGCATTGCCCTCGTCCTATCAAACAAGAACAGACTCAGGCGACACTACGAAGCTTGGGTTTAGGTCCAAACCTCGCAGAGCAGTGCCTTTGTCCTATCAAACAAGAACAGACTCCGGCGACCCTACGAAGCGGGGTAAAACCTCAGTTAAATAAATCTATGTGCTCAGAGAGGTATCATTTGATCAGCAGAACAAACAGGCTCACTAATCAACCATGAAAATGTCCGAGTAAAAGTATAAATACTAGAGGTGCTATGGACAATCATGTAAGGCAAAATAGAACAGATAACAGGCATAGATCAGGCAGATAGCAGATATAATATAATCAAAGAAAGGCAGGCTCAAAGAGATTAAATTAAGCTATCAACAATAGGGGTCCAACCAGTATCGCACCCCAGAGGGCCGAACTGATAAAACCCGGACCGAAGATAACCCACCTGTCAATGCGCAGGCAATTAATCTGTAATCCTCTAAATGCTCAACTCCAGGTGCAAACTGAATCAACCTGGATCAAAAATCACCAATCAGGGATCAATTCAGTCCCGCTAACTCTAACCTAAGCCCAGATCAATTTAAAACCTTCTTAGTTATTCTAACTGTAACCTAGACACCGTAAAATCGACGATTTTGCCGATTCTCGGACTGTTATCCGATTTCCGCTCAACGAAAGCCGATGGATTCCCAACGAAAAGCTTAGGAATCATTTAAACATTTTACTAACCAGTACACATTGTCTATTTTGCATTAAAACCCCTAAAGTTTCCAAAAATTACACTTTAGTGCCTTTTTAGCACTGTTTTCGCTCGTTCTTTCAACTGGAAAATCATTTTAACATTCCGTCACTTCCAGCAGGTTACTTATGTCTCGCTGAACACCGTGCTCACCAATTTGCAGCAGCACGGTGCCCGAGGAAAACTTCGGGTCATAAAAACCCTCTCTAACATAGCCCAAAATGAATTTTTGTTTCTCCGAGACTTCAAACACTGTTTCTAACGCGAGCATCGCGTTCAGTGACCCCAAATTAGCTAGGAATGCACTGTCGCGACTTCGCCAACAGCCCGGAACCATGTTTTATTTAAACATTTCACAAAAAGGTTGATTCAACTACATCTTTTAATTTAAACTTCAAACCAGCAAACTTTGTATATGAAAAGGTCTTTAAATATTGCAAGGATCACAGGGCTCACCCTAGTTGCAGCCCAGATCTGCTGGTTCAACCAGAACCAAAGCCATGCACTCAAACAAGTTCACAAAGCACCAAACTTCAATCCACACAAAATCACTTTGATCTGAAGTGAGCACTAAGCTCAGGGGATAAGTTTGAGCATCTTTTATATTCATAACTTTGTCCAATTCCCATTATTTCTTCATTCATGCATTTATACAAACACTTGGTGGGCAACATTTACATACAACCACACAAACACCAATCCCAGGTTGATCTCTGCAAACATTGAACCAAATGCTATAAGACTTGGAGGGAAATGATCTATATAACTCTCTCTACCTTCTCTGCAAGCCTGGGCCAAGTTTGCACGGATGGAATGGTCGGGGCAACGAAGAAGATAAAGTGTGCTTGTTTTGAAAATCGTGACCATCCAACCAAAACATCTGGGACCCAACCACTTGGCCATTTGGACGCTAAAACACACAACAAACTCACCTGGACCCGTGTCCGGCGACAGGGCACGGCGGCGGCGCGGCTGGAGAAAGCTCGGTTTCGAGCTCCTCCACCTCTAATGGCGGAATTTTACAGAGGCAACCTGGAGCTCTATAACTTAGAGGGAAGGCTCCCTGGGTCACCACGAAGCTTCCCAACCATCTCCCCCCCCGGCCGGAAGTGGCCGGAGCTTCGGCGGCCGCAAAGTTATCAATTTCGGGTTCATCCATGGCCGCATCATTTTGATGCTGCATGGGTGCCATGCAAATGCATGGGAGCACTCCTCTCATTCCCAGTAAGGCTTCTGGGTAGGTGGCCGGCGTCGGAGAGGGCCGCCGGCGCCGGAGCATCAAGCTCGGCCGAGTGCAAGAAAACCCGAAAGCTAGGGCACGAATCTGCCACTCAACGGGACAACCATACTCCATCAAATTTGGTGGATTTGGTCCTCTCCTCCTACAGTCCAAGCACACCAATTTTGGTGCGTTTATATTCAGCGGTTGCCGAGTTCTTTAGGGGCGGAGCTAGGTTAGGTTTCCGGCGACCCATTGTGGCCGCCGGCTAACCATGCTGCATGGGACCTCGGGGCTTTGCAGGGAGGAAGCTAAGGACCTAAGAAGTCCACTGCTAATGGTCCGGGGTGCTAGAAACCGTTGGTTAAGGACCCTCACCTTAGCCGAGCTCGGGGAAGAAGGAGGAAGCCGGATTCTTGGTTCCCTCACTACGCGCGGCCAAGGCTTGCTCCAGCAGGGTCCTCCAAGCACCAGGAACTCCTCAGACACCTCCCAATCCAACTTTGAAGAGATCCCGTCCAACTTCACACCTCGTCGGAGAAAGGAAGAAGAGGAAAGTGGCTGCGGCGGCACTCGGCGGCGGCTGGGGTCGGGTTCACCAGGGCTCGGTTGCGGCCTCTCAATGAAGCTCTCAGAGGAAGGTTGGCTAAATCTAAAGCTCTAGGTTGATCTCTCCTTCAACAACTCAAGAAAAAAAACCCCATTATATCTTCCTCACCTTAACTCCGGCGACCCGAACGGCCGGAGGTTACGGCAACCGAGGGGACGCGTCGGTTACAGCCTAAAGATGCTGGTGGAACTTCAGTTACTGAAGAGGAAGAGGCAGGGACTCGGGATCACTCCAACACGTGCGTTAGTTGCACATTTGCACAAAACCCCCTTCAACTAACAGTATTTGGACATAAGTCCTTAACAAAAATTGGTCCTTTTACTGTTAAGTCCCTCATCTACATGCTGCACACTTCTCGGAGCAGAAAATTACGGGTTTTTCTGCAAAATACTGCACTTTTCGCGCATTTCGAGGTAATCCGATCACCGTTTTGCGAAACAGACTTCGCCACGACGTCCGGCTCGTCGAGACCTGTCAGGTAGCGCATTTGCTTAGTTTGTTCGACGCTCGGATTAAAAGTTGTTCCATAAAGTTCGACGATTTACCGCGCGTGGCACGCACTTCGATGCACCCGGGTCGCCAAACGCGAAATCCGTCAGTGCCATTGCGCTCAGAACGTCGAAATTAGCTAGGATCCATTACTCATACTCCTAAGTTAAAACTCTAGATAGTGGTTCGGCCATTAGTGAAAGCGAGGGATTAAAAACTCGAGGTTTACTATTCACTTAAGTCGCGGGGCCCGTTTTTTTTTGATTTCTGATTTCTGGAAGATCCGACCGTCGGATCGAAAACATATGAATATGAAACTTCTATGTTTCGACGAGACGATCGCAATGGTGATCTCGGATTTTCCAGATCAGACCCTGATCAAAAGTCGATATCTCTGGGCCCACTATTGACCCACTATCTCTCCACTTTTGCCAAAATTGACAAATTTTAAATATTTAAAGGCAAACAGAGACTTTTAAATTCTAGATTTCTACAGGGGCCGACTCGTAAACCATCCTTGGGAGGTAAATGGTATATTTTCTTATTGGTTGATGATTTCTCTAGGTATTCTTGGGTAGCATTTTTAAAAGAGAAAGCTGATACTTTTGATTCTTTTCACGAGATTTGCCTTCGTATTATGATTGAAAAGAATGAAAAGATCATTCGTGTTAGAACTAATAGAGGTGGAGAATTCATAAATTCAAAATTCATTAATTTTTGCACTTCCAATGGCATTAAACATGAATTCTCAGCACCCTATACACCTCAACAGAATGGTGTAGTCGAGCGCAAAAATAGGGTTGTACAAGAGATGGCACGTGTTATGCTTCATAGCCGGAATTTACCGTTATATTTTTTGGCAGAAGCTGTGAACACTGCAATCTATGTTATTAATCAAGTTTATTTGCGCCCGGGTACATTAAATACACCATATGAACTATGGTGTTGTAGAAAACCCAACATCAAATATTTTCGCATCTTTGGGAGTCGATGTTACATTTTACGTGACCGCGAAAATCTTGGAAAATTTGACTCTCGAAGTGACGAAGGGATTTTCTTGGGTTATTCTACAAATAGTAGAGCATATCGGGTATTTAACTTGGAATCTAAAACGATCATAGAATCCATAAATGTTAAAGTAGATGAAGCTTTCCACTTTGTATCTGATAAATCTACCCCTGATATCTCTCTTGATGATGATACTCCTGTAAATGCATCTTCTCATGATAATACTTCCAATATTAATGATGCATCTAATGGTTCTTCAAGTCTATCTGATATGCAGGAATCATCTCATGTACCTCCGAGTACTCCATTACCTCAAACGTTACGCATCTCCAAGGATCATCCTGAATCTAACATTATTGGAGACCCACAAGAATGAGTCAGAACTCGGAAACAGTTGGTTTGTGGATTCGCTTGTTACGTTTCCTTAATCGAACCAAAGAACGTTGATGAAGCTCTTCAGGATAACTACTGGATTGAAGCAATGCAGGAAGAGCTCCATCAGTTTGAACGAAACAAAGTCTGGGAATTAACGACGCCCCCGAAGCAACACAATGTGATCGGTACTAAATGGATTTTCAAGAACAAGAAAAATGAGGATGGTACCATCATCAGGAACAAAGCACGTTTAGTTGCTCAAGGCTACTCTCAAATAGAAGGTATAGACTTTGATGAAACGTTCGCCCCTGTAGCTAGACTCGAGTCCATTCGTATCTTATTCGCTATTGCTTGTCACTTTAAAATAAAACTCTTTCAAATAGACGTTAAGAGCGCGTTTTCAAATGGATTTTTAAATGAGGAAGTTTATGTGGCTCAACCGAAAGGTTTAGTAGACTGTAAACTACCTAACCATATTTTTTGTTTGAAAATGGCTCTTTACGGTTTAAAACAAGCACCGCGAGCGTGGTACGAAAGGCTGACAAAGCACCTTTTGGAGAAGGGCTATACTCGAGGGGGAGCAGACAGGACTCTCTTTGTGAAGCATTATCAAAATAACTTCATTGTTGCGCAAATCTATGTCGATGACATTGTATTAGGAGCAACAAAGGATAATGATGCTTCTAAATTCGCAGAAACCATGAAAAGCGAATTTGAGATGTCTATGATGGGCGAACTGACATACTTTCTTGGATTGCAAGTGAAACAAAATGGTGAAGGCATCCATCTGTGTCAATCCAAGTATGCTAAGGAGTTGGTAAAGAAATTCGGATTAGAAGATTCTAAAGATTTTCCTACTCCTATGGGAACTAGCAATAAGGGATTAGGAAGTGAATCTCTTAGTGAGAATGTAGACGAGAAACTTTATCGCAGCATGATTGGAAGTCTACTTTACCTCACAACTAGTCGCCCGGATATATCCTTTAGTGTTGGGATTTGCGCGAGATATCAATCAGCACCAAAGGAGGTTCACCTGAAAGCGGTGAAACGGATCATCCGGTACATCAAAGGAACCATTAATCTCGGAATTTGGTATCCTATGGGAACAAGTCTAGATATTATTGGATACACAGATGCCGATTGGGCAGGATCTGTGGATGATCGGAAAAGTATGAGTGGTGCATGTTTTTATCTTGGCCATTGCCTTGTTGCATGGCATAGTAAAAAGCAAAACTTCATTGCACTCTCGACTGCCGAAGCGGAATACATCTCAGCGGGTAGTTGTTCAACTCAACTCATTTGGATGAAAAGCGTGTTGAGCGACTTCCGGATTTCAGCAACTTCGGTAACTGTTTTATGTGACAACACTAGTGCTATAAACATTTCGAAAAACCCTGTGTTGCACTCAAGAACAAAACACATTGAACTTAGATATCATTTTCTTAGAGAGCTAGTTGAATCAAATATTCTTCAAATTTCCTACATTTCAACTGAAGATCAATTAGCTGACTTTTTAACAAAACCTTTGGATCAAAAACGTTTTATTCATTTGCGTAAAGCAATTGGAATGCTTTCCTTGAAATAACCTCTTTTTGAAACTCTTGTTTAGGTTAGGTTAGGTTTTGTTTTTGTGTTTTTGTTCATTATCTATGCTTAGACATAGAACATTAATTGAGCATTAGTTTTATTGACTTTATGTAATAGCCGCTGGTTTAAAATATTTTAAGGGTCTAATTTTGGTTTCGTTAATTCCGCATTTTCGTTTCGGGGGCTGGAGGGTGATCGAATAATTCCCTGTTTCCGGACAGACCGTCGGGGCCCGCGGCTATTTTTAGTTAATAGGGCTCGCGAAACGGAGAACGGCGGCGAAATCGGTTCTGAATTCCGACGCCAGAATCTCCCGGAATAAATTCCGAAAGGTAGCTAACGGTTCAGATGGTTAACGCGGTTTTTCAGACAGACCGGACCCTGGTTCGCACCCGACTTGTACCCGTTTTAACTTGAACTGGGTTGATTTCCCATTCCCCAACTTAACCGTTCCCGCTTGTTTTCCCCGTCGTGCACTCCCCATAACTACCCGCAACTCCCATAACTACCCACTCCCCTTAACTACCCACTCCCCTTAACTACCCGCAACTCCCATAACTACCCACTTCCCTTAACTACCCGCAACTCCCATAACTACCCACTCCCCTTAACTACCCGCAACTCCCATAACTACCCACTCCCCTTAACTACCCACTCCCCTTAACTACCCGCAACTCCCATAACTACCCACTCCCCTTAACTACCCGCAACTCCCATAACTACCCACTTCCCTTAACTACCCGCAACTCCCATAACTACCCACTTCCCTTAACTACCCGCAACTCCCATAACTACCCACTCCCCTTAACTACCCGCAACTCCCATAACTACCCACTTCCCTTAACTACCCGCAACTCCCATAACTACCCACTTCCCTTAACTACCCGCAACTCCCATAACTACCCACTCCCCTTTACTACCCGAAACTTCCCACAATTCCCCACTCCCCATAAGTCCCCTGCGTACGAAACCCCAATGCCCGAACCTTTCAGTTTCCCAACGGAACCCTTCTGCTTCCTCACCGATTGCGCGGAGGATCCAAGCGGCGAGACCAAGGAAGGAGAGGGAGACGTCCTCACATTCCTTGTAGCCGAACTCGCAGGATCGGATCACCTTTCCCTCCGACAACCGAGATTCTTGTAGGCCCGGGCGGGCACCCGAGACGCGGGAGAACCTAGCATCGGTCAGGAGCGCGACAACAAGGTGGGTTTACGGTTGAGGCTGAGTATTGTGTTGGTAATCCAAAAGGGACTTTTTATTATTAATCGGTACTAACACTGATGGTTTCTATGGTGTACTACCTTACCCCGGGACATGGTTACTTGGTGACATGGTTACTTGGTTACTTGGTTACTTGGTTACTTGGTTACTTATGCTCGAGTTGCGACACGCGCACCCGCGGTTTGGCCACCGCAAAGGGTGCTCTTTTCCGGAAAGGCGGTCTTTGACCCGTGTTACCCCACGAGGTGACGTAGTGGGGGGCCCCTGACCGCTGGGGGGTCTGAGGCAGCGAGGTGCGAGCAGTGAGACTACCGTGGGATTGGATCCCGATGTGGTCAGGTGTGAGACTACCGTGGGATTGGATCCCGATGTGGTCAGGTGTGAGACTACCGTGGGATTGGATCCCGATGTGGTCAGGTGTGAGACTACCGTGGGATTGGATCCCGATGTGGTCAGGTGTGAGACTACCGTGGGATTGGATCCCGATGTGGTCAGGTGTGAGACTACCGTGGGATTGGATCCCGATGTAGTCAGGTGTGAGACCGCCGGGTCCGGTGCCCGACGCGGTCAGGTGTTACAGGTGTTACCGGGGTTACAGGTGTCACAGGTGTTACAGGTGGCACAGGTGGTTGCGAGTTACCGTTACGTGTAGAACGGTTGTTCTGGCTAGACTTACTATTTGTGGCTGGTATTACTTTACTGCTTTAGTACTATTTTGATAATAGTGTCGCTGACTACCCACTCTGTGACAGGTACCTCCAGGGGGTAGGGGTAGGCGACGGTGAGGCCGAGTTGGTAGCAGACGGTCTGAGGGAGCCCTAGTATGCTGTTTTATTTACCTTCTCTGCATTTCATTCAGTATTGTAGGTTACTGTGTGGTTCTCGATACCCTTGTGGGGTCGTGTGGATGTTGAGTACTTTCTTTCTGCTTATGCACTACTGTTTCCTTTATTGTTCCCGTTTGGCCGTTTTCAAAGCAACATGACTAGAAAAGAAAAGAACTTCGAAAACTATCTTTCAAAAGCTGGGTCGTGTGGACCTGTTTTCCAAACCCGGTGGATTTATGGCATCTTTTCAAACTGTCTTCAAAACCTCGGGTCGTGTGGACCTGCTTTCAAATCTGTGAGTTTATCCTTTTAACTTGATTGGCCACGGGTATTGTTTAGTCTTCATGCACCGTACTACTTCGAACTGTTGTGATTAAATGGGAAAATGATTGTTTTTGTTCGACTATTGTAATAGCCGCGACGCCGTGCATATACAGAGGAGACTCCGCCCGATTTTCGAGTAAATCTGTATATGTGGCGGGTCTGGGCACGCGCCGGGGAAGGAGGATTTAAACAAAAAAATTGTACGCACTTTTCGCGTACTCTGAGGTATCGTTTCCGCTAAAATAAAACCCCCGGGGCGTGACAGATTAAGATGGTATCAGAGACTTTGCTTTAATCACAACAGTGATAGCCCAACATCCACCGAGATATCACACTTAACTACGAATAAATGAAATGTGCAAGGTTTAAGGGTTAAGACGTGAGAGATCGGGGGAGCGGTGGAAAAGTATAGGTCCCGTTTTCTCGATAGTTGGTTGAGTGCTTTGCTAGCAGAGTCTAGAACTGACTTGTGTGGTGTGTGTGTACGGGTTAAGTTTCGTTTCTCGGTTTAGCTCGGTTGTCGTGTTTCTTTAGTCGTGTTGTTTTGGCTCGTGTAGTAGTGTTGTTATGGGGGCTGGGATCGAGGCCGGCTGCCACCGGGGTATTGATGGTTGCTAGGAATCAATGGATTAAGCAACCAGCGAGGGACACGATGGGCCTGCTGACAGGTGTTCATGCACTTGGTGCGGCTGTTATCACAGCAGATCGTTGCGCCGGGTGATGTTTTTCGAACCCCTCCCTCTGCCAACGCTTTGGTCGTCGTTAGTGACGGCGACTGGTGGTAGGGTAATCCGCCGGTGTTTGTTAGTGAATCGGCCGTTTTGTCAGTCGTTAGTAACTGGGTAGTCTCTTTGCCTAAAATTGTACCTTCCAGGACAACTGGTTTTAGGTTACAGCAGAGAGTCGGCCGATTCTTTTGCATCTTGGATAGGGTAGGGGTAGGTATGAGGACTCTTCCCCTACGGTTGTTACCCATGGTTCGGCTCCTTGCTGTGGTCACTGCGATGGTTGTAGGAATCGTCACGGTGGGGTCTTGGGGTTCCCCTAGGGTTGAGAAAAGAGACCACCGGGGCTAACAAATCTTGTTCGTTTGGGCTTGATTCTTTCTTTTAGTTGAGCGGACCTAGAGCTTAGAATACTCCTAGTTGGGAATGCGATCGTTTGGTCTGGGGGTATGCAGCTCGGCTCAGTGCATGGAGCTTGGAAGGGCAATGGATTGGGACCGAGCGGTAGAGGTTAATCAGAGTGTCGCACCCCCTTGGGTGCCAAGACGGAAGTAGGACCGTGCTTCTTGGGTTTTGTCGCCAGCTCCCCATGACCAAGGCATAGTCTTGAGGTTTTGGGTTGCGAGTTTGTGATTGTGAAGCAGTACAGATCGGCGAGGGGTTGTTGACTGCATGGCGCTCTGGCATCGGTTACTTTCGGCTAGGATGCCCTGCTTTCAGCCTTCTCTGTGGGTTAGACCTTGTGGTAGGTCTTAGAGCTGAAACCTAGCTTTAGTTTTTGACCGTCGCCTCGGTAGTACGGACAGTCGGAGCAGACAATCCGGGATGGTGGTTATGCTCCGAGCTAGTAGCCCGTGTTGGTGACGGGCGGAGGTAGCCCGTGTTGGCGACGGGTGGGTTCGTCGTTTTCAAAGGAGGATTACTTGTAGGCGGTGACCCGGCGAGTTGGATTGGCACATCCCGGAGTTTTTGTAAGGGTATTAGTGTGGCTTCCCTCTTTGTTGTCGGGTTAGTTGGGCATTTAAGGGCCGTCGGTCCGGGTTTGGTAGTAGGACCGGGGTACTTCGGCGCATCGCAAGACTTTGGTTGCTGACTGCTCAACACCGTCAGAGGTGGTCCGCGAACCAGTGGCGTCATAACAGGGAACTCCAAGTCGAGGAGCAGGCTTACTCATGTTAGTTTCGATCAAGATGGACGGAACGGTAGGGTTGCCGGGCGGGTCGAGCCCGTCGTCTGTTTGAAATCTTAGGGCGGTTCCGTCCGGTAGTTTTTCGTTCAGGGTTACCACCGAGTTTCGCCAAGAGACATATGGCGTTTCACGTGTCATCGCTTCGGGGATGGATTATTGAGCGCCCCAACGGTGTTCGCGGGTGTGATGATCAAGTTTCCAGCCCCGTTTTGGGTCAACCTGCGGGGAACGTCTTCGAGTGACCTTACAGACCCTCGGGGACCAGAGAGGGTAGGCCAAACTCCAAAGGTGTGAGTTTGGGCATCGCGGGGTGAGCTTTTAGGACGGCCAAACGTCCGGAGGGCTTCGAAGAACGCAGGAGTTAAGGCCTTTACGACCAAGCAATTCAAGGAAACGATGCGTCCAATCAAGATCACTCCAGAAAGACAAGTGGAGCAGTCGACGCCTGGAGCGGCAAGGGTCAGACGGGAGACATACCGGTGACCGCGTTTACGCAGCTGGACGGATCAACAGCAGACTTTTGGTGGCTTAAATTGACAAGGGATGTAGCACAACTCGTGGCTCGCTTTTGGGGTTGGTCATCGATTAAAGGCCGAACTTCAGCGCCCGGCGGGAAAACTGCAATCTCTCCTAGTGCCAGCGAGAAATGAGAAGATCACGAGGGGCGCAAGGTCAATGGGAAGCGCAAGTCGGACATGTTTGGCCACTTTCCCCATGTATTGGATTCCTGGCGTATTTAAGTTTCGGGGACGAAACTTCTTTTAAGGTGTGAGTGATGTAGCACTCGAGAAATTCTAGTATGCTTGCGGGCGAGGAAGCAGATCTAACCTTAGTGATTTGCATACCGGTGCGTGAATTGCACAGTTTCTGATGCACAAATTTCCGCCTTTCCGATCCGAGTCTGATCTCGGAAATCTGAGGTCGCCAGTGCGACCGTCTCATCGAATCGAGTGGAAATGGTATAGACCGTTTGCTGATCCGACGGTCGGATCGTCCGGAAATCAGCAAGAAAACCTTGGGACCCGAGAGCGGTTAGCTCAAGTCTACATCAGCGAGATCGTGAGGCTGCATGGAGTGCCGGCATTGATCACCTCGGATAGAGACACGCGCTTTGTCTCAAAGTTCTGGTAGAGTCTACAGCGGGCCATGGGGACCAAGCTACAGTTCAGCACAGCCTTCCACTCTCAGACAGACGGGCAGTCGGAGCGAGTGACACAGACGCTAGAGGACCTGCTTCGGGCCTGTGTACTCGATTGGGGAGTCGGTTGGGAGCGTTACCTACCACTTGTAGAATTCGCTTACAACAATAGCCACCAGGCCAGCATACTGATGGCACCCTACGAAGCTTTATACGGGAGACGCTGCCGATCCCCGATCTGTTGGGACGACTTGGGAGAACGAAAGCTCTTGGGACCCGACTTGGTAGAAGAAACAGAAGCGAAGGTGCGTCTCATCAGACAGCGCTTACTAACCGCCCAGAGTCGACAAAAGAGCTACGCGGATCGAAGACGCCGCGATTTAGAGTTCCAGGTGGGAGAATACGTGTTTTTGCGGGTCTCGCCGTCCAGGGGAATCAAGCGATTCGGGTTAAAAGGCAAGCTAAGCCCACGGTTCGTGGGGCCATTCGAGATCCTGGAACGGATCGGCCCAGTGGCTTACCGCCTTGCCCTACCACCGAACCTCAACCGGATTCATGACGTGTTCCACGTTTCGATGCTCAAGAAATACCTCCCCGACCCGTCGCATGTGCTGGACGTCTCGACACTCGAACTAAAGGAGGACCTATGTTTCGAGGAAACCCCTGTGCGAATACTAGCAAGAGAAAGCAAGACGCTCCGAAACCGAGACATCCCCTATGTGAAGGTGCACTGGAACAACCACGAGGAGCGGGAAGCGACGTGGGAACTAGAATCAAAGATGAGAGAGGGCTATCCTTATCTCTTTACCGCAAATCAGGATTGAGTTTCGAGGACGAAACTCGTTTTAAGAGGTGAGTGGTGTAATAGCCGCTGGTTTAAAATATTTTAAGGGTCTAATTTTGGTTTCGTTAATTCCGCATTTTCGTTTCGGGGGCTGGAGGGTGATCGAATAATTCCCTGTTTCCGGACAGACCGTCGGGGCCCGCGGCTATTTTTAGTTAATAGGGCTCGCGAAACGGAGAACGGCGGCGAAATCGGTTCTGAATTCCGACGCCAGAATCTCCCGGAATAAATTCCGGAAGGTAGCTAACGGTTCAGATGGTTAACGCGGTTTTTCAGACAGACCGGACCCTGGTTCGCACCCGACTTGTACCCGTTTTAACTTGAACTGGGTTGATTTCCCATTCCCCAACTTAACCGTTCCCGCTTGTTTTCCCCGTCGTGCACTCCCCATAACTACCCGCAACTCCCATAACTACCCACTCCCCTTAACTACCCACTCCCCTTAACTACCCGCAACTCCCATAACTACCCACTTCCCTTAACTACCCGCAACTCCCATAACTACCCACTCCCCTTAACTACCCGCAACTCCCATAACTACCCACTCCCCTTAACTACCCACTCCCCTTAACTACCCGCAACTCCCATAACTACCCACTCCCCTTAACTACCCGCAACTCCCATAACTACCCACTTCCCTTAACTACCCGCAACTCCCATAACTACCCACTTCCCTTAACTACCCGCAACTCCCATAACTACCCACTCCCCTTAACTACCCGCAACTCCCATAACTACCCACTTCCCTTAACTACCCGCAACTCCCATAACTACCCACTTCCCTTAACTACCCGCAACTCCCATAACTACCCACTCCCCTTTACTACCCGAAACTTCCCACAATTCCCCACTCCCCATAAGTCCCCTGCGTACGAAACCCCAATGCCCGAACCTTTCAGTTTCCCAACGGAACCCTTCTGCTTCCTCACCGATTGCGCGGAGGATCCAAGCGGCGAGACCAAGGAAGGAGAGGGAGACGTCCTCACATTCCTTGTAGCCGAACTCGCAGGATCGGATCACCTTTCCCTCCGACAACCGAGATTCTTGTAGGCCCGGGCGGGCACCCGAGACGCGGGAGAACCTAGCATCGGTCAGGAGCGCGACAACAAGGTGGGTTTACGGTTGAGGCTGAGTATTGTGTTGGTAATCCAAAAGGGACTTTTTATTATTAATCGGTACTAACACTGATGGTTTCTATGGTGTACTACCTTACCCCGGGACATGGTTACTTGGTGACATGGTTACTTGGTTACTTGGTTACTTGGTTACTTGGTTACTTATGCTCGAGTTGCGACACGCGCACCCGCGGTTTGGCCACCGCAAAGGGTGCTCTTTTCCGGAAAGGCGGTCTTTGACCCGTGTTACCCCACGAGGTGACGTAGTGGGGGGCCCCTGACCGCTGGGGGGTCTGAGGCAGCGAGGTGCGAGCAGTGAGACTACCGTGGGATTGGATCCCGATGTGGTCAGGTGTGAGACTACCGTGGGATTGGATCCCGATGTGGTCAGGTGTGAGACTACCGTGGGATTGGATCCCGATGTGGTCAGGTGTGAGACTACCGTGGGATTGGATCCCGATGTGGTCAGGTGTGAGACTACCGTGGGATTGGATCCCGATGTGGTCAGGTGTGAGACTACCGTGGGATTGGATCCCGATGTGGTCAGGTGTGAGACTACCGTGGGATTGGATCCCGATGTAGTCAGGTGTGAGACCGCCGGGTCCGGTGCCCGACGCGGTCAGGTGTTACAGGTGTTACCGGGGTTACAGGTGTCACAGGTGTTACAGGTGGCACAGGTGGTTGCGAGTTACCGTTACGTGTAGAACGGTTGTTCTGGCTAGACTTACTATTTGTGGCTGGTATTACTTTACTGCTTTAGTACTATTTTGATAATAGTGTCGCTGACTACCCACTCTGTGACAGGTACCTCCAGGGGGTAGGGGTAGGCGACGGTGAGGCCGAGTTGGTAGCAGACGGTCTGAGGGAGCCCTAGTATGCTGTTTTATTTACCTTCTCTGCATTTCATTCAGTATTGTAGGTTACTGTGTGGTTCTCGATACCCTTGTGGGGTCGTGTGGATGTTGAGTACTTTCTTTCTGCTTATGCACTACTGTTTCCTTTATTGTTCCCGTTTGGCCGTTTTCAAAGCAACATGACTAGAAAAGAAAAGAACTTCGAAAACTATCTTTCAAAAGCTGGGTCGTGTGGACCTGTTTTCCAAACCCGGTGGATTTATGGCATCTTTTCAAACTGTCTTCAAAACCTCGGGTCGTGTGGACCTGCTTTCAAATCTGTGAGTTTATCCTTTTAACTTGATTGGCCACGGGTATTGTTTAGTCTTCATGCACCGTACTACTTCGAACTGTTGTGATTAAATGGGAAAATGATTGTTTTTGTTCGACTATTGTAATAGCCGCGACGCCGTGCATATACAGAGGAGACTCCGCCCGATTTTCGAGTAAATCTGTATATGTGGCGGGTCTGGGCACGCGCCGGGGAAGGAGGATTTAAACAAAAAAATTGTACGCACTTTTCGCGTACTCTGAGGTATCGTTTCCGCTAAAATAAAACCCCCGGGGCGTGACACTTTAACTGCATCCTGTTATATATTTAGAAATTTATTATGCTTTAGATATCATAATATTTCATTTGATGCAATGATCATTTATGTCAATTAAATCATCTTTGTTTTGATCAAAGTCAATTTCTCTCTCAATGATCTCTTGGTATAGTTATTATCTTATTTGACTATTTAGTCGAGTATGAAATCGAGATCAATTTTTGGTTGAATACTTTATATCTTAAATAATTGATAGCCAATTGAGTGGGAGTCAAAGAAAAAGTGTTATGCTCAAAAGATGTGGAAAGAGTTACATCCCAATGAGGAGTGTGAAAACTACCACCACATGGAGGAAAGAGCTACCACCTCGGTCGTCCGAGTACTGTGTGCAGCTACCACATGTATACCAAGCAAGGTTTTTCGAGTTTAATTAAATAAAATGCATGTTGAAATATTTGACTCTGTCAAAATTTCAAGGTTGGTATAAGGTGGGAACTTTAATGAAAGATGCTCAAAGAGCCACTCTCTTCAATAAATTGACTAGATATATTATCTAACTTATCTTGGATTTCAGACATCTATTGATCTTTGTATTTCATTTTCTTTACCGAATTGATGATTTGATAAAGGCATTACTCATAAGATCAAGTTAGATGTAATTGAAGTTGTTCAACTTTAAGGGATTTAATTTTTATAAATTTTCGTTTCATTTGTTGGATGTTATTGATAGATTTGGCATAATCTATTTCTTGTTGTATGAAACGATGATTTTCGTTTAAAGTTGATACACAAAAGTGCTTACAATCTTTTTCTGGATTTTGTGAAATTTTTCTAAATTATTCTAAAGAAAAAGTTGGAGCCGATCCGGATTGGACATGCCGATCCGGATCCCGAACGCAGATATTTTTCTGCGGGCAGACGATCCGGATTGGACATGCCGATCCGGATCCCGAACGCAGATTTTTTCTGCAGGTAGCCGATCCGGATCGAAATCACGAACTGATCCGGATCGCGGCTAGGGTTTTATATGGAACAAAAGGGTTTTGATTTCTTTTACTTCAATCTTTTGTTCAAAAGTCTCCAGAGCTTCTCTCTCTAGAATTCATCCATCTTTGAAGCTTTCAAACTCAAGTTCTTCGATTCCAAGTAAGTTTTATTGATCAAAATCTCGGTTTTTCACAGTTTTTCTTATTCTTCCTCAAAACATGATGAAATTTCTGTATCTTTTTCGTTTGTGGATGGTTTTTGATCAAATTTCTTTTGAAATAAGAACTCTGGGTAGATTAGTTTTGATTATGTGCTAGGTATTCTCAAGATAAACGGATTTTTGGGCTTCGATTTCAAAAATTTCGGTTTTAGAGCATATAATGGGAATTTTCCAAAATCATGCGATTGATCTATTTTTAAAATTCCTTTTGCAAAACTAATTTGATTCTTAGTCTCTCTACACGATAATGATTGTTTGGGTACAATTTTCCAAATTTTTGAAAATTAACAATTTTTTCGTGTTCTTGATTTGGTGCTCACAGGATTTCCTTTCTCACAAGAAACTAGTAGCAATGGTGATCACCTGGATCATTTTTCTTCTGGCTGCTATGGTTCATACAAGAGATACTATCAAGCCCAAGAAGGCTAAGAAGGCGAAGAAAACAAAGGATGATTCCGATACTGACTCAGAAACGGAATCGATCGATTGGGATGAGCTTCAAGTTGAAGCAATTACTCCCACTGCTTCGAAAGGGAAAGCCCCTGCAGAGACATCAAAGGCAAAGCCTCCGCCCACTGCTGCTGAAAAAGGAAAAGCTCCAATGGAAGAAACTTCTGTGAAAACAAAAAGAAAAAGTGTTGCCCGCAAGAGAGGGAGTGCTCGAGGAATTTCCATTGAGCAACCAGTTGCTAGCCAGCCTCCTCCACAAGACTTTATCAGCTCTGCTAGAATAAAGGATTTTGAGAACAGGGAATGCATTGGCGAAAGACATGTTAATGTCAAAGCCTTGAAGGAACGATCTTCGCTTTTTGGGACTCTGTATGATCAGACAGGTCTTGCTCCCATTTGCAATTTCCCCGAGACCACTGGGCATTGTCTTCACTCAGTAAGGATGTTCTATCAAAATGCTTGCTATCTAGTTGATCAGGAGAGCGGACGTCGCGAATTTCAAACATTGGTTAAGAATGTTAAGATCAAAGTAACCCCTCAACTGATTGGAGAGGCGTTAGGAATGACGGTCAGAGCTGATGGGGCTCATTATCTGAAGAGTCAAGCCTTCACCACCAACTCCTGGAGAGTGGTAGTTGATGGAATCTGTCTTCCAGATACTCGGTCGGCAGGAAACTCCGTCTTTTCGAAAGAGCTTCGATCAGAGTATCGCTACTTGAACTTCATTATCTGTTATAACGTCCTTCCAAATATGAATACAAAGGTTCTTCGGTGGGATAGGATGTTGTTCCTCTATCTTCTTGGAAACCCCACGGCAGCAATGGGAGCAAACTTAAATATTCCTTACATCATCTGGTCAAGGATGGCACGTTATGTGGAACATGCTCACCCTTCAGAGAGACTACCCTATCCAATGATCATTATGCGCATTCTTCGAAAATTTAAAGCTGACACAAGTGCGAGTTCCTACATGCACAGTCTAGGAACGATCAATGAAACAACTATTGTAAAGTCTCTCTCAACAAAACAAGATGAGCCCCCATCACCTCCTCACCGACGAAGAGCACAACAACAAGCAACAACCTCTGCACCAGCAGCACCACCTCCAGTCCAACCAGCACATGCAGCAAAACAAGCACCTCCATCGACATCCGATGATGATGCATCGGTTACCTCTATTTATAAAGAACAGCAAAGGCTCTCCAACGAGCAAGAACGCATATCGAATGAACTGATTGAAGTAAAGGAAGAAATAAAAAAGGTCAACAAGAACCAGTCATCCATGAACAAACGATTAAAGAAATCTTCCAAATACTCGGCTGTATCAGTTCGGATGAGTCTGAATAATCCGTATCCTTCTAATTTCTTTTTCTTCTGCAGATTTTTAATCTTTTCTTGTGCAGATTTTTAACCTTTTTCTTATGCAGGTTTTTAAGTTTTAGTTTATAGTTTCAATTCTCACAGTTTTGGTTCTTGAACTTGTTAACTTTTCTCTCCATTTTGGTAATTTTGTCTAATTTTGTGACAAAAAGGGGGAGAGAAGAATATTAGATATTAGAACAGTTTGAACAATGAAACTATGATCGATTGTCCAGTTGTGAACCATGAAGGTAAGTAGAACTTCAACTTTTGGTTTTCTTTTGTGATTGCATGCATGCCTCGACTAACTATTTGCTAACTATTTGGGCATGTAATATAACTAACAAGTTGATGTTCACTAACAAGTCTGTGACATTTGGTTTTTGATTGCATAGAAGATATGTTGGTTTTTAACTATGATCCAGTTACATATCTGAATGTATAAATGTCATGGTAAGTATAAATGAGTATAAACTTCATCTCTGTATGTGGTTTTTGAATGACATAAAATTCTTGAGGTATCTAACGATTTCTTTTGTCAAGAATGATTTCTTTTGCAGAGAGTACAGATGTCTAAGTCTAGAGTCTGTTTTAGGAGTTTAACTCATGTATCTATTTTATTTGGATCTCATTGTAAATTTTTGTTGTATGGTGATAGCAACAAAAATATCTTTTTGAATTTTCTTAAGTGGATTTGTATTTTGTCACGAAACCGCCAAAAGGGGAGATTGTTACGGAATTTGAGTTGGCGTATTTCGTGAATTCGGTTAAGTCTTGAAGATTGAAGATAAAGAAAGTTGGATCATTTAACTCAATCTCAAGAAAGAAGAATTCAAAAGGATCAGGTATGTTTAACTAATTATTTTTGGCGATCCGAATACTTCTTATAGTGTAGAAACACTTGGATGAATTTTTAATTGCATAAAAATCAAAAACTGGACATTGGACATGTTCAGGATCCGGATCAGACTTTCCAATCCGGATCCCGAAGGGTGTTCGTTCATACACAAGTTCAATCCGGATCGTAGCCTCCTTTGATCCGGATCCCGAACACTGGTTTTACCATTTTATTTGAACGATCCGGATCAGGCATTTCAATCCGGATCCCGAACGTTGATGTTTGGTGAATTGTATGAACGATCCGGATCAGGCACTTCGATCCGGATCCCGAACCTTTGTTTTTCTGGAAACTGTCTTTCTCAATACTGCAATCCGGATCGCCGTCCTGAAAAATTCCAGAAAATGTTAGTTTTTGATTCTTATCATCTTCCAATGGTTTCTAACCTATATATAGACCCTTTAATTCATCTTTTAGGGTAACCATGAAAAAGGGAAAAAGACGACCGAAATAGATAGATCCACATATGGAGAAGAAAGGAAATCAATAGATTTAATCTTATGTTTCTTCATCTATATTGAATGATTTGATTCTAGGTTTTCATACTCACATTTTGAGTAGAATCAAATCAATAAATACTTAGATGGTATTTCCGATCTATTTCTAATCTAAGTATTCGGCGGATCATCACCACCCAAAAAACAACGATTTATCCCAAATCGGCGCGTGGACTCGCGTGGCCTTGTGGATTCAAGGTGCTACCGCTCTCGTGGATTCGGAGCGAGGTACGTTCGTGGATTCGAAGCGTGCTACTAGGTGAAGACCGTGGATTCGGTCGGACGTCGTGGATTCGGCGTTGGACGCAGATCGTGGTTTCGAGAAGCGTCGTGGAGCGAGCGGAGAAAATCAACTAGGAGCGTATGGAAAAGGTTGAGTCGTCTGTGAGTACGGTATATCACCTTGTACGTGTTTAATTCTAGTGGATTTCACCGTGTTATCGGTCCCGTGGTTTTTTACTCCGGTTTGGAGTTTTCCACGTAAAAATCTATGCGTGTTATTTATTTTTCCGCATTGGGTTTTATATCGCAAAGATTTTTTAGTGTTTATTGTTTACACCTATTCACCCCCCTCTAGGTGTTTTTTCTCCTATTTAGATCCAATTATACATAACCCAACAAACACATGCAACATATGACGGGGGTGCTAGACAAGGTTCCAATAACTCTACGAATATCAAATAAAGCACCTATTCTAGCATGCTGAATCCTATCATCATATAATTAGAAAGAAGTCCGCAGACTTGGAGAAAAATCCAACCCACCTCGGTTTGCCACCAATTGCTCGTAAACACCTGCAATTGGGCTCCGCGCGATTTCCTTGCCTCCGCCGAAGTCCGCACGCAAAACGGAGCACGCCACCAGAGTCCGCACGCAAAACGGAGCACGCCGCCAGAGTCCGCACGCAAAACGGATCACGCCGCCGGAGTTCACAAGCAAAATGGAGCACGCCGCCAGAGTCCGCACGCAAAACCGAGCACGCCGCTGGAGTCCGCACGCAAAACGGTGAGGTAAACAGCGGTCCCTAACAAGCACAAATGCACAGTTTCAAATCCAAAATCCAAAAGGGTAAACCCCAAAACTGTGCCGAAAAACACCGCAAAAAGACGAGCGAAACCAACCTTAAAGTCGGCGCATCATCAAACAAGCACCCGCACGTTCGCCCGGCTACAAGGGACACCTCACGCGCGCCCCACGGCACAAACGGTGCGCTTGCGGCACCCCGAAAACTCCCCCAAACGCTCACTCTCTCTCCCTCTCGCTTGCACGGACGAAGCAAAAGAGAATAAAAGGAGAAAAGGGGGGGCGTTTTGGGCTTAAATAGCCCAAACAGCAAGATTCGGACGCTCGAATCTAGAATTCGGGCGCCCGAAACCCCGGTTCGGGCGAGCTACAGTAACCCGCGAAAGTCCCCTGTGTCGCGCGTTCCACCGCAGGCCGACACGTGGCTGGACCACGCCTCCCGCGCCCACGCGCGTCCACCCGGAGACCGCCACGTGGCGGCACCAGCGCCACACCGCGCCCACGCGCCCAGCATCGCGTCCCATCGCGCGCCGCGGGCGAATCGGGCCCCACCACGTGTCGCCTCCCGCGCTACTCCCGCGCTGGCCCGCGCCGCTTCCCCGCGCGCGTCAACGCGCTGGCTGGCGCGCCCAATGCGGATCGGCCGCGTGGCGCCTCCCACGTGCGCCCACGCCCCCACGCCAGCGCCTGGGTCGCCGCGCCCCCGCCCGCGCCTGCGACCGGCTCAACCAACCCGCGCTCGCCACGTGGCAGCAGCGCGGGTTCGGTGCTCCCGGTGCACGCGGGTGGGCCGTGGCCCGGCCCGCGACCAAAAATGGGCCCGTTAGCCCATTTATGCCCGAAAATAGCCGATTTTGACTGTTTTCGCGCGCTGAGTCCATTTTTGGCATCAATTCGACGCACAACGCACTCGATACACCAAAAATAGGTGTTTCCTCACCACCAACCACACGGTCGAGTCGCATGGGGATTCCGGAACACCACATCCTCCCCTACTAAAAAAAAGTTTCGGCCTCGAAACTAAAACACACCCCCAACCCAGGAAAGAGAAGCCCAACATCAGGAACATCATCAACCTCAACTCTCTATTTGGAAAGCAGCCGAAAATAGCGAAAAGTCTGAAAATTCCAAAAGACCGATGCCTTCACCCCAATCAAACAAGAACAGGTTCCAGCATCGTCTCCATTTCTGGAGTAGCCATTTCGAAGTTTTTGTCCCGTTCGCAAGTTTCGGCATAGAGACAAGAAAACAAGGAGAGAAGTATTGAAGCTGTCCCTGCTGTGGCTGTACACAAAAGCTACCATCTACTAACCCAAACCTCCTCAGGCCATGCAGGGGTGCAAAAACTCTAACTCTGACAACTAGAAAAAGAAGGTCATACCTGGTACAATGCGATCCGCTATCCTAGCGCCCTCCAACCGGGCGGCCCAAACTCATCCTCTCGATGTGGGTGATCGTCGCTCTGTCTGCCCCGACGTCGTGGCCCTATTTGCCTGGCGGTAAATCTGAGGAGCTCCTTCATCCTGAAAAGGTGGTGGGGGTGCCGTCGCAAGCGGTATTGCCATGAGCACTGCTCGAGGGCATGCTGCCTGAAAATGCCCCGACTGTCCACACGAAAAACATCACCCCTGTCTGTGGTCACACTGCAGTGCTGAATGCGGCCCGCCGCAAATGACGCAGTCATCCCGTTGATGCTGCTGGTACATCGGCTGTGGAGAACCTCCTGATATCTGTCTCCTCTGAAACCCACGACCCTCAGACTGGAATCGTGGTGGCCCCGGGGGTCTCGATCTACTCGACTATCCAAAATCAGGCGGCACTGGATGCCTCTCCCCGGAGCTGGTCCCTAGCGCTCCATCCCTCTCAAACATGATCGCATATCCACTGTCAACCCACCGAGCAAGCTCAATCGCTGCATCTAGTGTGGGCGCTCGCTGAGAATGCACGAAGTGATAAAGGTCCCGATGCAGTCCTCTCTCAAATAGATCAACCTTCTGGGCCTCATCCTGGGCAACATGGGGTACACTGCTCAACAATCGCAGAAACTCGCGAACATACTCCTGAAGAGGTCAACTTCCCTGTTGCATGCGTCTCAGATCCCCTTCCAGTTTCTGCCTTACACTGTCAGGAAAGAAGGCCCCGAGCAGTAAAGCACGAAACTCGCTCCAAGTCATCAACTGTGCTCCCGGTGGTCCAACAGGACGAACTCGACGCCACCAAATCTCGGCATCCTTCTCCAAAAAGTGCGTAGCCAAGTGCACCTGATGCTTCTCTTGGATGAACAAATTCTCAAACAACTTCTCCATAGCAGCAATCCAATTCTCGACCTCCCAAGGCTCCAAACTCTGCCCTGAAAACTGCGGGGGATGGAACTGGCTGATGTACAACATCCGATCAGTAAGCTCTCGCTGCTCCTGCACTGCCAATGGTGCGATCTTGGCCAAAGTCGACGATGTCGCAGCCGGAGGTACTACAGGCGATACCACAGGAGGTGCTCTCTGCTCAAGCATGCGCTCCATGTTCTCTTCCTGACGTCGTAACGCCTCTGACATCTGGGCTACCTGAGCCCGCAGCTCCCGGACCTCACTCTGCTCTGTCTGCTCGGCCTCCCGCCGCTCGGGCTCCTCATCCAAGGTCGAACGCGCCCTCGTCGCTGCACGACGTCTTGGCGGCATCGCATACAACTGCAACAACAACAAACGTCAGGACAAAACAACCACTCAACCCGATCAGGCGAAAGTCTAAAACATGTTACCCTTCCTAAAGCATTATGTCGTCTGCAGCCAACATAACTACTTTAAGAGAATAACATGTAAAATCACTCATACCATCCCTTGGGAGAGGTAAAAACTCAATAAGGACTCTCGCTACAAGTCATGACTCTCACGTAGTCATCCTAGGGTCCAACCACAAGCCTAGGGTTTCTAAGTCCACAACGACCTACATCCTAGGCTCTGATACCACTCTAATCTGTCACGCCCCGGGGTCGAAACTGCGACCCGGGCTCGCCAACAGATCCGCCGTCGATACGGGAAGCCCCGCACCGACGAAGCGTCCAACCTGCAAAAGATAGAACTACAGCTACACAAAAATCAGAGCGGAAAATAAAAGCTATAATATAAAATCAAACTAAAGTTGAAAATAAAATACAAAGTCCATCTCCCGAATACATGAATAATACAAGGTCAGATCCACAGAATAAATACAAATAAAAATCCACCTATACAACATCTATGAATCCAAAAAGGGAGATAACTAAAACTAGAAATATAACAATATAAAAAGAATCCCACAGTCCGGGATGGTACATCTACCTCACTCTAAAGGAACTATGCTGGTAGGGATCTATCTCGCGACTCCCTGTCCTCGGTCCGTCAAGCCAGCTCGGGCAGGAACGGAAGAAAAAGCCTCGGCAACTTGTCACCGACAGAGGGTGTGAGAACTACATCCTACAGTAGTTCTCAGTGGGTACCGTCTCCAAGACCCACGGTCTGCCCACTAAGTCTACTAGAGGCATAAGATAACAGAAAAGACTGTGATAATGAAAACTAAGCTGGAAAAGTATCTACAGCTATCATGCCTCTATCTACTATGCTCAATGGGGAAAAACACAGATGATGGTATGCATCCACTCGCTACTGCTAATATGTCTCAAGTACCATGCTCAAGGAAAACTCTACTAAGAACATGCTATGCATCCACTCACTCACAGTGACCCAAATCTCAGTGACTGCCACATCGGGTCCAGTCAAGCCTGCGCCCCCTAGTGTATCAACTAGGGCGTCCCATCGGACTATCTCAGTATCACGCAAAGCGACCTCTAGTGTATCAACTAGGCGCATCATCATCATCGCATCCGGAGCGTAACTCGAGGGGAGCGACCCCACCGAGCTCAAGCGTGTCTCATCTGGCAAAAGCGGCACATGCAGGCTACAATCCACGATCAAACAGATCGAAAACTCAAACACCCAAATAACCATCACTCAGTCGGAGAACCCTCCACGACTCAATCTCACAATGCTAACCCACTAAAAGAAAGTACACAACCGCTGGGACCGCCGTCAATCCAAACGGCTCCCAAAACGAGACACCCAACTCGCCTCTCTAAACACACTGGCTGGAAATACTCCACAGCCGGGATCACCGTCTACCCAAACGGCTCCCAACGACACCCCACTCATAGACGAGAAGAACCGACTGACACAGCAAGTGTCCGAGAACCCCGTTAGGCCGGTGCCTAGAACCCCTATCAAACAAGAACAGACTCTAGGCTCAGCCTATCGGAGTTCTCGATCCCTTACCGTTCAGGGATTCGACTCCCTCGGTTAAAGCGGGAAACCATCTCAACACACTAAACTCACGGGCTGGAGGTGCTCTACAGCCAAAACAGCGAAGGGTCCGAAAACCCCGGGAAACTAACACCTACGACCCCAATCAAACAAGAACAGGCTATAGGCGTAGCCTCCCGTTGTTTTCGACCCAAGAATAAAATCAACCCTTAGAACCCAGATCACTCACCCCTTTCGGGTGGGGAAGTTTATGAGAAAAATGACCTTTATTGTAAAATACCATTTCCACTCAACCCCCTCGGGGTGAGGATAAAAATTAGCCCTTTTTTTAAAACCGTCTTGAATTGAGAAAACCAACTTTTATAGATTTTAGTTTTTGGGAAAATCAGTTAAAAACAAGTTTATTTTTCGGACTCCAAAGGGTTGATGCCTTCGCCCAATCAAACAAGAACAGGCTCCGGCGACCCCTAGAAATTCGGAAAAAAGAATACTGGTTTACTAAAATCATGAATGTCCAAAAACACTCTAGGTTCAAGGACCTGATAACACACGCGCACCACGATCACAACTTGGTGGTGACGAGAAAAACGGAGAAATACCCAAAGACCCGGGACCACCGTTTACCCAAACGGTTCCCAAAACACTAACACTGGCCTAACTCAGCCCCCAGGCCCGAGTGCAATATACGTCCCACAATACCCTGACCACTCGACCCACTACCCGGGCGAGGAACTCTATGTCCAGAAAGAAATGCAATGTGTGGGATGTCTAAAGCATAAAAGAACCTAGCCCAGATTAAGGTTCTCTACTGGTCTGGTTAAACACATGCAACATATGACGGGGGTGCTAGTCAAGGTTCCAATAACTCTACGAATATCAAATAAAGCACCTATTCTAGCATGCTGAATCCTATCATCATAGAATTAGAAAGAAGTCCGCAGACTTGGAGAAAAATCCAACCCACCTCGGTTTGCCACCAATTGCTCGTAAACACCTGCAATTGGGCTCCGCGCGATTTCCTTGCCTCCACCGGAGTCCGCACGCAAAACGATGCACACCACCAGAGTCCGCACGCAAAATAGTGCACGCCATCGGAGTCTGCACGCAAAACGGTGCACGCCGCCAGAGTCCGCACGCAAAACCGAGCACGCCGCTGGAGTCCGCACGCAAAACGGTGAGGTAAACAACAGCCCCTAACAAGCACAAAGGCACGGGGTCAAATCCAAAATCCAAAAGGGTAAACCTCAAAACTGTGCCGAAAAACGCCGCAAAAAGACGAGCGAAACCAACCTTAAAGTCGGCGCATCGTCAAACAAGCACCCGCACGTTCGCCCGGCTCCAAGGGACACCTCGCGCGCGCCCCACGGCACAAACGGTGCGCTCGCGGCATCCCGAAAACTCCCCCAAACGCTCACTCTCTCCTTCTCGCGTGCACGGACGGAACAAATCAGGAAAAAAGGAGAAAAGGGGGGGGGGGGGGGTCATTTTGGGCTTAAATAGCCCAAACAGCAAGATTCGGGCGCCCGAATCTAGAATTCGGGTGCCCTAAACCCCGGTTCGGGCGAGCTACAGTAACCCGCGAAAGTCCCCCGGTCGCGCGTTCCACCGCAGGCCGACACGTGGCAGCACCACTCTTCCCGCGCCCACGCGCGTCCACCCGGAGGCCGCCACGTGGCGGCACCAGCGCCACACCGCGCCCACGCGCCCAGCGTCGCATCCCATCGCGCGCCGCGGACGAATCGGGCCCCGCCACGTGTCGCCTCCCGCGCTGGCCCGCACCGCTTCCCCGCGCGCGTCAACGCGCTGGCTGGCGCGCTCAATGCAGATCGGCCGCGTGGCGCCTCCCACGTGCGCCCACACCCCGGCGCCAGCGCCTGGGTCGCCGCGCCCCCGCCCGCGCCTGCGACCGCCTCGACCAACCCGCGCTCGCCACGTGGAAGCAGCGCCGGTTCGGTGCTCCCGATGCACGCGGGTGGGTCGTGGACCGGCCCGCGACCAAAAATGGGCCCGTTAGCCCATTTATGCCCGAAAATAGCCGATTTTGACTGTTTTCGCGCGCTGAGTCCGTTTTTGGCATCCATTCGACGCACAACGCACTCGATACACCAAAAATAGGTGTTTCCTCACCGCCAACCACACGGTCGAGTCGAACGGGGATTCCGCAACACCACACTGGGGTTCCCTTTTTGATTGTAGCCTGCGGTTGAGCAGCCCACTCGGATGGTCAAGATCCGAGAGTGACTGAGTGAGGACCCCAGCTTGATGGGGAGCGTGAGCAGATTGATAGCCACTGCAGGAACAACTTCATCACCACTCTCCTTTTTATATCCTTACGCCGCGGTGGTGCGAAGGGGCCAAAAACCTCGAAAGGCTGCTCCAGAAGTGGAGGTTGTGCCAGAGCCAGTTCTCGTTTGATGTGGGCGAAGGCACCGGCCTTTCGGGATTCTCGGACTTCTCACTATTTTCGGTGGTTTTTCTAAATTGGGAGTTGGGATGGAGGATGTTCCTGATGTGGGGCTCCTTTCCTTCTTGGATGATCATGTGGATGTATTTCGGGTCGTTTGGTTGAGTTGGCACCAGGGTGTGATTTTGGTGCGTGGGTACTGGTTGTTCTTTCTTCTGCCCCCCCTGTTTTTTTGTTGGAGTCCCTGATATTTTTTCCACGTCACAGCTCAAAGGTGTTATGCTTTTGGATCCCTCGCTCGTGATTGACTCACTCCATTTGAGATATGTGAGTGTTTGGAGTAAGAGGGACGCCCGTTGCGAATTCTGGCTCGTGAGATGAGAGGATTGCGTAACCGGGTCATGCCGTACTAGTTGTTGTTGTTGTTGAGGAGTAATCACGGGGAGTGAGTGGCGACTTGGGAGCTGGAGACGATGTTGTTGGTTACCTACCCATTGTATTTGAGACTCCCTTTTGAGTTGTGCTACTTTCGAGGACGAAACTTTCTTTTAGTGGACGAAACTTTCTTTTAGTGAGAAAGAATGTGAAGACCCGAATCCCCACGGAAGGATTACTATTTGATCAGCGGTTTCTGGAGCCCTATGTTATGTGTTGGAGGCGTGTGTGCACAAATCGGACCCAAGAAATAAACTCAGTGCGTAAATTAGATCAAGAGTGCCTATTCGGATGCCCTCGTCAAAAATTAGAAGTGGTTTCACGTGAAACGGACATCGAATTTGGATTCAGCGTGGAAAAACAATGGAAATTGACTATTTGGATGTATTTTTCTGAGTCCGGACGCCCGAAAACGGACACCCGGAAGTTTTTAGTGTTTTCGGGTGCACGGGAGGAGCCGTGGACCGCGGGGGGAGACGCGTGGCGGCTCTCGATTGGCCGGCGCACAAGGCGCGGTCCACGGGGCAGGCGCGGCAGCTAGCGTGGCAGGTGGGCAGGTACGGGCGCACGCACGCGTGTCGGGCGCCGCCACGTGGCGGAGCGTGGTTGGCGGGCGCCAACCACCAGCATGCGGCTTGCGGGCCACGTGGCGAGGCCCGAGCGGGCGTCGCCCCATTGTTGCTCGGGGCGGGACACGCGGCGCGCCTGGGGCAATCCGGGCACAGCCGATGCTGTCCCCTGTTTGGGCCTGAATCGAGCGGGCGCCCAAAAGTGTACCCAGAACTCGTTTTTTTGGGAATTTCGGGTTTTGCCTATAAATAGGCCCTTGTGAGCCTCCTCTTCGGTTTTTTTGGGCAGACCTTGGGGCTCCCTTTTGGCTGAGCACTTCTTCACCAAGTCCTCCACCTCTTTAAGGATCTTGGGCATTTTTGGAGGTCGCGGCATCGACGATTTCAGCGACTCGGCGCACTTCGACATTCCTCTTTCGGTGGCTTTTTCTGTCGCAGTTCCGTTCGTGGGCTCCCCTGAGCTGATCCGAAAAAGTTTTTAGCCGATTTTTAGGGCATCGTTTCCACGAGAGGTAGGCCTTCGATTTCCGTGTTTACTGTTCCTCTCTATTTTGAGTTTTTATGGGGTATTTCAGAGCATCTTTGAACACCTTTCTTGCTGTGGGTTTTTCTAGACAGCGGAGCTTGTTTGATTTTTATCTCGATGCACAGTTGTCGGATTTCATCATGTGAGGACTCAATCGACATCTACGCTTCGCGAGGATCGCAGTCATATTTTTATTGGAATTTTTAAAGGACATATCAAAGGTGATATTTTGACTTCTTCCGAACTGAATTTCTGCAGAGTTGTGATCTTGGGGATTATTGCTTACCGCGGTGTTTGGTTTGTATCTCTGTGACCGAGAGGAGTTTTCAGGTGTTTTTGGGCTCGTTGGAATCATGGGAACCTAAGTATTACCCACGTTCAATTTTGGGTCATTTAGACTTCGGATCGACGCGAGCATCCAGGTGGGTTGCTTTCGTCTCCAAAACCAGTGGACGGTTCTCTAATTCCTTATGATAGTAAGCATGCATGTTTAGTGTACCAAATATATGGTTGAGTTGTAAGCTCGGTAAAAGGTATTTGTATGAGAAATTGCAAGATAAGATATCCATGTTTTGTTGAATGAAAGCTTACATAGGTGTAGTGTTCCCCTATGAGATTGAGTGCATGCATGAATTAATGTACAACCTATAGGATTGAGATGTAAGCATGAGAAATTGTCTAGATCATGTGGATTGATGCTTACTTGATTTATTATACATGTTTTGGTGGATTTGAGATCTTGCAGGTTGTAAAATGGATTGTGTTTACCTTATGCTAGTTGAGAGCATGTTTAGAAAGATGATGTTCACATTGGTTGTTATTAGAGATTATGTTTGATGCAATGTCTTTTACTGATATTTGAGCTAGTATCTTGTATGATAGAATCCACTGATTGATTTATTTTCATTCTCATAAATGATATTATGGAACTTGACCTAGCACCCCGTCATATGTTGCATGTTTGAAACCAGACTAGTAGAAAATCTTCACTTGGGCTAGATTCTTTTATGCTTCAGACATCCCACACTTGCATCTTTTCCTGGACATAGAGTTTTCTCGTCCGGGTAGTGGGCCGAGTGGTCGGATTATTGTGGGACGTATGTTGCACTCGTGCCTGGGGGCTGAGTGGAGTCTGTTAGCTGTGATTAGACCAATGCTAGTGTTGTTGGGAACCGTTTGGGTTGACGGTGGTCCCAGGTCGTTGAGTGTCGTCCGACCAGTTTTGTTAGCCCTGAGTTGTGGGTTGATCCCGGCTGTGGAGTATCTCCAGCCAGTGTGTTTAGCGTGGCGAGTTGGGTGTTTCGTTTTGGGAGCCGTTTGGGTCGACGATGATCCCGGCTGTGGAGTATCTCCAGCCAGTGAGTTTAGTGTCACGAGTTGGTTGAGTTCGCTAGTGTCTCGAGATTCGTGAGAGCTTTGTTTATTTGAGTCGTTGAGAGTACTCCGACCGTTGTGCGAGATGTTTGAGAATCTTGAGTTCTTCCGTTCTGAGAGTGAGCGTGGATTTTAATTATAGCCTGCATGAGCTACTTTGAGCTCGACGGAGATGCGCGAATACTTTCCTCGGTGGGGTCGCGCCCCTCGAGTGACGCTCCGGAGCTAGACCTGTTACTTTGCTATCGCGACTTGTCGATGCTGTCCCTCTGGCTGGGCCTTTTTTAGGCAGTCACGGACGCAGTCCCTCTGGCTGGGTCTTTTTTAGGCAGTCACGGACGCCCTACGTAAGTCCAGTCCTCCGTGGATGTAATGGCAGTAGGTGGGCGCAGGCTTGACGGGACCCTATGTGGCAGTCATTTCGATTGGGTCGATTGAGCACCTTGTATGCGAGTGGTTGCATATTTTTTCATCTGTATCACCCATTGAGCATTTAGATAGAGGCATGGTAGCTGTAGAGTATCTCCAGCTTTTTTTATTCAGTTTTTACTGCATCCGTATCTTATGCCTCTAGTAGACTTAGTGGGCAGGCCGTCGGGCTTTGTGGCGGTACCCACTGAGAACTACGTGTCGGTCTAGTTCTCACACCCTCTGTCGGTGACAGTTTGCAGGGGCATCTTTTCCAATTCCTACCTCGGCTGTTGCTGCTTCTTCTGATCGAGGCGAGGGAGTCGCGAGCTAGATCCCTACCTGTCTTTGGAGAGTAGCTGTACCCCCTTATTGGAAATTTATAGTACAGTCAGTTAGATTTGTATATTTTACTCTTTGAGTGTTTTCTTTATTTTGAGAGATTGATGTATTGTGAGGATCTGACTTGTACTGTGAGTCTGTACACTGTTGTTTTATTATTTTTAGTTTACCTCCCTATGTGGGTTCTTAGATGTTGTATCAGAGGATGATGTATGTTGATTATTTTGGGGAGATGGATATTGTATCCTTATTTTCAGTTGTACAGCGGTTAGATTTTAGTTTTACAGCAGTTTACTTTCCAGGTCTAATACCTGTTTAGTTGTAGTTTTATCCTTGTAGGTTGGACGCTTCGCCTATGCGGGGTTTTCCGTATAGGTGGCGGATCTGTTGGCGAGCCCGGGTCGCAGTTTCGACACCGGGGCGTGACATTATATATGGGGACGCCGTGCATATATAGGAAAGACTCTGTCCGTTTATACAGAGAGGTCTTGTATGTGTGGCGGGTCTGTACACGTGTCAAGGCAGGAGATTTAAAAAAAAAAAAAAAAAAAAGTTGTTCCAAAATTCGACTGTTTCCGTTTTAAAATTGCTCCCAGAGCGTGACATGCCCTTTGTTTCGAACCAAACTTGCTTCAGCTCATCTTACCCACATTTTAGATACGTTTAGGGTCTCTTATCCGCACTTTGCCACTTTAACAAAAACCGGAGCACTACATCTCCTCAGTCAAAAATGCTCACTCACCTCAACAACCTAAAGACTAACTACCCAGTGTCACGCCCCGGGGGTTTGTTTTAGCGGAAACGATTCACAAAAGTCAAGCATTTGACGTATAAATTTTTTTGATAAAGGAGAACCCCTCTTCCCCGGCGCGTGCCCAGACCCGCCACACATACAGGATCACTCTGTAAACGGACAGAGCCTCCCCTGTATATGCCCGGCGTGGAGTTCAGTACATATTCCAAACATACACATCCATTCAATCACAACAATTGTCCAATGTGACACCCCCGGAATTTGGATTAGTCCTCTATATAAATGATATAATAGGACTAAATCTCTAACCCGGCTATAGCATTTTGGATGGTAGCAAGATCCAAGAGGAACATGAGAGTTAAGCGTGCTAGAGTTAGAGTAGTTCTAGGATGGGTGACCCCCTGGGAAGTGGGGCGTCATAAATGGTATCAGAGCGGTTCTTTCAATCACAACAGTTAGTGCCGACATCCGTGGGGATACCTCACATGCCTACAGGTGAATGAAATGGGTAGGGCATAGGAAGGTAGAACGCGAGTGATCGAAGGGGGGGAAGAGTCTGAGTCCTTTCTCTCGCTAAGGGGTTCGTTGTTTTGTAAGTAAAGTCTAAAGTTGACTCTTGTTGTGTGTGTACAGATAGAGGTCAGACTCAGCGAGCAACTGACGACGGAAATGGACATCGCCGACGAAGCAAATCGCCTGCTCCGCAACCAGCTGCGCGACGTGGCTGGGCAACTACTGACCCTCGCGGAGCACCTGAGCATACTGATACGGGAACTCGAGGGCGTCGATCACTTCCGATGCGGCACCAGAGATGTCGCCCCTCGCGGGATGCCACAGATGGGCCCTCCCACCTTCCAGGAGGCGGTTAACCTGGCCGAGCATCCCGAGCTAGAGTGCGCCCGGCAGAAATACCCTTACCCCCGTCCGGCAGAGGACCCCTATCGGAAGGGCCGGGCGAACAAATGCCCAAGAACCGGGCAGAACCTTGGGCAGACGACGAAGGAAGGACTTAGGCCACCGAAGCCGTGCGTCATATGTGGCGACGCGCACCCCGTGACGAGTTGCCCATGGCGGGACGGACACTGTTTCCGATGTGGCAGGCCGGGCCACACGCGTTACGAGTGCCCTCTGAAGCCGGCTACCACTAGACCCCCGGCACCGCAATCGGAGAGACGAGAGAATGCCGCGGCCCCCGACCGGCATAGGGACCGACCGGAGGGCCCACGCGCGATGAACCCCAACAGCACGGGATCCCCACCCCGCCACGCTATACGTCGCTGGCCCAAGGGTTGCGGGGGGACCTCCCCGGCCGCCCTGGCGGACGACGCGACGTCCCAAATTGGGGAATGACAAGTACCTTTTTTATTTGTTTTACTTTTTCCTTTCCTCTTCCTAGATAGGAGTACCCCCTCGGGTCGGAGCAACCCGCCCCTGTCTGACCTTTGCGAACCTTGTGCCTTTTGTTTTACCTTTCGGTTTCCTTGACCGTTTCGACTCCCACACGCGTTTGGGGGGGGGGGGGGGGGGGGGGGGGGGGGGGGGCGAACACCCACGGAAGACTATTCGGCTTTACCCACGACTTCTTTCCTTTTTTTCCTCCCTTACCTCCGAGGTCCTTCATAGCTGTCCTCTTCGGACCAAGCCGAAACAGGCCTCGGCTGGTAAGTTGTTTCTTCTATGCACCCTGCAACCCAGCGCCAGTTACGGGCCCCCAGTGACAGTACGCCCAAGTTTGACTGTGAGAAACGACAGGTGCGACTACAAGAACCGGGCTTTCCTGAGCATGAGTATATGGCGGGCAAGAGCATCTCCTTCCCGGCGGTCATCTCAGCGGCACGGGCCAGAAGGTTGGTAGAGGGTGGGTGTGTGGCCTACTTAGCATCGGTGGACTTAGTTACCCGACCCTCGACGACATCCTGATCTATTCACCTACCGACGAGGAGCACGAGGACCGTTTGCGAATGATTCTCCAGACTCTTAGAGAGCAGAAGTTGTTCGCTAAACTCAAGAAGTGTGAATTCTGGCTACGCGAAGTGGGTTTCCTAGGGCATGTGACCTCGGCGAAGGGAATCGCCGTGGACCCCAAGAAAGTGGAATCAGTGGTCGACTGGCAGCCGCCGACGACGGTGACAGAGGTCCGTAGTCCCTAGGCCTGGCCGGATGTTACAGACGCTTCGTCGAAGGTTTCACGAAGATTGCTGCCCCTTTAAACCGGTTGACCAGAAAAGGGGAAAAGTAATAGCCCATGCTTTCAGGCGATTGAAGGATTACGAAAAGAACTACCCGATACGCGACTTAGAACTGGCCATAATGGACTTCGTTTTAAAATTGTGGAGGCGCTACCTCTTTGGAGTCCACTATAACGTCTTCTCGGATCACCAAAGTCTTAAGTACATTTTTACCCAAAAGGAATTAAACCTGCGGCGGAGGTGGTAGCTAGAGTTACTGAAGGATTACGACTTGACGATTCAATACCACTCCGGGAAGGACAACAAACCGACTCACACCTGCAGCGCGTATGAGACAAGATCTCCCTGGACCAAGAGGGCGATTTTGTAGTGGAAGGCGACGGCACCCTACGGTTCTACCAGGCACGACTAGGAGCTTCCGGATAAAGGGTTTTTTTTTTTTAGACCGGGGGTGACGCCTTGGGGCGCACCCGTGCTTTCGTGCGAAAGAAGAACAGAAGTCTACGTCTACGCATCGACTACAGGAAGATAAGCAAGGTTACAGTGAAGAACGACCCAGGACTGACGACCTCTTTAATCAACTGCAAGAATTTCAGGGACCAGGAGCTGGTCGCTAAGTTTAAGAGATGCGAGTTCTGACTTCGCGAAATGGACTCTCGGGGCACATCGTGTCAGCGACGGGAATCACAGAGAATATGAGCGGATGTTTTGAGCAAGAAGGGTCAAATCGGGGAGGAAATCGATGAGCGCGAGTACTCAGCAGGACCGATACCGTCGCGCGACCTATTGTCCTTAATGATCAAGCCAACCCTGTTAGAGAAATCTTGGAGGGTCAGAATAACAGGCGTACGGATACAGCTTATTCGAAACAAGACCCCCGGACCACGCAAGCGACTTTTCGGCGAGTGCGAACAACGCAATATGTTTTCGAGGGCGGACTTGCGTGCCCGAACTGCTAGTATTGAAGAAGGAGTTACCGTCAGAGGCGCACGGCGCTCCCTCTGCAGCGCATCCAGGTGACTTGAAGATGTACGAGGACCTCAAGCAGAAATTTTGGTAGACTAGAGACACTCGGCTGGTGTCGAACCTTTGGCAAGTCTGCAACGAGCTCTAGAGACTAAACCACACTTCAGCACGGCGTTTCACCCCCAGACCGGCGGACAGCCCGAGCGAATAAGACGGATTCTCGAAGAGGTGCTCTGAACCTGCTTACTTGATTTTGGGTGACGGATGGTCACTGCCTTTGAGCCTTGAGAGGACCCGAGCTTCGACGGAACACCGGTGCGGACCTTAGCACGAGAGGACAAAAAGGATTGCGCAACCGGGCGATCCCATATGGGAAGGTGCTGTGGAAAAACCAAGAAGAACGCGAAGCGACTTAGGAACGGGAGTCAAAGATGGAGGAGTGCTACTCAGTTTTATGAGTTGCGGACCAGGATTAAGTTTCGAGGACGAAACTTTTTTTTTAGTGGTGAGTGATGTAGAGTCCTGGCGTTCCCTTGCCCTTGTGTACCTCCCTTTTATTTTGACGGGACTGATAGGTAAACTTTCCACCGTTTTCTGCAATGGACTGACCGGGGCCGCCAGTATTTTTCTGCGATTGAGCTCGAAGAACGGAGGGCGGCAAAGCGAACGGATTCGGATTCCGATTTACGGATCTCCCGAAATGGGGGTCAAAGCGTTTGCCTTTGAATGGCGCATCGGAATCCGTGTTAAGTGGCCGGCACGTTCTTCGAGGTGATCGGATGGGGAACCTGCTGTGATCGGAATTCTCATCTGTTTATGTAGTAGCCGCTGGTTTAAAATATTTTAAGGGTCTACTTTTGGCTTCGTTAATTCCGCATTCGTGTCGGGGGGCTGGAGGGTGATCGAATAATTCCTTGTTTCCGGACAGACCGTCGGGGCCCGCGGGTATTTTTAGTTAATAGAGCTCGCGAAACGGAGAACGGCGGCGAAATCGGTTTTTGAATTCCGACGCCGGAATCTCCCGGAATAAATTCCGGAAGGTAGCTAACGGTTCAGATGGTTAACGCGGTTTTTCAGACAGACCGGACCCTGGTTCGCCCCCGACTTGTACCCGTTTTAACTTGAACTGGGTTGATTTCCCATTCCCCAACTTAACCGCTCCCGCCAACTTAACCGTTCCCGCTTGTTTTCCCCCGTCGTGCACTCCTCATAACTACCCACTCCCCATAACTACCCACTCCCCATAACTACCCACTCCCTATAACTACCGCCACCCCCCATAACTACCCACTCCCCATAACTACCCGCAACTCCCTTAACTACCCGCAACTCCCTTAACTAACCACTCCCCATAACTACCGCCACTCCCCTTAACTTCCCACAATTCCCCACTCCCCACAAGTCCCCTGCGTACGAAACCCCAATAACCCAACCTTTCAGTTTCCCAACCGAACCCTTCTGTTTCCTCACCGATTGCGCGGAGGATCCAAGCGGCGAGACAGAGGAAGGAGAGGGGGACGTCCTCGCATACCTTGTAGCCGAACTCGCAGGATCGGATCACCCTTCCCTCCAACAACGAGGTGAGCACGCTAGGGTTTCACTTTGTTGCTTCGTTCTTTATTGGAGCGGACGAGGGGGGGGGGGGAAAGAAGGTGCGTGGGCACCGCCGAAATCCGGCGCGCACGGAGCCCCGCATGCGGGTGCGGGCGGCACCGCATGCGGGCTGCCGCATGCGGGCGCCGCCACTTGCGGGCGGCACCGCATGCGGGCTACCGCATGCGGGCTGCCGCGTGCGGGCGGCACCGCATGCGGGCGCCGCCGCTTGCGGGCTGCCGCATGCGGGCGCCGCCGCTTGCGGGCGCCTCCGCATGCGGGCGCCGCCGCTTGCGGGCTGCCGCATGCGGGCGCCGCCGCTTGCGGGCGCCTCCGCATGCGGGCGCCGCCGCTTGCGGGCGTCACCGCATGCGGGTGCGGGCGGCACCGCATGCGGACAACGCCGAACACGGGCGTCACCGCATGCGGACGGCCGCACGCTGTTAGTACGCCGCCCAGCCGTGCGGGGCCAGGCGCGTACGTGTGCGAATTGTGCGCAAGTTGAGAGGGCGCTGGGCGCTCTAGTCGTTAATCTGACAAAGTCTTAAGTTGCTGACTCCTATATGACAGATTCGTGTAGGTCCGGGCGGGCACCCGAGACGCGAGAGAACCTTACATCAGTCAGGAGCGCGACAACAAGGTGGGTTTATGGTCGAGGCTGAGTATTGTGTTGGTAATCTGAAAGGGACTTTTTATTGTTAATCGGTACTAACACTGACGGTTTCTATGATGTACTATCTTACCCCGTGACTTGGTTACTTGGTTACTTGGTTACTTATGCTCGAGTTGCGACACGCGCACCCGCGGTTTGGCCACCGCAAAGGGTGCTCTTTTCCGGAAAGGCGGTCTTTGACCCGTGTTACCCCACGAGGGTGACGTAGTGGGGGCCCCCATAGGTGGGGGGTTTGAGGGCAGCGAGGTGCGAGCGGTGCGACCTGTCGGGATTGGATCCCGATGTGGTCAGGTGTGAGACCGCCGGGATTGGATCCCGATGTGGTCAGGTGTGAGACCGCCGGGATTGGATCCCGATGTGGTCAGGTGTGAGACCGCCGGGATTGGATCCCGATGTGGTCAGGTGTGAGACCGCCGGGATTGGATCCCGATGCGGTCAGGTGTTACAGGTGATACCGGGGTTGCAGGTGTTACAGGTGGTACAGGTGGATGCGAGTTACCGTTACGAGTAGAGCGGTTGTGCCAGCTAGTCTTACTTTTGTGGCTTGGTATTACTTTACTGCTTTAGTACTATTTTTTATGATAGTGTCGCTGACTACCCACTCTGTGACAGGTACCATCCAGGGGGTAGAGGTAGGCGACGGTGAGGCCGAGGTGGTAGCAGTCGGGCTGAGGGAGCCCTAGTATGCTGTATCATTTACTTTCTCTGCATTTCATTCAGAACTGTAGGTTATTGTGTGGTTCTCGATACCCTTGTGGGGTCGTGTGGATGTTGAGTACTTTCTTGCTGGTTATGCACTACTATTTCCTTTATTGTTCCCGTTGGGCCCGTTTTCTAAACCTTGTGGATTTATGCCGTTTTCCAATCTGTTTTCAAAACCTAAGGCCGTGTGGGCCTGTTTTCAAAACGGTGAGTTTATACTTTCAACTTGACTGGCCACGGGTATTGTTTAGTGTCAAGCCCCGGGGGATTAATTTAGCGGAAACGGATTACAAAAGGGTATGTATTTATTTTTTTTTTGAAAACCTTCTTCCCCGGCGCGTACCCAGATCCGCCGCATATACAGGATCACTCTACAAACGGACAGAGTCTCCCCTGTATATGCACGGCGTCGCGGTTTGTACAATGTTCAATGACGAGTAAACATTCAATCACAACAATCCAAACGTATAACCATTCACAAAGTGCAGAATAAACTATCGGCCGATTAGTTTGAAAGGATAAAACCCACAATTGTTGAAACGGCGCCCACCCGGCACCCATATTTTGAAAACCCTTTTTCGAAAGCAACATAAACTCAGGGGTTTGAAAAACAGTGCCCACACGACACTTAGGTTTTGAAATCCATTTTCGCAAACCATAAATCCACAAGGTTTTGAAAACGGTGCCCACACGACACCCGAGTTTTGAAATAGTAGTTTTCGCAATCTGTTCTTTTGTTTGCTATTTTATTTTCCAAAGCGGCCCACAGGGATGTAAAGAAAACTAAACAATTCAGTTGTCACCGTACCGACATCCACACCGACCCCACGAGGGTATCGAGAACCATCCACAGTCTACAAATAATAAATGGAATGTGAAAGTAAAGAGTAAAATACTGCTCCGGTCTCCTGAGACCCAACACCTCTAGCCGTGGCCTCACCGTCGCCTAACTCTCCCCCCTGTAGGACCCTGTCGCAAAGTGGGAAGTCAGCGACTAAACAAAAATGATAATAATAATGCAGGTAAAGAAAACGTCCAACCGTAGTCTATCCGGAGCAACCACCCCTCTTCCCCCGCAAGGGAAAAGTAGAATCAAACACCTGTAAACCTGCAATACCCGATCCCGTCGGACAACTAAACCGACGAATCGCACCGCGCCCAAGTCGGACAACTAAACCGAATGGGTCGCACCGCTCCCACGTCGGACAACTAAACCGACGGGTCGCACCCGCTCGCACCTTGGCGCATACATGCCCCACAACTAAAGAGGCCCCACGCCGTCCTGTGGGTATACACGGGTCATGGACCACTTTTCCGGAAAAGCGCACCCTTTGCGGTGGCCAAACCGCGGGTGCGCGTGCTGCAGCCCCGAGCAAAGTAACCAACAATACCAATAGTATTCAAGAGTAAGCTATAACCGCTATCGTGTTAGCAACATAGTATATAATCAAGAGTAGAGTTATAACCGCTATCATGTTAGCTACATCGTGTAAAATCAAGAGTAAAACGACCGCCGGAAAACCGGCGCTAACTACCGAAATAAAAACCCACCTGTAAAAACGGTGACCCCCGCTCAGCTCCTCCGCGTCCCGGCGCGCTCGCCCGGACCCACACGGACCTGCCGAGGGAAAATTAGTAACTCGGAACTCGAAAAGTAATACGAAGCGCAAGGCCCTCCCGGTCGGTGGCGGGGCACGGCCCGCCGATCTGGAGATGGCGGCGGCGACATCCCCCGGCGAGGGCGAAGGCACGGACGGCCCCGTGCGGCTCCCCGACTCACCGTCCGCATGCGGGGCTGCGCACAGCGCCCAGCCCCGTGCGGGCTCACCACCCGCATGCGTGGCTGCGCACGAGCCCAGCCCCGAGCGGGTTCACCCCCGCAAGCGGGGCTGCGCGCGTGCCCGGCCCCATGCGGGTTCACCCCCCGCAAGCGGGGCTGCGCGCTGTGCCCGGCCCCATGCGGGCTCCCCACCCGCATGCGGGGCTGCGCACGAACCCAGCCCCGTGCGGGTTCCCCCCCCGCAAGCGGGGCTGCGCGCAGTGCTCGGCACCATGCGGGCTCCCCACCCGCATGCGGGGCTGCGCACGCGCCCAGCCCCGTGCGGGTCGCACGGGCGCGCCGCCCGCATGGGGGCTGCGCACGGGCGCGCCGCCCGCATGGGGGGCTGCGCACGGGCGCCGGATTCCGGGGAATCCGTCGCCTGTGCCCCCGTTTCCCCCTCCCCCAAAAGCAAGAAAAACAAGAAAGCCAAGACCGGCGAAACTACGCCTCACCTCGGTTACGTCGTCGGAGGTTGTAAGGGGAGGGATCGCCTCGTTCCTGTGTGCCCGATTCCGGAGGTGTGCGGTGTTCTTCCCGTTCCTCGATCGCTCCGCCGCGGTGCCTCGCGCCGATCGGTGGGAAGAGGAGGGTTTGGGTGAGAGGAACGGTAGGGGAACTCCAAATCTAACCCAACACATACGTATTAATATTAGCCGCCTCCGTACACGGGAACTTAACCCTAAGTCCCAAAATACAAATCAATCTCGGCGAAATGAGAACCTGGGTCCGGTCCGCCTCGAAGAACGTGTAAGTCGCCTGAACTGCTGCCAACTTCCGGAATTTATTCTGGGAGATTCCGGGGTCAGAATCCAGATCCGATCGCGCCGCCGAAATCCATTTCGCGAGCTTTAGTTGTCTAAAAATACCCGCGAGCCCCGACAGTCTGCCCAGAGGTAAAGAAAAATAATTCACCCCCCGGACCCCTTAGTCGAAAAGTGGATTTGCGAGAATTTTAAAAGAAGGTCTAGAAAGGCAAATAAAGCCGCGGTTATTACACCACTCACCTCTAAAAAACGAGTTTCGTCCTCGAAACTCAAACCCGGGTGGTGGTGAAGAGGTCGGGGTAGCACTCCCTCATCTTAGATTCCAGCTCCCATGTTGCTTCTCGTTCTTCCTGGTTGCTCCAGAGCACCTTCACGTAGGGGATGACTCGGTTCCGCAGTGCTTTGCTTTCTCTTGCTAGGATACGCACGGGGGTTTCCTCAAAGCTTAGATCCTCCTTGAGCTCGAATGTGGAGACGTCCAACACGTGCGACGGGTCGGATAGGTATTTCCGGAGCATGGACACGTGGAAGACGTTGTGGACCCGGTCGAGGTTAGGGGGTAGGGCAAGGCGGTACGCCACTGGGCCTATGCGCTCCAAGATCTCAAAAGGCCCCACAAACCGTGGGCTCAACTTGCCCTTCAGCCCGAAACGCTTGATCCCTCTGGATGGCGAGACCCGTAAGAACACGTGTTCCCCCACTTGAAATTCCAAATCGCGGCGCCGTCGGTCTGCGTAGCTCTTCTGTCGGCTTTGGGCGGTCAGCAACCGCCGCCTGATGAGGCGCACCTTCTCCTCAGTCTCTTCCACCAAGTCGGGTCCCAGGAATTTCCGTTCCCCTAAGTCGTCCCAACAGATCGGGGATCGGCAAGCGTCTCCCATACAAAGCTTCGTAGGGTGCCATCTGGATGCTGGGCCTGGTAGCTATTGTTGTAGGCGAATTCCACGAGGGGTAGGTAAGCGCGCCCAACCGACTCCCCAGTCAGTACACAGGCGCGCAGCAGGTCCTCGAGGGTCTGAATCACTCGCTCCGACTGTCCGTACCGTCTGAGGGTGGAAAGCTGTGCTGAAGTGTAGCTTGGTCCCCAGGGCTTGCTGTAGACTTTGCCAAAACTTCGAGACGAAGCGGGTGTCTCTATCCGAGGTGATCGATGCCGGCACTCCGTGCAGTCTCACGATCTCGCTGAGGTAGACTTGAGCCAACTGCTCTCTGGTCCAGGTTGTGTGGATGGGTAGGAAATGAGCTGTCTTGGTTAGCCGGTCCAGCAATGACCCAGATCGAGTCGTGCCCCTGCTGTGAACGGTGGGAACCCGGTGACGAAGTCCATAGTGATCTGATCCCACTTCCACATCGGCAACCGGTAAGGGCTGTAAATTTCCTGCAGGCCGCTGATGCTCTGCCTTTATCTGCTGGCATACCAGGCAGTGAGCTACGTGTCGTGTCACATCCCCCTTCAACTTGGGCCACCAGAAGGTCTGCTTGAGGTCCCTGTACATCTTCGTGCCCCCCGGATGCGCCGCATAAGGGGCGCGGTGTGCCTCTGTCAGAATCTCCTCCTTCAATTCCGGCGAATCCGGTACACAGAAACGCCCACGGAACCGCAAGACACCGTCACTTCCCACTGCAAAGTCGTTCTCCCTGGTTCGGGTGGATCTTGTCTCGCACGAGCTGTAAGTGCGGGTCCGTCAGTTGTCCTTCTCGGATTTTCTCAAAAAGCGTCGGCTTGACCACCAACGCCGTCAGTCGAGCAACAGTGCCCGCCGGTACCACCCGTCCAACCTCAGTCGCGAGAATTCCGCGATCAGGGTGCTCTGCTCAGTTATCGCGCGTGCCGGCGTCTCCTCCGGTTGCCCCTTCCTGCTTAAAGCGTCCGCCACCACGTTTGCCTTCCCGGGGTGGTATTGGATTGTTAGATCGTAATCCTTCAACATTCAAGCCACCGCCTCTGCCGCAAATTTAGCTCCTTTTGGGTGAACAATACTTGAGACTTTGGGTGGTCTGAAAAGACGTTACAGTGGACACCAAAGAGGTAGTGTCTCCATAACTTTAGACGAAGACCACTGCAGCCAGTTCCAAATCATGGATCGGGTAGTTCTTTTCGTAATCCTTCAGCTGCCTGGATGCATAGGCTATTACCTTCCACCCTGTTGCATCAAAACACCCCCAAGTCCGATTCTCGATGCGTCGCAGTACACTTCATAATCCTCTCCGGGCGTGGGTAGTACAAGAATAGGCGCCCTGGTTAGCCTCCTTTTAAGTTCTTCGAAGCTCTCTTGGCACTTAGCCGTCCATAGAAACTTTTCCCCTTTCTTGGTCAACCGGTTTAAAGGGGCCGCAATCTTCGAGAAACCCTCGACGAAGCGTCTATAATATCCCGCCAGTCCCAAGAAGCTGCGGATCTCCGTCACTGTCGTCGGTGGTTGCCAGTCGATCACCGATTCCACCTTCTTGGGGTCCACAGCGATTCCCTCTGCCGAGATCACGTGCCCTAGGAAACCCACCTCTCGTAGCCAGAATTCACACTTCTTGAGCTTCGCGAACAGCCTCTGTTCCCTGAGGGTTTGGAGAATCATTCGTAAGTGGTCCTCGTGCTCCTCGTCGGTAGATGAATAGATCAGGGATGTCGTCGATGAGACCACTACGAAACCGGTCCAAGAAAGGTCCTGAAGATCCGGTTCATCATGTCCATGAAGACGGCGGGGGCGTTCGTAAGCCCGACGGCATAACCGTGAACTCGTAGTGGCCGTACCGGGTCCGGAAGGCGGTCTTTGGGATATCTTCGTTCCGAACCCGGAGCTGGTGGTAGCCCGATTGCAGGTCGATCTTTGAGAACACCGTTGCTCCCGCAGCGGTCGAAGAGGTCGTCAATTCTGGGCAGGGGGTACTTATTCTTCACAGTAACCTTGTTTATCCCCCTGTAGTCGATGCAGAGGCGCAGGCTTCCGTCTTTCTTCCGTACAAAGAGCACTGGTGCCCCCCAGGGTGACACACTCGGTCTGATAAATCCTTTGTCCAAGAGGTCCTCCAGTGCGCCTTAAGCTCCTTTAACTCTGCGAAGGCCATTCGGTAGGGCGCCTTTGTGATTGGTTGGGTACCCCGGTACGAGTTCGATAGGAAAAAACCACCTCTCTTCAGGGGGTACCCCGGGCAGTTCCGTCGGGAAGACATCGGGGAAGTCCCTCACCACCGCAATGTCTGACGGTGTCGCCGCGGGTCGTGTCACCAGGTCCACCGAGGCCAGGTAGGCCACGCACCCGCCTTCCACCAATCTTCTAGCCCTCGCCGATGAGATGATTGCTGGGAAGGAAATGCTCTTACACGCCAGGTACATATTCTCAGGAAAGCTCGGCTCTTGCAATTGTACCATCCGCTTCTCATAATCGATGAGCACTTGGTACAATGAGAGCCAATCCATGCCCAGCACTACGTCATACTCCTTCAGGGGATTACCACCAAATCCCCCGGACAAGCCAGTCGCCCTAGATTGATCGGGCAGGCGGCCACGTAGCTGACCGCCTCCAACAACCCCCCCCCCCCCCCCCCCGCCGTTTGGACCGTCAAAACGATTTTGGAGGGGCACCACCCCAAGACCATGCGCAAAAACGAAATCACTAGAAATGAAAGAGTGTGTTGCTCCGGTATCAAATAGAGTTCTAGCGCGGGTACTTGAAACAGAAGTAATACCTGCGAGGGCGCCCTCCGGCGGATCCGTCTCTTGGCGGGTCATCGAGAAAACCCGCCGCCAGGTTGTGGTTGCCTATCCTCCTCTCGTCGTGGTACAGGGGGTCTAGAAGTCGACCCCATTGGAGCTTTCCCCCGTCCTGACGTTTGTGGTCGTGGGCGTGGAAGCTGCAGAGGACGCAGATCCCCAGGCCAAGGGGCAGTTGCGGCGGAAGTGCCCCGATTTGCCGCATCGGAAACAGTGGTCACCCTTCTGGGGGCAATCTCCCGCTCGGTGTCCCCCCCACAAATAACGCAAGGCCTGTCTCCCGTCCTCGGCCCTCCTGCCGGTGCGCTCCGAGGATCCCGACTGAGGGCCTCCACCGCTTGGGGGTCGGTTTCCACCAGAAGAGCCTCCCCCGGAGTAATGTTGCGATCGCTTCTTTTCCTCATGGTGCGCCGAGCCCCCTCTCCTGGCGCGGTAACGGCGAACCCCACGCTCTACCACCGTGGCCCTGTCGACCACCCTTCTGGAAGGTGTGCAAGTCGGCCGCTTGCACCACTTCGAAAATGTCACTCCGTAATCCATCCATGAAGAGCTGCGCCTTATGGGACTGGTCCCTTATCACGAAAGGGACGCAGTGGCCAGTCGTAAAAATTCGCGGGATAGGATCACCGTTTTTTACTCCCCTGCTGGGATATGGTTCAGGTCATCCTCCAATTTCTTTTTAACGCCTGCTTTTGTGAAAAAATGCTCCAAACAGCTACTGTTGAATGCTGTCCATGACGGGAGCACGGCGGTGCCTTTGTGGGCTAAGGGCGGAACCGTCTTCCACCATAAGCGGAGTTCCCCTCCAGGAAATGAACTGCCAGGGAACCCGATAGTCGTCCTCCCATGAGTAAGTCCTCAAATAACTTTTCCATTGATCCCACCCACTTCTCGCGACACAAGGATCAGTCGTCTCCCCGTCGAACCAACAAAGTGGGTGGGTCGTACTTTCTTAAAGTCCCGGCCAGGTTTGGGCAGAGCTCACGCGTCCCGCTCTAGTCAGGCGGAAACGGGGACCCTGCCCCGTGGCTCGGCGGCAGCCAC
>CM055067.1:38169435-38205373 GCA_029204045.2 Tillandsia leiboldiana | reverse complement strand
AAAACCCGGGGTGGTGGTGAAGAGGGGTTCGGGGTAGCACTCCCTCATTCTTAGATTCCAGCTCCCATGTTGCTTCTCGTTCTTCCTGGTTGCTCCAGAGCACCTTCACGTAGGGGATGACCTCGGTTCCGCAGTGCTTTGCTTTCTCTTGCTAGGATACGCACGGGGTTTCCTCAAAGCTTAGATCCTCCTTGAGCTCGAAATGTGGAGAGTCCACACGTGCGACGGGTCGGATAGGTATTTCCGAGGCATGGACACGTGGAAGACGTTGTGGACCGGTCGAGGTTAGGGGGTAGGGCAAGGCGGTACGCCACTGGGCCTATGCGCTCCAAATCTCAAAAAGGCCCCACAAACCGTGGGCTCAAACTTGCCCTTCAGCCCGAAACGCTTGATCCCTCTGGATGGCGAGACCCGTAAGAACACGTGTTCCCCACTTGAAATTCCAAATCGCGGCGCCGTCGGTCTGCGTAGCTCTTCTGTCGGCTTTGGGCGGTCAGCAACCGCCCGCCTGATGAGGCGCACCTTCTCCTCAGTCTCTTCCACCAAGTCGGGTCCCAGGAATTTCCGTTCCCCTAAGTCGTCCCAACAGATCGGGGATCGGCAGCGTCTCCCATACAAAGCTTCGTAGGGTGCCATCTGGATGCGGCCTGGTAGCTATTGTTGTAGGCGAATTCCACGAGGGGTAGGTAGCGCGCCCAACCGACTCCCCAGTCAAGTACACAGGCGCGCAGCAGGTCCTCGAGGGTCTGAATCACTCGCTCCGACTGTCCGTCCGTCTGAGGGTGGAAAGCTGTGCTGAAGTGTAGCTTGGTCCCCAGGGCTTGCTGTAGACTTTGCCAAAACTTCGAGACGAAGCGGGTGTCTCTATCCGAGGTGATCGATGCCGGCACTCCGTGCAGTCTCACGATCTCGCTGAGGTAGACTTGAGCCAACTGCTCTCTGGTCCAGGTTGTGTGGATGGGTAGGAAATGAGCTGTCTTGGTTAGCCGGTCCACAATGACCAGATCGAGTCGTGCCCCTGCTGTGAACGTGGGAACCCGGTGACGAAGTCCATAGTGATCTGATCCCACTTCCACATCGGCACCGGTAAGGGCTGTAAATTTCCTGCAGGCCGCTGATGCTCTGCCTTTATCTGCTGGCATACCAGGCAGTGAGCTACGTGTCGTGTCACATCCCCCTTCAACTTGGGCCACCAGAAGGTCTGCTTGAGGTCCCTGTACATCTTCGTGCCCCCCGGATGCGCCGCATAAGGGGCGCGGTGTGCCTCTGTCAGAATCTCCTCCTTCAATTCCGGCGAATCCGGTACACAGAAACGCCCACGGAACCGCAAGACACCGTCACTTCCCACTGCAAGTCGTTCTCCTGGTTCGGGTGGATCTTGTCTCGCACGAGCTGTAAGTGCGGGTCCGTCAGTTGTCCTTCTCGGATTTTCTCAAAAAGCGTCGGCTTGACCACCAACGCCGTCAGTCGAGCAACAGTGCCCGCCGGTACCACCTCCAACCTCAGTCGCGAGAATTCCGCGATCAGGGTGCTCTGCTCAGTTATCGCGCGTGCCGGCGTCTCCTCCGGTTGCCCCTTTCCTGCTTAAAGCGTCCGCCACCACGTTTGCCTTCCCGGGGTGGTATTGGATTGTTAGATCGTAATCCTTCAACAATTCAAGCCACCGCCTCTGCCGCAAATTTAGCTCCTTTTGGGTGAACAGATACTTGAGACTTTGGTGGTCTGAAAAGACGTTACAGTGGACACCAAAGAGGTAGTGTCTCCATAACTTTAGAACGAAGACCACTGCAGCCAGTTCCAAATCATGGATCGGGTAGTTCTTTTCGTAATCCTTCAGCTGCCTGGATGCATAGGCTATTACCTTCCCCTGTTGCATCAAAACACCCCCAAGTCCGATTCTCGATGCGTCGCAGTACACTTCATAATCCTCTCCGGGCGTGGGTAGTACAAGAATAGGCGCCCTGGTTAGCCTCCTTTTAAGTTCTTCGAAGCTCTCTTGGCACTTAGCCGTCCATAGAAACTTTTCCCCTTTCTTGGTCAACCGGTTTAAAGGGGCCGCAATCTTCGAGAAACCCTCGACGAAGCGTCTATAATATCCCGCCAGTCCCAAGAAGCTGCGGATCTCCGTCACTGTCGTCGGTGGTTGCCAGTCGATCACCGATTCCACCTTCTTGGGGTCCACAGCGATTCCCTCTGCCGAGATCACGTGCCCTAGGAAACCCACCTCTCGTAGCCAGAATTCACACTTCTTGAGCTTCGCGAACAGCCTCTGTTCCCTGAGGGTTTGGAGAATCATTCGTAAGTGGTCCTCGTGCTCCTCGTCGGTAGATGAATAGATCAGGATGTCGTCGATGAAGACCACTACGAACCGGTCCAAGAAAGGTCTGAAGATCCGGTTCATCATGTCCATGAAGACGGCGGGGGCGTTCGTAAGCCCGAACGGCATAACCGTGAACTCGTAGTGGCCGTACCGGGTCCGGAAGGGCGGTCTTTGGGATATCTTCGTTCCGAACCCGGAGCTGGTGGTAGCCCGATTGCAGGTCGATCTTTGAGAACACCGTTGCTCCTCGCAGCTGGTCGAAGAGGTCGTCAATTCTGGGCAGGGGGTACTTATTCTTCACAGTAACCTTGTTTATCCCCCTGTAGTCGATGCAGAGGCGCAGGCTTCCGTCTTTCTTCCGTACAAAGAGCACTGGTGCCCCCCAGGGTGACACACTCGGTCTGATAAATCCTTTGTCCAAGAGGTCCTCCAGTTGCGCCTTAAGCTCCTTTAACTCTGCGAAGGCCATTCGGTAGGGCGCCTTTGTGATTGGTTGGGTACCCGGTACGAGTTCGATAGGAAAAACCACCTCTCGTTCAGGGGGTACCCCGGGCAGTTCCGTCGGGAAGACATCGGGGAAGTCCCTCACCACCGCAATGTCTGACGGTGTCGCCGCGGGTCGTGTCACCAGGTCCACCGAGGCCAGGTAGGCCACGCACCCGCCTTCCACCAATCTTCTAGCCCTCGCCGATGAGATGATTGCTGGGAAGGAAATGCTCTTACACGCCAGGTACATATTCTCAGGAAAGCTCGGCTCTTGCAATTGTACCATCCGCTTCTCATAATCGATGAGCACTTGGTACAATGAGAGCCAATCCATGCCCAGCACTACGTCATACTCCTTCAGGGGGATTACCACCAAATCCCCCGGACAAGCCAGTCGCCCTAGATTGATCGGGCAGGCGGCCACGTAGCTGACCGCCTCCAACACCCCCCCCCCCCCCCCCGCCGTTTGGACCGTCAAACGATTTTGGAGGGGCACCACCCCAAGACCATGCGCAAAAACGAAATCACTAGAAATGAAAGAGTGTGTTGCTCCGGTATCAAATAGAGTTCTAGCGCGGGTACTTGAAACAGAAGTAATACCTGCGAGGGCGCCCTCCGGCGGATCCGTCTCTTGGCGGGTCATCGAGAAAACCCGCCCGCCAGGTTGTGGTTGCCTATCCTCCTCTCGTCGTGGTACAGGGGGTCTAGAAGTCGACCCCATTGGAGCTTTCCCCCGTCCTGACGTTTGTGGCGTGGGCGTGGAAGCTGCAGAGGACGCAGATCCCCAGGCCAAGGGGCAGTTGCGGCGGAAGTGCCCCGATTTGCCGCATCGGAAACAGTGGTCACCCTTCTGGGGGCAATCTCCGCTCGGTGTCCCCCCCCACAAATAACGCAAGGCCTGTCTCCCGTCCTCGGCCCTCCTGCCGGTGCGCTCCGAGATCCCGACTGAGGCCTCCACCGCTTGGGGGGTCGGTTTCCACCAGAAGAGCCTCCCCCGGAGTAATGTTGCGATCGCTTCTTTTCCTCATGGTGCGCCGAGCCCCCTCTCCTGGCGCGGGTAACGGCGAACCCACGCTCTACCACCGTGGCCCTGTCGACCACCTTCTGGAAGGTGTGCAAGTCGGCCGCTTGCACCACTTCGAAAATGTCACTCCGTAATCCATCCACGAAGAGCTGCGCCTTATGGGACTCGTCCCTTATCACGAAAGGGACGCAGTTGGCCAGTCGTACAAATTCGCGCTGATAGGCCATCACCGTTTTACTCCCCTGCTGGATATGGTTCAGGTCATCCTCCAATTTCTTTTTAACGCTGCTTGTGAAAAAGGCTCCAAACAGCTCCTGTTTGAATGCTGTCCATGACGGGAGCACGGCGGTGCCCTTTGTGGGATCAGGGCGGACCGTCTTCCACCATAAGCGGGCGTTCCCCTCCAGGAAATGAACTGCCAGGGGAACCCGCTCGTCGTCCTCCATGAGTAAGTCCTCAAATAACTTTTCCATTGATCCCACCCACTTCTCGACGACCCAAGGATCAGTCGTCTCCCCGTCGAACGTGGGTGGGTCGTACTTCTTAAAGTCGGCCAGGTTGGCCCGCACGCGGTCCCGCTCAGTCAGCGGAACTGACCCCTCCCCCGTGGCGGCGGCAGCCACAGGAGGGGAAGGGGCAACCACGGTCTCCCCCGAGGCACCCCTGTTGGTGCTTCCCGGCGCCGGTCCCGCAGTTGCCGTCGCGGTTACCGCCGCCGGTATCGTCGTCTGGGGTGGGGGTACCTCGGCTTCGGCAGTCGCTGTAGGGGTCACTCCCGCGCTGGCCCCCGTCGCCGGCGCGCCTAGCCCCTGTGGAGGGGCGGCGGCGACCGTCACCGCCGCGGCCGGTTGTTGCTGCGTCAACTGACGCACGTGAGCCGTGAGAGTCGCCAGCTGCCCCGCCATGTCCCTCAGCTGTTGTTGCAGGCGCTGGTTCTCTGCGGCCGCCGACGTTGTCGCGTCCGCCCCTGCATCCTCGGCCGATGATCTAGTACGGGCCATGTCTCTACACAAAAACAACAGTCAGCTCTAGACTCTGCTAACATGCAACGAACCCCCCATCGAGGGCAAAGGACCCAAGCTCGTTCCCCCCCCCTCGATCACTCGCGTCCTACTCTACTATAATCTATCCATTCCATTCCTTTGTAGTTAAGTGAGGTATTCCTGTGGACGTCGGCACCAATTGTTGTGATTGAAAGCTAACGCTCTGATACCATCTTAATCTGTCACGCCCCGGGGGATTAATTTAGCGGAAACGGATTACAAAAGGGTATGTATTTATTTTTTTTTTTGAAAACCTTCTTCCCCGGCGCGTACCCAGATCCGCCGCATATACAGGATCACTCTACAAACGGACAGAGTCTCCCCTGTATATGCACGGCATCGCGGTTTGTACAATGTTCAATGACGAGTAAACATTCAATCACAACAATCCAAACGTATAACCATTCACAAAGTGCAGAATAAACTATCGGCCGATTAGTTTGAAAGGATAAAACCCACAATTGTTGAAACGGCGCCCACCCGGCACCCATATTTTGAAAACCCTTTTTCGAAAGCAACATAAACTCAGGGGTTTGAAAAACAGTGCCCACACGACACTTAGGTTTTGAAATCCATTTTCGCAAACCATAAATTCACAAGGTTTTGAAAACGGTGCCCACACGACACCCGAGTTTTGAAATAGTAGTTTTCGCAATCTGTTCTTTTGTTTGCTATTTTATTTTCCAAAGCGGCCCACAGGGATGTAAAGAAAACTAAACAATTCAGTTGTCACCGTACCGACATCCACACCGACCCCACGAGGGTATCGAGAACCATCCACAGTCTACAAATAATAAATGGAATGCGAAAGTAAAGAGTAAAATACTGCTCCGGTCTCCTGAGACCCAACACCTCTAGCCGTGGCCTCACCGTCGCCTAACTCTCCCCCCTGTAGGACCCTGTCGCAAAGTGGGAAGTCAGCGACTAAACAAAAATGATAATAATAATGCAGGTAAAGAAAACGTCCAACCGTAGTCTATCCGGAGCAACCACCCCTCCTCCCCCGCAAGGGAAAAGTAGAATCAAACACCTGTAAACCTGCAATACCCGATCCCGTCGGACAACTAAACCGACGAATCGCACCGCGCCCAAGTCGGACAACTAAACCGAATGGGTCGCACCGCTCCCACGTCGGACAACTAAACCGACGGGTCGCACCGCTCGCACCTTGGCGCATACATGCCCCACAACTAAAGAGGCCCCACGCCGTCCTGTGGGTATACACGGGTCATGGACCACTTTTCCGGAAAAGCGCACCCTTTGCGGTGGCCAAACCGCGGGTGCGCGTGCTGCAGCCCCGAGCAAAGTAACCAACAATACCAATAGTATTCAAGAGTAAGCTATAACCGCTATCGTGTTAGCAACATAGTATATAATCAAGAGTAGAGTTATAACCGCTATCATGTTAGCTACATCGTGTAAAATCAAGAGTAAAACGACCGCCGGAAAACCGGCGCTAACTACCGAAATAAAAACCCACCTGTAAAAACGGTGACCCCCGCTCAGCTCCTCCGCGTCCCGGCGCGCTCGCCCGGACCCACACGGACCTGCCGAGGGAAAATTAGTAACTCGGAACTCGAAAAGTAATACGAAGCGCAAGGCCCTCCCGGTCGGTGGCGGGGCACGGCCCGCCGATCTGGAGATGGCGGCGGCGACGTCCCCCGGCGAGGGCGAAGGCACGGACGGCCCCGTGCGGCTCCCCGACTCACCGTCCGCATGCGGGGCTGCGCACGCGCCCAGCCCCGTGCGGGCTCACCACCCGCATGCGGGGCTGCGCACGCGCCCAGCCCCGAGCGGGTTCACCCCCCGCAAGCGGGGCTGCGCGCGTGCCCGGCCCCATGCGGGTTCACCCCCCGCAAGCGGGGCTGCGCGCGTGCCCGGCCCCATGCGGGCTCCCCACCCGCATGCGGGGCTGCGCACGCACCCAGCCCCGTGCGGGTTCCCCCCCCCGCAAGCGGGGCTGCGCGCGTGCTCGGCACCATGCGGGCTCCCCACCCGCATGCGGGGCTGCGCACGCGCCCAGCCCCGTGCGGGTCGCACGGGCGCGCCGCCCGCATGGGGGCTGCGCACGGGCGCGCCGCCCGCATGGGGGGCTGCGCACGGGCGCCGGATTCCGGGGAATCCGTCGCCTGTGCCCCCGTTTCCCCCTCCCCCAAAAGCAAGAAAAACAAGAAAGCCAAGACCGGCGAAACTACGCCTCACCTCGGTTACGTCGTCGGAGGTTGTAAGGGGAGGGATCGCCTCGTTCCTGTGTGCCCGATTCCGGAGGTGTGCGGTGTTCTTCCCGTTCCTCGATCGCTCCGCCGCGGTGCCTCGCGCCGATCGGTGGGAAGAGGAGGGTTTGGGTGAGAGGAACGGTAGGGGAACTCCAAATCTAAACCCAACACATACGTATTAATATTAGCCGCCTCCGTACACGGGAACTTAACCCTAAGTCCCAAAATACAAATCAATCTCGGCGAAATGAGAACCTGGGTCCGGTCCGCCTCGAAGAACGTGTAAGTCGCCTGAACTGCTGCCAACTTCCGGAATTTATTCTGGGAGATTCCGGGGTCAGAATCCAGATCCGATCGCGCCGCCGAAATCCATTTCGCGAGCTTTATTGTCTAAAAATACCCGCGAGCCCCGACAGTCTGCCCAGAGGTAAAGAAAAATAATTCACCCCCGGACCCCTTAGTCGAAAAGTGGATTTGCGAGAATTTTAAAAGAAGGTCTAGAAAGGCAAATAAAGCCGCGGTTATTACATTTAGTCTTCTTGCACCATACTACTTCGAACTGTTGTGACTAAATGGGGAAATGATTGCTTATGTTCGACTATTGTAACAGCCGCGACGTCGTGCATATACAGAGGAGACTCTGCCCGATTTTCGAGTAAATCTGTATATGTGGCGGGTCTGGGCACGCGCCGGGGAAGGAGGTTTTTAAACAAACAAAAGAAAAAAGATGTACGCACTTTATGCGTACTTTGAGGTATCGTTTCCGCTAAAATAAAACCCCCGGGGCGTGACAGATTAAGATGGTATCAGAGAATTTGCTTTAATCACAACAGTGACGGCCCAACATCCACCGAGATATCACACTTAACTACGAATAAATGAAATGCGTGGGACGTAAGGGTGTAGGACGTGAGTGAACGTGGGGGAAGGGGAAGTTGTGTGAATTATTTACGCACGGTTTTCTTGGTATGCTGGGACTAATGTGTTTCCTTGGGGTGCACAGATAGAAGCCCGATTTTGGATAGGTAACTACTGCCAGACATGGACCTTGCGGCAGAGGCGAACCGCTTACTACGCAACCAGCTGCGCGACGTGGCTGGGCAATTGCTAACTCTCGTGGAGCACGTGGGTATACTGACTCAGGAGCTCGAGAGTGTCGACCGCGCCCAGCACGGCACCGGTGGTGTTAACCCCCGTGGGATACCACCGACTGGCGTTTCCACCTTTCAGGGAGCGGTCAACTTGGCCGTGCGCGCGGAACTAGAGCGTACACGACGGGCACACCCCTACCCCGGCCCGACAGGGGGCCCCTACCAGTGCGGCAGAGCAACCAAGCGCCAGAGGAACGGGCCGAAACCCGGGCAGGCGATGAGGGAGGGACCTGCACCACCGACGCCATGCGTCATTTGTGACGGTGCGCATCCAATGATGGATTGCCCTTGGCGGGATGAGCATTGCTTCCGGTGTGGCAGGCCGGGCCACACACGTTACGAGTGCCCCCGGAGGCCGGGCGTCACCAGACCCCCAGCTCCGAGACCCGACGACCCACGCCTGACGGACTCCTCCGATACCGAGACCCCACCCCGCCACGTCGAACGTAGCTGGCCCAAAGGTTGTGGACGGATCTCCCCAGCCGCCCCGGGGAGCAGTGATGCGGAAGCCTAGAGCAGGTATATATATATTTTCTTTAGTCCCCTTTATCGTTTTTCTTTGGTTAGGCATCGATTCCCATCTTCCGTTTCTGTCTTTTTCTTCCTCCGCGTACTGTACGGTTGTGTCAGGGGGGGAAGGGTTATATAGGATAGGAGTGGGGTTACTCCCCTAGTCCGCCTGAGGAGTTGTGAACGCTAGATAGGAATCCCTTACAAGTGTTTTGAGGAGAGAACCCTACCTAGTTTGTTGGTCTGTTCAAAACCCCGGAGGAGGAACTTCGCGGGAGTAGCCACTACCGCGACTGTAGCAGACAAGGTGTCACCTCCCCCGACGAGGACATCAGAAGCGGTGTTTTGAATTACTGAAGGATTACGACCTAACGATCCAATATCACCCCGGGAAAGCAAACGTGGTAGCAGACGTTTTGAGCAGGAAGGGGCGATTGTAGGAAGGATCGGTAGGTACGAGGACTGAACAGAGCAACTTGATCGTGAAATTTTCACGACTAGGGTTGGAAGTAGTGCCAGCAGGCACGGTTGCGCAACTTCTAACTCTGATGGTCAAACCAACACTGTTAGAAAAGATTCGAGAGGAACAGCAGGCGGACTCGCACTTACAGCTCGTAAAAGACAAGATCTCACCGGATCAGGAAGGGGACTTTTCATTGGAAGGCGATGACACCCTACGGTTCCGCGGGCGAATTTGTGTGCGGGATTCCCCGGAATTGAAGAAGGAAATTCTGTCCAAGGCACACAGCGCCCCTTATGCAGCGCACCCAGGAGGCACAAAGGTGTACAGGGACCTCAAGCAGACCTTCTGGTGGCCCAAGATGAAGAGGGATGTAACTCAATTTGTAGCTCATTGCCTGGTGTGTCAACAAATAAAGGCGGAACATCAACGACCAGCGGGAAAATTACAACCCTTACCGGTACCGGAGTGGAAGTGGGATCATATCACCATGGACTTTGTCACCGGGTTCCCACGTTCACCACAAGGACACGGCACAATATGGGTTGTGGTGGACCGGCTAAATAAGTCAGCGCACTTCCTGCCGATTCACACAATCTGGACCAGAGAGCGGTTGGCTCAAGTCTACCTCAGCGAGATTATGAGACTGCATGGGGTACCGGCATCGATCACATCAGACAGAGACACGCGTTTTGTCTCAAAGTTTTGGCAGAGTCTGCAACAAGCCTTGGGGACTAAATTGCACTTCAGCACAGCCTTCCACCCTCAGACAGACGGGCAGTCGGAGCGAGTGATACAGACGCTAGAGGACCTGCTTCGGGCCTGTGTACTCGATTGGGGAGACGGTTGGGAGCGTTACCTACCACTTGTAGAATTCGCTTACAACAATAGCCACCAGGCCAGCATATTGATGGCACCCTACGAAGACTTATACGGGAGACGCTGTCGATCCCCGATCTGTTGGGACGACTTGGGAGAACGGAAGTTCTTGGGACCCGACTTGGTGGAAGAAACCGAAGAGAAGGTGCGCCTCATCAGACAGCGCTTACTAACCGCCCAGAGTCGACAAAAGAGCTACGCGGATCGAAGACGCCGCGATTTAGAGTTCCAGGTGGGAGAACACGTGTTTTTGCGGGTCTCGCCGTCCAGGGGAATCAAGCGATTCGGGTTAAAAGGCAAGCTAAGCCCGCGGTTCGTGGGGCCATTCGAGATCCTGGAACGGATTGGCCCAGTGGCTTACCGCCTTGCCCTACCACCGAACCTCAACCGGATTCATGATGTGTTCCACGTTTCGATGCTCAAGAAATACCTCCCCGACCCGTCGCACGTGCTGGACGTCTCGACACTCGAACTAAAGGAGGACCTAAGTTTCGAGGAAACCCCTGTGCGAATACTAGCAAGAGAAAGTTAGACGCTTCGAAACCGAGACACCCCCTATGTGAAGGTGCACTGGAGCAACCACGAGGAGCGGGAAGCGACGTGGGAACTAGAATCGAAGATGAGAGAGGGCTACCCTTATCTCTTTACCGCGAACCAGGATTGAGTTTCGAGGACGAAACTCGTTTTAAGAGGTGAGTGGTGTAGTAGCCGCTGGTTTAAAATATTTTAAGGGTCTACTTTTGGCTTCGTTAATTCCGCATTCGTGTCGGGGGGCTGGAGGGTGATCGAATAATTCCTTGTTTCCGGACAGACCGTCGGGGCCCGCGGGTATTTTTAGTTAATAGAGCTCGCGAAACGGAGAACGGCGGCGAAATCGGTTTTGAATTCCGACGCCGGAATCTCCCGGAATAAATTCCGGAAGGTAGCTAACGGTTCAGATGGTTAACGCGGTTTTTCAGACAGACCGGACCCTGGTTCGCACCCGACTTGTACCCGTTTTAACTTGAACTGGGTTGATTTCCCATTCCCCAACTTAACCGCTCCCGCCAACTTAACCGTTCCCGCTTGTTTTCCCCGTCGTGCACTCCCCATAACTACCCCCTCCCCATAACTACCCACTCCCCAAAACTACCCACTCCCTATAACTACCGCCACCCCCCATAACTACCCACTCCCCATAACTACCCGCAACTCCCTTAACTACCCGCAACTCCCTTAACTAACCACTCCCCATAACTACCGCCACTCCCCTTAACTTCCCACAATTCCCCACTCCCCACAAGTCCCCTGCGTACGAAACCCCAATTCCCCAACCTTTCAGTTTCCCAACCGAACCCTTCTGTTTCCTCACCGATTGCGCGGAGGATCCAAGCGGCGAGACCAAGGAAGGAGAGGGGGACGTCCTCGCATACCTTGTAGCCGAACTCGCAGGATCGGATCACCCTTCCCTCCAACAAAGAGGTGAGCACGCTAGGGTTTCACTTTGTTGCTTCGTTCTTGATTGGAGCGGACGAGGGGGGGGGGGGGGGGGAAAGAAGGTGCGTGGGCACCGCCGGAATCCGGCGCGCACGGAGCCCCGCATGCGGGTGCGGGCGGCACCGCATGCGGGCTGCCGCATGCGGGCGCCGCCACTTGCGGGCGGCACCGCATGCGGGCTACCGCATGCGGGCTGCCGCGTGCGGGCGGCACCGCATGCGGGCGCCGCCGCTTGCGGGCTGCCGCATGCGGGCGCCGCCGCTTGCGGGCGCCTCCGCATGCGGGCGCCGCCGCTTGCGGGCTGCCGCATGCGGGCGCCGCCGCTTGCGGGCGCCTCCGCATGCGGGCGCTGCCGCTTGCGGGCTGCCGCTTGCGGGCGCCTCCGCATGCGGGCGCCGCCGCTTGCGGGCTGCCGCATGCGGGCGCCGCCGCTTGCGGGCGCCCCCGCATGCGGGCGCCGCCGCTTGCGGGCTGCCGCATACGTGCGCCGCCGCTTGCGGGCGCCTCCGCATGCGGGCGCTGCCGCTTGCGGGCTGCTGCATGCGGGCGTCGCCGTTTGCGGGCGCCTCCGCATGCGGGCGCCGCCGCTTGCGGGCTGCCGCATGCGGGCGCCGCCGCTTGCGGGCGCCTCCGCATGCGGGCGCCGCCGCTTGCGGGCGTCACCGCATGCGGGTGCGGGCGGCACCGCATGCGGACAACGCCGAACACGGGCGTCAGCGCATGCGGACGGCCGCACGCTGTTAGTACGCCGCCCAGCCGTGCGGGGCCAGGCGCGTACGTGTGCGAATTGTGCGCAAGTTGAGAGGGCGCTGGGCGCTCTAGTCGTTAATCTGACAAAGTCTTAAGTTGCTGACTCCTATATGACAGATTCGTGTAGGTCCGGGCGGGCACCCGAGACGCGAGAGAACCTTACATCAGTCAGGAGCGCGACAACAAGATGGGTTTATGGTCGAGGCTGAGTATTGTGTTGGTAATCCGAAAGGGACTTTTTATTGTTAATCGGTACTAACACTGACGGTTTCTATGATGTACTATCTTACCCCGTGACTTGGTTACTTGGTTACTTGGTTACTTATGCTCGAGTTGCGACACGCGCACCCGCGGTTTGGCCACCGCAAAGGGTGCTCTTTTCCGGAAAGGCGGTCTTTGACCCGTGTTACCCCACGAGGTGACGTAGTGGGGGCCCCCATAGGTGGGGGGTTTGAGGCAGCGAGGTGCGAGCGGTGCGACCTGTCGGGATTGGATCCCGATGTGGTCAGGTGTGAGACCGCCGGGATTGGATCCCGATGTGGTCAGGTGTGAGACCGCCGGGATTGGATCCCGATGTGGTCAGGTGTGAGACCGCCGGGATTGGATCCCGATGCGGTCAGGTGTTACAGGTGATACCGGGGTTGCAGGTGTTACAGGTGGTACAGGTGGATGCGAGTTACCGTTACGAGTAGAGCGGTTGTGCCAGCTAGTCTTACTTTTGTGGCTTGGTATTACTTTACTGCTTTAGTACTATTTTTTATGATAGTGTCGCTGACTACCCACTCTGTGACAGGTACCTCCAGGGGGTAGAGGTAGGCGACGGTGAGGCCGAGGTGGTAGCAGTCGGGCTGAGGGAGCCCTAGTATGCTGTATCATTTACTTTCTCTGCATTTCATTCAGAACTGTAGGTTATTGTGTGGTTCTCGATACCCTTGTGGGGTCGTGTGGATGTTGAGTACTTTCTTGCTGGTTATGCACTACTATTTCCTTTATTGTTCCCGTTGGGCCCGTTTTCTAAACCTTGTGGATTTATGCCGTTTTCCAATCTGTTTTCAAAACCTAAGGCCGTGTGGGCCTGTTTTCAAAACGGTGAGTTTATACTTTCAACTTGACTGGCCACGGGTATTGTTTAGTCTTCATGCACCATACTACTTCGAACTGTTGTGACTAAATGGGGAAATGATTGCTTATGTTCGACTATTGTAACAGCCGCGACGCCGTGCATATACAGAGGAGACTCTGCCCGATTTTCGAGTAAATCTGTATATGTGGCGGGTCTGGGCACGCGCCGGGGAAGGAGGTTTTTAAACAAACAAAAGAAAAAAGATGTACGCACTTTACGCGTACTTTGAGGTATCGTTTCCGCTAAAATAAAACCCCCGGGGCGTGATAGTTTATGGCACTGGGTTATTTTATTTATGTGGGGATACTTCGACCTTCCGGTTTTCCATCTTGGGTCCTAACCGAATGTTTTCAGTTGATTAAGGAGGGGTTGAAATTCGAGAAATTTTGGGCTGGTCGTCGGGACTTGCGGATAATTTTTGGTGCTAGAGCTCGCAAAACGGTGAACGAAGACGCGATCGGATTCGAATTCCGACTCCCGGATCTCCCAGAATAAATTTTTGAAGTTTGGGCCCCTTTCTGTGTGCTCCGGGATCCGTGCGAGCGATTGACACGCTTTTCGGGACAATCTTAGCCGTCGTTTTTTTTATATCGGTTAATTTAGGGTTTCTCTCTTGACGGCTAGGGTTTAAGGCGGCCCCCTTAAGAAAAGGAAGGGGAAAATAAAACCCCAATCCATATTTCCTCTCTTTTCAACCGAGGGCGTGAGGAACCGAGACGGAGACGAGGAGAAGGAAGGACGATCGCACGCCCTGCGGAACCCGGCGAACGAGAGCGGGACGATCCTCTTCCTACCTCCCTCACCGGCGAAAACAAGGTAAACGGTTCGGGCCTTCCCGGTTATCTTTTTCGATTTAGGGTTTTCCTTCTTGTCGTGTTGCGTGCAAGGCGTGGTGTCGAACGGGAGGCCGCCGCCGCCGTTGTTAGACGGGAGGCCGCCGCCGCCGTTACCATGTTCGCGGGGTCGTCGCCGGAGTCGCACGGGAGCGAAAACGGAGAAGAAATCGCGAAAAAGGGCATCACTGTTCATCGCAGTATGGATGCTTCAGCCGCGGTCCACAGGCCCCTGCGTGCACCCAGTGCACGCCCCGCAGCCCCGGAGGTGCAAACCCGGCGCACGAAACCGTGCGCCGGGCTGCACACCGTGCGCGGTGCACGCTCCAGGCGTGCACCCGGCGCACGCATCGGCAGCCAGAACCGCGGACCCGGCGCACGCTTGCGTGCGCCGGCCCGGCCCGCTCGGGCGCGGTGCATGCTACTGCGTGCACCCGGTGCGCACCGCAAGCCCCTGCGGCCGTGAGCCCGGTGCACGCTCGTGTCGTGCACCGGCCCGGCCCAGGATGCGCGGTGCACGCTTCCTGCGTGCACCCGGCGCGTGCCGCGCAACCGCCGACGCCGTAAACCCGGTCCACGCCTGGACCGTGCACCAGCCTTCAGCCAAAGAGCCCAGAAGCTCCGTTTTTGGCCCGTTTCGCCCCGTTTTTGAGTATTTTTGACCCCGACGATGTTATTAACGATACTTCTTACTGTAGTTCTTTTCGGGCTCAAGGTGGGAGCATTTTAACTGAAGTTTCCACACACTTTCTTCACGTTTCAGGTGGGTACACCCTTAGAATCCCTTTATTCGTGATGTCGTTATGATCTGGTTTATTATGTGGTGGGATTCGTCATAGTGTTTAGCGTCGGTCTCCGACGGTCGTTCTCCTTTTGATAATTATATTTTGGCGGACTACCTTCGAGTGCACGTATTATTGCCTTTACTTTGATTATACATGATAGCGGGTTACTTTCGATCGCATATGCTACGATTTTACTTTTGAGTATACATGTTGCCGTTTTACTCTTGTTACATATATTATGATGCTGACATGATGGTGTTTATGGTTACTTGGCTCGAGGCTGCAACACGCGCACCCGCGGTTTGGCCACCGCAAAGGGTGCGCTTTTCCGGAAAAGTGGTCTATGACCCGTGTATACCCACGAGGTGACGTAGTGGGGCCCCTTATTAGTTGTGGGGTTTGAGGCGCCGAGGTGCGAGCGGTGCGACCCGTCGGTTTAGTTGTCCGACGTGGTCGGGTTTCTGCAGGTACGGTATGGGCCGTCGGTTTAGTTGTCCGACGTGTCCGGGTATTACAGGATACAGGTGTACAGGTTGCCTTTCCTCCTTGAGAGAGTGGTTGCCCCGGTTGTCTTCACGGTTTGTTTTATTATATTCTCCTGCTGTACTATTTTTGCGTCACTGACTTCCCACTTCGTGACAGGGTTCAGACGGGGGGAGATGTAGGCGGTGGTGAGGACGGGACAGGAGCAGCTGGGTCGCTGGGGACCCTGGACTGTATTTCTTCTTTCATTCTTGCATTTCATTTACATTGTAGTTATGTGAGAGGTTCTCGATACCCTCGTGGGGTCGGCGTGGATGTCGGTACGAGTTGCATTTAATTATCCTCTTATGCGTTACTCTTCCTTTTATTTCTGTTGGCCATTTGAAATGAAAAAGGGCAAAAGCCAAAGAAAAGATTGTGAAAACCGTTTTTAAAATCTAAGTGTCGTGTGGGCACTGGTTTCAAAACTCTGTGGATTTATGGATTGCGAAATGGATTTCAAAACTTGGGTGTCGGGTAGGCACCGTTTTCAAAACCTTGTGGTTTTATGCTGATTTCGAAACTCGCTTTCAAAACGAAAGCGCCGGGTAGGCGCTCTTTTAAAACTGTGGATTTATCCTTTCCAAATTGATCGGCCATACGTTTTTAAGTAAGTTAGAATGCTGGTGGTATATGAACAATTGTTGTGATTGAATGGATGTGTATGTTTGGAATATGTACTGAACTCCACGCCGGGCATATACAGGGGAGGCTCTGTCCGTTTACAGAGTGATCCTGTATGTGTGGCGGGTCTGGGCACGCGCCGGGGAAGAGGGGTTCTCCTTTATCAAAAAAATTTATACGTCAAATGCTTGACTTTTGTGAATCGTTTCCGCTAAAACAAACCCCCGGGGCGTGACAGATTAAATGGTATCAGAGACATTCAACAGCCGGAAATGTGAGATGAGTCTCGGCTGAGCCAGGGTTATATAGCGGGTAGATCGAGGCTCCCCGGCTAATGACCGTTGTGAGTGGAGTGCAGCTCCTCACAAGGTCGGCTAAGGCTAGCGAGACGAGTCTCACATCGCCTGGTGCTTGTGAGTGTGCTTGAGCCTGACGTGGATGTCAGGGCTTAAAGGGGGGAAGAATGTGACACCCCCGGAATTTGGATTAGTCCTCTATATAAATGATATAATAGGACTAAATCTCTAATCCGGCTATAGCATTTTGGATGGTAACGAGATCCAAGAGGAACATGAGAGTTAAGCGTGCTAGAGCTAGAGTAGTTCTAGGATGGGTGACCCCCTGGGAAGTGGAGCGTCACACCCAGCTCCCACACACTAGAGTTCTTGCCTCTAGGTACCTCTTAGGCTATACCTAAGATAGGTGCTAAACATCCACACTCTCACGCTCCACTGCTCAAGCAATTCCGAAACCATCACGATTCTACCCTGAGGTCCACAAAGCAAATGCACAACTGACTCATAGTTCGCTAACCTCTACAATTCGAATCCTCAAGGCTCAAGAAGCTCTACACAACACTCCCACGATCTCCCTACTCATCATCTAGGGACAGAAAACAACAAGCAAATCGAAGCTCAAAAGTAATAGATAAAGTAAAGATATCACCCCTGCTTGATGATATTCCCCACCTATAGCTGAACCTAGCTGAACCGCTTGGTGAAAGGTGGCGATCGACTCCAAAGATCGTTCAAGAGCACTCCTTTCGATGTGATCCAAATCAACAAAAGTCCTCTTCAAGCTTTCTCTTTCTCTCTCCCTTCCGAAGTTCTGCTTCCTCGGCTCGAGCTAGTTCTCTCTCTCTAATCTGGACTCCCTCCGGGTAGATTCATTCTCTCCACTGTATATAAAGGTACCAACTGGATAACAAAAAAGCTAATGTGACCATTTTACAATATCAAGGCGGCACGACGCGACACGACAAGGTTGCTATGCACGGCACACCACCCTCTCATATCTCATAATAATAAGCTGCAATTTCAACCCAATCCCATCCATCAATCCCAACACCTGACAAACCAGTTGACTAAAGTGAGCAAATTCACCCAACAATGAACCGAGGTAGTGTCTCCTTCCTCACCTCAAGGCACTCGGCTCATTCGCTCGGCACGACGATCACACAAAGTAAACAAACCACAAATGCACGACAAAAAAAAAGTAAACAAATTTATGTAGAAAAATTCTTTGCAGCAAAAGAAAATAGATTTCACTATCTGATAAAGGAGATAGAATAATATCAAGTACATCACACAAAAATTGCCTCTAGGGCAAAAAAGAAGAAAAAAATATCTCTTAACGTGTCAGATCCATACCGCAAGGGGCTCCGCCGCCCACAACCCTCGTCTGATGTCAGTGGTGGGAAGCGGAGGATCAAGTACTGACATCCATTTTTCTTTTTTCAAATCTTTTTCCAAATTTTATCGCACCACGAAGCTATCGGCAAATCAAAAGCATAAAATCGAAAACAATAATCTAACTTCGAGGCACATCTAACAATGAGAATGTTAGTATACATTTTCAACAGAACAAGCTTTACATTAGCATGATCTTCCCAGCTCCACAAGAGAAAAGAAAGAAAAAAAGAAGAATAAGATAATAAGAGAAAATTAGATAGATTTCATCTTAAAATCTCCACATTATCCTGTGTGTCACAAGGACTTGTATTGCTCAATCAGACGCGATGCATGAAGGCGCGAAGTAGGGACTACAGTGCACCCCAGATTCCTTAGGTATGCAATCTGCAACGACAAATAGTAAATTGTGTTCACTTTGAGAGGATTAGGGTAACCATTTCAATTTTCCATTCTCTCAAAATAATTGCATTCTTAATCATAACGCTGTAATTGGATGATTTTTTGCTTTAATCTTGGAACTAAAACCTAGGTGTAGTAGAGAAAAAGCAAAAGGCTGCTATTCATGCAATCAAATAAGTAATACTACTCTTATCCAACTACTCGATTCGAGAAACAAAAAAAACAAAGATAACAAAAAATACTAATGGAAACTTCAATCCAAGTTTCAAGCCAAGAAAGCAGATAACTTAAGATGCAAAGATGCAACAAAAATAATTTTGATTAGTTAAATATTAATGCAGTTAAAGCAAGGAAAAATAAAGACATTGTGCTACAAATAGAGACTGCGGATGGACAACAAATAGAGATTGATTTGTTTGCTACAAGATTATTTTGCGGTAGTTATTGAGCACTATAATGTGTATGCATCCATTTGGCCACGTGTGGTTGAAGCGAGATTTGATAATGTTCGTATTTTTCATGGAAACAAAACATGAAATGTGCTTTCACTTTTCTTCTATAACTACTGTAAGCTATGCTCACCTAGAAGTGACACATAAGAGCAAATTTCAAAATCCTCAAAAGAAAACACTACTAATTCTTAAATTAACAATTATTCATGAATGTTGTGACAACATAAAAGTAAAAGAATAGAAGACAATGTATGCGACACCAGCAATGAATAGATGACCTGTTTAGGTGTAGCTTCGGACGAACCCATCGAGTTCTCTATTCTCTGTTTTTGGAAATGTTCCTGAAAGTGAATCAATGTAATGCTACTATATAAGTGAAGCCAAACAAACATCTTAATTGCATTACAAGAAGAGGAAGATTAACATTTAATCCATCATTAAAAATTTAGAAGACTCAAACCACAATCAAATAGAAACTGACATCAAGCATTTGGAGAAAATAAAGTCTGGAGAAAAAATTTAAAGCTGAATCCAGCATATAACAAAGTTAAAGAGCTAAGGAAACTAAAGCATTAGAATTGACCTGTCTCTCTCTCATCAAATGAGCACGTTTATCAAGAGGAATCTGCTCCCACTTGATAACCTGAAATAGGAATTAAACAAGTCAATAATATATACATCCAAGAAATTTTCAGAATTACTAGAAATACTTACATATTGGGCATACTGAGAGGCTTCATCACCACTTAATGATGATTTTAGTTTACATAGAACATCCTGAAGTAAAATTTCCAGAGTAAAATTTTAAAGTAGCAGGAATACGAGTAATAGGACCAAGAAATATTAACTAAAAAGCATAGTAATTGAGCTCATAAAAGAATGGTAAAAGTGAAACCTTCCGCTTGTAAGATTTGCTCCTTAGACGCTCATCAATCACAAAGCTGATCTGCAAGAGCAGAGAGGAAGAAAAAAACATGATTTACATACTATAAGGAAAAAATTACCAAGATATTCTTTACCATATTTAGAAGTTGTTCAAGGAAAGTATTAGTATGTTATGTTCATGAAAAACCCTTGCACAATTTGTGTATGATTGAGTCACCATCAGGAATGAGCATAAAGTTTATATCTCTCAACTTTTACTAAACAGACGTGGGAAAAAAAAATTTACCTTGTCAAGCAACCGTGTTGGATGTTGAAATGCCTGTTTTTTCGCCCAATGGTGGAATAAACAAGAAACAGTGGATCTATCATCTATATCAAACCTGTTAAGTACAAGGAAACGTATAATTGTTGCAGAAACAAGGCTTAGATGAAAACATGAAAAAGGATAAAGTCTTTTACATTACCTCTTTAAAAAATCATTACTAAGGAACATGTGAGCAAAGCCTATTGGGAAATTTGATCTATCATTAATACCGGAGTCATGATTTCCTGGAAATAATTCAGAACCAGATTTATTGAAAGGAATACTTCCTGTACTCCGTGGTTCCACTTTTAAAGTATCCTCACCCTAAAGAATGCAAAAAACAAGTGAAAAGCAAAGATTGTGAAAAATTCAAGTGGATATTAATTGACAATTGAAAGAGTGAGTCCAACAGAAGCAAAGCAGACTAACAAAATCAAATTTTGAACTTTAAAAAAGAAAATCAACTTTGAGATATATTCACTTGTATCTGAATAATGGTATATTTCTTAATGTAACAATTCTGCTATCAAATAGGCATGAGGAAAGTGTAAACAATGGTCACATTTGGTATTATTGCTACTTCTCTTTTTTCTTTAAATACAAATACTATGTGATTGGATTTGTTACCAAAGGATAGGCTGCTCAATTCTTGTCAATATTGCTTAAGCTTGCGATGCCACCTTAGCTGAATGAGAAATGTCATCTTCCAAAAAAAAAGGAAATAAAAAATAAAAGAAAAGAAGAAAAGAATAAGTTACTACTGGATTTTTGTTTTTTATCGCCAAACAAACCCCGTATATGTATAAATTGCAAGGAATCCAACATCCATCTGCACATTCAAATGATTATATGTGATTTTTTTTAAAAATAGTTTATAGCAACAGCACCAAGCGATGCCGGTGATGTTTGGTAAAGGCAGTTATTGAACACTATTACATGTATTGTCGAAGTAGCTGTCCTAGTCACCACTTCTGTCATACTCCAAGCATTTTTACCAGCAATACAGGTTGGGCTAAAGAACAACAACTTGAAAAGGCTCTAAAAGGAGTTTAGACCATAAACTTAGGATGCGTTTAGTTCATGCAGTGTTTGAAAAGGCGCGAGACTACAAAAAAGCACAAAGGTCTTTCGGAGCCTAGGCGCGAGGCGCACCTTAAGGCGTGCGCCTCAAGAAGGCGAAGCACACTTCTAATAAAAATAAAATATTATTAACAAGCCTGGTTTAAATTGATATTTTATATTCAAAAAATTTCAAAATAGTCATACAAAAATGAAACAATCATAAAAAAATAAAAAAAAAAATTACATGTATAAATCAAGGATTTAAGTATCCATCGGCACGGGCCGTATCTACCGTGTCGTACCGTGCAAACAAGATACCGGCACGATAAAGCTCCCGTGCCGATGACACAGTTCAAAACCCGCTTTTCTTAAAATTACTAAGTAATTTTCTTAATAAAGTTCAAAATATTTGATAAAGATACATAATAAGCAATTAAAAAAATTTGTTGCTAAAGAAATTAAATATTTCATGCCATTATGTGTCGGCACGCATGTATTTTTTGTGACCGGCACTCATCGGTACGACTCGGCACGCACCGTGCCGAAAAGTTTTCGGCACCACACCGTGCCACGGCACTTAAATCCTTGGTATAAATGTTCTCAAACTAAAAAGAAAAAAAAGTATGTCTCGACTTTCAACTTAAAAACACTTGATGCCTTGTTGCCATTGGGGGAAGAGAACGACCAAAAAAAATTGTTCAAATTAGGATTTTTTTCAATCTCTTAGCATTTTAGAATATATATTGAAAAAATTTAAGACCGAAAAATCCAAACCCTAGACACATTAAATTTAAATATTACGAGATGTGCCTGAGGCGCACGCCTCATGCCCTAAGGCGCTGAGGCCCGCATCCCGCGCCTAGGCGCCGAGGCGCGTGCCTCAGACGCGCCTTTCCAAACACTGGGTTCACATTATGTAATATTACAAATTATTTCGACATAACCAAATATCTGAGATTTCTGAATCAGATAACTATTGATCTTGAATTACCATTGTGGTGTCCCGGTTGCCCGTGTAGCTTGACCGCATGCTTGACGGCGAGAAAACACCTATTATTGGTGTAAGGAGTGCGTTGCGCGTCAAACGAATGCCAAAATCGAACTGCGCGTGAAAACAGTAAAAATGGCTATTTCCGGGCAAAAAATGGCATTCGGGCTCATTGTGTATGTGGGCCGATCTACGGCCCATTGCGGTACACCAGGCGCAGCGAAAAAATTGCTGAGACACGTGTCGCGCATCCACTGGCCAACCGCGGGCCACGCGGCGCACGCGCGGGGGCAACGGCGCGCGCGGGCTTCCCGCGTGGGACACGCGGCTCGCCGCTATTGGCCGCGCCACGCCGAGTGGGATCGAGCCATATGGCTCGATCCGTGCCGTCCAGCCGAGTTGCGAGAGGGCCCTGGATGGTTGCCACATGGCCGGGCCCCCGTGTGAAGACCGAAATCTTTGTGAGTTGGGTTACTAGTGGATTGGTAGCTCATCGGCACATTTTGGGTGTGTTAGAGTTGTCGGTGCGCGAAAAGGACGCGAAACTCAGATCCAGTGCGAAAAACTGCATAAAGTAAATGTACTGAAGTGCGGTGGTTACACAGTTATGGTTTGGAGAGCTTTGAGTATACTTTTTTGGTATGTCGGGACACTCGATTAGCCAAATGGACGAGAAAAATGGACTCAGGGCGAAAAACTGTGCGAAATACACTATTTCTGGATATTTTTGAGTTAAAATAGAGTTTGGGTGCATACTGTACCTGTGAACCGGGCTCACGGGGGTCGGCGTACGGGCTGTACACCGGCAGGTGCAGCGCTGGTGCAGGGGGCGGCGCGTGCACCGGGTCCACGGCAGGCGGGCGCACGGGCATGCGCCAGCGCGGTGCGCCGCGGCGGAGCACGCGACGCTGGACCGGGCTCGCGGCGCAGGCCCCACCGGTGCACCTCGCGTGCACCGGAGGCCGCAGCGCGCACGTGGCACGCGCAGCGGGCGGGTCCCTGCAGGCGTGTCGCAGCGTGGGCACCCAGTCGGACGCATGGTCCGACCCGCCTTGCGCAGGATTCAGTACAAGGGAGTGAGTGTGTGTGTGTGTGTGTGTGTGTGTGTGTGTGTGTGTGTGTGTGTGTGTGTGTGTGTGTGTGTGTTTGGATGGACCTTTGGTGCATTTTAAGGGGATTTTGTGGCTATAAATTGCACCATTGGACAGCAAATTGGTTCTTTTACATTCCTAGCCTATCTCCACTCTGTTGTGAAGGAAATTAAGGGGTTTTCCATCATCTTCTTCACCCAAGAACTCCATGAATGGAACTTGAAGTTCACTATTGGAGTTGACCACTTCGTCGCATTTTCTTCCGGGAGACCTCCAGAATTGTAGAAGTGGAATTTTGGGATGATTCTTGCGGGGTTCTCGCCACAACTTCAAGATCTACAACTTTTGTATAGAAGATGGGACCTAATTGGAGCTCTAAACCGGGTAAATATAGCAATCTTTGAGACACTTGTTTTCTGTGGAGGATTCTGAGCAGAGGTTAGTGTTTTTACTCCCCTGGGATGTACAAATGGAATTTTAAGTTGGTTTTTGTTGGGAAATTTCCAGGACTTAAAGAGATTCAATTTTTGTATTTTTTGGAACTTCAAATTTGGACACTAAAATAGGTAAATTGAGCCATTTCTGAGACTTTTGTGCACAGCTGAGATTCTGGATGTGGTTTTGAGCAATGTTCAGTGTTTTGCTCCCTAGGACTGAAGAAGTGGAATTTTAGGCTCATTTTTGCGGGGAATTTACCGGGACTCAGAGACCTACATTTTTCATGTTGAAGAGGAGGGCTAAATCTTGCTACAAACTAGGTAAATTTCATCATCTTTGAAGCCCTTTGTTCAGATTGCAGGTTTGGACAGCATGTGGTAATCTTGGGATATCTTTTTCTCCTCTTTATGAAATAGTGAATTTCAAGTTGGGTAGTTTTCTAGGCTTCAAGAGGAACAATTTGATACCTTACTCTTGAAATTTGGATAAGAATTGGTATACCATCTTTAGTCCTATTTGCAGTACATTGTTGCTGAAAATCTGCATGTAAGTTGGTAATGGCTTAGGTGGTAAATTGAGGGTTTTATATGATTTCGTGGTTAAGTGTACTTGAGGTGGTTAATGTTAAGGGATGAGTATAATCTTAGGTGCAAGATGAACAAGTTTACTTTTGGGTTCAACATGTAAAGGTGTTTCCATTGGAAGTTATTGCAAGTTGAACCTCAGCTTATATTTCCACATCGAAAATTCGGGGTAGTAAGGTGTTCTTTTCTTGGACTTATGAAAAGAGTGATTTTAGTTGTTGTAAACTAATTGGTAATTTGACATTAATTGGAAACCTAAGGAAACAAATGTGGGGCTGAGGTAATAGAGTTACTAGATATATATATTAGATCATGAGTTTTCTCTATTGATGCAAGTCTATGGAACCCGGGCTAGTTGTAATGTCTTTATAGTAATTCTTTCCAACAGGAAGCTCAAGGCATATTACGAGTTGTTGGAGAAGCATCGAACAACATACCTTGGTCGCTGAAAGTCTTTGCAACTAAATTCCAGTTTACTGAGCTAGCAGGTGGGTTGTTGAGCACATCGAAATTGCGGCCTACAAGTCGACTCAACCAAAAGTGCAACCTTGTGTGATGTTTATTATCTATAGTTGGATTTAATTATTATTTCAGTTTCTTATTGAGAACTATATTGATCATGTGTGAGAACTATTCCTTGACATCTGGACATATAGATAGGCCATATCTCTTTTATTCATGCTATACTATTCATGTTGGAATCAAACTTAGGAGAAAACCTTTTCTTTTCTCTTATACTTTTATTGCTCGGGTTAGAGAGCAGGGATGGGGATAGTATAGCTATTTTGTTGAGTCAGGTGGGATAGCACCAGATTATCGACTCGGGTTTTGTTTCAGCAACCGCGGATTGTGGGCGGTTGGACCGATTAGTGTTATGCATCAGTTGGGGCTGGGTTTTGCATTGTGGATAGAGTGAGTCTCCACTTTGAGCATAGTGTCGACTTTTGCCTGATTGACTGAGATACTTGACAGAGCTGTTGGACATGGGTTACTTATTGACTCGAGTGGGTCGCGCCCATCGAGTGCCACTCCGGAGTAGGCGAGACCGGGATGGTATACCGGTGAGAGAGATTGATACTTGAGTATGATTCCACGCCGTTGATACACGGTGGTGATGCCACGTCGTTGATACACGACGGTGAGGGGTTCTATTGAGATTGATTTATACAGGCAAGTCTGGGCCTATACAGGGCCATGTGATTGGGTTATACTTTGGCAGTTATCTTTCCATGATGCATACATATATACATATTTGAGATTCATACAGTTGAGGATATCATATACCTCGGTAGTTGTCTTTCTATGAGTTATGCATACATATATATATATATATATATATATATATATATATATATACATATTTGAGATTCATACAGTTGAGGATATCATATAGCTCAGTAGTTGTCTTTTTATGAGGTATGCATGTGTCTATTTGAGATCATACAGTTGGAGACATTATTGGTACACGAGGGTCGTGATACATTCATTCATGCATACTCTTGACATTATTCAGTTGGTTTTGGGCATAGGAGAGTAGTTTCCTTTTCAGCTATTACTGTTATTCTTCTTACTATCACCTACTTTGCCCTTATGGTAGACTCGATGGGTAGGTCGGAGGTTCGATGATTTACCCACTGAGGACTGCTGTTAGTAGTTCTCACACCCGTTGTTGCTCCCCAGTGGTCTCTTCTGGAGCAGCGATACAGGCAGAGCGCGGCAAGGGAGTCGCGGACTAGATAGAGCTCCACCCCGATGGTTCTGATAGAGGTCGCCCTATAGTTTATTTATTTCTTTCAGTTTTTTATGTACCCCGACTACTGTATATTTGGTCTGGCTGGAGCCAGCTTTATGTATTTATGCCAGTCGCAGAGTTGTATTCTTTTGGTGTTGTTGTTAGAGATGTTTTGGAGTTGCTCTTATTATATTTGTTGGAGAGTTGGTTGGGGTGGTGTACTGGTCATTTGTTGTAGTAGTATTGTTATTTTGAGACTTGTATATGTGATATTCTTGGGGTTGTACATTGTGGAGCAGTATGTTTGGGATTAGTGTAGTATAGTGGAGTTGTACTTTATTGTTGGGTTTGGTGTTATGTTGTTTATATTTGGAAAAGCCTTGTGGTTGTATGTCTATAGTTCATTTCAGTTGAGTTGTTGTATCTTTCATCATGGATTGGATTTTGTAGTCTTGATTGGAGTTTATTCTTAGTGGTGGAGGCTTGTTTGGTGGTGGTTATTTAGTAGTATTGTCTGTTTAGTGGTGTTTGTTTATACAGTAGTTTATGTTCATTCCTCGCTCTGAGCCACTTTTTGTGGCTATATATTCTCTTGTACACTACACCTAGTTGCTTGAGTTATTGTATCGCTTCGTATATGTGGAAAATACTACATATACGGCGGATCTGTTGTCGAATTCGGGTTCTGGTTTACACCCGGGTCGTGACACCCCGTGCGGGCCGGGCCGGCCCAGCACTGTAGCAAGCAGGGGAGGCTTCTTTTCCTTTTTCTTCTTCTCCATGGTTTTTAAGGGATTTCTTCTCCACTTTGAGCTCTTTTGGAGATTGGGTTTTTTGAGAAATTTGTACCTGAGATTCTTATACCTCTCCTCTATAGTATTTGAATTTTTGGGAATTTTTGGAAGGCTCTTTGATCATCTTCTTCATCAACCTTTAAGGACATCACCATTGCTGCATTCACAGCCCACTTCGTCGCGTTTCGGTGCAAAAATTCCACATAGCTGATCCGAGAGAGTTTTGGCCTGATTTTTGGTTCTGTATCTTAACAAGAGGTAGGCCTACAACTTTGGTATTCAAATCTTTCCTTAGATCATGAGATTTTACAGAGTTTTGAGGCTATCTTTGGGACCCTTTGTTTCAGCCTGGAGTTTTGGTCAGTCCTTGGTGTTTTGACTACTGTGGACAGTAGGATGAGAGTTTTGGAGTGATTTTTGTGGGGAAATTTCCAGGACTCGAAGATCTACAACATTGGTATGTATCATTTCCCCTAGATCTGAGGTTTTCTTGGAGTATACTTATTATCTTTGGAACTCTAGTGTTCTGGTTGGAGTATTAGACCATTAAGATTGAGTTTTGGATAGCTTAAAGTAATTATGTAATTTCTCCGTGATCCGTGCATGGATTTTGGTGTTCTTTGGCTCGATTTGCATCTACTCTCGGAGAGGAATCCATTGGTACCTTACTTGCAAAATTTGGAGCACATTTGACTAGGTAACATTATTGATCTTCTCAGCTCTGTTTTAGGGATTACAATATTGCAGATTTTGATTGCTCCTTTGAGCAATGAGCCTTGGTTTGAGAATAACTTTGAGAATATTGGGTCTTTTTCAGAATTTCAAGTTGGAACATCTTCTTAGGGTCAAGGTGAACATTTTCTCTTTTGATCGCAGCGGCAAATTCTCCTTGGATTAGTTCCTATGATTTTTAGAAGTTGGTGCTGAAATTTCAAGGTGTTCTTGGGCAGCATTACACCCTTTGCTTAATTTGATTATTAAGAAAAATTAATGATGGATTTTTGGAGACGTGGAGACATTCATATGATTGAGGACATTTTATTTTTGCTGCTAGAAGCTTCAATTTGAGGTATTTAATGCTATGGGTGCATTTTATTTAGCATTGTTATACTTGCTGAAATTCTGGAATTTAACCGCGCAGCGTGCATTGTTTCGGTGATTGCGCCCAATCCGAGTGGTCGATTTGGATGATTTTTGTGGCGTTGGACTCTTGAGAGGCTGAGGATTCTACACTTCAAATTTCAACAAGATCGGACTACGAATCAACGTGTTCCAGATGGGTTGGTTTGATTCTCTCCAAACTGCAGATTTCCCACTAATTCTAGTATATTAGCTTTCAGCATGCTAGAATAGGTGCTAGTATTACAGTATTATGATGTTTATAGAGTATTGAACTTTGACCTAGCACCCTGTCATATGTTGCATGTGTAAACCAGACTAGTAGAGAACCCTCACTTGGGCTAGGTTCTTTTATGCTTTAGACATCCACACTTTACATCCTTATTCCTGGACATAGTGTTTTCCTCGCCCGGGTAGTGGGCCGAGTGGTCGGGATTTATTTTAGTGTAGGATGCATGTTACACTCGTGCTTGGGGGCCGAGTGGTGTCTAAAGCACTTACTGCACTTGTTGCACTTATCGCAACCGTACCCACCTAGTTGAAGAGAAATCGGAACACCTGAATCCTTCACGCACCCCCGCTGCGCTCCTGGACCTAAAGAAAGTCCGTAAGGATAACTATAGTCAAAAACGTGTACTAACATCCCAAAACAAAAGACCCAATTTACTCTTTTCGACGGAAAAGTCCAACACCGTCCGGGTTGACGAAAACCGGAAATCCCGCACCGCCGTCGTCGTCCGCCGGAGCCCCGCGCGGTTCGGAACCGCGCGGCGTGTCTCCGCGGGCGACGCCCACGGGGCGCGGTGCCCGCGCGGTTGCGGGTCCGCGTGGGTGCCGCCCGCGCGGTAGCCGCACGGCGCCCGCGCGGTTGCGGGTCCGCGTGGGTGCCGCCCGCGCGGTAGCCGCGCGGCGCCCATGCGGTGCCCGCGCGGTTGCGGGTCCGCGTGGGTGCCTGCGCGGTAGCCGCCCGGCGCCCGCGCGGTTGCGGGTCCGCGTGGGTGCCGCCCGCGGGGTAGCCGCGCGGCGCCCATGCGGTGCCGGCGCGGTTGCGGGTCCGCGTGGGTGCCGCCCGCGCGGTAGCCGCGCGGCGCCCATGCGGTGCCCGCGCGGTTGCGGGTCCGCGTGGGTGCCGCCCGCGCGGTAGCCGCGCGGCGCCCATGCGGTGCCCGCGCGGCTGCGGGTCCGCATGGGTGCCGTCCGTGCAGTAGCCGCGCAGCGCCCGCTCGGGTATGGCCCGCGCGGTGCCCGGGCGGTCCCGTCGCCGCTTGCAGCGGCGGTGGCCGTCCGCGACTCTCCTCCGCGCGATGCCCTAGCGGCACCGCGCGCCTCCGCCGTCCGTTCCGTGCCCTAGCATGGCGACGATGACGGCGACGGCGACGGATACGACGGAGAAACCCAAGAACTCAAACAAAAAGGACGACGGAAAAAAACCCAAATAATTTGTAACAATTATTTTACTAACCGAAGATCGACGGGAAGGTTGTCCGGTCGCGTTCTTGCCTTCGGTTCGATGTCCGGGAAGATCGGGCTCCTTCTCTTTCTCCTTTCCCTTTCTTCCGGCTAGGGTTCCGTTTTTTCCTTTTTTTTTCTCTCCTCAACGATTAGGGTTTTTATTTTTCTTTTCTTTTCTTTCCGATAATCGGGATCCCTTATATAGCTCGTATTATATCTTTAATTAATTTCCTCTTTAATTCGTACGTAAGAGAATTCTATTTTCCGTCATCGGATAATTAATTAACTAATTAATTATCCCCTACGAGATAACCCACCTTATCTCTAACGGGTGCAAGATATTTTGCACGGATTCCGATGCATGACTAATCACCGTATCACTAGGAATTCCGTTCCGGGAGATCCCGATATCGGATTTCAGATCCGATCGCACCGTCGGCCTTCTTTTTCCGCGCTCGATCGCAGAAAAATACCAGCACCACACCCTGGCCAACTTTTAAGAATTGAATTATTTTATTTCACTTAAAGGCTTAAATGACTATATGTGGGTCAAAAAAACCCCTAAGGGCCGGATCACTACACCACTCACACTTTATAAAAAGTTTCGTCCCGAAACTTAAGTACAAACCCCACTAATCAATTCGGGAAAATATGCTCTCATCTTCGATTCCAGTTCCCAAGTCGCCTCGCGCTCTTCATGGTTGCTCCACTGGACCTTTACATAGGGGATTGTTCGTTTGCGCAACTTCTTGTCCACTCTTGCCAAAATCCGCACCGGCGTCTCCTCGACGCTTAAATCCTCTCGCAACTCGATGGTGGAGGCATCCAAGGCATGAGAGGGATCAGCTAGGTACTTACGGAGCATTGAGACGTGGAACACGTTATGGACTCGTTCGAGGTTCGGCGGCAGGGCCAATTGGTACGCCACCGGTCCTACGCGTTCTAGAATCTCGAACGGTCCTACGTACCTCTGGCTTAACTTTCCCTTTATGCCGAAGCGTCGTTTCCCCTTGGAGGGCGAAACTCGGAGTAACGCATGCTCACCCACCATGAACTCTAAGTCTCGACGTCTGTTGTCCGCGTAGCTTTTCTGTCTGCTCTGGGCGGTCAGTAGCCTTTGTCTAATCAATCGCACCTTTGCTTCGGTCTCCTCCACCAAATATGGGCCCAGAAACTTATGCTCACCCAAGTCGTCCCAGCATATTGGAGACCGACAGCGGCGCCCGTACAGGGCCTCGTATGGTGCCATCTGAATGCTGGCCTGGTAACTGTTATTGTAGGCAAATTCCACTAGGGGCAAACACCGTGCCCACCCTTCGCCCAAGTCCAAAACGCATGCCCGAAGCATGTCCTCCACAATTTGTATCACCCGCTCTGATTGTCCATCGGTCTGCGGGTGAAAAGCCGTACTGAAGTGCAACTTGGTTCCCATTGCTCGCTGCAGGCTCTGCCAAAAGTTTGACACAAATAGCGTGTCCCTATCGGACGTGATGGATGTCGGCACCGCATGCAACCTTACTATCTCGTTGATGTAGGTTTGTGCCAGTCGTTCCCGCGTCCACGTCGTGTGTATGGGCAGAAAGTGGGCCGATTTCGTCAGACGGTCCACAATTACCCATATTGCATCGTGTCCCTGTGACGATCTCGGGAACCCGGTCACAAAATCCATGGTAACCATGTCCCACTTCCATTCGGGCACCGGTAAGGGTTGCAATTTTTCTGCCGGACGCTGGTGCTCGGCCTTCACCCGTTGGCACACCAGGCAGTGTGCCACAAACCGAGTCACGTCTCCCTTCATTTTGGGCCACCAGAAGGTCTGTTTGACGTCCTTGTACATCTTTGTTCCCTCGGGATGCGCTGTATATGGAGCAGTATGCGCCTCCCGCAGGATTTCCTCTTTGAGTTCCGGTAGATCCAGCACGCAGATTCGTCCCCGAAATCGTATCGTGCCGTCGGAGTTTACTGTGAAATCACCTTCTTGGTCGGCAGTTACTCTACTTCGCACCAGCTGGAGTTGGTCATCAGTCGACTGCCCCTCGAGAATTCTGTCAAGCAAGGTAGGTCTGACCACCAGCGTCAGAAGTTGTGCGACTGTACCTGCCGGTACTACTTCTAGTCTTAATCGCGAAAATTCCGCAATCAGACTATCTTGCTGGGTGATGGCACTTACCCCTGCCTTTACGGCCTGCCCCTTGCGGCTCAAGGCGTCGGCCACCACGTTTGCCTTTCCCGGGTGGTAGTGGATCGTTAAATCGTAATCCTTCAGTAGCTCAAGCCACCGTCTTTGTCGCAAATTTAACTCCTTTTGGGTGAAAAGGTACCTAAGACTTTTATGATCTGAGTACACATTGGAGTGTGCCCCATACAAGTAGTGTCTCCAAAGTTTGAGGACGAACACAACCGCTACGAGTTCCAAATCGTGCACGGGGTAGTTCCGCTCGTATTCCTTGAGCTGCCTTGACGCATAGGCTATAACCTTTCCCCGTTGCATGAGTACTCCACCCAGTCCGCTTCGCGACGCATCGCAATACACTTCATAATCCTCCCCTGGTTCTGGCAGGGCGAGAATCGGGGCTCGCGTCAATCTATCCTTGAGCTCCTCGAAGCAACTCTGACATTTGTCCGTCCAGATGAACTTTTCCCCCTTTTTAGTCAAACGGTTTAAGGGGGTGGCTATCTTGGAGAAACCCTCCACGAAGCGCCGGTAGTACCCGGCTAACCCCAGGAAGTTTCGAATCTCCGTCACCGTCGTCGGTTGGGACCAGTCCGTCACCGAATCTATCTTCTTCGGAACAACTGCGACACCAGCCGCCGAGGTTACGTGCCCCAAGAAGCCGACCTCACGGAGCCAAAACTCACACTTTTTGAGTTTGGCGTAGAGTTTCTGTTCCCATAGGGTCTGGAGGACTGTGCGCAGATGTTCTTCGTGTTCCTCGTCTGTACGGCAGTAGATGAGGATATCGTTGATGAAGGCCACCACGAATAAGTCCAGGAAGGGTTTGAATACCCTGTTCATCATGTCCATGAACACCGCCGGGGCATTTGAGAGCCCGAACGGCATTACTGTAAATTCGTAATGGCCGTAGCGAGTTCGGAAAGCCGTTTTGGCGATGTCCTCCCCCTTAACCTGGACCTGATGATAGCCCGACTACAGGTCAATCTTTGAAAACACCGTCGCCCCCTGTAGTTGGTCGAAGAGGTCGTCGATCCTTGGCAAGAGGTACTTGTTCTTAACGGTGACCTTATTTATCTCCCGGTAGTCGATGCACAACCGAAGACTTCCGTCCTTCTTCCTCACAAACAGGACGGGCGCGCCCCAGGGTGACGCGCTAGGTCTGATGAAACCCTTATCCAAAAGGTCCTCCAACTGTGCCTTGAGTTCCTTCAACTCCGCGAAGGCCATCCTGTACGGTGCCTTAGTGATGGGTTTGGTGCAGGGAAGTAGTTCAATAGGGAAGTCGACCTCTCGTTCCGGTGGCATTCCGGGGAGCTCTGCCGGAAATACATCCGGAAATTCCCTTACCACGGGACCGCTGATCCTTATCTGGGGAGCGGCCCTGAACTACCTATCGGCCCATTGGGTTCTCGGCTGCAAGGCATAGGGTGGAGCCTATTTATTCCTTGCATGGCCCTTAACGGGCCCCGAGTACACAAGGTTCTCCTATGCCTCGAAGCCCGCCCGCGTACATCGGCCGGGGAAGGGAGAGAGAGAGAGAGAGAGAGAGAGAGAGTCTAACAGGGGTAGTAGGCTAAGGTGTAACCGGTGCTCCTAATCTAAGAGGGAAAAGAGAAACCAAATATTACATGCCGTTACTAGGTCTGGGACATCGCGTCCTCCACTGTAGTATCCCGGGGAGTCCGTCCACAGCCCTTGGGCCAGCGTCGTACGGCGTGCTGGGGAAGGGACTTGACGTCTGAGGAGTCTGCGGATTGCTGGTCGCCGGGCAAATCCTTTGGCTGAACGGGGGCCGCAGCACTCTCTGGTCCTTCCTGCTGTGGTGGCGCGGCGGCGGCGGCGGCGGCGGCAGGGGTGGGCCTCTGAGGGCAGAAGGCACGGGAGTGGTCCGGTAAGCCGCACTGATTGCAGTAATGGTACCTCCACGTACATTCAGCCACCGGGGTGAGCACCCTCGCAGATTACGCACGGTCTCTGAGGTGGTTTCGCGCCCCTCGCTGGTGTCGGTTCGTCCTTCCGTGCTTTCTCCGGACGTCCTCCTCCTTGGCCCTCCGGGGCGGGGCCGCCTTGCGGAACGGGTGTAGCAGTCTTCTCTGTCCCCTCCGGTCGCGGTGCCCGGCTTCCGTGGGCACTCATAGCGTGCGTGTCCTGGTCTGCCGCATCGGTAGCAGTGGCCGTGTCTCCATGGACAATCAGTCACCTGATGCGCCCCACTGCATATGGGACACGGCTTCCTCTGCGGTTTGGATTCTCCTCTCATCGCCTTTCCAAAGTTCCCCTCTGTCCTCGGGCGTTTGAGTGCCGGGCCCTGCTAGAAAGGGTCCTCCGCCGGACTGGGATAGGGATATCTCTGCCGAGCGCGCGTCTCGGCCAGTTCTTGCTCTGCCCGCCGGGCCAACATAACCGCTTCGTTAAAAGTGGGGAACCCTGCCGGTGGCATTCCCCGATAGGCGCCGTCCCTGCCGTCTCGCTGGGTGCGGTCGACACCCTCGAAATCCTGAGTCAGTAGGCCTAGGCGCTCGGTGAGAGTTAGCATTTGCCCCGCTATGTCGCGTAGCTGGTTGCGGAGTAAGCGGTTGGCTGCGGCTACGGGATCCATCCTGTCCATTGAGAATGGTTAGCGCTCGGTGGCCGGATCCTGGCCGTTGTCTGCTGTGATACAAAGAAACCACGTTAACCCTAAGGTTATAACCCTAGCACCCTGTCTTACGATTACACCTATATTACGTTCCCTTTTTCCCCGTACTCTCACGTACTACGCACCTATACCTTGGTTATCTCATGTCCAATTTGCTTGTGGCACCCTACACTGTGGATGTGGATCACGTCTACTATGGTTATGGTTGTTTTCTCTGATACCATTTAATCTGTCACGCTCCCGGGGGTTTTGAGTCTTTCAAGGCTGGAAAATTGCGTGTATTATTTTTTTTTTCTTAACAAGGTAACTTAAACCTCATCCCCGGTGCGTGCCAGACCGCCACATACACAAATTCTCTCTGCCCACGGACAGAGTCTCCTTTGCATATGCACGGCGTCTCATTACAACATCATACATCAACCATCAGCCATACAATAGACATACATCGTCAAACAGAGTACAGTAATTAACTAATGTTATAAAAAGCGGCGTCACCGTTTGGAAAGGATAAAACCAGCGGTTGCAAAACCGTGCCCACACGGCACTTCGTTTTGAGAAAACGTTTTCGAATCATTTAGCTTTTCCTGAAAGCGTGCCGCATAAGAAAACATCACTTAAAGTAACTAAAACGCATAGTACATCTCATCCACAGTGCTATCTAATACATGTCCACGACTAATAAGATCCACAAGCAAATGAACTAAATAAAGCATAAGGAAGACGAGATAAAAAACCCAAGTATCTGACTACGGTCCTCGCGACGCATCTCACCGCCCTCCGGCTAACGCACCTCGTAACACCTGTCACGGAGTTGGTAAAGTCAGTGACAAACAAAGTAGATGTCTAATATCAATAAGGAATAAGAAGCAAACCAAATACACCGAACCTTTCGCTAAAACCCTGCACATAATTAAGCTGGGCACCAACCCCAGATTTACCAATTAAGTTGGGCACCAACCCCAGAGTACCTGTCGGGGAGACTAAAGTCTCCCTCGTGCGCAAACACCTTTTTGATGCTTTTAACCCCTTCACGGTGCTGGTGTGCTATTTTCAGCAGGCGCAAAGAGGTCCTCACGGCTCCCACCCTTTGTGAGGTACACGGGTCAAAAAGAGACCACTTCTCCGGAAAAGTACACCCATGCGGAGGCCAATCCGCCGTGTACGTGCAGCATCCGAAAACGGATTTGCCGAGATCGGAGTGTAGTGAGCACCGCGACCGTAGCCGCTTCAATTGTTAGATAAAATACAATTATGCGAAAGGTTAAACTGTCCATCTACTTTGTTAGACAAATTAAGAGCATTTTAATGACGATAGATGCATTACTGCACTTGTTGCACTTATCGCAACCGTACCCACCTAGTTGAAGAGAAATCGGAACACCTGAATCCTTCGCGCACCCCCGCTGCGCTCCTGGACCTAAAGAAAGTCCGTAAGGATAACTATAGTCAAAAACGTGTACTAACATCCCAAAACAAAAGACCCAATTTACTCTTTTCGACGGAAAAGTCCAACACCGTCCGGTTGACGAAAACCGAATCCCGCGCCGCCGTCGTCGTCCGCCGGAGCCCCGCGCGGTTCGGGTCACGCGGGTGCCGCGTGCGCGGTTGCCGGCGAGCCCGCGAGGGCCGCGCGGTGCGGCTCCGCGTGGGTGCGCACGCGCGGTAGCGCGCGGCGCCCATGCGGGTGCCGGCGGTAGCCGCGCGGCGCCCATGCGGTGCCCGCGCGGTTGCGGGTCCGCGTGGGTGCCGCCCGCGCGGGTAGCCGCGCGGCGCCCTGCGGTGCCCGCTCGGTTGCGGGTCCGCGTGTGGGTGCCGCCCGCGCGGTAGCCGCGCGGCGCCCATGCGGTGCCCGCGCGGTTGCGGTCCGTGGGTGCCGTCCGGCGGAGCCGCGCGGCGCCCGCGCGGTATGGCCCGCGCGGAGCCGCGCGGTC
>CM055067.1:38081791-38169335 GCA_029204045.2 Tillandsia leiboldiana | reverse complement strand
TCTCTAGTATATTAGCTTTCAGCATGCTAGAATAGGTGCTAGTATTACAGTATTATGATGTTTATAGAGTATGAACTTTGACCTAGCACCCTGTCAGATGGCGCATGTGTACACCACTAGTAGAGACCCTCAGCTTGGGCTTGGTTGCTTTTATGGCTTTAGACATCAACAATTTACATCCTTATTCCTGGACAAGTGTTTTCCTCGCCCGGGTAGTGGGCCGGTGGTCGGGGGATTGGTATTTTAGTGTAGATGCATGTTACAACCCTCGTGCTTGGGGGCCGGTGGTGTGCTAAAGCACTTACTACTTGCACTTTTGCACTTATCGTTCGCAACCGTACCCACCTAGTTGAAGAGAAATCGGAACCCTGAATCCTTCACGCACCCCCGCTGCGCTCCTGACCTAAAGAAGTCCGTAGGATAACTATAGTCAAAAACGTGTACTAACATCCCCAAAACAAGACCCATTTTACTCTTTTTCGACGGAAAAGTCAACACTAGTCCGGGTTTGACGAACCGAAATCCGCACCGCCGTCCGTCGTCCGCCGGAGCCCCGCGCGGTTCGGAACCGCGCGCGGCTGTCTCTCCGCGGCGCCGCCCACGGGGCGCGTGCCCGGCCCGTGTTGCGGTTCCGCGTGGCGTGCCCGCCCGCGGCGTAGCCCGCGAGCGCCCGCGCGGTTGCGTCCCTTGGGTGCCGCCCTCGCGGGTACCGCGCGACGCCCATGCGTTGCCCCCGCGGTGGCGGTCCGCGTGGGTGCCCTGCGTATCCGCCGAGGGCGCCCGCGCGGTTCGGTCCCGCGGGTGCCGCCCGCGGCGGTAGCCCGCGGCGCCCCATCGGTGCGGCGCGGTTGCGGGGTCCGCTTGGTGCCCGCCCGCGCGGTAGCCGCGCGGCGCCCACGCGGTGCCCGCGGTTGCGGGTCCGCGTGGGTGCCGCCCGCGCGGTAGGCCGGCGGCGCCCATGCGGTGCCCGCGCGGCTGCGTCCGCATGGGTGCCCGTCCGTGCGGTAGCCGCTCGCGCGCCCGGCGGCGGGTATGGCCCGCGCGGTGCCCGGGCGGTCCCGTCGCCGCTTGCAGCGGCTGTTGCCGTCCGCGACTCTCCTCCGGCGATGCCCTAGCGGCACCGCGCGCCTCCGCCGTCCGTTCCGTGCCTAGCATGGCGACGATGACGGCGACGGCGACGGATACGACGGAGAAACCCAGAACTCAAACAAAAGGGACGACGGAAAAAACCCAAATAATTGTAACAATTATTTTACTAACCGAAGATCGACGGGAAGGTTGTCCGGTCGCGTTCTTGCTTCGGTTCGATTCCGGGAAGATCGGCTCCTTCTCTTTCTCCTTCCCCTTCTTTCTTCCGGCTAGGGTTCCGTTTTTTCCTTTTTTTTTTCTCTCCTCACACGACGATTAGGTTTTTTATTTTTCTTTTCTTTTCTTTTCCGATATCGGGATCCCTTATATAGCTCGTATTATATCTTTAATTAATTTCCTCTTTAATTCGTACGTAGAGAATTCTATTTTCCGTCATCGGATAATTAATTAACTAATTAATTATCCCCTACGAGATAACCCACCTTATCTCTAACGGGCAAGATATTTTGCACGGATTCCGATGCATGACTAATCACCGTATCACTAGGATTCCGTTCCGGGAGATCCCGATATCGGATTTCAGATCCGATCGCAAACCGTCGGCCTTCTTTTTCCGCGCTCGATCGCAGAAAAATACCAGCACCACACCCTGGCAACTTTTAAGAATTGAATTATTTTATTTCACTTAAAGGCTTAAATGACTATATGTGGGTCAAAAAAACCCCTAAGGGCCGGATCACTACACCACTCACACTTTATAAAAAGTTTCGTCCCGAAACTTAAGTACAAACCCCACTAATCAATTCGGGAAAATATGCTCTCATCTTCGATTCCAGTTCCCAGTCGCCTCGCGCTCTTCATGGTTGCTCCACTGGACCTTTACATAGGGGATTGTTCGTTTGCGCACTTCTTGTCCACTCTTGCCAAAATCCGCACGCGGCGTCTCCCTCGACGCTTAAATCCTCTCGCAACTCGATGGTGGAGGCATCCAAGGCATGAGAGGGATCAGCTAGGTACTTACGGAGCATTGAGACGTGGAACACGTTATGGACTCGTTCGAGGTTCGGCGGCAGGGCCAATTGGTACGCCACCGGTCCTACGCGTTCTAGATCTCGAACGGTCCCTACGTACCTCTGGCTTAACTTTCCCTTTATGCCGAAAGCGTCGTTTCCCCTTGGAGGGCGAAACTCGGAGTAACGCATGCTCACCCACCATGAACTCTAAGTCTCGACGTCTGTTGTCCGCGTAGCTTTTCTGTCTGCTCTGGGCGGTCAGTAGCCTTGTCTAATCAATCGCACCTTTGCTTCGGTCTCCTCCACCAAATATGGGCCCAGAAACTTATGCTCACCCAAGTCGTCCCAGCATATTGGAGACCGACCGCGGCGCCCGTACAGGGCCGTCGTATGGTGCCATCTGAATGCTGGCCTGGTAACTGTTATTGTAGGCAAATTCCACTAGGGGCAAACAACCGTGCCCACCCTTCGCCCAAGTCCAAAACGCATGCCCCGAAGCATGTCCCTCCACAATTTGTATCACCCGCTCTGATTGTCCATTCGGTCTGCGGGTGAAAAGCCGTATGAATGCAACTTGGTTCCCATTGCTCGCTGCAGGCTCTGCCAAAAGTTTGACAACAAATAGCGTGTCCCTATCGGACGTGATGGATGTCGGCACCGCATGCAACCGTACTATCTCGTTGATGTAGGTTTGGTGCCAGTCGTTCCCAGGCGTCCACGTCGTGTTATGGGCAGAAAGTGGGCCGATTTCGTCAGACCGGTCCACAATTACCCATATTGCATCGTGTCCCGTGACGATCTCGGGAACCCCCGGTCACAAAATCCATGGTACACATGTCCCACTCCATTCGGGCACCGGTAAGGGTTGCAATTTTTTCTGCCGGACGCTGGTGCTCGGCCTTCACCGTTGGCACACCAGGCAGTGTGCCACAAACCGAGTCACGTCTCCCTTCATTTGGGCCACAGAAGGTCTGTTTGACGTCCTTGTACATCTTTGTTCCCTCGGATGCGCTGTATATGGAGCAGTATGCGCCTCCCGCAGGATTTCCTCTTTGAGTTCCGGTAGATCCAGCACGCAGATTCGTCCCCGAAATCGTATCGTGCCGTCGGAGTTTACTGTGAAATCACCTTCTTGGTCGGCAGTTACTCTACTTCGCACCAGCTGGAGTTGGTCATCAGTCGACTGCCCCTCGAGAATTCTGTCAAGCAAGGTAGGTCTGACCACCAGCGTCAGAAGTTGTGCGACTGTACCTGCCGGTACTACTTCTAGTCTTAATCGCGAAAATTCCGCATCAGACTATCTTGCTGGGTGATGGCACTACCCCTGCCTTTACGGCCTGCCCCTTGCGGCTCAAGGCGTCGGCCACCACGTTTGCCTTTCCCGGGTGGTAGTGGATCGTTAAATCGTAATCCTTCAGTAGCTCAAGCCACCGTCTTGTCGCAAATTTAACTCCTTTTGGGTGAAAAGGTACCTAAGACTTTTATGATCTGAGTACACATTGGAGTGTGCCCCATACAAGTAGTGTCTCCAAAGTTTGAGGACGAACACAACCGCTACGAGTTCCAAATCGTGCACGGGGTAGTTCCGCTCGTATTCCTTGAGCTGCCGTTGACGCATAGGCTATAACCTTTCCCCGTTGCATGAGTACTCCACCCAGTCCGCTTCGCGACGCATCGCAATACACTTCATAATCCTCCCCTGGTTCTGGCAGGGCGAGAATCGGGGCTCGCGTCAATCTATCCTTGAGCTCCTCGAAGCAACTCTGACATTTGTCCGTCCAGATGAACTTTTCCCCCTTTTTAGTCAAACGGTTTAAGGGGGTGGCTATCTTGGAGAAACCCTCCACGAAGCGCCGGTAGTACCCGGCTAACCCCAGGAAGTTTCGAATCTCCGTCACCGTCGTCGGTTGGGACCAGTCCGTCACCGAATCTATCTTCTTCGGAACAACTGCGACACCAGCCGCCGAGGTTACGTGCCCCAAGAAGCCGACCTCACGGAGCCAAAACTCACACTTTTTGAGTTTGGCGTAGAGTTTCTGTTCCCATAGGGTCTGGAGGACTGTGCGCAGATGTTCTTCGTGTTCCTCGTCTGTACGGCAGTAGATGAGGATATCGTTGATGAAGGCCACCACGAATAAGTCCAGGAAGGGTTTGAATACCCTGTTCATCATGTCCATGAACACCGCCGGGGCATTTGAGAGCCCGAACGGCATTACTGTAAATTCGTAATGGCCGTAGCGAGTTCGGAAAGCCGTTTTGGCGATGTCCTCCCCCTTAACCTGGACCTGATGATAGCCCGACTACAGGTCAATCTTTGAAAACACCGTCGCCCCCTGTAGTTGGTCGAAGAGGTCGTCGATCCTTGGCAAGAGGTACTTGTTCTTAACGGTGACCTTATTTATCTCCCGGTAGTCGATGCACAACCGAAGACTTCCGTCCTTCTTCCTCACAAACAGGACGGGCGCGCCCCAGGGTGACGCGCTAGGTCTGATGAAACCCTTATCCAAAAGGTCCTCCAACTGTGCCTTGAGTTCCTTCAACTCCGCGAAGGCCATCCTGTACGGTGCCTTAGTGATGGGTTTGGTGCAGGGAAGTAGTTCAATAGGGAAGTCGACCTCTCGTTCCGGTGGCATTCCGGGGAGCTCTGCCGGAAATACATCCGGAAATTCCCTTACCACGGGACCGCTGATCCTTATCTGGGGAGCGGCCCTGAACTACCTATCGGCCCATTGGGTTCTCGGCTGCAAGGCATAGGGTGGAGCCTATTTATTCCTTGCATGGCCCTTAACGGGCCCCGAGTACACAAGGTTCTCCTATGCCTCGAAGCCCGCCCGCGTACATCGGCCGGGGAAGGGAGAGAGAGAGAGAGGAGAGAGAGAGAGAGTCTAACAGGGGTAGTAGGCTAAGGTGTAACCGGTGCTCCTAATCTAAGAGGGAAAAGAGAAACCAAATATTACATGCCGTTACTAGGTCTGGGACATCGCGTCCTCCACTGTAGTATCCCGGGGAGTCCGTCCACAGCCCTTGGGCCAGCGTCGTACGGCGTGCTGGGGAAGGGACTTGACGTCTGAGGAGTCTGCGGATTGCTGGTCGCCGGGCAAATCCTTTGGCTGAACGGGGGCCGCAGCACTCTCTGGTCCTTCCTGCTGTGGTGGCGCGGCGGCGGCGGCGGCGGCGGCAGGGGTGGGCCTCTGAGGGCAGAAGGCACGGGAGTGGTCCGGTAAGCCGCACTGATTGCAGTAATGGTACCTCCACGTACATTCAGCCACCGGGTGAGCACCCTCGCAGATTACGCACGGTCTCTGAGGTGGTTTCGCGCCCCTCGCTGGTGTCGGTTCGTCCTTCCGTGCTTTCTCCGGACGTCCTCCTCCTTGGCCCTCCGGGGCGGGGCCGCCTTGCGGAACGGGTGTAGCAGTCTTCTCTGTCCCCTCCGGTCGCGGTGCCCGGCTTCCGTGGGCACTCATAGCGTGCGTGTCCTGGTCTGCCGCATCGGTAGCAGTGGCCGTGTCTCCATGGACAATCAGTCACCTGATGCGCCCCACTGCATATGGGACACGGCTTCCTCTGCGGTTTGGATTCTCCTCTCATCGCCTTTCCAAAGTTCCCCTCTGTCCTCGGGCGTTTGAGTGCCGGGCCCTGCTAGAAAGGGTCCTCCGCCGGACTGGGATAGGGATATCTCTGCCGAGCGCGCGTCTCGGCCAGTTCTTGCTCTGCCCGCCGGGCCAACATAACCGCTTCGTTAAAAGTGGGGAACCCTGCCGGTGGCATTCCCCGATAGGCGCCGTCCCTGCCGTCTCGCTGGGTGCGGTCGACACCCTCGAAATCCTGAGTCAGTAGGCCTAGGCGCTCGGTGAGAGTTAGCATTTGCCCCGCTATGTCGCGTAGCTGGTTGCGGAGTAAGCGGTTGGCTGCGGCTACGGGATCCATCCTGTCCATTGAGAATGGTTAGCGCTCGGTGGCCGGATCCTGGCCGTTGTCTGCTGTGATACAAAGAAACCACGTTAACCCTAAGGTTATAACCCTAGCACCCTGTCTTACGATTACACCTATATTACGTTCCCTTTTTCCCCGTACTCTCACGTACTACGCACCTATACCTTGGTTATCTCATGTCCAATTTGCTTGTGGCACCCTACACTGTGGATGTGGATCACGTCTACTATGGTTATGGTTGTTTTCTCTGATACCATTTAATCTGTCACGCTCCCGGGGGTTTTTGAGTCTTTCAAGCGGAAAATTGCGTGTATTATTTTTTTTTTCTTAACAAGGTAACTTAAACCTCATCCCCGGTGCGTGCCAGACCGCCACATACACAAATTCTCTCTGCCCACGTACAGAGTCTCCTTTGCATATGCACGGCGTCTCATTTACAACATCATACATCAACCATCAGCCATACAATAGACATACATCGTCAAACAGAGTACAGTAATTTAACTAATGTTATAAAAGCGGCGTCACCGTTTGGAAAGGATAAAACCAGCGGTTGCAAAACCCGTGCCCACACGGCACTTCGTTTTGAGAAAACGTTTTCGAAATCATTTAGCTTTTCCTGAAAGCGTGCCGCATAAGAAAACATCACTTAAAGTAACTAAAACGCATAGGTACATCTCATCCACAGTGCTATCTAATACATGTCCACGACTAATAAGATCCACAAGCAAATGAACTAAATAAAGCATAAGGAAGACGAGATAAAAACCCAAGTATCCTGACTACGGTCCTCGCGACGCAGTCTCACCGCCCTCCCGGCTAACGCACCTCGTAACACCTGTCACGGAGTTGGTAAAGTCAGTGACAAACAAAGTAGATGTCTAATATCAATAAGGAATAAGAAGCAAACCAAATACACCGAAACCTTTCGCTAAAACCCTACACATAATTAAGCTGGGCACCAACCCCAGATTTACCAATTAAGTTGGGCACCAACCCCAGAGTACCTGTCGGGGAGACTAAAGTCTCCCCTCGTGCGCAAACACCTTTTTGATGCTTTTAACCCCTTCACGGTGCTGGTGTGCTATTTTCAGCAGGCGCAAAGAGGTCCTCACGGCTCCCACCCCTTTGTGAGGTACACGGGTCAAAAAGAGACCACTTCTCCGGAAAAGTACACCCATGCGGAGGCCAATCCGCCTGTGTACGTGCAGCATCCGAAAACGGATTTGCCGAGATCGGAGTGTAGTGAGCACCGCGACCGTAGCCGCTTCAATTGTTAGATAAAATACAATTATGCGAAAGGTTAAACTGTCCATCTACTTTGTTAGACAAATTAAGAGCATTTTAATGACGATAGATGCACTTACTGCACTTGTTGCACTTATCGCAACCGTACCCACCTAGTTGAAGAGAAATCGGAATACCTGAATCCTTCGCGCACCCCCGCTACGCTCCTGGACCTAAAGAAAGCCCGTAAAGATAACTATAGTCAAAAACGTGTACTAACATCCCAAAACAAAAGACCCAATTTACTCTTTTCGACGGAAAAGTCCAACACCGTCCGGATTGACGAAAACCGGAAATCCCGCGCCGCCGTCGTCGTCCGCCGGAGCCCCGCGCGGTTGCGGGTCCGCGTGGGTGCCGCGTGCGCGGTAGCCGCGCGACGCCCGCGAGGTGGCCGCGCGGTTGCGGGTCCGCGTGGGTGCCGCCCGCGCGGTAGCCGCGCGGCGCCCATGCGGTGCCCGCGCGATAGCCGCGCGGCGCCCATGCGGTGCCCGCGCGGTTGCGGGTCCGCTTGGGTGCCGCCCGCGCGGTAGCCGCGCGACGCCCATGCGGTGCCCGCGCGGTTGCGGGTCCGCGTGGGTGCCGCCCGCGCGGTAGCCGCGCGGCGCCCATGCGGTGCCCGCGCGGTTGCGGGTCCGCATGGGTGCCGTCCGTGCGGTAGCCACGCGGCGCCCGCGCGAGTATGGCCCGCGCGGAGCCCGCGCGGTCCCGTCGCCGCTTGCGGCGGCGGTGGCCGTCCGCGACTCTCCTCCGCGCGATGCCCTAGCGGCACCGCGCGCCTCCTCCGTCCGTTCCGTGCCCTAGCATGGCGACGATGACGGCGACGGCGACCGATACGACGGAGAAACCCAAGAACTCAAACAAAAAGGACGACGAAAAAAAACCCAAATAATTTGTAACAATTATTTTACTAACCGAAGATCGACGGGAAGGTTGTCCGGTCGCGTTCTTGCCTTCTGTTCGATGTCCGGGAAGATCGGGCTCCTTCTCTTTCTCCTTTCCCTTTCTTCCGGCTAGGGTTCCGTCTTTTCCTTTTTTTTTCTCTCCTCACCGATTAGGGTTTTTATTTTTCTATTCTTTTCTTTCCGATAATCGGGATCCCTTATATAGCTCATATTATATCTTTAATTAATTTCCTCTTTAATTCGTACGTAAGAGAATTCTATTTTCCGTCATCGGATAATTAATTAACTAATTAATTATCCCCTACGAGATAACCCACCTTATCTCTAACGGGTGCAAGATATTTTGCACGGATTCCGATGCATGACTAATCACCGTATCACTAGGAATTCCGTTCCGGGAGATCCCGATATCGGATTTCAAATCCGATCGCACCGTCGGCCTTCTTTTTCCGCGCTCTATCGCAGAAAAATACCAGCACCACACCCTGGCCAACTTTTAAGAATTGATTTATTTTATTTCACTTAAAGGCTTAAATGACTATATGTGGGTCAAAAATACCCCTAAGGGCCGGATCACTACAGGGTCAAGAACACCGAGAGGTTATACCTAGAGCATGTTCTTGTTTGATTTGGGTTGTAGGTATTAGTCTTTCAGGGTGTTCGAACCCTTCTTTGTCGTCGGCTGTGGAGTATCTCCAGTCCAGTGGGTTTTAGCACGTTGGGTTTGATGTCCTGATATGGAAGCCGTCGGGTTGACGGTGGTCCCGACTGTCGAGTATTTCCAACTAGTGAGTTAGAGATGTGATTTGGGCACTGTCGATCTTGTTGATCATGGATTTGGATTATAGCATGCATGAGCCATATGGAGCTCGACAGAGATGCGCAGATACTTTCCTCGGTGGTGTCGCGCCCCTCGAGTGTCGTTCCGGAGCTGGGCCTGTTACTTTGTTATTGCGACTTGTCGATGCTGACCTCGTTGACTGGGCCCTTTTTGGGCAGTCTTAGACGCCCTACGTAATTCCCGTCCCGGTGTGGATGTGTGGTAGTAGGTGGGCGCATGTTTGACTGGACCCTTTGTGGCAGTCAGTTAGATTGGGTTGATTGAGTATACTGGAGTAGAGTCGATGCATCATTCTCATCTGTATCGCCCTTTGAGCATAGTAGATAGAGGCATGATAGCTGTAGTGTTATTTCCAGCTTTGTTATCCTTGTCAATATTTTCAGTTATCTTATGCCTCTAGTAGACTTAGTGGGTAGACCGTTGGTCTTGGAGACGGTACCCACTGAGAACTACGTGACGGTGTAGTTCTCACACCCTCTGTTGGTGACAGTTTTTGCAGAGATTTACCCTTCCGTTCCTGCTCTAGCTGGCTTGACGAACCGAGGACAGGGAGTCACGAGATAGATCCCTACCAGGGTAGTTCCTTTTGATGAGGTAGATGTACCATCCCAGACTGTGGGATTTACTATACATTGTTGTATTTCTTATCTTAGTTATCTCCCTTTTTAGATTCATAGATGTTGTATAGGAGGATCTTCTATTTGTACTATTCTTGTTTATCAGATTTGGTATTCTTTTAGTTGGGAGATAGACCTTGTATGTATTCCAGTTGTACAGTGGTTTGGATTTTTATATTACAGCAGTTTATTTCCCGCTCTGACATCTGTTTAGCTGTAGTACTATATTTTTGCAGGTTGGACGCTTCGTTTATGCGGAGTTTCCCATATGGGCGGTGGATCTGTTGGCGAGCCCAGGTCGCAGTTTTGACCCCGGGGCGTGACAACCACATTTGGTTTAGTGCAATAATATAATGTTGATTTACAGTGTGTATAGAATTATTATGTTTGGTTTATTTTATAAAATATAGTAATCCTGACAATAAAATGTAGTTTATTCTAAAATTATCTTTATAGTCAAATTTAATATTATTTTTTACTAAACTATAACCTAAGTGTCAAGGACACTAACACGAGACACGAGACACGACACAACTCGGACACGGCAAGTCGATAACTACTAAAAAACTAGGACACAAACACGACATGAACACAGATATAATATTATTAATATAATAATATATATTTGTTATATATAAAATATAAATTTTCGTAAAATATTGTTATATTTCTCATACGAATGAAAGTTTATAAAAATTTTCACTGATAGTTCATAGATTTTGAACAAAAAAATTCTCCACCATACATAATTTATTTATATTGTCCAAAAAATACTTGTATGTACTTATCAAAAAGTTAAAATATTTATCATCTTATATTATATATGCATAAAAAAAAAAATAATAATAATAATAATAATAATAATATACTTTTTTAATTGTATGCGCTATGGAATGATATTGAACGCGCGTCCAAGAAGTGTCGACATCAATATTTTAATTTAAAATATAAATTTCAAATTTTAAAAATTTTAAAAAATTAAAAATTTACATATAAATTTAAATTTATATTTAAAATTTAAAATCTAAATTGAAAATTTAAAATTCAAAATCTATATTTGAATTTTGAAATTTAAAATTTGAAAATTAAAATCTAAATTTAAAATGTGACAATTTAATATTTTAAATTAAAATTTTACAAATGACGTAGTGAAAGGGTTTAGGTGGGGGTTGGAGGGGTAAATTTGTAATTTTATATATCATGCAAGATAACCCACCATCAGTAATACGAGATACACCCCCCCGCTCGATAATATTTCAGAGTAATCCTGCACCATTTGTAATGGTTGCATTACCGACTAGACTACAAATTGGATTAATCAAACGTTGTAATCATAACAGAATTGCCTGCAATCCTAGCAGGATAACCCGAACCAAATACGCCCTTATTAATGTCAAGCATATAAATACAAATAAGGATAAATACATATACATACTTGAGCGCGAGGATTAAAGTGACGTGGCACAAAGACTTGCTAGTTTGTTGCCAGGCACGATACTACACAGGCACGACTCCGTACAGACACGTGGCACGCTTCCATACTAATGAATATGCATGACCTTGTAGTGACACGTTTTGGCACAATCTTAATTTAGAAAGAAAAAAAAATAAAGGAAAAGATGTGAGAAGAAAATAAAAGACTGAAAGAGAGAGTAGAGGAGAAGTAAAAGTTGAAGAGAATAAAAGAGGGATGTGGGGAAAAAAAAAAAAACCATAAAAAGGCAAGCAAAAAAAAAAGGGAAAACACTGTGCCCTCATAGGCAAGCAGCAGCACTGTGCCACGATATCGTGGCATGGGGAGTCCAAGCCCTAACTGGGGGCACAGTATGATACGCCTGTGTTGTACGGCACGGGGCAATATTTTAAACCTTAATTGAGCGTTTGTCATTGTAAAATTCATTTTAATCATATTTATGATCCTAAATTTTAAAAATTATACATTTATTGACATGTTTGTTTGTCATAAATTCATCATAAAGGGCTGACAATTCTCTGTCTAGACAACTGCCATTTGTACATTGATCTTGATAAACTATTAAAAAAATAATCACTGGATAAGAAACAAGACAGAAAAAAAAATATTTAATTTGGATCAAGGATTTAAGTGTCGTGGCATGGGGTCGTGCTGAAAGCTCGCCGGCACAGTACAGCACGATGCGCGCCGATCACAAAAAATACATGTGTGCCAACACATAATGGTATGAAATATTTATTTTCTTTAACAATAAATTTTTTAAATTATTTATTATGTATCTTTATCAAATCTTTTAAACTTTATTAAGAAAATTACTTAGTAAGTTAAAAAAAAAAAAAGAGAATTTTCAGCTTTGCCATTGGCACGGAGATTGTATCGTGTCGGTATCTTATTGGCACGATACGACACGATGGATACGAACAATGCCGATGATTACTTGAATCCTTAATTTGGATTGAAATCTTCTTGTGTTTTACCGGTCAAGGATAAGTAATCAAAAAAGCAAAAAAAAGAAAAAAAGAAAAGTACTCTATATTAGAAATTTTTGTAACAAAAGCAAATGATTCTAGTGCTCACCTGGATCTCAAGAAGGTGAGCTGGGATTTCATTTAGAAAACGTGAACGTTGCAGTAACTACATATAAGTAATCTTAGTCAGAAATATTGAAGCAAAGAAGAAATTTAGATCACACCAGAAAAACCTGTACCTGCCAATGACAATCCACAGTGACATACAAAATGTACAACTTTTTCCGAGCACGAGTAATTGCAACATACAGCAGCCTCCTTTCCTCCTGAAGTCATAATATAAAAAATCAAATGCAGAATATAAACAAAATTATTGTACAGGAAGCAGGAAAAGTTGTGAAATACGTCAAGTATACCTCCAACGTTGCCCCGCCCTTTACAATGCCATTATACTCATGCAACAAAGGGATTTCAGAATCATTTGCCTGTAAAAGACCTAATTATTACCTTTATGTGAATAATAACCTGTAAATAAGATAGAAACTAAGGTAAGTAAGAAAGCTTATACAAGAGATATACCTTAACAATGAAAACGTTATCCCATTCTAAGCCTTTTGCCTGCAAAAGCAGAAATTTCGATGTAGGATTTTTCTCAATGTAAAGATCTGTTTCAACTGCTGGGGCTTCTATAAAAGAATTGTTTGAGTAGAGATGATTGAAAAAGCGCTAACAGCTTACTCATTAAAACTCTACCCAGCAACTTTTGCTGTAGCACAAGCAAAAGCTCCAAAATGGACCTCCAGCTTTTGGAGTCACAAAAGCTTATTTTATCTTTCTGCCACAGCAAATGCTCCAGACATTTTTTTTGCCAAACATGCTACTTCTGGGAGTAGATAATCTGTTCTACAAAACGCTTCAATAATAACCTGATGAATGGTAGTTAGTGTAACCGAGTTCTGATTTTCCCTCCTTCGAGACCGAAAATTTTCAGATTCCCTCAGAGTTATATAGTCTATAAAGGCCTTAAGTGTATGAGCACATCCTTTCTCTTCAATCTTTCTTGCCACTGGATCAGCAAAATGTGTTGACAGAAAATCAGAAACATCATCCATTAGATACTGAAGGACCTGCAAATCAATTTTATACAAATTAGTACAGTTTACTCTCATTGGCACCTAATAACAAAAGTCACTTAGAAAGAAGGTGAGATTTAAAAAGAAAAAAAACTCATTAATACCATTGTTCCAAATATTTTCATAACAAAGTCCTTTTAGTTTACCATCATGTAAGCACATCGTCACACATAGTTTTGTTAGCTTTAGAATTTTGAGGATTAAATTGAACGAGGTCAAACTCAAACTTTAGGGATTAAATTTTTACAATTGGTAATCTACAGATAAATTTGAAATCTGGGTCAAACTTCATGGACCAAATTTGTAAATAACCCAAGAAGGTAACACAACTTCCAACCTTCTGTATCTACCTAATTAATTCAGTTATTCAACAAAATTGTATTATTATAGAGTGAACTTACTGATCTTAAGTCATTATCTTCATTCAACAATTTTCCACCTTCTGCATCAACTACTGCACGCTGTTCTAGTAGAAACTTCTACAGAGAAAAAGATTTTCTAATTTCAGTTAACAAATAAATGACTGGAAAGAATGTATGCAGAGGAATAATTGAAGGCAAATAGGAAGAGTTCCTTAATAATTGCAGGAATTGCTCCGAGGCAGTATGTATGATCATCGCAATCAAAGTACAGTCTATTTAGCCAGTTATACAAATTAAAGGTACAAATAAAATGATAACAGTTCAGTTTGACAAAGCTTCTTTCTCTTGACCTATGCATAGACTCTGTGTAGTAGAATAATCATGTTACCAAATGCAAGTATACAGATAGAAAGTAGCACCAGTTAGAAAGTAGCACCATTGAGCTAAACAAATTTGTCACAACTCATAGATACATATTATTAAGCAAAAATTCTTGAAAAGTGCAAATAGTAAATTTGCTCAATTAGGCAAGACTTTCTCTTAATAGAAGTTATTAGCCCTACTAGATAAACCATTTAAACTAACATTAGTATTAACATTAGTATCTCAGTATAATCTTAGTTTTTTTTTATTTCAGTATATATATTCGGAAAGGATGCGCGCGTTCCGCGTTCCTCTCCCGATCGCCTCCACCCCCATCTCCATCGCCGCCCCCTCATCGCCTCTCCATTTCCCAAAACCCTAGAGCTCAGCCCTATCCCTCTCGTCTCTCGATTCCCTTTCGCATTTACTGTCGTCTTCGTGCTTTCTCGTTCCGCTCTAGAGAAACCGCGGAAAGATTGGGGGAGTAGAGAATGTAGATCATGATCCCTACGAATCCCAGGAAGCATCTGCAATGAAGTCCTCCTCCTCCTTCCGGAGCGCATCTGCAGAGAAGGACTATCGGCATTCTTCCGACAGAAATATCCTTTGTGGGACACAGAAGATATGAGAAACGTCACACCGCCAAAAGTCGGGGCTCGGCAACCAAAGATGCCTACCCCAATAAGATCAAGCTCGTGAAGGAGAAAGTGGATGCTCCTCCAATCACTAGGGTGGAGGCGATTCGGAATCGTGATGCACATGGCACCTCCTTTCCCAAAGATAAGAAGGTTAAGCCTATGGTGTCCTGGGCCAACCATAGAGGGCTGCCCTTAACATCGTTTGGTCCTGTTGATGGTAACACCTCGGGCCACTCCTTTGGTCCTTCCACCCTGTCTCCTCCGCGGAACCCTCAGGTAAAGAGTAGTTCTTGGCCACCTTCTTCTACCCTGAGGGCTTTCAAGGAGCATCCGACTAAACAGGAGATTCTTGAGAGGACTTCCTATATAGAAGCTCTCCTCCGTAACCTCGACTCACCCAGGGACTGTGGCCCACCTCCTTCTTGGAAGTCCTGGAAGCCCAAGTTCCGGCTCCCTCTTCCCTCATTTTCGGTGACCGGTAGATATTTCAGGTGTTTAGCGAGGGACCACCAAATCCGAGTGTGTAGGGAGCCTGTCCAGTGCCGCTCTTGCTTTAGGCTCGGTCACACCTCGGGTCGCTGCCGCTTCCGAAGCTCGCCTAAGGGGAAGATGATGCATAGGGCTCTGGGGTTCCGGCCCCCCTCCCTGAAGTACTTTGTTCAGCTGATCGAGGGCTTCCATGCTCGTCAGCAGATGTGCCGGAACGCGGTGCTGGCCAGCGTCGTCGGATCGGACCGGTTGGGGCATTGCCCTCAGGAGATGGTTGCGACGGACCTCGCCTCCAAGTTCGGGGGGCTAACTGACGACTTCCACGTCGCCCGTCACCGGGAGAGTGACTTTGTGATCTTCCTTCCCCAGTGGGTCTGCCCCGTTGACCTTACCAGCAGGGAGGTTATCCGGCTCCAGCACTGCCGCCTCAGATGCTACGAGTGGAATCCCTACCGCTTCGCCAACAAGTCCCAGCTAAGATACAAGGCCTGGATCAAGTTGGTCAACTTACCTTTCAAATGCTGGGCTGAATCGAGGGTGGCTTCCATTGTCAGCAGCTTCGGTAGATTTTTCTGCGACGACGAAGAAAGCCTCAACATGTTCAACCTCTTAAGCTTTCAGTGCTTAGTGGCTGTGGACGACCTCGCCGACATACCGGAGAGCATTTTGATCACCATGGGGGATCTCACCTTACCGATTTTCGTGCACTTGGAACGCTCTGCCCCGTTTGGCGGGGACGACCGTGGCATCTCGTTTGCCGGCAGGGACCCGAACGAGGGGGGCGACCAGACGGATCCCCCTGGTCGGAATCTGGCAAGAAGGGTAAATTTGCAGAATGGTGGCAACCCTGGTGGCAGCTCAACGAAGGGCTTGGCGGCAGGCTCGAACAATTCTTGGAACTCATCGAAGCTGCGCGACAGATAGCGTAACAGCGCCTTGCGGGTGCCGGAGTGCAGCCGTGCTCCGGCAAGCTCGGCTGGCGCCTTGACCCTGACCAATGCTGACGTCGTGAAGGAGCATCAGATGTGTCCGTTGGATCTAGCTGGATTCCCCCCGGTCGCTGCTGTTGACCGAGCTGGAGCAGAAAACATCGTCGCTGGGGTTGACGACCTCGGGGAGCGGACCCAACACACTTTGGGGCCTTTTTCAAACGAAGACTCTGCCTCGGTGGATCCGAGGTCTGTTGGAAAGGGGTCTTTGTGTACCTCCCACCTGGAGGATACAGAGGTGGTGGTGGCTCTGCTGGCAGTTGGCGGCCTCGAGGAGGAGCATCTGGTTGCCGTTTTGGGGGGTGTTGAAGATGGGCTCCGTACGTGGGAGCTGAGGTTGGAGGGTCCGCTGGGGAGCTCCGGGACCAAGGGCGGGACCTCCTCGGTCTTAGCGCCGGGTTGGAGCTTGGATGGCTTCGGCTTTTCTCGAGGCTCCCCCCCCTTTTCCTCGGCTCGTGGGGGTCTGACCTGGGGCCTCCACCCAGCGAGGGTGGGCCCAATTGGCCCAGCTAGTCGGGCCGGCCCTGACCGGGGTCTCTTGGACTGTATATGGTCCCTCTCCTATTGGGGGATCCCAATTATGTGATTTTCCTGCCTGCCTTTTGGCCTGCCTAGAGTGCTTGCCTGTGTCTTCGGGAGGGGAACACCCTATGGCGGCTGCTTCACCTCTGCCTCGTTTTGCGAAAAAGAGCCTGTTGTTGATGACGCTCGTTTTGACACCCCTCCTTCTTGCATGGACCTGTCGGAGGAGTTCAGGAGCTATGGGTCTCTTTTGCAGCTTGCCGTTGTAGACTTCGGGGCTGGTGTGAGGACCCGAAATCCCCACTTAAGAGATTACTGTCAGATTGTGGCCTTTGGGAGTGTTTGTGCGCAATTTGGACACAAGTGTTAGACTTTGGGCTTAAAATGAGATCCCGTGGGAAATTGGAGGATCCGTCGAGTGTTTAGAGGTGGTTTCGCGCGACGCAAATGTCAAATTTGGACTCCGGGCGAAGTTTGGATAAAAGATTACCTCTCCGGTTGCCTTCGGGAATTTTTAGAGTTGGAATTTGGCAAATCATACTTCAGAATTGGACCCGGCACGGAAATCGGATCGAATGGGCTATCCGGGGGCATTCGGCAAATTTTCGAATGAGAATTTGGGGAAATGGACATCGTTTTTGGATTCAGCGCGCGAAATCGTTGAGAATGGACTATTTACTTGCTTTTTTCGGAGCCCGGGTGTTGCGCGCGTTTTTCGAGGTAAGTGCGCGTTTTTCGAGACGGCACGGATCCCGAGGCAACAGTGCCAGGCTCGGAGTGCGGCGGCACACTGCGCGAGGCGCAGCTGGCGCGCTGGGGAAGCGCGCCCTTTCTGCGCGGGTCAGCGCAGGGGCCGCCACGTGGCGGGCCCCCACTGGCGCCCGCGCAGATGCGGGGGCACGCGCCCGTGTGGCGCGCGCGTGTCCCGCACCTGTGGGTGTCGCGGTGTAACCGCGGCCGTGTGGCGCGCAGCAACCGCGCCCGCGTGGCGCGTTGGCCGCGTGCCGCGTGGGCAGGCAGGCGCGTGCCTAGGCCATTGGCCGGTCCACAGTGGACCCCGGTTCCGTGGACCACTCCTTTCTCCTCCTTTTCTTCTTCCTCTTTCTTCCCCGCACATCTTTTCTTCTCCATTTTCTTTCCTTTTCTTCTCCAACCGAAAGCGAGAGGGTGTGAGGGAGAGGTTTATGGGTGGTGCGGCGGTGCGTCGTGGGCCTCGTGGAGCGCGCGAGGTTTTCCAGCGGAGCAGTTGGGCGGCGCGGCGCAGTCGAGGTAGGTCCCGCACTTGTTTTTACGGTGTTTTTGGCACAGTTTTGGGGCGTTCCTTTGGACATTGAATTAACCCCCCCCCCCCCCTGCTCTCATCTGTGTTAGGGACCGTGTTTTACTGCACCGTTTTGCGTGCAGTCCCCGACGGCGTGCTCCGTTTTGCGTGCGGACTCCGTTTTGCGTGCGGATTCTGGCACCGTGCTCCGTTTTGCGTGCGGATTCCGGCACCGTGCACCGTTTTGCGTGCGGACTCCGTTTTGCGTGCGGACTCCGGCATCGTGCACTGTTTTGCGTGCGGACTCCGGCATCATGCTCCGTTTTGCGTGCGAATTCCGTTTTGCGTGCGAATTCTGGCACCGTGCTCCGTTTTGCGTGCGGATTCTGGTATCGTGCTTCGTTTTGCGTGCGACCGCCGACGGCGGGCATCATTTTGCGTGCGGATCGCGTGGAGGCCAATTGCAAGTGTCTACGAGCAATTGGTGGTAAACCGAGGTGGGTGGCCTTGTCTCTAAGTTTTATGGACTGTACAGTAATTCTACTGATGTAGGACTATGCATGATAGTTTATTTTCTTGTGAAGCATGCTAGATTGTGAGAATTGTTATTCCTTTTATTATCTGAGGTTCTTGTGACCTCCTTGCTCTCTTTCATCTGTTAAATTGTAGTTATCTTGGAACTTGACCTAGCACCCCCGTCATATGTTGCATGTGTAACCAGACTAGTAGAAAACCCTCACTTGGGCTAGGGTTATTTATGTTTAGACATCCACACTGTTCTTTCATTCCTGGACTTAGTGTTATCCTCGCCCGGGTAGTGGGCCGAGAGGTCGGGACTTTCTTTTAGTGTGGATTGCATTTTCACTCGTGCTTGGGAGCAGAGTGGAGTCTGGTAGTTGTAGTGGGTCGCTTATCTGTGCCGGGAGCCGTTTGGGTAAACGGTAGTCCCGGAAGGTCTTGTATCCCTGCCGTGCTGTCGCCACTGTGTTAGTGGCAATTGTGTGCTTGTGTTAGCTGGACCTAGAACCCAGAACCTTTTTGACATACACATGATTTTAGTCTATCGATGTTTTCTTCCAAGCATCGAAGGGCCGCTGAAGTTTGTTCTTGTTTGATTGGACAAAGGCATCAGCCCTTCGGGGTTTGGATATAAAATAGTTGTTTTCTAACTGTTTTTCCTAAAAGAACTAAAATTATTAAAAATAGGTTTCTCCTTAAATCAAGATAGTTTTTCAAAAAGGGAACTACTTTTAGTCCTCGCCCTGCGTGAGTTGAGTGAAAATGGGTTTCAGTAACAAATGTCACCTTTTTCCTGTAATTATCCCCACTCAAAAGGATTCGAGTGGTCTGGGTTGTAGGGGCCGTTCCTTTGTCGGGACGAAAGCCACGGGGGCCGAGCCTGGAACCTGCTCTTGTTGATAGGGTTGTAAGTGTTGGTCTCCCGGAACTTTCGGGCCCTGGTTGTTGTCTTCTGCGAGTTTGATGTTCTGTCGGGGGGAGCCGTTGTGTTGACGATGGTCCCGAGCCGTCGAGTATCTTCCGGCCTGCGTTGTTGGGAACCGTTGGGGTTGACGGTGGTCCCGGGTCGTTGAGTGTTGTCCGACCAGTTTTGTTAGCCCTGAGTTGTGGGTCGATCCTGGCTATGGAGTATCTCCAGCCAGTGTGTTTTGTGCTGTGAGCGGTTGGTGAGGCTAGTGTCTCGTGTTTCGTGTGAGCTGATCAGCTGAGTCGTCGAGAGTGCTCCGACTGTTGTGCGAGATGTTTGTGGATTCTGAGTCTTTCCGTTCAGAGCGTGAGCGTGGATTTTGGACTATAGCCTGCAGTGCCACTTGAGCTCGACAGAGTGCGCGGATACCCTTGTCCTCATTGGGGTCGCTCCCCTCGAGTGCCACGTCCGGGGTGGGTCTGCACTTTGGTATCGCGACTTGTCGACGCCGTCCCTCTGACTGGGCCAGTTAGTGGCAGTTACGGATGCAGTCCCTCTGGCTGGGCCAGTTAGTGGCAGTCACGGACGCCCTACGTAAGTCCGGTCCTCCGGGATGTAACAGCAGTAGGTAGGCGCAGGTTTGACTGGACCCTATGCGGTAGTCAGTGTAGATTGGGTGACTGTACTGTGTGAGTTAGTAGATGCATCATATTATCATCTGTTCTACTTCTTGAGCATCTAGATAGAGGCATAGTAGCTGTAGAGTTATTTTCCAGCTTTTTCCCATCAGTTCAGCAATTGTTACTTTATGCCTCTAGTAGACTTAGTGGGCAGACCGTTGGGCTTGTTGACGGCACCCACTGAGAACTACTGTGGGAAGTAGTTCTCACACCCGTCGTGGTGTTTTTTTTTCCCAGGGACTCCTTCTCCCGTTCCTGTTGCTCCAGTTGCTGATCCATCTGACCGAGGCGAGGGAGTCGCGAGCTAGTTCCCTACCCATCGTTGGAGTGTAGCGGTACCCCTTCTGAGGAGAGCTTCAGTAGATTAGTTTACTTCTTTTTCCTCTGTTGAGAGACCTTTGTTGTGAGGTATAGAGTTGTACTTTATTTTACAGTTTGTGAGAGACTGTTGTAGTGAGGATATTTTTGTATTGAGAGCTTGTACACTGATGTATTTATTGGAGATATTTCCCTTTTGAGTTTTGTATCAGAGGACTTTTTATACGATCGCATTTGGGAGATGGATATTGTATTATTTTCAGCTGTACAGTGACTGGATTTTTTAGTTTTTCAGTAGTTTACTTTCAGCTCTGATATCTGTATACTGTAGTTGGTTCTCTTTGCAGGTTAGTCGCTTCGTCTATACGGGGCTTTCCGTATGGGCGGCGGATCTGTTGGCGAGCCCGGGTCGCAGTTTCGACGCCGGGGCGTGACAGCTGGTGCTGGGCCGAGCCATGTCCCGCTGTTGGGGACCTTATCGCCGCCTGTGGCACCCCCACCTGTCGGATATTCTACCTCTTCTTCTGCAGCTGCCCCGCCCTCGGTGCTCTCCATCTTCCGTTCGCCTCGAAAGAGTGCCAGGTTGGCAGGGCGGCCACTCGAAGGAATGTCGGACAGAGCCATGGCGCGCAAAGTACTTCTTATGGAGAGTTGCCCTGCTGTACCTCGGGTGGAGCCAAGTGACAGCATCTCGAGACTGAGCGCTCTGTGCGGGGTCATTCTCAACGACTCTGAGGCTAGGGAGTTCAAGGTCTTCGTTAGTGCCTCTACCTAGGTGGACCCTGACCCGCGATCCCTGGTGGTTTGCTAGTGTCTCGATGTTTCAGGTTTTCAATTGGAATGTGCGGGGTCTGAACGACCTGAATAAAAGGTGTGTTGTCAAGACTGTAGTCTCTAAGTTAAAGTTGGTTGTTTTGTGCTTTCAAGAATCAAAGGTTGAATTGGTTTCCCGCTCTTTTCTTAGATCCTTTGTTGGCCCATCCTTCGATAAATGCCATTTTTTAAAGTCGGTTGGCGCTTCTGGTGGTATCATTACATGTTGGAGTTCGAAAGTTTTTTCCTACAGCGTTGTTTTGGTCCGTAACTTTTCGCTAACTGTCTAGCTCAAGCACATTGCCAGCGGCGTGTCTTTCTTCGTTACTAACGTCTACGGCCCGCCTTCTTGGAATGGGAAAGCAGAGTTCTGTAGCGAGCTTGCCACCCTCAAAAGGGATTGTCGTGGTTTGTGGGTGATGTGTGGTGACTTCAACCTGACCAAAAACTCATTGGAGTGAAAAGGGAGAAGCTGGTGTGGCCGACTATCGGCCATGTTCTCTGATCTATTAAACGAACTGGAGTTAATTGACTTACCTTTGAGTAATCAGAAGTTTACTTGGTCCAATATGCAATGTAACCCCACCTTAGCCAAGCTTGATCGCTTCCTTATTTCCACCGATTGGGATCTGGCCTTTTCTCTATCAAAGGTAGTTGCGGTGCCGAGAATCACCTCCGATCATTCGCCGATCCTGCTGTCCACTAGGCAGAATCTCAGACCCCCTCTGTTTAGATTTGAAAAGGTCTAGCTTGTGAGGGAAGATTTCTGCAACCTGGTCCCTGTGTGGTGGAGGGAGGGGCCAGTGAAGAGCTCAAGCGTGCTCACGTCGTAGCTAAGCTGAGGCACTGCTGGAAGCGAATTAGGGAATAGTGTGCCTCAAGCTTCTATAACATCTCCCTTACTATTAAGGATCTCTCTAGAGAGATTCATCACCTTGATTCCTTGGAAGAACTTCACAATCTTATCCCACAGCGCTCTGAGAAACGGACGTAGCTCAAGGCGCGCCTTAGTAGAGTGGCGTTGGATGAGGAAACCCTCTGGAAAGCTCGGGCAAAGCTGCAATGGCTAAAGGAAGGGGATGGCAACACGAAATACTTTCACGCCATTGCGAACGGCAAGAGACGTGAAAATGCCATTTGTGAGGTGGTTGACGGGGGTGTGACTTTCCACAAAGAAGATAACAAAAGGGGGTATTTTTTTAGCAAGTTCAATGAGCGGTTCGCCTCGAGTGAACCCTCCGAGTCTTCTAGTGGTGACGGGAGTGAGCTCTTTAGGCCTAGACCTTTCCTGCATCCTGAATACCTCACTGCCGCTTTCTCCCTCGATTAAGTCAGGAAGGCTACTTTCCAGCTGGGAAGTGACAAGGCTCCGGGCCCGGATGGTTTCAGTATGTGCTTCTTCCAAAGATTTTGGGAGGTTATCAAGGACGACCTTATGAACATATTCCTAGACCTTTATGATGGATCGTTGAACTATGAACTACTCCTTTATATGCCTTGTCCCAAAGAAAGAGGGGGCTAATTCGGCCAATGAGTTCAGGCCCATCAGCCTCATCAATGGGGTGCAGAAGATCGTATCCAAAGTACTGGCCAACAGACTTCAAACCGTGTTGAAAGACGTTATCTCCCCGGCTCAGGCTGCTTTCCTTAAAGGCCGTTCTATTTTGGACTCCTTTGCTACTGCTACAGAGCTTGTGAGTTGGTGCTCCAAAACTAGGGTTGAAGGGGTCGGGATCAAAGCCGACTTTGAGAAAGCTTTCGATAGGGTTAGATGGGATTTTTTAAGAAAGGTCCTGACTTGGCTAGGGGCGAGCGACAGGTGGTGCGGATGGATCGAACAATGCATCTCAAATGCTAAGGTAGCGGTACTTGTGAACGGAGTTCCTACCAAATGGATCAAGACCAAAAGAGGACTTCGTCAAGGGGACCCTCTTTCCCCGTATCTCTTTATCTTGGTTGCGGAAGGAATGACTAGACTGATGGAAAAGGCTGTATCTAAAAGGCTGGTGAAGAGGGTTGGGCCCACTCAAGAGTCTAAGATTGCCATCATACAATATGCGGATGATACCCTTTTTTTCTGCGAGGCCAAACGTAGACAGGTCAAGAACCTCCTATTTTTATGGAGGCTTTTTGAGTGGGCTTCTGGGATGAAGATCAACATGAATAAGACTGAGCTGTTCTACATGGGTAGACAAGAAGATAGGGGCAGGCGTCTTGCGGTGATCCTGGGTTATAAGCTTGGCTCCCTTCCAATGCATTATCTCGGCCTCCCTCTCTCCGACAGGCAGTTACGTAAGGACGACTGGTGGCGGGTTATTAGCAAACTGGAGAAGCGCATTGAGGGTTGGCAAGCTAAACTCCTTTCCCAGAGGGGAAGGCTTGTCTTGGTGAACTCTGTGCTCTCAAACCTACCTATCTATCATCTCTCAGTGTTCAAGGCACCCAAATGGGTTATTAGACGAGCTGAAGCTCTTCGAAGGGCCTTCTTCTGGAAAGGCACTACATCCATTTCCGGGGGCCAATGCCTGGTACGTTGAAAATTGGTATGTAGGAGCACGAACAAGGGGGGTCTTGGAGTCTTAGACTTGGAGCTGATGAACTCGGCCCTTCTAGCAAAATGGTGGTGGAAGTTTTTGTTGGGAATTACCCACAACAAAATTTTGATTGTTATTAAAATCCAACTAATTATTTGTGATAACAAAATAAATTAGACTTACAGATAATCGCTAAATCCAAAATATACGACGAAGAGTTTGAAAACGAGAGATCCGAAAGCGCGCAGGCGCTGTCCTAAGGCGTATTTCCCTCCTTCGTGCGGAATTAATCGAAAACACCGCCCCAAGATACAACCGGAATTCCTCCTCCTACGGACACGAACGCGGAAGAAGTTGACGGAGTTTCTTCAACACCCAAAATAAAATTAACAATGACATTTCTCAACTATCAAATCAACCCTTTTTTTTCCTCTGCAAAAAACACTCTGTCTCTAACCCAGCCACTCCCCGCTACCCCTATATATATACATATATATATATATATATGTATATATATTACATGCCCACGTGACTGCCAACGTTAATTAGAACGTTGCGCCCACGTTCTAATTACGCAAGGAGCGGAAGCGTAACGCCCGCGCGTAACGTCCGCGCGTAGCGTGCGCTACGCGTGAACGTTGCGCTTTAAAAAAAATGATTAAAATAAAAACAAAACAAAATAAAATAAAATAAAAAAGAATAAGATTAGATTTTGAATTTAATCAACAATCCCCCACAAAATTCAAAATCACAAAATAAAACAAATAAATTAATTAATAAATCATTAGGTGTTTATACTATGTAATAGGTAAGGAGTCTTTAAGAGACTTGACCTTACTTAGTGTAGATAGTTTCCATCAGAAGGAATCGGAGTGAACCAGGTCTTGAACTACGTTCCTTTGACCCTGATTTCAACTATCACACACACAGTACTGAAATCTCCGTCGCGGGTCTGTGCATTAATGGCCATGCACAGTATCTTGATTTTTCATAAGAGTTTCTATGGACAGCCCACATCTCATAGTTGCGGCCATATACGAATACTCTCTTATAGGTGGTTTCCTCCAGGGATGTGTGTAGAGTCACATCTCGCGAAAATTACCGCCTTGAATCCCATTAAGAGTTATAAACTCAACCTCAACCACTACACAGAGCACTACTCATCATAGGGATGGGATTGGAGATAAACTCCTCTATAAAACAGTAGAAAATGCTCTTTGGCCAACCTGACAGCTTATTTTTACCACATTGAACCTTCTTCAAGGGATCTCCTATCACAAAGGTTGGGTTCCTACTGCAGGAAGGCCCTTTACGGGCAAAGCCCCATCCCCCTCGATGACTCCAGGACTTTAGACCTATTCAGGCTTTCGTCAAGCAATCTGCAAGATTCTGATCAGATCTGATAAAACTTAAAGAAACAACATCATGAGAAGTTAGCCATCTAACAGACTTTTGTCTTAATTTAATATGTCTACTAGCTTTAGAATTTACTAATTTCTTTTTACAAAAGTCAATTGCAACTCGAGAATCACACCGAATAGAAATAGGTGGAATAGTAGAAGAAATCAACGGAATCGATGACAGTAAGTTCTTGAGCCATTCGGCTTCAAGACAAGTAGTATCAAGAGCAACTAACTCAGCCTCCATAGTACTTCTGGCTATTATAGTCTGTTTGGTGGATTGCCAAGAAACTGCACTACCACCAAGAATAAAAACATAGCCAGAAGTAGATTTAATATCCAAAGAATCAGAAATCCAATTGGCATCGTTGTATCCCTCAATTACAGCAGGATAGCCAACAAAATTAAGAGCAAAAGAAAGAGTACCTTTAAGATAACGAAATACTCTTTTCAGAGCAATCCAATGAATCATACTAGGACTACTAGTATATCTACTCAATCTTGATATGGCATAGGCAATGTCGGGTCTAGTTATATTGGTTAGGTACAGCAGAGAACCAATAATCTGAGCAAATCTTTCCTGATTCACAGGATTACTAGTGTTCTTCACAAGTTGAACACTAGGATCAAAAGAAGTAGAGACAGGAGAGCAATCAGAATAACCAAACTTATCAAGAACCATTTGGGTATAATGAGATTGGGTTAGACAAATAGAATCAGATGATCTAATAATCTTCATTCCTAAAATTACATCTGCTTCACCAAGATCATTCATCTCAAAATGAGTCGATAAAAAGGATTTAACTTGGTTAATCAGATCAAGATCAGGAGCAAGAATCAGGATGTCATCAACATAGAGGCAAAGAAGGACACAACGATCATCAAATCTCTTGAAATAGAGACAGTTGTCATAATCGTTGGTCAGAAATCCATATGAAGCTATAACACTGTCAAATTTCTCATGCCACTGTTTAGGTGCTTGCTTTAGTCCGTATAGAGAGCGAACTAATTTACACACCTTATCCTCTTGACCAGGCACAGAAAAACCTTCAGGTTGAGTCATATAGATTTCTTCTTCAAGATCACCATGAAGAAAAGCGGTCTTGACATCCATTTGATGAATCAAAAGTTTATGAATGGATGCTAATGCAAGAAGAATTCGGATAGTAGCAATGAGAGCAACAGGCGCATAAGTGTCAAAGTAGTCGACATCAGCTTTTTGTCGAAAACCTTGAGCAACAAGTCGCGCCTTATACTTCTCTACCGATCCGTCAGTCCTAAGTTTCTTTCTAAAGATCCACTTACATCCTAGGGGTTTACTACCAGGAGGTAAATCAGTGAGAATCCAAGTGTTATTACTGATAATTGATTCTATCTCACTTTTTATGGCCTCCTTCCAAAAGGAAGTTTCAGGAGAACTCATTGCTTCCTTATAAGACGAAGGTGTGCTTTCAATTAAGAAAGTAAAGAAGTCTACACCAAAGTTCTTCTCAAAGCGAGTTCTCTTACTTCTCCTTAATTCAGGAATAGGATCAGGTTCTACAGGATCTAAACTATAATGCAAATCAGATGTAGGTATATGATCAGTAATAGATGCATGATCAAAAGTAGACTGATAATCAGGGGCAGATCTAGAGATGCGGGGTTTGAAAGGAAAAATATTTTCAAAAAAAGTTGCATCTCTAGATTCAATCAAAGTATCATTGGAAATTTCAGAAATCTCAGAATTGATCACAAGAAATCTATAGGTATTACTATCTAAGGAATATCCAATAAAGATAGCATCTATAGTTTTAGGTCCAATCTTCTTTCTTTTGGGTTCAGGAATAGATACCTTAGCCAAGCACCCCCACACTCGGAAGTAACTCAACCTAGGTGCTCTTCCTTTCCAAAATTCATAAGGTGTCTGGGTTCTATCCTTAGTGGGAATCCTATTGAGGATATAACAAGCTGATAAAAGAGCCTCCCCCCACAAGTTCTGAGGTACACCAGAACTTAAAATCATGGCATTAATCATGTCTAATAGGGTTCGGTTCTTTCTTTCAGCTACACCATCAGATTGAGGTGAGTAAGGAGCAGTTACTTCATGAATTATTCCATGTTCCTCGCAGAATAGGTTTAATTCATTTGAAGTATACTCGCCTCCTCTATCAGACCTTAGAATTTTAATCCTCTTATCCAATTGATTTTCAGCCTCAGCTTTAAAAACTTTAAACTTATAGAGGACTTCATCTTTGGTTTTCAAGAGATAGGTGTAACAATACTTGGAGTAGTCGTCTATAAAAGTTACAAAGTAGCGACTGCCTCCACGGGTAGGTACTCTATTCGAATCACAGACATCACTATGAATTAGTTCAAGAATCTGGATATCCCTATAAGGAACAGATTTAAAAGGTTTCCTAGGCTGCTTAGCTTGGGTACAAATCTCACATTTAGATTTGGAATCAATCTTGAGTTTGGGTAAAAGATTAAGATTGGTCAATTTCAGAATAGATTTAAGGTTCACATGCCCTAATCTGCCATGCCATACATCACAAGATTCAGTATTTAATACAATAGATTTCATTGTAGAAACTGAAGGAGAAGAATTTTTATTATCAACAAAAGAAAGTACATTTAATTTGAATAAACCCTCAGATACAAAACCTTTTCCAATGAACATTTCTCCCTTAGAAATTATAACTTTATTGGATTCTAACACAATCTTATATCCTAATTGCACTAATAAGGATCCACTGATCAGGTTCCGTTGGATGTCGGGAGAATGCTGCACATTGTGAAGGATCAGAGTTTTTCCAGAAGTTAACTTCAGTTTGACTGTTCCGATCCCCAGCACCTTGACAGCTTTTCTATCTCCGACAGTCACACATCCTCCACTTGTGTTCTGATAAGAGGAGAATAGGGACCTATTAGTGCAAACATGGACATTGGCTCCTGAATCTAACCACCAATCTAAATCATAATAGGTAAGGTTAACATTAGGTACGAAGGAGACTGACCTTAAAGTAGAGCTGGAGGGTTCACCCTCAATCATGTTGACCTGAGGTTTAGGATGGTTGCTCTGATTGTTTGGGCCTTTCTTATAGACAACTTTCTCTTTCTTTCGATAAAAACATTTTGAAGCAAAATGCTTGTCTCGACCACATACATAACAAAAACCATCCCTTTTTCTTATTTCCACTAGATTGGTTGGTGTTGGGTTTATGGTTATAGTTTTGATTTCGGTTTGGGTTCCTACCCTTAAAGCCTTTACCCTTAGGTTTAAAATTTTTACCTTTGGGTTTAGGCTCAAGGCTTTGGTTCGGAATCTCGGTCAGGTTTAAGTTCGATCGGTTGATGGACGGTTTAATCTCCCTAAGTCGGTATTGGTCTTCTATTCTAATAGCTTGGATTACCGATCTAAGATTAAGGGTTCCCTGGGTACGTCTAAGCTCTTGAGCAAATTTGGTCCAGGAAGGGGGTAATTTGTCCAGTAAACAGGTAGCCTGATAGGTTTCATCAAAAGTAGATCCATTCCTATGAATTTCTAGGACAAAATTCTGAAACTGATGGATTTGATCGTTTAAAGGAATGTTATCTACCATTCTAAAATTATTAAAATCGGTAATGGTAAACCTAGCGATACCTTCATTATCTCTAATGTAAGCATCTTCTAAGGCATACCATAAATCTTTGGCAGTTTGGTACTTTCTATAGGTTTCATAAAGTTCGTCAGATAGACAACTAAGTATTCTGAACCTACAATGAAATTCAATTTCCTCGGGAGATTTAACAGATTTAGGTTCTGTAACAGAGGTGGTAGCAGAATCAGATGGAGGAGTTTCAGAAGAATTTTTAGAAGCAGGATAAGGAGGTGTTTTTCCAATTGCAGTTATGAGGCCAAAGGTGACAAACCAAGCCTCTAACTGTTCTTGCCACCTCAAAAAACCTACCCCTTTAAATTTTTCTGGTTTAAGACTAGAAGTGTCATCAAAACCCATTCTAAACAATCTAGTTGAGGGAATAAAGAAATTAAGGATGATTGCGAAGAGCTGCAAAAAAGGTTCAAAAATCCTTCTCAGATAAGCGAACATGTTATTAAGATTTCTACCCTAATCAACCAGAATATTTTAGGGTTTAAGTATTCACAATTAGTTTATTATGAAAGTTCGTTCAGCAGCAAGCAGATGGCCCAAACAATTTAAATTTATAGCAATTTAAATAGATAATATATGCAATCAAAATACTTTTTATACTGCAATTGATTAAAAAGAATATTTTAGAAAAAAATTTAATCTTACGGACACTTCAGTGAATTTTTTTTTTTTTTTTAAATTAACGTATCCGAAAAAAAAATATAGTAAATTGCAAATAAATTATATGTGAATATAATTTAAAAATGCTAATCCCAATTTATTTAAATTTGGATGACAGACATACAATCAAGTTGACAAACATAATTATATGCAAAATATATTTCTTAACGGATTAGCACCGTCAGATTTTAATTACAATCAAATGGAATTACGCCTTAGAATGTTGGGAATTACCCACAACAAAATTTTGATTGTTATTAAAATCCAACTAATTATTTGTGATAACAAAATAAATTAGACTTACAGATAATCGCTAAATCCAAAATATACGACGAAGAGTTTGAAAACGAGAGATCCGGAAGCGCGCGAGGCACTGTCCTAAGGCGTATTTCCCTCCTTCGTGCGGAATTAATCAAAAACACCTCCCCAAGATACGACCGGAATTCCTCCTCCTACGGACACGAACGCGGAAGAAGTTGACGGAGTTTCTTCAACACCCAAAATAAAATTAACAATGACATTTCTCAACTATTAAATCAACCCTTTTTTTTTTCCTCTGCAAAAAACACTCTGTCTCTAACCCAGCCACTCCCCGCTACCCCTATATATATACATATATATATATGTATATATATTACATGCCCACGTGACTGCCAACGTTAATTAGAACGTTGCGCCCACGTTCTAATTACGCAGGGAGCGGAAGCGTAACGCCCGCGCGTAACGTCCGCGCGTAGCGTGCGCTACGCGTGAACGTTGCGCGTTAAAAAAAAGGATTAAAATAAAAACAAAACAAAATAAAATAAAATAAAAAAGAATAAGATTAGATTTTGAATTTAATCAACAGTTTTTCGCAGATAGAAGCCAACTGTGGGGCCCCCTCATCAAAGGTATCTACTACACTAGGAGGAAGCCCTTGAGAGAAGGACCCTCCTTTAGACCCTTCTCACAGTGGTGGCGCAATGTTCTTTCCACTAGAGACATCTTCAAATGCGGGCTTTCGTTCCGCTTAGGCGACGGGCTTAAGGCCTGTTTCTGGGATGATATCTAGTCCTGCCAAGCCTCCCTCCGTACTCTCTACCCCTGTATCCACAATAGGGTACGGAGTAAGAATTATAGGGTGAAGGTTTGCTGTGGGGAAATAGTTGGAGATGGGGCAAGATTCTGGGAGGCTTTACACCTAGTTCCCCAGCAGAGGCGACCTTGGTAGCGGACCTCAAAGGTTTGATCACTGAGACCCATGTTCCTCTTAGTAAGGATGAGGCGTGTTGGAGATGGGCCCATTCAGGAGAATTTCCGGTGAAATCCCTGTACGTCTTTCTCCAAGATGGTAGAGTCAAAGATTGGAGTTTTAGGAAACTGTGGTCGGTTAGAGCCCCCCTCAAAGTGAAGATCTTCATTTGGTCAGTCCTTAAAAGAAAGATTCTCACCAAGGATAATCTACTCAAAAGAGGATGGGACGGGGAAGCGAGCTCTGTCTTCTGCTTGGATGTTATTGAATCTGTCGACCATCTCTTTGTTGAGTGTTTGTTTACTAGGAATATCCTTTCGGGGCTACTTCTGAACAAATCAGCTCTGTTTGCTAGCTCCTCTGCTGTGGGACTTTGGAATGCGAGCTATGCGAAGGGTGGGTCCCTCGGCAGGAACGAATTAGTGTCGCTTGCCTCTGCTTGGTGGGGGATTTGGTTGGAGAGAAACAAGAGAATTTTTTACTGCTGCAAAAAGTCGGCAGGGCACCTGGCGTCGGAGATTCGGTCTACGAGGGAATTTTGGGGTGCCCTGTAGTTTAGTTTGGGTTTTTTTTTTTTTTTTTTTTCCTCTCTGAGGCCCCGCTGCCTCATCTTGTTGCCTAATTCATCTCTTCTATGAATGAAGTGGTAGCATGCTACCTTCTCTCAAAAAAAAAAAAAAGTATTGACACTACTGCTCTCCTCAAAAAAAAAGTATTGACACTACTATCAAAATTGTAATTTTGTAGCTCGAGCACATGTTGTTCAAAACAACGTGCATCTTTGGATGATTAGACACCAAAAAAACCCATGCATTAATCAAAGTTAATCATGTTTTTCACTATATTAGCTGATGACTCATTGCAATAAAAAATTAATGGCTCGACAATAAGCAATAAAAATACTTAACTCATCTGTAGATAATGGAGAAAAGGGATTAGTTTATGCATATGTAACACCTGCGAACCAGCCTATTAGATGAATTGATTGTAGATGAATGATTATTCACTCTTTCACCATAAAACACACTACAACTATTTTCTTGCACTCAACTGTCTTGTATGATAAAGAATATCAAATATCTTTGACAAAGCTGCCATAATGGTGTTGATTAATTAAAGTAGATTCATCTACATAAATGATAGTTCTTGGTCAACAAATCATCTATTTTGCGGCAAGTGATGAAAGAACCAAAGAAAAGGAAAAACATAAAGTGTGAAATCAAAGTTTACCTGAGGTAACACATCTGCTGCTGAAGAGACAACGACTGAAATTGACTGTTCCTGCAAGCACCAAAAAATGCAGAGCTTATTTGGAAGTACAAAATCCTTCAAATGATTTATATATGCGACATAAACATTTTGTTAGATTAAGACTGTTTAAGTTGAGTTTTCTATTCATTTAGCAATTGTAATGGAGGAACCTTCAAAAGTAATTTAACTGAACCTATAGGATACAGAAAAAGAGAATTCAGTATCATTCACTCCTTACCTTTTGTACAAGTTTTGACACTGTATCTAGAGTTGATAAAACTTTACGTCCTTGAGTAAGTTGACTCCTACATTTATCAATATCAGCACATGTTCAGCACAAAAATGGAGAAGCTCGCTTGCTTCATAATTTGGAGGAAGTACAGCTTTGTTATTACGAACTCTCTAACTTGACAATAGCTAGAGTGCATAGTGGAGAATGATCCGAGGTACTGTCACATAATAACAAGAATGAAGCAACAAAGATGCAATATCCGGAGATCCAAGGGATTAATATGCAAAATCATTCTACTTACCAGCAGTCATCATGAAAACCTATCGATGTGACCATGTGAATAATAGAGTAAAGATTGGAATAGACATAAAAGAAACTTGTGTATGACTGGGTTAAAAACTTAAATCGAGCAGTGATCTTCAAAGGATTCCACACAAATCCAAGTTTTGAATTCAACCTCCAACCGAATGAGCATTAGAGAGAGGTCAAAATTTTTCTTACTCAAACAAGATATCAATGACCTGTGCAGTTAAGATGATAAGTTATCTTCATCAATATGAACAAGAACTTCACAAACGCGAATCAGGGGGTTCAAAATAGTGCTCTGTTATAATAGCTGCACTGAGATTTGAGAAGAAATTAATCCTACCTCTTAATAGAGACCAATGATGGTCTATATGCAAAATATTTGTCGCAAGTTATTCAACTTGAAAAAAAAAAAAGTGTAATTTCACAAAACAAAATGACAAAGTACCTGTAGACTGATTTTATATTCTAAATTTCCTAATAATGAATGTACCCTGCTGAAAGATATTGCCAAAAATGACAACAAACCTTTTGAAGGTACCTGAGATCTTCGAATTGAAGATGTCTTTGGCAGCTGATAGAAAGCTACAACTCCTTGCTAAGGATATCTTTTCAACATATTCAACAAACTACAATAATTCAATCCACACAAAGGAAATGGCACAGTAGTGTAAACAGAGGAGAAGAAATTGCATCAAACAGAAAAGAACAGGAGAAAACGAAAATCCACCTTTTTCTTTTCATCCTTCTCACATGGGAGAAGTGCCTTAAAAGCTTGACGAGATGGCCCATCATCACACTCTGGCAATGTGGTCTTAAGTATCGCCATAATGGCCTTGATTACCTGTTCAAATAGCCTCTAATAAACTCACTTTGTTGGCAGCAGGTACATCACGTAGAACACCAAACTGGTAGTAGGTATTTTGCAAAAAGAAGAGGGTTGAAAACAAAACAGAATTTTCTGTAAAGCATATCCTAAACAAGCCGTCGATGCAACCCTGTGTATCCAAAATCTCAAAAACCTTTGGACGAAAACTAAAATAGATAAAACATAATGAATTATCTATTAAAAACAAGAGAAAAGCCTATAACCTTTTTCCTATAGAAGGCCACACCATGAACATTAAAAGGGATTTTCCTGTTGCGGAAGGCAGTCTGGAAAGCTTTACCAGATATCTGCATGTCATTACATCACAGTATATTATATAGCATACACAAATCAAAAAATATGTGGTGTTATCTGTAAATATATTTACCTGCCTCCTATAAAGAACAGCTATATTTCCGAAGGTGCGGCTGGGAGTTGAACTATCAGACGTGATTTCAATAATTTTATCGACAATAAATGCACATTGTGCATCTTCATTGTGACACTCCTTAACAGTGATCTAAACATTGTCAAGAATTAAACAAGTAGCTGAGGAATGATAATATGCAACCAAAAGAAAAGTCTTTCCTTTAAGTATTTTAATTAGGATACTTTACAGCCGGTAGGATTATCAGTCTCGACTTGTTTAAGATGGCACCGCTTGATGTTGTTGTGAATAAGAGATGATGCAGCCTCAACAATCGAGCGTGTAGAGCGATAGTTCTTAATTAACCTAACCTTTAATCAGATACACAGATATTATGATCTTTAAAGATAATGATAAATAAGGAACACATAAATAAACAAGTCGGCAAAATAACATCTTGTCACATACCTCCTTGTGATTAGGAAAATCTCTACGGAAGGATTCAAATCCAGAAACATCAGCACCATTAAAGCTGAATATGGACTAAGACAAATAATTGAAAACTAGACAGTTTAAGAATAGCAAACTCATAACTAAGAGCGTAAAATAACTACATAGCAGTCATACACTAACAAAAGCATAACTTTTTAGAACTTGTCGGACCTGATCTTCATCGCCTACTATAGTGACATGATTATGAGAAGTGAGAATTCTTAAAAGTCGATATTGCATGGAACTTGTATCCTGAAACTCATCTACGACAATGGCCCTCCATTTATCTAGACACTCTTGGTACACTGAAGAATTTACAAAGATAAGTAGCAAGAAAAAGATAAAAGTGTTTGATAAAGAGAAAAAAAAACATATCATAAAAGATTATACAACCTTCCGGAAAATCAGTAAGCAACCTTGTGGATGAGGTAATGAAGTCATGGTAGTCCAGAGCATTGCAAGATTTCAGAATATCATTATAACGTCTAAGAATCAAAGCCTGAATCAAATCACAAAAGCAACAAGTCTAAACATTTGATAGAAAATTTATACCATAGACATTAATATTGGAAAATGTCCCTTACTCCTATCTCCTCGCCCATTTTTTCGCATTCATCAGGTGTTCTCCCAGAAGCCTTAGCCTTGCAAAGACATGTATTCAATATATTTCAATATGTTAATGCAATTGTGCATTAACTTGTTGTATTTTTCACAAGTCATCTATGATCTGAATTACTATAGAAAAATTTATTAGGTTCTCACATATTAAGGATATTAGCAAACGTATGAAAATAATCAACCGAAAATACTAAAATGAACCTGGATCACAAACTTCTGCCACTTCTTTGATTTCTCTTTAAATGACCTTGCAATATCATCACCAGAAAATTTGTCAAGCTGGTAATCTGCACTTTCTTGCCCACTTCTTTTTACATTTTCTGCCAAGCGCAATGCCTCAATAACTGCTCGTCTCTGCTGCCCATGCCCGTATATCAGGAACTCAGTTGTCCGGCCCAACCTTCACACAAGGAGAAGTTCATACTTAAAAAGAAAAGCCGCATATCATGGTATACCAATATATGACGAGAAGAAAAAAAATGCATATGAGAAGCCCATATGAGCACAACAAATTTGATATACAAGTTAAAATGCAGTGATTTGTTACAAAGGTTTTCATACATTAATAAGTAGACTCAAAGCTAATTACCTTGCACTAACTTTGATTGCTATGCTATGTAATTATTTTAAGATCTTATAGATTAATTTTAGCTAAAATAGTAAAAAGGTGGATGGGAGTTGGCTAAAGTTATGGGGTTATAAGATAGCACCAAACTTGTCTGCCACATCACTATTCCAAGTACCCAAAATCTTTTTAACTCACGCAACTTATCCTAGACCAACTAAGGATTTGAGAAGATATATTGTGATAAAATTGAAAGAAAAATGGCATTTCTAAACATGAAAATAGGTCATAGCCTTCTATGATGCTTTGTGTAATGCTTAGTCATGGTCATCAACTATCTCTTTGTCCGGTGCTCTTAGCATCTTAAAGAAAATACTAAATAACCCATTCTGTACAATTCTCTACGAACAAGGCTGACTTATTCCATACAAGAGGTCTAGATATTAAGGTTATAATCACAGTGAGGAAGTTCCTGTGAAGAACAACATCAAGAATCTAGAAAACGACATACTTATCAGCGTGAGATCTACACAGCTGTAGACAGAAAGAGTGGAACGTGCTGATGGACAACTCTTTAGCAACGGCTTTCCCGACCACTGCACCTATTCGATCCCGCATCTCTGATGCAGCAGCAGTCGTGAAGGTCATTGCGAGTATATTAGAGGGACCAATTCCCTAACAGAAGGGGAAAAAAAAGTAAAAACTAAATTATCAAAAAATATAAGCAAAAATATTTTTCAAGCAGCTATATATAAATGATACAATTTTTACCTCTTTGAGTAGAGTCAGCACCCGCCCAACCATAGTCGAAGTCTTAGCAATGCAGCATTACATGAAGAAAATTTCAGGAATGACAAAAACAAAGTTAGGGGTCTTTTTATTCTAATTTCATTATATGATTGTAAATATTTACCTTTCCGCTTCCGGGGCCGGCAATGATCATCAGAGGAACCGCAGTGTCACTGCAAGCGGCTTCCCTCTGCGCATCGTTCAGCGACTGCAGATACTCATGGTACTTCAGCGGCACGGAATCATCACTCGACGGCCCAAACGAATACGGCCCGTCCGATCGCAGCTCCTCTCCTCCGGCTTCCGAATCGCGAGAGTATATGCCTTCCTCGACGGCCGGCTTCTCCTTCTTTGAGACGGACAGCTCTTCGCATAGAGCGTCCACTTGTTGAAGGAACGTTTCGTCAAGATCCTCATCGAGAACGCTGTGATAAGAAGTTGAAGATTTGGGGTTCTTCGCCAGAGTGGAGTACTCGTCGGCTTCTACTTTGCGAGGGGTGTTGTTCCGCTCATTCCAAATGCTGTAGATGGGAAAGTAAAGCAGAGATGTTTATATATGAATCAAGAATCAAGAATCAAGAATCAAGAATCAAGAAGGGGATGAGAAACCAAATTGAAAAAAAAATTGCGAGAGAGAGCGAGAGAGAGGAGATGCGAACTTGGGGAGGGATTGGAGCGGCCTTTTGCAAGGGAGAAAAGGTTTTGTTGAGTGGAAATGGTGGGTGATTTGGGAACCGAGGGGAGGGGCGTTCTCCTTATTCATGTATAGAGAGAGAACCCTAGTGTAGGATGGGGAGATGGGTAGCTGAGGTTGGGAGGAAGGAGAGAATGCGATGGATGGCATTGGCGGTAAGTATTGCGAAAAATCTGAACTGAGCGGGACTTCCAAATTTGAATCCGCACGCTTGATACCCCGTTGGGCTCAAAAATAAGCTTCCATCAAATTTGAAATAATGTCTACACTCGTGAGATGGCTACAACCACGTTCGGGCAGAACATTCAAAGGGATACGATGAATGCCGCATTAGGCTAGTGCCGACTCCTTTGCCAATTCTCAGATAAGATAAATATAAACAGTAAATAGGTAACACAAAAAAATATAAAACAAATGGGAATGCATATTCCAGGAATAGATATAAGGGGGTTTTTTAAAAATAATCCTAAAAACTTTTAAAATTTGCAACCTAACCTTCTAAAAAAAATTTTTGTAAAACTAATTTTATTTTTGTCAGCTCGGCACCATGTCGGGTAGGCCACCTGAAGGTAGGGGTGTCAACGAGCCGAACACGAACAAGCTGGAGCCGGCTCGTGTTCGGCTTGTTTAATAAACGAGCCGAACACGAACTTTTAAACGAGCTGAAAAATTCGGCTCGTGTTCGACTCGTTTATTAACGAACCGAACATGAGCTGGCTCGCGAAGAATAAGTTAGATTTTCATTCTACTATCAGGTATAAAGTTATGAAAGAAAAATAAAAAATTAAAATTTTAATCTAATAATTAAAATTTACAAAAAAATTGACTTTTTAATTTTAGTTTGGGCTAAAATCTAAATAGTAAAATTTACATGAACATTTCATATATATATATATATATATATATATATATATATATATATATATATATATATATATATATATATATATATATATATATATATATAAAGTTCGGCCAAACTGCTTTTGAAAATACTAAAGTGCTGGCACTATAATATCTTTAATCATTGAATTAATTATAATAATTTTTTGGATCATACAAATGGTTCACAAATAGTCATTATTGTTGACTTTTGATCCAATGACCAAAAAGTCAATTTCAATGATTAAAATTTTTTTAATACTTTTAAAAACATTCTAACTCAATATAGATAAATGAGATTTTTTTATAATTAGATCTCTTTATAACGGAATTAGATTGTATATTTAGGTTGGAATAAAAATTAAATAATAAAAATCTATATTATATATATAATTATAATTAATATAATATATATGTATTCGAGCTGTTATCGAGCCGAACACGAGTGAGCTGAACCCATCTCGTGTTCGGCTCGTTTAATAAACGAGCTGGAAAATTCGGCTCGTTTACTAAACGAGTGATTCAATCTCGAGCTCATTTCGAGCTGAACGCGAGCTGGCTCGCGAACATCGAGCTGGATTGCCACCCCTACCTGAAGGCAGTGAACGGTTCACCGCCTTCAGTGTTTTTCCTGAAGACGATGAATCATTCACTGTCTTCACAAAAACCATGTGAAGGCAGTGAACGGTTCACCGCCTTCAGTATATATGCTGAAGGCGGTGAACCGTTCACCGCCTTCAGTTTACATGTTGAAGGTGGTGAATGATTCACCGCCTTCAGCATATTCCACGCCACTTAGCCAAATTTTACCTTCACCCCAGAACTTAGCCAATTTCTTTTGAATCGTTCAGCGCCTTTAATACAATGAAGATGGCGCTGAACGGTTCACCGGCTTTAGCATTGCACTAAAGGTGCTGAACAATTCAGCGCCTTTAGCATTACACTAAAGATGCTGAATCGTTCAACGCTGAATTGTTCGGCGCCTTCTTCAGCAACAAAACCCCGCACGGCACAGTGCCCCCACTTTTCCTTCTTCACAACACAATCGCACAGTAGCCCCCCCCTCTCCCGCTCTCCCCATCTCCCCACTCTCGTCTCCGGAGCTGTCGCCGAAGCCCGCCGTCGCCGTCGTTGAAGCCTGCCATCGCCGTCGCATAGCAGGTTGTTTCATTTCCATTTCCCTCTCCCTCTCTCTCACTATCCCCCTCTCTCTCTCTATCTGAGATAGATCTCTCTCTAACTGAGAAAGAGACTCTCTCTCACTAGCCCTCTCCCTCTATCTCACACACTCTCTCTCTCACTGTTCTCTCTCACAGTGAGAGAGAACAGTGAGAGCTTCTCTCTCACTGTGTGATCTCTCACAGTGAGAGATTCATTGTGAGAGATCTCACAGGGAGATCTCTGTGAGAGCTCTCTCTCAAAAGAGTTCTCAGTGAGATCTCTCACTGTCCCTCTCTCTCTCTCTAACTGAGATAGAGATCTCACTGTGAGATATCTCACAGTGAGAGTATTCATGGCTAATTCAATATTTTTTTTATTGTTAACATGGCTAATCGTCGCATGCCACTAAGTGTTCATTGGGATGAACAGTTAGTTATGGATGAGAATGGTCCAAAATATGTCAACGGTCGAATAAAATTAATCGTGATACATTCCGATTCTACATATACTAGTTTTGAGACGAGAATGTATCGTTCAGTAAATTGTACAACAGAAGAATTTCGTTTAAAATTCACTATCCGTTCCCCCACGTTCGGTAGTGAATATTTAGCTCACAAAATAGTAGATGATGAATCATTAGAGTGAATGATTGGATTATGTGAACATTATGATTTTGTGAGGGTATATATTGAGAAAGATCTACATCCGTCAGACAATTTTGAATCGCAAGGTTATTACACGAGAATGCTCCACAATTATATTGATGTGGATCCTTCCGCCAATGTAATGGGTGATTAAAATATACCAAGCGAAGGTGGTGTAAGAATGACAAGGTTAGTAAAATAACATAATAAATTATTAATTTATTATCTTCTTTAGTAAGACTTAATCATTATATATACTGTAGAGAAAGTGAGTATTCGCCTATTGAGAATGTTGTACCTTGCTCGATTAGTAGTGTGCCACCAACGACCACATGTGTGCCACCTACGACCACACACACGCAAGTCACGACCTCACGTGGACAATGCACGACCTCCCGTCTAGAACCAAGGATGTCTCATCTACAACTAGAACCTTACGATTGGGGGTAAGGACAAATCAAATTATATTTTTAATTAATGAGATATGGAGGTGGTAATGTTGGAATTTTATTTTTAACAAATATGCAGATTATCTACTTCCTATGAACATTAGAATAATCCTGCTATTAATGATTTTGGTACTAATGTTGATGGGGGATGTGACAATATTGACGAAGGAGGTGATAATATTGACGAATGAGGTGTTAATATTGACAGGGTGGTGATAGTGATGAGGATGCACCAATTAATGATGATCAGAACAGTAGTGAGGATGACAATTTGAATGATCAATCTCCAGATATAGATGATGATCATGATGGAGGGTTGAATTATCTTGCAAATGCAGTTTTCAATGAAATCGACAATCCACGAATAAACAACGAATATGTAGACAATCCTGACAAGGAAATTAAATTTGTTGATCATCCGGAACATTTTCCTTTAGATAATAATTGGATAAAACAGTATGTTGTAGATCCTATAGTGAGAAATATTCGACAAATCAATATTTTGCTTTTTTAAGCTATTATGTTACTAATATGTAGATTACATATTGCAGATGGCAGATCACAAGGACGCGGGACCAGTTGATCCGTCGGTCCTATCAGAGCAGCATCTCCATAGGTCAGCATTTATCAGGACTAAGATAAGATGTGAGGACTCGAGATTCCCACTTATGGATTACTGTTGCATCTACAGCTTCTGGAGGCCTATGTGGCGTGTCGGTGGTGTTTGTGCACCAACTGGACACTAGTGATGGACTCAGTGTGTTAAATGGATCACGAGAGTAGTCAGAGGACCCCGTCGGATGTTTAGAAGTGGTTTCGCGCGAAACGGATATTAAAATTGGACTCAGCGCAGAATTTGGATTAAGAACACATCTTTGGATGCCTTCAGCAAATTTTAGAAGTGGAATTGGGCAAAACAGACTTCGGATTTGGATTCAGCGCGCGAAAACGATAAAAATGGACTATTCACTTGTATTTTTCGGAGCTCGGATGCCCCGCACGGATTTTGAGGCACTTGGTACTGTTCCGGCGGCCGGCGGGCAGCGGCGGCCGCGGCGGGTAGCGGCGGAGCGCGGCGGCGGCGGAGCGCGGCGGCGCGGGCGCGGGCAGGCGTGCGGGCAGGCGCGCGGGCAGGCGCGCGGTGCATGGAAGCGGCGTGCCACGTGTCGGGTTCTTATTGGTTTGCCTTGGGACACGTGGCCGCGTAGGATTGGTCGGCGCAGCAGGCGCGGTCCATGGGGAAAAGCGCGGGTGTACGGTGGACCGGAGGGTGGACACGTGGCGGCCACTGGTTGGCCGGTCGACGTGCGCTCGGTCCACGGAGCTAGTGCGGCTGCCTCGGGGCGCGTGCCTGGCAGGGGGCGCAGGGAGCGCTGGCAGCGCGCACGTGGGCGCGGCAGAGGCACTTTGACCGAGTGCGCTCCACGTGTCGACACCTCAGCGCGCCACGCGTCGAGCAGCGGGTGGCCGGTATGGCTGTCCGCTGTTCGGGTGGCGACGTGGCGGCCTCTGGGTGATTCGGGCGTGAACAGTGTTGGGCCGGGCCCAACACTGTAGAAGCCCGAATCATTCGGGCGCCCAGAATTTGGGCCCAAAAGCCCAATTTCGGGGATTTTTGGATTTTTTCGGGTTTGGGCCTATAAATAGGCCCTTTGCACACCGAGTTGAGTCTTTTCCCGAGCTCTCTGGCCAGTGGACCCTTCACCAAATTTGTTGCTCACCTTGTCGTGCATCTCGTAGAGAAGGCCCGGATTTTTTGGAGGCCGCGGCGTTGACGACTTCGGCATCGTAGCGCAGAACGACGTTCTTTCATCGGAGGCTTGTTATCGTCGCACTTTGGTCGGAGAGGTCCACAGAGCTACCCCGACAGTGTTTTTGGACAATTTTTGCGGCGTTGGATTCAAGAGAGGTAGACCTATGACTTTCGTATTGTCCACTTTCCTCGCATCTGAGCTTTTATAGGGGTTCTGGGTACGTTTTAACCCTCTTTGCCGCTGGTGGGTTACCTTGACAGCAGCACATCGCCAGAATTTTATCTCCGCGCTCGGACATCGGATGGAGACGTTCCTGTACACTTTTTGCATCTACGCGTCGGAAGGATTCTCATCGTATTTTTCTGGGATTTTTCTGAGATTTGCCCGAAGGTATACTTTTCCCGTTCTTCTGTGCAATGTGATACAATTGTGTGTGTTGTGGAGTTTCGCGCTCATCGCGTTGTGGAATTTGTAACTCGGCCTCCGGGACTCGGATTTTGACGTGCAGGTACTCGTTTCGAAGGGCTCAACGCGACGATCACGATTGTATTTTTGTTGGATTTTTCAGAGTTCTTGCTGCAGGTGAAGAATCCGCATCTTTGGGACTGTTCCAACAGATTTGTATTTACTTGGATATTTTGGAATAAAAGTGTAACCTTGGACCTTATTGTTGTACCCAGGAAGGTTCGCGAGTGTTTCTGAACCTGTTGGAACTGAAGATATTGGTTTCCGGGTATTTTCAGCTGTTTGGAGCCGAGGCTTGCGCGACATGTACCGAGGGTGCAGTTTTGGCAGATTTTGAATTGTGAGCGTCTACACTCTTCACCGACTTCGGCTTTGCCTGCGGAAAGCGCTTCAGGTGGGTGCTTTGTTTCCAGAACCGGTGGACGGTTCTGTAATTCTGTATGTTATGATGCATGCATGTCTAGGGTACACGGTATATGAATCAGAGGTAGGTAAGCTTAATAATGATAATTGTATGATTAATTGCAAGAATAATATCTATGTTGATGATTAGTGTAAGCTTACCTAGGATAATGTTACCCTATGTGATTATGTAGCATGCCATGTTAGCACATAGCCGTTTATGCGATTGGTTTATGCGATGGGGCAGGATTATGTAGCTATGTGCGGATTTTACTCGGAGGAGTTATTATGGATCGAGGATTATGGACAGGTGTAGGCATTGATGACTTTGACATGTGGTTTACTTTCTTCTATCTTTCTTGAGGACAAATGCATGCTTGTATGTACATATAGTTAGGCCACCTTTTACTGCTACACTACTTATTGGAACTTGACTTAGGAGAAACCATGTTATCCTTTTCTCCTTTTTTGTTAGTCAGGAAGTCTGTTTTGCTCGGGTGCGAGCAGGGGTCTGGGGTAGTGTATCCGGGACATTGGTGTCAGGGACGGGTTGTGCTAGATTGCGGTTGGCAGGGTTCTGCGGTCACCGCGGACTTTGGGCGGTTGACCGGAGGTCGATTATAGTACTTGATTATAGACGGCAGGGTATTGCGGCAACCGCGGATATTGGGCGGTTGATCGGATATTTATTTATGCACCAGATTGGGTATCTGATTTCTCTAGTGGACAGAGTTTCCCACTATTTGAGTACATTTGCATCTGATTGAGGACCGAGGCTTTCTTTAGTGGTTGGGCTTTCCCACTTTGATCAGAGTCATGATCCAGTCCTGTTGATTTATACTTATATTACTGGTAACCGAGATACTTTACTCGTGTGGGTCGCTCCCCTCGAGTGCCACTCCGGAGTGTTATACATACTTTGAGTCCTTGAGACTCCTTCTTTTCATCGGTGTTATGCGTCGGCCAGCATACCCGATACAGGCAAGGCACAGCAGGCAGTACCAGTTTTACTGGTGGCACAAGATTGGGTTATTACAGGCAATTACTTTACTGTTACACTCATGTCAGGGGGACTGAGTGGAGTTTAGTAGCTGTGTTTAGACCAGTGCTAGTGTTATTAGGAGCCGTTTGGTTTGACGGTGGTCCCGAGGTCGTTGTGAGTTAGTCGACCGTTGTGCGAGAGGTTTGGTGATCTTGAGTCTATCCGTTCTGAGAGAGAGCGTGGATTTTGACTATAGCCTGCATGAGCCACTACTCGATAGCGAGTTAGTCCGTTTGGACGCCCTACGTAATTCCTGCCCGTCAGCGGGAGGTTGTTGTAGGTGGGCGCAGGTTTGACTGGACCAGATGTGGCAGTCAGCTCGATTGGGTCGATTGTGCACTTCATGTGCTAGTGGTTGCATACCATTATTTGGTTCTCCCCTTTTGAGCATTTAGATAGAGGCATGGTAGCTGTTGAGAGTCTCCAACTTTCGTATTTCAGTCTTTACTGCTTTGGTTATCTTATGCCTCTAGTGGACTTAGTGGGCAGATCGTCGGGTCTAGTGGCGGTACCCACTGAGGACTCCCTTTTTAGGTGTAGTTCTCACACCCGTTGGGGGTTTTCCCCCTCCCCTTCTTTTCTCTCCTTTGTTTTGCAGAGTCTTAGCGGGTGTTGCTGATTTTGCGGTTGTTGATTGAGGCGAGGGAGTCGCGTGCTAGATCCCTACCCGTCGTTGGAGAGTAGCGGTACCCCTTCAGAGGAGATCTTCAGTAGCTTAGTCGTTTTATTTTCCTCTTTTGAGAGACTGATGTAGTGAGGATATGATTTGTATTGAGAGCCTGTACACTGATGTATTTGTTGGAGATACCTCCCTGTTGAGTTCTGAGCTTTGTATATGAGGATATTGTATAATTATCATTTTTGGGAGATGGACATTGTTGTATTATTTCCAGTTGTACAGTGGTTGATTTTAGTTTTACAGCAGATTTTCATTTATAGCTCTGATATATGTTAGCTGTAGTACTTTTCTTGCAGGTAGGACGCTTCGCCTATGCGGAGTTTGGCATAGGTGGCGGATCTGTTGGCGAGCCCGGGTCGCAGTTTCGACCCCGCGGCGTGACATAAGAGCTATAAAATTTCATTTGATATTTATTGTAATATAAATAAGCAGAATTGATGTAAGAGCTAACTATATTTTTTTGCATTATAGGGGTATTGTGCTATGCAGTTCTCAGAGCATGGGCGCAAGCTCAACCAGTGGGAGCTTGACCATCCAGCTGTACTTGATCTACTCCGACAGTCTGAATTTTACGGGGTAACACGCCTAAGACGCATGCAGCTGGATCAGGCTTTATTAGCCGCCCTTGCCGAGAGGTGGAGACAGGAGATCCAGACGTTCCACTTTCGCCATGGTGAGATGACCGTCATACTCCAGGATGTTGTGGTTATTTCTAATCTCCGTGCCGACGATCCACCAGTGATGGAAACTGCACTACAAGACTGGGAGCCTCTATGCGAGGCATTGTTGGGAGCTGTACCCGACGAAATGAAGGGGTTGTAGATACGTCTAGCGTGGCTATATGAGCAGTATGCCCATATACATCTGTATGCCCTTGCAGGAGTAGTAGCAGCTACAGCCCGTGCATATATGTTATATCAAATCGGGTGTAGTTTGTTTCCCAACCCCACTGGACACAGAGTTCACCTAAAGTGGCTACCACTTTTGGCTAATTTCGATATCTGCAGGGTTTATGCGTGGGGTGCAGCTACCTTGGCATATCTATATCGAGCGCTAGATCCTGCCTCACTGAACGGGAAGGCCGAATGTTGTTGTTTAGGAACCCTATTACAGGTATAATATCTAATATTTTGATTTCAGTATTATGCTAATATATTGATATTTAATATTTTATTTATTATATTAAGCCGTTAGTGTTAATTTTTAGATTTGGGCTTGCGACCACATTCATATCGGCCGACCTACAAGCGTCCTAACGCTACCCGATATAGTAGATCGACCTCTGGGTTGGGCCAATATTGGAGGACTACGCTTTGGAGACAATCTCAGGACCACTGACATTGAGTTTTATAGAGATGAGTTGGATCAGCAGAGAGAGACGCAGGTATGTAGATATTTTATTCAATACTTTAAATATATTTTTTCTAAACATTTTTATATTAACTGATTATTTTGTGTTATTAACAGGTTATATGGATATTGTACATATATGAGATTTTAGCCGCATTACCAGACTTCTGTGTACAGGGCTTGCAAGTCTGGTGTTCAATAACAGTCATCATCTGATTTCACATTGTAGAGATGCATGTACCAGACAGAGTCCTGCGGCAGTTCGATCTTCTCCAGCATATACCTTTTCACTACAATAAAATTAGGTTATAGAGACACATGTTTGTGACACTTTTGTATAAGTGTTCTATGTATATTCCACCTATATCCAAAATTAGATTATAGGGACACATTTTTGGGACATATTACAAAAATGTGTCGCTATACACCCCAGCGACGGCACATATAGCAACACTTACAATAAGTGTCGGTATTTTTGTCAGTGACACTTTTTTTAGATTTTAGAAACACTTAAAAGTGTCGCTAGCTATAGCCTAATTTTGTTGTAGTGTTTTTAGAAATGCAGTTCTCATTTGCATGCAAGCAAATAAATAATTTATATTTTCAATACTATTTACTATATCAAACCAAATAAGATTCATGTAATTATAGCAGCTGTATTTTCAACTGCATGCAGCTACAACTAGGGGTGGCAATCCAGCTCGCTGTTCGCGAGCCAGCTCGTGTTCGGCTCGAAATGAGCTCGAGATCGAATCGCTCGTTTAGTAAACGAGCCGAACACGAGCCGATTTTTTCAGCTCGTTTAACAAACGAGCCGAACACGAGCTTGGGTTAGCTCGTTCGTGTTCGGCTCGATAACAGCTCGAATATATATATATATATATATATATATATATATATATATATATATATATATATATATATATATATATATATATATATATATATATATATATATATATATATTACTATTTAGATTTTAAGCCATCAATTTTTTGTAAATTTTAATTATTAGATTAAAATTTTAATTTTTTAATTTTCTTTTAACTTTATACCTAATAGTAGGAATGAAAATCAAACTTGTTGTTCGCGAGCCAGCTCGTGTTCGGCTCGTTAATAAACGAGCCGAACACGAGCCGAAATTTTCAGCTCGATATTTAAACGAGCCAGCTCGTGTTCGGCTCGTTTATTAAACAAGCCGAACATGAGCCGACCCCAGCTCGCTCGTGTTCGGCTCGTTGACACCCCTAGCTACAACTACACAGTATTTCTAAGTATATCCAACCAAATAGTTCATAAGAGTAGAGAACTTGTAAATTTTCATATGTAAAATCTAAAAATCTAAAATGATAACTAGATAGAAATATGTACAAATTTGGTTCATCAATGTTAATTAAGATAGGAAAAAATGTACAGGGGACTCCCTAAATTTTTGCTCGTTTATAAATACACTTCTAAACTTTCAAATTTGACACAATTTGATCCCTAAAGTTAATCTAGTTCGATAGATCTCTCTTTATTTGCTATTATTAATTACACACCCGTTTTGATCCTAAATCTTGTAAACTTCAAAATAGAAAGAAATTTATTTCTATTTGACATATAAAAAAAACAAAAATCGAAGATCTATTCTTCAATTCTTATGCTTAACCATCAAATTTGAAAGAGAAATGTTAGATTTTTTTGTTAGGATTTTCATATATGTGGCCTAATTAATTATATTTAAATTTGGATTTACTATAGATAAGGGTCAATCCTTAAAGATATAGAATTACTTAATATGGTATATCTTATCCCTTTTCCATGCATCTATTTAAATTAAATAGAATCCTAATCAGAATTTGATGGGAAGTTGATCTGGAATCTATGTAAAGGGATACTGGTCCTGCCACCTACTCATGTGCATTCTGGTAAGATTATCCATACTCATGTGCATTCTAGTAAGATTATCCATTAAATCCACACCATACGGGAAAGTGTATGAGAAAGGAGGAGAAACCAGATTACCTAGTTCGGTTGGTACTGTTCGTATTGCAACCGGATTTTTTGCTTCCGCTGTTTAATCAGAAGTTCTTCTCTATGGCGCTCTGTAAGTTATTTTACAATTTTATTTATGATCATGAATATTGGTATGTATTTGGTTTTATTTTATACCATATAAATTCCATCAATTGGTATCGGAGCTGGTTAAGTAAATTTAATATTGTATGCTTTATTAAATTGAATTGAATAATGATGAATTTATTTTTAAAACGGATTTTGGACTTTGGATCTAATTATATATTGTCAAGTTTTTTTGAAATTTTGCCGCGTCGTACGATTTGTTCATGGCCATCTTGTTGTTCTTGATGCGCTTTATTTTTCTACTTTAACCATCAATAATTTTTCTTTTTTTTTAAATTGGATCTCGTTATTTCTTAGTTTTCCCATTTTGAAAAAGACGTCATTAGGCCACTTGGTTTTTTTTATGTGTGACCATACAGTACGACACCACTGCATCAGCATGGCTTGTCATTGTTTTGGGTTTCTATGGGTTGTTTGGATGAAATCCAATTAATTGAAGAAGATAAATTTTTGGTTTGTGCTTCTTTTGGATCTGAGGCAATGTAATTCGTACGATTGTGCATACCTTTCTTTTATTGGTCTCTAATATGTTATTACTTAAACTTATTTATCTGTTCCAAATTCATAAAAAATTATTTCTAATTATTAAGTTTATTAATTCATCTTACTTCGATTCATGAATTAATAAAGTATTGTGAACATAAAAAAATCCGTTCACATAAGGATTTAAATTTTGCATACAATATTAATTTATCATAAATTTATTTATCTGATATTTATGGTGAAATAAGGATATACATAAATTTTGTATTATAATTGCAATATTATATTTTAAATTATTGCATCTATACTTTTTGTATATCATAAAGTGTTATTTTGATCAGACATAACATGAAAATTAAATAATCATAATTGTTGTTAGATTATTTAAGCCTAGACGCTAATTTAAATTAATTTATTATTTTAATTGGTTAGATGCAAGCCAAAGCGGCCCTAACTAAAGAATAATAAATTAATTTACTTTAAAGTAGCGTTCTTTTGAATAATTTTCTTGTTAATTATACGGTACTAAGTCAAATTAATTTATTGTTTCAACTGTTCGGGTGCAAGTCAAAGCGGCCTAGTTCAGAAGAAATAGTGAATTAATCGCTTTAAAGAAGTGCATGTAGAAATTGCACCCTATTATTTTTATTTAGTCTGATTCTAGACATAAAGGTATATGGATGGTGTAGGATGGTAATTTTCTTATAACTTGTTTGAAGAAATTTACTTGGCCAAAGTTGACAATTTCTTCATATAGGAAACTTGAAATTATCACGATCTACAGAAAGTCTAAATTAATTTCTGATAAAAAATTGCATATTTATGCTCGTAACTCTGCTCCCAAAGGAGGGGTTATGATATCATATAAAGTATATGCATAAAGAAAGAAAGAATAATATTTATGCTCATAATTCTGCTCCCAAAGAAGGTGTTGTAATGTCATATAAAGTGTATTTTTCTAATTTTGGTGTGGAATATTATGATGTGATATTCTATTAATAAAGACATGCATTTTATTTTTAAACTATGACTTCATCTTTTGTTTTTATTGGTGATTCTGTTCCTATGCTTAATGGTTCTAATTACTCGGAGTGGAAAGAACAGATTATGCTTACATTAGGGTGTATGGATCTCAATTTGGCTCTAAGAGAGAAAAAACCTCTTCCTCTTACAGATCAAAGTACGTCAATCCAAACAACATTTTTGGAAAAGTGGGAGCGCTCTAATCGACTTAGTTTGATGCTGATGAAGGCGCGTGTCGGTAAAAACATTCGGAACTCAATTCCTGAATGTAAGGCAGCCCGCGATTTCTTAAATGCTGTGGAGCAACAGTTTGTAAGCTCCAGTAAAGTTTTGGCAAGTACCCTAATGAATAAAATGTCTTTCATGAAGTACTCCGGAAAAGGCTCGATTCGCGAGCACATTATGGAAATGCGAGATATTGCGGCGCAGCTCGCTGCACTTGAAGTAATCATCTCTGATTCATTCTTAGTGCACTTTATTTTAAACTCCTTACCATCTGAATATGGACCATTTCAGATCTCTTATAACACACATAAAGATAAATGGTCAATTAATGAATTGTTGACTATGTGTGTGCAAGAGAAAGGCAGATTGATGCAAGAGAAACAAAATACAGTTGACTTTGTTTATCACAAGGGACAAATAAAGCGCGCTAAGAATGGTAAAGACAAGAATGACTCAAAAAAGAAGAACATGGAAGTCATGTTTGGTTCACAAGGCCAATCAAGTAATTGAACTCCCAAGTGCTTATTTTGCAAGAAAATGGGTCATATAAAGAAAGACTGTCAAAAGTATCAGAAATGGCTCCAGAAGAAAGGTAAGTTTTTGGTTTTGATGCATGAGTTGCATTTAGTTTCTGTTCCATCTAATACTTGGTGGATTGACTCTGGTGTCACATGCCATGTGGCGAATTCCGTGCAGGAATTTCTAAACCGCAGGAAACCTAATAAAGATGAAGCCACTATCTATACTGCTGAAGGAAATGCAACTAAAGTCAAATTTGTAGGAACATTTAAATTAGTTATTTCTGGTGGTCATGTTTTGAATTTAAGTGATACTTTTTATGTTCTTAATTTTTCTAGGAATTTAATTTCTATTTCGAAACTTGTTGGTTTGGGATATAGTTTCAATTTTGATAATAAAGTTTTTTCGTTATCCTACAAATCTGAGATAGTTGGCTCTGGTGTTTTGGAAAATAATCTATATGAAGTATCTTTAGATCATTCATATAGTGAAATCCTTCTTACCATGCACGGAAATGTAGAATCAAAACGTGGCATTAACAATGAAAAGTCATCCATGTTGTGGCATAGGAGGTTGGGACACATATCGAAATAGAGAATACAAAAGTTAATTAGAGAAGGAATTTTGGATGATCTTGACTTCTCTAATTTTGGAACATGTGTGGACAGCATAAAGGGAAAGCAGACCAAAACCTCCTCCAAAGGTGCCAGAAGGTGTGATGGAACATTAGAGTTGATTCATACGGATATATGCGGACCTCTTCCTCTTTCGTTTACTGGCCATAAATATTTTATCACATTTACTTATGACTATTCTCGATATGGCTATCTTTACTTGCTTAAAGAGAAATCTGAAGCATTAGATGCCTTTAAGGCTGAAGTAGAGAATCAACTCGAGAGAAAGATAAAAGTGGTCAGATCAAATAGGGGTGGTGAATATTTTGGTAGACAGAGAGATAAAGGCCAAGTTCCTGGGACCTTTGCTAAGTTTCTAGAGCAGTGCGAGATTGTTCCACAGTACACCATGCCAGGCACACCTGATCAGAATGGTGTTGCTGAAAGGAGGAATCGCACATTAATTGATACGCTCAGGAGTATGATCAGTAATTCTACCCTTCCGATATCATTGTGGGGTGAGGCGCTCAAAACTGCCCTATATATTCTTAATCAGATCCCTATTAAGGCTGTCACTAAGACTCCTTTTGAGCTTTGGACAGATAGGAAACCCAGTTTAAGATATTTTCATACATGGGGTTGTCAAGCTGAGGCCAAATTGTATGACCCACAAATAAAGAAATTGGATCCTCGAACCATTTCAGGTTATTTTATTGTCCATCACTTCCTATAAAGATTGCAGAAACTAAAACGGCATGGTTTATTGAGGATGAAACAGTTAGTGGAAGCTTTGAACCTCGATTCGTTGAATTTGATGAAATTCAAGAGCATTTAGATTCTGTACAGAATATACCCATTATCGTTCCTAATAATTTGATGGTTCCAGTTCGAGTAGAACAACAAGTTATTTTGGAACCACAAAGTGAAGGTAAACCTATCATTGATAATCCACATCAAGATTTACAAGTGGATGATCAGATAGATTTAAGAAGATCCTAAAGACAGAGAAGACCGGCTATATTTAGCGATTATATTTGTAGGTTTTTAAGGATCCACAAGGATCTAAATAGGTACTATTGTAGAACACCGGGTTTTGGTTGACGCACCGACCTTGCAGGATGGTGCGGTGCGGAGGAATTTGCCTTGGATGTGTCCCACTTGTGTTTTCAGAGGAGTTCGGGTTGATTTGGATCCCCGCGGAGGCCTCTGCTTGTTTCGGGCTTTGTACGCGTTAGGCGACTGGTACGGGAAGCTCCGACACCGCTATGGGTTGCAGAAAAATTGGGAAACACTTGGAGCAGGTGTACTTTTGATTTACAGCGAGGTTCGGGAGGTTCCGGACTGACGCGGAGGACCCGGAGGCAAAAAGTGAGTCGGAACTGGCATTTTTGGAGCCGGTATTTGATTTGAGTACCCCGACTCAACGGTCGAGCTTTTTGAGGAGAAAAAGCTGTGGACACGCGTACTTTTGATTTACAGCGAGGTTCGGGAGGTTCCGGACTGACGCGGAGGACCCGGAGGCAAAAAGTGAGTCGGAACTGGCATTTTTGGAGCCGGTATTTGATTTGAGCACCCCGACTCAACGGTTGAGCTTTTTGAAGAGAAAAAGCTGTGAGCGCGTGTACTTTGGAATTACAGCGGAGCTCGGGAGGTTCCGGGCAGCGGCGGAGAGCCCGAAGACCAAAAGTGAGTTGGAGTTGGGTTTTGGAATTAAATTAATTAAGTTAATTAATTTTATATAAAGCTTTTCTTTATAAAACCCCCCCCCCCCCTCCTCCACCTCTGTAGCAAAGAGAAAAAGGAAAAGAGAAAGAAAGAAAGGAAAAGAGAAAGAAAGAAAGGAAAGGAAAAAGAGAAGAAGGAAGAAGAAGATGGAGGAAATGGAGAGGGCTCTTGGGCGTTTTTCTTCTCCGAGCGCGGACGTGAGCCGAGCGAGGACCGGCGTGCCGCGAGGAGGTTGGTTTATTTTATTTTATTCTTTCTTTTCTCTCTTTTCTTCTCCCCGGTGGCCGGAGCCTTGCGGCTTGTTGTCCGGCGCGTGGCCGGGGGAGGCGCTTGGGCGCCGCGCGCAGCTGCGCCCTGCTGCCAAAGTGGGACAGCAGGGCGCCGGGCTGCACAGGGGCGGCATGGTGCCGCGCGGCCCTGCAGGCTGCGCGCTGGGCGCGCGGCACTGCAGGGGTGCCGCGCGGGCATCCCCTGTGCCGCGCGGCCTGGCGGGCCGCGCGGGGCGCGCGGCCCTGCAGGGGTGCCGCGCGGGCAGCCCCTGTGCCGCGCGGCCTTGCAGGCCGCGCGGGGCGCGCGGCACTGTAAGGTGCCGCGCGAGCGGTCTTGGGGCCGCGCGGCCCTGCAGGCCGCGCGCTGAGCGCGCGGCACTGTAAGGTGCCGCGCGAGCGGTCTTGGGGCCGCGCGGCCCTGCAGGCCGCGCGCTGAGCGCGCGGCACTGCAGGGGTGCCGCGCGGGCGACCCCTGTGCCGCGCGACCTTGCAGGCCGCGCGCTGTGCGCGCGGCACTGCAAGGTGCCGCGCGGGCCTGCGGGCCGCGCCCGTGGGCGCGCGGCCTTGCGGGGGCCCCGCGCGGGCGGCCCTGCGCCGCGCGGGCCTGCAGGCCGCGCCCTTGGGCGCGCGGCGCTGCAGGGGCCCCGCGCGGGCGGCCCTGTGCCGCGCGGGCCTGCGGGCCGCGCCCGTGGGCGCGCGGCCCTGCAGGGGGCCCCGCGCGGGCGGCCCTGTGCCGCGCGGGCCTGCGGGCCGCGCCCGTGGGCGCGCGGCCCTGCATGGGGCCCCGCGCGGGCCCGCGGGCCGCGCCCGTGGGCGCGCGGCCTTGCGGGGGCTCCGCGCGGGCGGCCCTGCGCCTCGAGGGCCTGCGGGCCGCGCCCGTGGGCGCGCGGCCCTGCAGGGGGCCCCGCGCGGGCGGCCCTGTGCCGCGCGGGCCCGCGGGCCGCGCCCGTGGGCGCGCGGCCTTGCGGGGGCCCCGCGCGGGCGGCCCTGCGCCGCGCGGGCCTGCAGGCCGCGCCCTTGGGCGCGCGGCGCTGCAGGGGCCCCGCGCGGGCGGCCCTGTGCCGCGCGGGCCCGCGGGCCGCGCCCGTGGGCGCGCGGCCCTGCGGGGGCCCCGCGCGGGCGGCCCTGCGCCGCGCGGGCCTGCAGGCCGCGCCCTTGGGCGCGCGGCGCTGCAGGGGCCCCGCGCGGGCGGCCTTGTGCCGCGCGGGCCTGCAGGCCGCGCCCTTGGGCGCGCGGCCCTGCAGGGGCCCCGCGCGGGCGGCCCTGCGCCGCGCGGGCCTGCAGGCCGCGCCCTTGGGCGCGCGGCGCTGCAGGGGCCCGCGCGGGCGGCCTTGTGCCGCGCGGGCCTGCAGGCCGCGCCCTTGGGCGCGCGGCCCTGCAGGGGCCCCGCGCGGGCGGCCCTGCGCCGCGCGGGCCTGCAGGCCGCGCCCTTGGGCGCGCGGCGCTGCAGGGGCCCGCGCGGGCGGCCTTGCGCCGCGCGGGCCTGCAGGCCGCGCCCTTGGGCGCGCGGCGCTGCAGGGGCCCCGCGCGGGCGGCCTTGTGCCGCGCGGGCCTGCAGGCCGCGCCCTTGGGCGCGCGGCGCTGCAGGGGCCCCACGCGGGCGGCCTTGTGCCGCGCGGGCCTGCAGGCCGCGCCCTTGGGCGCGCGGCGCTGCAGGGGCCCCGCGCGGGCGGCCTTGTGCCGCGCGGGCCTGCAGGCCGCGCCCGTGGGCGCGCGGCCCTGCAGGGGGCCCCGCGCGGGCGGCCTTGGGCCGCGCGGGCTTGCTGGGCGCCGCGCGGGCGGCTGGGCCAGCGCCGCGCGGCTGGGTTTTGGGGGCCGTGCAGCTGCGCCGCATTGGCCGCGCAGGCTGCGACTCGGCGACGCGCCGCGGCGTGTGTGCGCGATGGGTTTTCCGCGCAACGCGCGGCGCTTCTCGTCGCCGGATGGGTTTCTTTCGCCTTTGTGAGCGCGGTTTTAGCCGCATGTCTTTCTGATCCCGGTCCCTCTTCTTATCTCGCAGTTGTGGCATGGTGTTAGCTTCTCACGTGGCCGGTGGCGCGTGTTTTGCCGCGTGGAGCTGCGGGATCGCATCGGGACCTCCGTTTGGCGCACGGTTTTCGCGGATGGATCGCAGGTGGGTTGGTTTCTCCCAAGGAACTACGGATTGCCCTTTTATGCTTCCGAATGCAAAGGTATCGTATCCTTACTATCAGGTATTTGCGGAACAGTCGTGCAAGTCGAGGGTTGTCGTTTCCGACTTGGACACGAGTGTTAGTCGCATCGTTAGAGTATACGAGTTGTACTGGCAGAGTTACCAGAGGGGTATAAATCACTGGCTGAGTTACCAGATGAGTAGATACCACTGGCGGAGTTACCAGATGGGTATGAATCACTGGCTGAGTTACCAGATGAGTTGATACCACTGGCAGAGTTACCAGATGGGTATAAATCACTGGCTGAGTTACCAGATGAGTAGATACCACTGGCAGAGTTACCAGATGGGTATAAATCACTGGCTGAGTTACCAGACGAGTAGATACCACTGGCAGAGTTACCAGAGGGGTATAAATCACTGGCTGAGTTACCAGATGTGTAGATATCACTGGCTGAGTTACCAGATAGATAGTTATGCCCTGGCCGAGTCACCAGGTGGTTACTAGAAGGGATTGAGGTGGCCTTCTAGTGTCTTGTAGAGTTCTAGCAGTCCCAGTGCGGGGGCGGAAACTATGGGCGCCTAAGCCTACAGCATGTTCTTGTTTGATAAGGGCTGTAGGGGGCGCAGACGTTCGTAGTTTCCAGGCCTCCCGTGAGAGAGACTGAGAACTTACTTCCAGCATTGCATTGAGACATGTAGCGATAGATTCATTTCCAGTTATCTATCTATCTATCTATCTATCTATCTATTTGTGTTTTTGTCTCCAGCAGACTGAGTGGGTGTACCGTGGGTTTTAGCTTTGGTGCCCACTGAGATCTGACTGTTGCAGTAGATCTCACACCCGCTGTGATGACAGGTGTTCCTGAGGCGACCGTTCCAGGTTTGGCTCATTCGGAGCTTTCTGACCGAGGTTTGCGCGTGGCTGGCTAGCTCCTACCCGAGTCGGTGGTGTCGGTGTTGTGTCTCTTGTACTTTTAGTTTCCACTTTTGTACTTATGTTGTGGGTGCTAGTGGACTGGTGTACTTGGACTTTTCACCGCTTAGTGTTTCAGCTTCCTTTCAGCTCTGATACTTGTTAGCTATAGATCTCTTTTGCAGGATAGACGCTTCGTCTGTACGGCAGTTTCCGTACAGACGGCGGATCTGTTGGCGAGCCCGGGTCGCAGTTCGACCCCGGGGCGTGACAGATTAGGTGGTATCAGAGCCTAGGAATATAGGTCGTTGGGGACTTAGAGACCCTAGGCTTTTGGTTGGACAGTGGGAAGACTGTCGTGTGAGACGTGACCTTAGCGAGAGTCTTGTCTGAGGGTGTACCTCCCCCAGAGGATTGGGGTGAGTGACCTCGCATGTTATTTCTCTAAAGGTGATTGTGTTGGCTGCAGACAACATAATGCTTTAGAAAGGTTAACATGTTTAGACTTTCGTTTGTTTGGGACGAGAGAGTCTTGGTCCTAATGTTTTTTTTTTTCTGTTGCAGTGGTTTTTGGATGCTTCAGAGACGCCGTGCGACGGCGAGGGCGTGTTTGACCTGGGATGAGGGGCTCGTATAGCGGAAAGCTAAATGGATAGAGCCGAGAGAGGCTTGAGAGATCCAGGCCCTAGCAGTTCTGGTATTTGAGGCGTTACGGCGCCAGGAAGAGAGAGCATGGAGCGAGTGATGCACATGCTTGGACCGAGAGCATCTCCCGGAGTATCGTCAGTAGTACCTCCGGCCGCGACTTTGTCGATTTCTGTTCCTGATCGCACCATTGATGGTGCGGAAGCAGCGAGAGGTTACTGATAGGTTGTGTACCGCATCCAGTTCCATCCCTTGAAGATTTCGGGACCGAGTTGGAGCCGTGAGAGGCCGAGAACTGGAACGCTGTTATGGAAGATTTGTTCGAGGATTTGTTCATCCAGGATAAGCATCAGGGCGCTTGGTTATGTACTTTTCTTTGGGACGCCAAGAGAGCTGGTGGCGTCGGTTTCGTCTTGTTGGACCATCGGGAGCGCAGCTGATGTTCTGGGGTGAGTTTCTGTGACAGTTGAGCGGGGTATCCCTGGACGCCCAGGATGAGGCTTAGAGGTTGGTTGTGTTCGAGTGGGAACCGCCTCAAGATGCCTATCTCTTTGTGCATTTTCGGCGATTGCCGACCGTGGATGCAGTGAGCGTGCATGCTCGATGGTTTGACCGAGGATCAGTGATCCCGTCCGAGGGAGACGGTGAGCGGGGGACCCGCTTCGGAGAGAGAGCTCCGGCATCGCCGATTTTGTGATAGTCGCGTGATTCGAGGTTGCCGTGTTTCCACCCTCTGGATCAGGGGCCTCAGAGGAGACAGAGACCAGGAGGTTCTCGACAGTGCTCGCTTCAGCAGCAGTGCCAGGATGTGAGTTTCCCTTCTACATGGGCCGCATTCTTCGTCAGGGTTGAGGATCGCGTCTCACCTGGTGTGGCCGTCGGGTTAGAGCTTGCTTAATGCCAACGCCGTGTGTGCGTTTCGGTAAAGCAGGGGTACCTTCGTGTGGGCCAGTGTCAGGACTGATGGTTTTGCACGTTTGGATCGATTTTCAGATCACGTGAAGCACGTGTATGAGTGCTGCCTGTCCTGCCAGTGCAACTAGGACCTTGGATTGATCATCGAGATGTTAGTCCTACATCAGGGCTGGGGTGTTGATACGAGGTTGGATAGGAATCGGTCGTCCCAATTTATGCTATCGTGGATTGTCGAAAGGGAAGACATTGACCCTCCGTAGACCTGGTCAGGAGGAGTGTATTTTTATAGCATGCGATGAGATTTTTGATGCCCTGGCTGAGTTACCAGGAGGTTACCTGCCCCTGGCTGAGTTACCAGGAGGTTACTTGCCCCTGGCCGAGTTACCAGGTGGTTGATGCCCCTGGCCGAGTTACCAGGAAATTACTTGATTGGGACCGAGATCGAGACAGACATTGACGTGGTTTGGTAACCGCGCCAACTTCGACAGCACCTCGTGGAGTATCAACCGTGAGTCAGGGAGAGCTGTGAGCGCAGCTGCGTGATTTGGCGGATCGAGAGGTCTCTGAGACCTAGTGCCTCGTCGTGGGAATACGACAGTGAGGATCCAGGCGGTTGTTACACCGTGGTGATGTCACGTTGTGGGTACACAACCGTGTGAGTTCTTGTAAGGTTCGAACTTGATTAGTCTCACCTTGTGCTTGGGCAGATGCCTTCGAGTGATTGATATCTTTATGGAACCTTACAGCCAAGGGCTGTGCCTGGATGCTGATCCGAAACCAGTAGGGCAGTTTGAGAGGTTTGAGTGGTCAAGTGGTTTGACTAATGCCCTACTGTTTTGAGAGCTGTGTTTTTCCCTGTTTCACTGGACGGGTTGGTGGTGTTACCGTCTTGGGTTTTTGCTTACCTCCGAAGCGACTTGGAGCTTGAGGGGCTCTTGTGGATGGTGCTACAACTTCTTTGGAGGAAGAAGTCGGTTGCCTAGCTTTGAGAGTTGCACTTGGGCATCGAAATTTTTTGTGTTTAGGCCTTGTGTTTCAGCCGCGTGAGCGACGGAGGACCCAACGAGGTGAGATACCGTTTGGGTTGGGCCTGGACCCATGTTAAAGTCAGAGATCAGAAGCTCCTGGACTAGGCAGGGCCAGTGTAACTTGCGAGAGGCAAAGCTGAGGAAGATACCAGCTTTGATCCGGATATTGCCGTGATAGTGAGGTCATGGAATTATTCTTGAATCCTCGAACCTAAAGTACTTGGGCACTCAGGAGGTCGGGTTGAGGTAACGCCGGTGGATAAGTTTCGCAAGTTATATGATTGCTTTATCCCGGCGAGGACATTTTGTTCAGTGTGCCCTGTTTAGGCGAGCTGTGTAACCCTGGGAATTGAGTGCCAGAATGGAGAGAAGGTTCTCGAGGTTGAAGTTTTTCCCTGTCAAGGGGAGGTGATCCATGTTTTGTGGAACTGGAGCTTTGGTGGCTATGAAGCAGCTGGGGAGTTTTGCCTTAAGGAGGCTCGAACCTCGGTTTTTGAGTTCTCGAATCGAGGGAAATTTCCAGCCTGAGAGTTATTTATAGAAATGAGTTTTGCGAGGTGAGGATCCTCGAGCTGTGATCAGGCTGGATGAGGCCTTTTTGAACCCCGAAAGTTTTGTTTGCTTTCCCTTCCTTGGTGATGGACGAGGACTGCGTTATCCTCATCGACCGATGCGATTCTTGTTGGTGAAACCAAAGAATTTTGCAGTCGAATCATACCTTTGGGGAAGGTTCAGTGTTGTCAGCATGAGGAATGTGAGTGACCACTTGAGAGCCTTGAGCAATCTGGGGATCTTCTATCCCTTTTGTTTTTGTTTTACCCTCCTAAGTATGGTTTTTGTTGGATTTCGAGGACGAAACCCTTTTAAGGGGGGGAGAGTGTAGAACACCGGGTTTTGGTTGACGCACCGACCTTGCAGGATGGTGCGGTGCGGAGGAATTTGCCTTGGATGTGTCCCACTTGTGTTTTCAGAGGAGTTCGGGTTGATTTGGATCCCCGCGGAGGCCTCTGCTTGTTTCGGGCTTTGTACGCGTTAGGCGACTGGTACGGGAAGCTCCGACACCGCTATGGGTTGCAGAAAAATTGGGAAACACTTGGAGCAGGTGTACTTTTGATTTACAGCGAGGTTCGGGAGGTTCCGGACTTACGCGGAGGACCCGGAGGCAAAAAGTGAGTCGGAACTGGCATTTTTGGAGCCGGTATTTGATTTGAGTACCCCGACTCAACGGTCGAGCTTTTTGAGGAGAAAAAGCTGTGGACACGCGTACTTTTGATTTACAGCGAGGTTCGGGAGGTTCCGGACTGACGCGGAGGACCCGGAGGCAAAAAGTGAGTCGGAACTGGCATTTTTGGAGCCGGTATTTGATTTGAGCACCCCGACTCAACGGTTGAGCTTTTTGAAGAGAAAAAGCTGTGAGCGCGTGTACTTTGGAATTACAGCGGAGCTCGGGAGGTTCCGGGCAGCGGCGGAGAGCCCGAAGACCAAAAGTGAGTTGGAGTTGGGTTTTGGAATTAAATTAATTAAGTTAATTAATTTTATATAAAGCTTTTCTTTATAAAACCCCCCCCCCCCCCTCCTCCACCTCTGTAGCAAAGAGAAAAAGGAAAAGAGAAAGAAAGAAAGGAAAAGAGAAAGAAAGAAAGGAAAGGAAAAAGAGAAGAAGGAAGAAGAAGATGGAGGAAATGGAGAGGGCTCTTGGGCGTTTTTCTTCTCCGAGCGCGGACGTGAGCCGAGCGAGGACCGGCGTGCCGCGAGGAGGTTGGTTTATTTTATTTTATTCTTTCTTTCTCTCTTTTCTTCTCCCCGGTGGCCGGAGCCTTGCGGCTTGTTGTCCGGCGCGTGGCCGGGGGAGGCGCTTGGGCGCCGCGCGCAGCTGCGCCCTGCTGCCAAAGTGGGACAGCAGGGCGCCGGGCTGCACAGGGGCGGCATGGTGCCGCGCGGCCCTGCAGGCTGCGCGCTGGGCGCGCGGCACTGCAGGGGTGCCGCGCGGGCATCCCCTGTGCCGCGCGGCCTGGCGGGCCGCGCGGGGCGCGCGGCCCTGCAGGGGTGCCGCGCGGGCAGCCCCTGTGCCGCGCGGCCTTGCAGGCCGCGCGGGGCGCGCGGCACTGTAAGGTGCCGCGCGAGCGGTCTTGGGGCCGCGCGGCCCTGCAGGCCGCGCGCTGAGCGCGCGGCACTGCAGGGGTGCCGCGCGGGCGACTTCTGTGCCGCGCGACCTTGCAGGCCGCGCGCTGTGCGCGCGGCACTGCAAGGTGCCGCGCGGGCCTGCGGGCCGCGCCCGTGGGCGCGCGGCCTTGCGGGGGCCCCGCGCGGGCGGCCCTGCGCCGCGCGGGCCTGCAGGCCGCGCCCTTGGGCGCGCGGCGCTGCAGGGGCCCCGCGCGGGCGGCCCTGTGCCGCGCGGGCCTGCGGGCCGCGCCCGTGGGCGCGCGGCCCTGCAGGGGGCCCCGCGCGGGCGGCCCTGTGCCGCGCGGGCCTGCGGGCCGCGCCCGTGGGCGCGCGGCCCTGCAGGGGGCCCCGCGCGGGCGGCCCTGTGCCGCGCGGGCCTGCGGGCCGCGCCCGTGGGCGCGCGGCCCTGCAGGGGGCCCCGCGCGGGCGGCCCTGTGCCGCGCGGGCCCGCGGGCCGCGCCCGTGGGCGCGCGGCCTTGCGGGGGCCCCGCGCGGGCGGCCCTGCGCCGCGCGGGCCTGCGGGCCGCGCCCGTGGGCGCGCGGCCCTGCAGGGGGCCCCGCGCGGGCGGCCCTGTGCCGCGCGGGCCCGCGGGCCGCGCCCGTGGGCGCGCGGCCTTGCGGGGGCCCCGCGCGGGCGGCCCTGCGCCGCGCGGGCCTGCAGGCCGCGCCCTTGGGCGCGCGGCGCTGCAGGGGCCCCGCGTGGGCGGCCCTGTGCCGCGCGGGCCTGCAGGCCGCGCCCTTGGGCGCGCGGCCCTGCAGGGGCCCCGCGCGGGCGGCCTTGTGCCGCGCGGGCCTGCAGGCCGCGCCCTTGGGCGCGCGGCCCTGCAGGGGCCCCGCGCGGGCGGCCCTGCGCCGCGCGGGCCTGCAGGCCGCGCCCTTGGGCGCGCGGCGCTGCAGGGGCCCGCGCGGGCGGCCTTGTGCCGCGCGGGCCTGCAGGCCGCGCCCTTGGGCGCGCGGCCCTGCAGGGGCCCCGCGCGGGCGGCCCTGCGCCGCGCGGGCCTGCAGGCCGCGCCCTTGGGCGCGCGGCGCTGCAGGGGCCCGCGCGGGCGGCCTTGCGCCGCGCGGGCCTGCAGGCCGCGCCCTTGGGCGCGCGGCGCTGCAGGGGCCCCGCGCGGGCGGCCTTGTGCCGCGCGGGCCTGCAGGCCGCGCCCTTGGGCGCGCGGCGCTGCAGGGGCCCCGCGCGGGCGGCCTTGTGCCGCGCGGGCCTGCAGGCCGCGCCCTTGGGCGCGCGGCGCTGCAGGGGCCCCGCGCGTGCGGCCTTGTGCCGCGCGGGCCTGCAGGCCGCGCCCGTGGGCGCGCGGCCCTGCAGGGGGCCCCGCGCGGGCTGCCTTGGGCCGCGCGGGCTTGCTGGGCGCCGCGCGGGCGGCTGGGCCAGCGCCGCGCGGCTGGGTTTTGGGGGCCGTGCAGCTGCGCCGCATTGGCCGCGCAGGCTGCGACTCGGCGACGCGCCGCGGCGTGTGTGCGCGATGGGTTTTCCGCGCAACGCGCGGCGCTTCTCGTCGCCGGATGGGTTTCTTTCGCCTTTGTGAGCGCGGTTTTAGCCGCATGTCTTTCTGATCCCGGTCCCTCTTCTTATCTCGCAGTTGTGGCATGGTGTTAGCTTCTCACGTGGCCGGTGGCGCGTGTTTTGCCGCGTGGAGCTGCGGGATCGCATCGGGACCTCCGTTTGGCGCACGGTTTTCGCGGATGGATCGCAGGTGGGTTGGTTTCTCCCAAGGAACTACGGATTGCCCTTTTATGCTTCCGAATGCAAAGGTATCGTATCCTTACTATCAGGTATTTGCGGAACAGTCGTGCAAGTCGAGGGTTGTCGTTTCCGACTTGGACACGAGTGTTAGTCGCATCGTTAGAGTATACGAGTTGTACTGGCAGAGTTACCAGAGGGGTATAAATCACTGGCTGAGTTACCAGATGAGTAGATACCACTGGCGGAGTTACCAGATGGGTATGAATCACTGGCTGAGTTACCAGATGAGTTGATACCACTGGCAGAGTTACCAGATGGGTATAAATCACTGGCTGAGTTACCAGATGAGTAGATACCACTGGCAGAGTTACCAGATGGGTATAAATCACTGGCTGAGTTACCAGACGAGTAGATACCACTGGCAGAGTTACCAGAGGGGTATAAATCACTGGCTGAGTTACCAGATGTGTAGATATCACTGGCTGAGTTACCAGATAGATAGTTATGCCCTGGCCGAGTCACCAGGTGGTTACTAGAAGGGATTGAGGTGGCCTTCTAGTGTCTTGTAGAGTTCTAGCAGTCCCAGTGCGGGGGCGGAAACTATGGGCGCCTAAGCCTACAGCATGTTCTTGTTTGATAAGGGCTGTAGGGGGCGCAGACGTTCGTAGTTTCCAGGCCTCCCGTGAGAGAGACTGAGAACTTACTTCCAGCATTGCATTGAGACATGTAGCGATAGATTCATTTCCAGTTATCTATCTATCTATCTATCTATCTATCTATTTGTGTTTTTGTCTCCAGCAGACTGAGTGGGTGTACCGTGGGTTTTAGCTTTGGTGCCCACTGAGATCTGACTGTTGCAGTAGATCTCACACCCGCTGTGATGACAGGTGTTCCTGAGGCGACCGTTCCAGGTTTGGCTCATTCGGAGCTTTCTGACCGAGGTTTGCGCGTGGCTGGCTAGCTCCTACCCGAGTCGGTGGTGTCGGTGTTGTGTCTCTTGTACTTTTAGTTTCCACTTTTGTACTTATGTTGTGGGTGCTAGTGGACTGGTGTACTTGGACTTTTCACCGCTTAGTGTTTCAGCTTCCTTTCAGCTCTGATACTTGTTAGCTATAGATCTCTTTTGCAGGATAGACGCTTCGTCTGTACGGCAGTTTCCGTACAGACGGCGGATCTGTTGGCGAGCCCGGGTCGCAGTTCGACCCCGGGGCGTGACAACTATCAAACAACTAGAGGGGGGGTGAATAGGTGTAATACTTAAAAACACAATCTCAGTGCAAAATAAAAACCAATGCGGAAAATAAAAAAAGCACACCGAGATATACGTGGAAACTCCAATCCAGGAGAAAAACCACGGGACCAACACGCAATAACAATCCACTAAGAATAGAAGAATAACAAGGTGATTACCGACTCCACGGACTCAAACCCCTCCTTCAGCTTCTTCGGACCTTGCGCTGACCGGTTGGATATCCACGCAATAACAATCCCTAAGAAAAGAAGAATAACAAGGTGATTACCGTCTCCACGGATTTAACCCCTCCTTCAATTTCTTGGACCTCGCGCTCCACCGATTTTGCACGCCCACTGCACACGTTCGAATCCACGAACGCCACTCGAATCCACGAGCACACGTTTCGAATCCACGAAACGCCTTTAGCACACCGAATCCACGATGCCACGTCGAATCCACGACGCAAACTCAGTCGATAAGAATATTGACTTCGATGGTGATCCTTTGCTTAGATTATCAATGAAGATCCATGGGAAAAATCTCTAAGCAAAGATTAGATCAATTCGACAAAAGATAGATCTTGGAAGAACCGTCGAATTGACCTAAAAGAGGCTATTAAGAAGATCGATAAAAACCTAGCCTCTAGGGTTGCTCTCAAGAGTTTTATAAATTGATCAGCCGTAGCTCCCACGTTTTTGAGAAACCCTAAATGTCTATTTATAGTTTAGAAACCTTTGGAAAGAGATAAGAATCAAAAACATACCTTATCTGGAAATTTTCAGGACGGCGATCCGGATCGGATTTACTGCGATCCGGATCGTCGTAACGAGATTGACGATTCCAGAAAAACAAGGGTTCGGGATCCGGATTGCAACTTCCCGATCCGGATCGTTCATGAATTTCAGCAACATCCAATGTTCGGGATCCGGATCAGAATAGGCTTGGATCCGGATTGGATTTGCACATGAACTAATACCCTTCGGGATCCGGATTGGATCATCTGATCCGGATCCTGAACATGCCCCATGTCCAGTTTTTGATTTTTATACAATTAAAAATTCTTCCAAGTGTTTCTACACTATAAGAAAGTATTCGGATCACCACAATTATTTAGTTAAACATACCTGATCCTCTTGAATACTTTCTTCTTGAGATTGATGTAACTGATCCACAATTCTTCAACTTCAATCTTCAAGACTCAAGACACTGAGTGCCAACTTGAGCTCTTGTTGAATCTTTTCTAAGTCTTTGATTGCTGATTGACAATTTGATCCCTTTAAGACTCCGACTCAACTCACTGACTTGACTCACGAAATATGCCAACACCAAAATGCCGTAACAATATTATCTATCTTTATGAGAATGGTCAGAACTTTGGTGATCCTCTTAGTTTTTCCGTAGCCATAAATAGCAGTAATGCAACCGTACAATGCCATGAAAGATGAGATTGAATCCATGAACCACAATAAGGTATGGGATCTTGTTGAGTTATCTATGGGAGTTAAACCTGTAGGATGCAAGTGGGTTTATAAAATCAAATGGGACTCCAAAAGTAACATAGAGAGATAAAAGGCCCGTCTTGTGACAAAAGGGTTTACTCAGAAAGAAGGCATTGATTATAAAGAGACTTTCTCTCCGGTATCAAGAAAGGAATATTTTCGTGTGATTATGGCTCTAGTTGCTTATTACGATCTCGAGCTATACCAGATGGATATAAAAACTATTTTTTTTAAATAGGGATCTTCATGAAGAGATATATATGAGTCAACCTGAAGGATTCTCGCAAAAGGAAAAGGAGCACTTGGTATGCAAATTAAAGAAATCAATATATAGACTAAAACAGGCCTCCCGACAATGGTACTTAAAGTTTAAACAAACCATTTTAACCTTTGGTTATAAAGAAAATATTGTTGATCAGTGTATATATCTGAAGGTTAGTGGGAGTAAAATAATTTTCTTAGTCCTTTATATTGATGATATTTTGCTTGCCAGTAATGATCTCGGACTATTGCGTGACACTAAAGAATTTTTTTTCTAAAATTTTGAAATGAAAGATTTAGGTGAGGCCTCATATGTTCTTGGTATTGAAATTAAAAGAGATAGACATAAAGGTTTACTCGGTCTATCTCAAAAGGCCTACATAAAAAAAGTTTTGGAAAATTTTGAAATGTATAATTGTAAGCCGAGTGTTGCTCCCGTTCAGAAGGGGGATAAGCTTAATGCTTTTCAGTGTCTCAAGAACCAATTAGAAATTGAACAGATAAAAAATATACCACATGCCTCTACAGTTGGTAGTCTTATGTATGCACAGACATGCACACGTCCGGATATTGCTTTTCCCGTTGGATTGCTTGGCAGGTATCAAAGTAATCCAGGTATGGAGCATTGGAAGGCTGCTAAGAAAGTTATGAGGTATTTGAAGGGTACTTTGGATCATATGCTGATATACAGGAGATCAAATCATTTGGAGCTGATCGGATATTCAGACTCTGATTTTGCGGGATGCCCAAATACCAGAAAGTCTACAACTGGGTATATTTTTCCACTTGTTGGTGGAGCGATTTCATGGAAGAGCAGCAAACAAAGTATTACTGCTCCTTCGACCATGGCTGCAGAGTACATTGCATGTTATGAGACCACATCACAGGCTATTTGGCTTAGGAATTTTATCACAGACTTAAAGATTGTGGACTCCATTGCTCGTCCAATAAAGATTTTCTGTGATAGTTCAGCTGCAGTTTATTTTGCCAATAACAACAAGATTACAACGGGGTGTAAACACTTGGACACCAAGTATCTTGTTATGAGAGAGAAGATAGATAAATGATATGTTAGAATTGAATACATCAGTACCAAGTGTATGGTAGTAGACCCAATGACCAAGGGGCTAGCACCTGGGTCATATAAAGATCATGTTTGTAGTATGGGTCTGATGAGTTCTTTTAATGTATAAGATTATGACATTATTTTTATCTATTTTCAATAAAGTTATAGTTTTGATGCAGCTGTATTGGACCGTTTAATAGACATAAAGTTTTGTCTGTTAACGAATGGACATATGATTTTTAGTTCATTCATAAAGTTGTGCCATATAAAGCAGTTGGCTAGGAGATGAGGATGATATGGTAATTATGGAAGGAAAATTTCAATATAGAGAGGTGGACCGCCATAATTCCTATCATTGTAGTCTTTTAGTTTGAGTTAAGGATCAAGTGAGTTCTAAGGTATTTGACCATAAAGTTTTCAATAATGCGCGATAAAGTTTGGAGTATAGAAAATCCATTCATGAAATATAATTAATATAAGCCAAGTGGGAGATTGTTAGGATTTCCATATATGTGGCCTAATTAATTATATTTAAATTTGGATTTACTATAGATAAGGATCAATCCTAAAAGATATAGAATTACTTGATATGGTATATCTTATCCCTTTCTCATCTATTTAAATTAAATAAAATCCTAATCAAACTTTGATGGAAAGTTGATATAAAATCTATATAAAGGGATACTGGTTCTGCCACCTACTCATGTGCATTCTGATAAGATTATCTATTAAATTCACACCATACGGGAGAGTGCCTGAGAAAGAAGGAGAAACCAGATTATCTAGTTCGGTTGGTACTGTTTGTATTGCAACCGAATTTTTTTGCTTCCGTTGTTTAATCAGAATTTTTTCTCTATGGCGCTCTGTAAGCTCTGTAAGTTATTTTACAATTTTATTTATGATTCTGAATATTAGTATGTATTCGGTTTTATTTTATACCATATAATTTCCATCATTTTTTATATTGTGAAGGCTTATAAGATTATGTGCACCACTTGTGATCCAAACATATATATAATTAGTAATTTTGATTGAGGACTTGGATCTATTAAACTATTTGATAAAGTTTAAAAGAAAAATTAATAAAGTTTAAAAGAAAATTAAAAACTCACACGCCAGTTTGAAGGAGATGTTCGGGTGTTTTTTTTTTTTTTAGAAAAAGGTAGCACGCTACCCGCTTCATTCAACTAGAAACTGAATTTAGCATCAAGGGTGAGACAGCTAGGCCTCAATAGGGACGAAAAAAAAAAAAAAAAAAAACCTAAGTAGATGGGAACCCACACAAATGATTGGCCGTCTCAATCTATTATCTTCGCTCCCTCCTGTAGATGGGAACCCACACAAGTCTTCGCACCCTCCTATCCACAAACCTTTCATTGAGCCAACTCTCTCCTAACCGAACAGACTGCATCTAGGGGGTCGGTATTACGTTGCTGGAAGATGATTCGGTTTCTGATTTTCCACATCACCCACCAGTTCGCGGCCAAGGCCTCTAGGCATCTGCTCTTCTCCCACACCTCGCGAACATTTACCCCTGAATGCTCGAATCCCGCTACCTCCCCGCCCGTCCCTATCACAAATCGAGAGTAGACGCAACGCACGAACAAATGATTGGCCGTCTCAATCTGATCGCCACAGAGTACACAGTTAAAAATATCCGTCCACCATCTTTTACCAAGGATCTCCGCCGTAAAAAGCCGGTTCTTAAGCCGGTTCTTAAGCCGATTCTTAAGAGGTTCGGGTGTTTTGGATACGTTTTAAGATATACACATACAACTACTTGTGGAACAGGATTTTATAAAAGTAACCACCCTAACATTCTTAATTACAAAAATAGTCTCCTAAAAAATTTATTTGCAAAAATAGGCCTCCGGGAGTCAGGGGACCCAAATGCGGTGAACCATTTGCCGCTTTCTTGAAAAGCGGTAAATGGTTCACCGCTTTCACAAAATTTGTCGTAGTCCCGTAAAAGCGGTAAACCATTCACCGCTTTTAAAAGAGGTGAACCATTTGCCGCATTCATGCTTTTCACACAGCAAACACACTTCACATAAAAAAAACCATTAATACAATTTCCATACATTTCAATTACAACATTTTTCGTACAATTCGATCACAACATTTGATATTCATACAATTCAATCACAACATTTGACATCCAAATAATTCAATCACAATATTTGACATCCATACAATTCAATCACAACATCACAACAAGGAATATATCAACATCACAACATCACAACATCACACCACAACATCACAACATCACAACATCACACCACAACAACAAAAATATTAATCACATCACAACAAAAAAAAGAAGAATGAATGTTCTGAATGTTCTCAGCATCAAATATAAATGTCCGAATTATAAAAGAATGAATATAATAATGTAAAAATTATATATGCAACAAATAAAAGAAATATGAAAATACCAAGATGTCCTAACAAAATCAACTACTCTCCACGCCCTCGCGACCGTCCACGTTTACGTCCGCCTCTACCTCCGCGTCCACGTCCGTGCCGCGGACCCAGTGCTCGAATAGGCACATCATCATCATCCTCCATCTCAGGCTGTACATGCTCAATGCCATGTATCTCATCAATATGCTCGATGGAGATGACCTCGACAAGTACATCCGTCCTCTGCGTGCCAAGCACTGATGACTGCGTCCCCTCTTGCGTCTCAGGTACAGGCTCAGTAGTAATATGATCGTGGCGCCGTCGCCTCCGTCGATATGTAGCACCAAATGGACTCACATCTGATGTGGATGGAACATCCGATGGAGGGATCGGCGCAACTAAAGTATCAACCTGATGTACCTCATATGTAGATGGGACGTCATATGAAGGGAAATCGAAATGAAGGACGTCTGATGTCGAGGGAACGTCGGAATGAAGAATCGGAACGGATGCGGATGGAAAATCGTATGCAGGCGTGGACGTGGAGGGAATATCATCCGGAGGTGGCTCTGGATGCTGTACAGAAGCAGCTAATGTGGGGAGTCTCTCTAAGACATTCTCGATGTCCATCCGTATATATCCTAGAGCGTCCATCAATCCAGATGGCTCTGGAGGATCATCCATCAAATGTCCTAGACTCCTGACAGTACGGCGCAGAGTATCCACCTATAAAATAACACATATTTATATAAACAAACTTTATATAAACCACTACTAATATATAAGGGAAAAATTATTAAATGATCTTACCAAAGTTCGCTCGATATGCCCCCGCGGCAAAAAAGTGAGTGGAGGTCGCTGTACGGGATGAGAAATCCGCCTCCTTGTGATATCCCAGTACCACTGCATATACAAGGAGGTGGCAAGTGCTGGATCTGGGTCGACGAAGGCACTCTGCTCCGCAATATGATCTAGACGATCAGTCCATCGGAGAATATAAGAAGCATGAAATGTTGCCCAGTCCTCTCCCGATCTACCCTGCGATGAAATCCGCCGTATAGCCTCCACAGGCTCTGGTATATGCTGAACTAATCCAAACTGGCGGAAAACTCGATCAGGTAGATGTAACTCCACTATGTGGAAGCATATTAAGCAAATCCTGGCACGCCATACTACGGAGTCCTCAAGACAAAAATGTGGAAGACCATGCAAAATCTCCTCAGTATAAGGAGTCCAAGTAACCTGTGAAAATTAATAAATTTTAATTAATATAAAATTTAAAATTAATCTATATGTATGTAACTTACAAAAATTTTACGTACTTGAGACTCCCGCTACTGATCAAGCTCGTCCCGATAAAACTCAATATCAGTCGCTCTGACATTCCCTCGAAAACGTAAACTCGTATTCCATCTGCAAAAAAAGAAAAAAAAGATAAGACATTATATCACAATACCTAAAATCAATGATGCAAAATATTGTATTAATCATCGAGACATATATAAATATTTAAGGTACCGACATCCGAGCGGACAATCATCAAGATCTGGCGGAGCCCCAACTCTGTCGGGACGGCCGATATGTATATGGTCCCACGCCCATATCTATAAAGAAAAAATAGATAATTAAAATACTGGTAAAAAAATTAAGATTATTATATTTCTAATGCGAAAAGTAGTGATTTTACCTGTAATAATGTACCGAATGCACAACACTCGGCCCTCCCCCTCATCGATGCATTCCCCAATGCACGATATAGATGGGCCAAACTAGCTGCGCCCCAAGCTAGCCCGCCACATACTACAAAATTCTCAAGTAGCGGTAGCCACTTGAGATGTACCCGATGTCCAGTGGTGTTTGGGAATAAGCTGCATCCAATCTGAAATAATATATATGCGCGTGCAGCAGCTGCAACCATGGCTGGCGGAGCATCTAGGGGGACATGATGAAACTGCTGAAATAACCAGTCTAGTTTGATCTGACCTACGACGACACTATCTGGCTGCATCCCTAGAAGTGTATGACATAAATACGGCCAGTCGCCAGATGCTCGTCCCGTCACAGGCTCGCCAGAAACTCGTAGTCCAGCTAGAATGGCCACGTCGCGCAGCGTCACTGTCATCTCGCCGTGGCGTAAATGGAATGTCTCCGTCTCGCGTCTCCATCGCTCCGGCAATGCCCCTAACAGAGCCTGATCTAGCTGAATTCGTCTGAGGCGAGAGACATAGAAAAAACCAGCCTGTCGTAGTAGGTCCACCACCCCCGGATGCTCCACCGTCCACGAGTTCAGTTTACGGCCATGCTCCCGCCACTGAACTGGTGCGTACCCCTACACACACAGTAAATATATTAGATTTAAATTTCATAAAAATATATAGTATGTAGTTTATAAATGAACTGACCTCGGCTCGTACATAGCTCGAACGGTGACTCGCCTGGTCTGATAGAACTGAAGGATCAACTGGCCCGATCTCCTCGTGATGGTCCATCTGCAAACAAAGTATACAAACTATTAGCCTTTCATTAGAATGTGGTAATATAATTTGAGAATTTTTAAAATTATAAGTAGACAACCATAAGCAAACAACCTAATACCTCTACGTCTACGACTTTCAGTTCTTCTATCTTGATTATTGGGACAAGTACTCCTATAATGTCCCTGTTGTTTACAAATAGAGCATTTAGTCCTTCGCATCCCCTCTCTATCGTCCATGGCATTTCGAATACGTGTGGATTTGGGACGACCTTTCTTCCTTCTTATAGGTGGGGGCGCCAACGGTGGTCCTTGAGGTCGTGGCCAGCTCCTTTTGTCAGGAACAGGGTGGAATTGTGGGGTATAAGCATTACGGTAATAGTCACATGTATACCATTCAGAACATAAAGTATAGTAGTCAATGTTCATATGACCATTACTGCAAATGGCTAAAAGATGTCAGCATGGCAATTTAGTTAATTCAAATTGCCGGCACGAACATGTTGAGCTTAACCCATTAAGAATTACCTCATACATTTGATCTCCAGTACTAACTTGAAATTCCATTGGGCCGTACCGAGTTACAACATGTCCTCTAGCGAGTGTCATATTTTGTCTAACTAGGGCTTCTTGTTTTGGTGCCAATATTGTAGAGTATGTCTCACCATTCTCACGACGCTTCAGAAAATAACTGTTCACCTTAAAAAATGTAGCTGCCACAAATGCCGTGATAGGCAAACCACGTGCATCTTTAAGTACTCCATTTAAACTCTCTGACCGATTGGTCGTCATTACCCCAAAACGCCGACCTCCATCGAATGCCTTCGCCCAATATTCCCTTTCTCCTTGAAGCTCGTGCACCCACTGCCAAGCCTCCGGATTCATCTCTTTTAATTGGTCATTTTGCTCATAATATTCTCTTGCGGTTGCAGCACATCCTATACCCGTATAAAATTTATTGAGTAAGTTTTCATTTTTAAACCCCGCTTTTTTTATATTAGCTTTCAAATGGCGGAGGAACCAACGGTGAGTATGACCATCGGCTCTCGAAAACTCCTCAAGAACAATCTCTTTTAGCCCAGGGAAGCGGTCTGAAATCAGACAAATAGATCGATCACCTGTCACAAAATACTTTAAATGACGTAAAAACCAACGCCAACTAGCCGCATTCTCTCCCTCACAAATAGCAAAAGCCAACGGGTACAATCCATTGTTTGCATCTACAGCCGTTGCAATCAATGCATGCCCCTGATACTTTCCATACATATGAGTTCCATCGATGCTCAACAATGGTAAGCAAGAAGAGAACCCGGTAATTGACGGCCCAAACGCCCAAAATAAGTGTGGTGACCTGGATCTCTGCAGGGCTACTACAGTATGACCAGCAGCTTCTGGAGGCTTACGTGGTGTGTCGGTGGTGTTTGTGCACAATTTGGACACAAGTGATGGACTTCGGGCTTAAAATGGATCACGTGGGTGATCGGTTGACCCCTTCGGAGCTTTAGAAGTGGTTTCGCGCGAAACAGATATTAAAATTGGACTCAGCGCGAAGTTTGGACCAAGGAACACCTTTCCGGATGCCTTCGGCAATTTTTAGAGTTGGAATTGGGCAAAACGGATAGCGGATTTGGATTCAGCGCGCGAAAACGATCGAAATGGGCTATTTACTTATATTTTTCGGAGCCCGGATGACCCGGCACGGATTTCGAGGCAAGGGGGCACTGTTCCGGCGGCGGCGGGCAGCGGCGGCACGGGCGCGGGCAGGCGCGCGGGCGCGGGCAGGCGCGCGGTCCATGGGCCGGCGTGCACCGGAGGCTGGCCACGTGGCGTGACACGAGTGGTCGGTGCTGTGGACCGGGTCCACGGAGCATGTGGGGCCAGCCTCGGGGCGCGTGCGTGCAGAGGTGCAGGCGGCGTCGCAGGCGCGCACGTGGGCGCGCTGACCGCGGTTTCCCGCGCGTTGGGCGCGCCACGTGTCGGTAGCGGGTTGGACCACGTGGCGCGCGGCGGGTGGTCACGTCGGCTGTTCCCTATTCTGGGGTGACGTGGCGTGATCTGGCGCTTTCGGGCGCGCGATGAACGGTGGATCCGGGCGGCACTGTTTGCACCCGAAAATTCCGGGCGCTCGAAAATTCCGGGCGCTCGAAAATGCACCAGGAAGTGTGCTTTTTCCTTTTTTCTTCAGCCTATAAATAGGCAGTTTAGGCCTTTGGTACGGGTTTTTCGGCTGTTCTGGAGCTCCCCTTTTGCACAGAAGCTTTCTACACTGTACCCTCCCCACTCCGACGGATTTTTGGGATTTTTGGAGACTGTGGCTTCGGTGTTATCTGCGACGCGCCGCACAGCGATGCACTTTGGATTTTTGGCTATTACCGTCGCTTTTCAGTCCGTGAGGCACACCGGATCACCCCGATGGAATTTTGAGCCGATTTTCACGGCAGCGCGTTCACGAGAGGTAAGGCTTTGTTTTCAGTGTTGTTCACTTCTCCTCGTTTCGAGCTTTCGGAACTGTTCCCGAGGTGTTTCCGTGACCCCTTTTCCTGCTTTGAGATTTTGGACAGCGGAGGCTTGTCGATTTTCTATCTCCGCGCTCGGACATCGGATGGAGACGTGCCTTTACACTTTTTGCATCTACACATCGCAAGGAACGTCCTCGAATTTTCCTGGATTTTTTCTGAGTTTTTCCCGAAGGTGAAAATCCCCTTTTTCCAGAGCTATGTGCTACAGTTTTTGTACAGGATTCTTTTGAGAGGGTCACTTTGTCGGATTTTTATCTTGATGTACAAGACTCGGATTGGGACGTGCAGGTACTCGTTTCGAAGGGCTCGACGTGACGCTCGCGGAAGTATTTTTATTGGATTTTTCTGTGGACTCTACGAAGGTGGGATTTAAGCTTCTTTGGGGTTGTATCCCGCAGATTTCGCAGTTTTGTGGATTACCGGCGCCCCACATTGTATGACTTGTAACTTGGCCTACAGGTGTCGGAACGGGGCTTGTAAATATTCGTTTTGGGGCTACTCGTCGCGAGGATCGCAACGGTGCATTTTCTGGAATTTTTGGAGCACTGCTTACAGGTGAGAATTGCCTTCTTTGTGCTGTTTTAGAAAAATAGCAAGTGTATGTTAAGGGGTATTGTGTGTGATGTTGATTGTTGTGGTGTTGTTTTGTTGGGGTGATGCTGTTTGGAGCCGAGGCTTGCGCGACATGTACCGAGGGTGCAGTTCTGGCAGATTTTGGATTGTGAGCGTCTACACACTTCACCGACTTCAGCTTTGCCTGCGGAAAGCGCTTCAGGTGGGTGCTTTGTTTCCAGAACCGGTGGACGGTTCTCTAATTCTGTATGTTAGGATGCATGCATGTTTAGGGTACATGGTTTATGTTTGAAAGGTAGGTAAGCTTGATAATGATAATTGTATACATGATTGCAAGAATAGTATTTATGAGGTATACTGAGGACTTGCATGATTTGGATATCCATGTCGATGATCAGTGTAAGCTTACCTAGGATAATATTACCCTATGTGATTATGTAACATGCCATGTTAGCACATAGCCTTTTATGTGGTTGGTTTATGCGATGGGGCAGGATTATATAGCTATGTGCGGATTTTTACTCTGAGGAGTTATTATGATCGAGGATTATGGACAGGTGTAGGCATTGATGATTTTGGCATGTGGTTTACTTTCTTATATTCTTCTTGAGAACAAATGCATGCTTGTATGGACATATAGTTAGGCTACCTTCTATCGCTACACTACTTATTGGAACTTGACTTAGGAGAAACCATGTTATCCTTTTCTCCTTCTTTGTTAGTCAGGCGGTCTGTGTTGCTCGGGTGCGAGCAGGGGTCTGGGGTAGTGTAGCCGGGACATTGGTGTCAGGGACGGGTTGTGCTGGATTGAGGTTGGCAGGGTTTTGCGGTGACCGCGGACTTTGGGCGGTTGACCGGAGGTCGGTTATAGGATTTAGTTATAGACGGCAGGGTATTGCGGCAACCGCGGATATTGGGCGGTTGACCGGATGTTTACTTTTACATCAGATTGGGTATCAGTTTTTCCCTAGTGGACGGAGATTCCCACTATTTGAGTACTTTTGCATCTGATTGAGGACCGAGGCTTTCTTTAGTGGTTGAGCTTTCCCACTTTGATCAGAGTCATGATCCAGTCCTGCTGATTTATACTTATATTACTGGTTACTGAGATACTTTACTCGTGTGGGTCGCTCCCCTCGAGTGCCACTCCGGAGTGTTATACATACTTTGAGTCCTTGAGACTCCTTTTCATCGGTGTTATGCGTCGGCCAGCATACCCGATACAGGCAGGCACAGCAGGCAATACCAGTTTTACTGGTGGCATTAGATTGGGTTTATTACAGATATTTGCTTTATTGTTGCACTCGTGTCAAGGGGACCGAGTGGAGTCTAGTAGCTGTGTTTAGACCAGTGCTAGTGTTGTTGGGAACCGTTTGGGGATCGACGGTGGTCCCAAGGTCATTGTGAGTTGTTGACCGTTGCGCGAGAGGCTTGGTGATCTTGAGTTTATCCGTTCTGAGAGAGAGCGTGGATTTTGACTATAGCCTGCATGAGCCACTACTCGATAGCGAGTTAGTCCGTTTGGACGCCCTACGTAATTCCTGCCCGTCAGCGGGAGGTGGTTGTAGGTGGGCGCAGGTTTGACTGGACCCGATGTGGCAGTCAGCTCGATTGGGTCGATTGAGCACCTCGTGTGCGAGTGTTGCATATCTTTATCAGAGTTTTCCCATTTGAGCATTTAGATAGAGGCATGGTAGCTGTTGAGGGTCTCCAGCTGTCTTATTTTAGTCTTTACTGCTTTGGTTATTTCATGCCTCTAGTGGACTTAGTGGGCAGATCGTCGGGCCTGGTGGCGGTACCCACTGAGGACTCCCTTTTTAGGTGTAGTTCTCACACCCGTTGGGGGTTTTCCCCCTCCCCTTCTTTTCTCTCCTTTGTTTTGCAGAGTCTTAGCGGGTGTTGCTGATCTGCGGTTGTTGATCGAGGCGAGGGAGTCGCGTGCTAGATCCCTACCCGTCGTTGGAGAGTAGCGGTACCCCTTCTGAGGAGATCTTTAGTAGATTAGCTATTTTATTTCCTCTTTTGAGAGACTGATGTAGTGAGGACATGATATGTATTGAGAGCCTGTACACTGATGTATTTATTGGAGATACCTCCCTGTTGAGTTCTGAGCTTTATATATGAGGATATTGTATGATTATCATTTTTGGGAGAGGGACATTGTTGTATTATTTTCCAGTTGTACAGTGATTGATTCTGGTTTACAGCAGATTTTTATTTATAGCTCTGATATCTGTCTAGCTGTGGTACTTTTCTTGCAGGTAGGACGCTTCGCCTATGCGGGAGTGGCATAGGTGGCGGATCTGTTGGCGAGCCCGGGTCGCAGTTTCGACCCCGGGGCGTGACAATAAGCGTCCAAACTGCCTAACCCCATCTGGCCGGGGCCTGTTATCGAGCCGCCATTTAGTCCCCGGGTTCGCGCGCTGCAACGCGGATAAAAACCGACCAACATCGGTGTATGATTCCTCCCAACCACCGTAAATGATCTGTAATGCTTTATTTCTGGCCTGCCACGCCTTCGAATATGGAATCGTCACATGCAATTGAGAACGCATTTTTACTTGTATTTCCGCCGGCGTCAAAGAAAGTTTGACTTTCAATGATGGAAGAATGCGTGTACATATAAGAGATGATGTACAATTTCTATGGGCAGTGTTCAGCACTGGAAGTAAACAAGTATGCTGCCTGGCATATGTTTTGACTCTAAAATAATTCGCATCCTTTGGTATCGAAGCATGTAATCTCCAAAGACACGAGTCAACCATGCATCTCACTGTATAAGCTTTTGTGGTCGACTTTAACACTTTCATTTGCACGTTGTGAGAAATGTGCCATTCCTCAAGAGTATGCAATAAACTTGATTTGTCACTGAACACACGCTCAACCCATGATCCATCAATAGTAGGAGGGGACTCTTCAATTTGAGCACGATCGAATTCAGTGGGATCGATTTCATATTGATCCATCCATTCGACATCATCTACAAACTGCTCTGGATGATCTATGAACTCGACACCTTCATCCGGATCATCTACATATTCATTATTTGCGGTTGGATCGGCGACATCAGCGTATATGATATCTGAAAGGACCCCCAGTCCGCCGTCATGATCCGCATCACTGTAGTGAACTTCCGCCACCCCAGGATGCTCATCATCCTCATGATCAGTATTATGTTGTTCTTCAAAAATTTCTTGTTGCACCTCCGCTTGAGTCTGATTTTGTATCCCCTCAAACTCGGTTACCGCATGATAGGATCCAAAGTCATGTACATCTCCCAACGGATAGGATCCCAAGTCAAGCACATTGTGAGAAGACGGATTTCTGCATATATTTTTCATTATTAATCTCTCACTACAAAAGTTATATAATAAAAATAATTATAATGTATGCTAACCCATATTCGTATGTATCGTTTTGTTGTCCACCAAGTGGAGCGAGCGATCTGGATGTCGTGGCACGATCACTACTACGTGGGAGAGACGGAGGATGGACAACTACATTCGAAACTTCGTACTCTCTGCAATTGAATAATTAATCAATTTAAACGTTTATTTTAACTAAATAATTATATAAAGCCACAATTTGTAATACTAACCTAGATATATTTGCTCCACCTCCGATGTCATCATGAAATGGTTCTCTTTCAGCCATAGGAGATATTACATCTACGTCTATTTCACTATTTAACATTCTTGAATAATAGCCGTGAGATGCAACCATCTGCTTCTCAATGTAGATTATCAAGCATGAACAATTCCGAGATAATGCCATCATACCACACAATGAGTCATCATCCGTAATTTCGATCACATCATATTAATTTCCTCCCATTGGATATCGAACTTTAATAATTAGAAGCCACTAATCTCTTCTTATATTGGTAATTCTATACATTTTTCTCTCAAAATCCCTAAATGTAATATTTATTGGAATGCCACTTAATTTCTTACGACCTCCAATATACTGTGGATTATAATTTTGCATAACAAGTTGTCCATCCCAGTTAACACTAATAGCTACATTATGAGCCATCCTAATTTCAACAAAAAAATAATATTACAAAATAAATACTACAAAAAATTTAATATCACAATTAGATATTATATAATGCATGTAATTATTTTTCATTATTAATCTCTCTAATTATATAATAATTTTCTATTTAATTTTTAGTGATTTTCTACTTACTAATTTTTTTTTACTATCGATTAGTGATTTTCTACTTACTAATTTTTTTTTTTACTGTCGATTAGTGATATGCTAGGTGACTATGACATGCATGTCATAAATGTGCTGAACAGAACAAGTTAAAAATGTGTTACTAACATGGATGCTCTCCTTGAGAAGAGCTCCAAAAAAAAGAAGCAGAGAACTTCATATTACCCCTGCATTGGTACAAAGAAGGCAGCATTTGTCATATTTTAAGTGGTAAGTTACAAACATTGGTCACCGAACCTTTGGTGAAGTTTCATTTTCTACCTACTCAGATTAGTGATTTTCTACTTACTAATTAACATACTAATTTTTAACTTACTAATTTATTGGAATGCCATCTACTTAATTCTCTAACAAATAATAAAATTAATTAAATTTCTAAACCCTAAATAAAATAAATTAAACTACGAAAAAAATATGTAGGGAAAAATGTACCTCAAGTAAGAAGGAGAGAGAGAGCGCTCGAGCTCAAAATGCGGGAGGCACTGTGCACGTGCACTGTGCAGGGTGCTTGAGAGAGAGAGAGTGAGAGAGAGTGAGAGAGAGTACAGTGTGCGTGAGAGAGAGAGAGTATTTGGCAATGTGCGTGAGAGAGAGAGAGAGAGAGAGAGAGAGGGTGCGGGAGTGGGCTGTGGAGAGAGGGTGCGGGAGTCCTATGGAGTGAGCTGCGGGAGTGGGACTGTGCGGGACTGTGCGGGACTGTGCGGGAGAAGAAGAATGAGAGAAGAAGAAGAGAAGAAGAGAAGGTGCGGGCGCGGCTAGGGTTAAGTCAATGAAAGCGGTGAACGATTCACCGCTTTTAAAAGCGGTGAATCGTTCACCGCTTTTAAAAGCGGTAATTGGTTCACCTCTTTTAAAAGCGGCAAATGATTTACCGCTTTTAAAAGCGGTGAACCATTTGCCGCTTTTATAGGACTTCAAAATTTCTGAAACCTTATGAATGCGGCGAATGGTTTACCGCTTTTAAATGCGGTAAACCATTCGCCGCTTAAAATTATTTTTGTAAAAAAAAAATTCACAAGCCTATTTTTATAATTATAAAAAAATTTAAGATTATTTTTTAAAAAAATTCGGAAAAGAGTCCAAAAGGACATCACTCCTTTTCAACAAGATCTGTTGGATAAATTTTAGTTTTTAAGAGAAGCTTGGTGCATAGAAGGCAAGGAGGTGTTATTGTCCCCGTGATGTTGTTGAGGAGAAAACGGAGAAAACGACTGTTTGGTAGCCGCCTAAAAATTAAAGGACAGCATTGTCGTTTCCTAGAGCAGTTTTGCACAGAAATTACTGCCAGCACATGGTGTATTCTTATGCCCTATCCATATCATCTATCTATTAACTAATATTAATTTTTATATTTATTTACCACGTCTCTCCTTCAGTTTTAATCCCTATATTTATTTTCTTCTCATTTGACAATAATTTTTATACCGAACCGCATTAAATTTCTTTCTCATGTAATTGTTGAATCAAACCACATTTTGATTAAATTTTATTTTTTTGCTGCAAACCGGTTCAACTCATCTGCTAGTAATTCTTGAACCGAACCGTATTTTAGTAAAATTTCATTTTTTAGGCCATACCTAAACCATACCGAATAACTTTTATCCTTTTTTTTTTTCCTTCTTTGAACCAAACCGGCCATCCAACCCTAATCCAATTTTTTTTTTAAAAATACCATCTATATATTATACTATTTATTCTATTCTATTAATCCCTCTATGATGTTTTCAGTTGTTTTTATTGAATTGGTCCCCTTCTCAATTGTTTTCACCCGACAATTTTTTTGGGGATTGATAAATAAAATATTTAACTACTTAATAATTATTAGTGTGCCTTTTAGTTTTTCAATAAATCTTTTCATTTTTTAAAAAAATAAATTATGATAATTTAAAATAATGTGACTTTTAGTATTTCTATAAATATTTTTTAATATATCTAGAAGTGTCTTTTAGTTTTTCTATAAATATTATGAGTAAATTAATATATAAAAAAGTTGAAAGATTTTTTTGAAAATTTATATATATGTAATAATTTTATGATAAAAAAAGACAAATCAAGTTTAGTTGAATTTTCTATTTTTATTTAAATATATATATATTTTTTTCCAAATATCTTTTATTTTTATTTTTTTGAAATTTTCTTCCTATTATGAGTGAGATAATATTAGTCTTTACTAATTAATTTGATAAAAATAATTTAATTTGTATATCAAATAAGATTATTGCTTATACATTTTTTTCTTTTGCATTTTTAGTTTTTGTTTGTTCAGTAGATTATATTTTTATCTCTATAATAACAGCTATCCGTTACAAAACACAATCACTACATTATATCAATTAATTATAAATTTAAAAATAATATATATTTAATATTTTTTATAGTGTTAATTATTAAAAGACACTATTTAAAATTTTTATTTTAATTATATCTATCTGCTGTATCGCGCTGTCACAGGTGTTTATTTTATGATCAATATCTTAAAATTAAAAACTCAATGGATATACACCATTTTAAAGATCAAAGCCCACAAAGTCAACCTTTGAAAACCTATTAGTAAAGCATAAAACGGTCTCAACAACCAACAATTAAAAAGAAAAGAACCATTGTATGATTTGTCAATAAGCATTCAAAGTTTATAGTTTTACTATTTATACTTTATAAATGTTAATAAGCGTATTTAATTAGTTAGATTATTTAGTTAGATTTTGCTGTTTGAATCTCAATCATAGCTTTTATAAATATATATAGTGTTTTAGATTATGTGCATGAATAACTTTTATTATTTAAATTTTATAAATTAAATATGGACAAACCTATATCACTTACATTCATTCTTTATTATTTCAGTTGGCTAATGTTGATGACTTTAAATTGATATAAAAAATAAATTTCGGTGGCTGATTATAAAATTTTAAAAATTTTAGATGATAAATATAATTTTTTTTGATAGTTTACATGACTTGTATGTAAATAGACCAAGGTTCGGCTGGCTCGTCTACTTAACCCTATATAAAGATAACATAGTGCAATACCAGAACCAGGACCTAAAAATATGTAAATAGATCTGATAATTGAAGAAAAATTTGGTGGAAAACTTTACCTACTGCAGACGTAATCCTCACAATTGTGTAAAGGAGTGCTTACTTGCACGTAAAATAAACCAGAAAATAATTTTCAAGCTAAAATAGAATTTTCCCAAATACTCAATTTTTTTTTTTTAAAAAAAAAAAGAAAAAAAAAAGAAAAAAAAGAAAGAAGATAATCTCACGTCTCAAATAAAAACATTAGTTTTCATTTTTACAACTTTTGCTGTTGAAAAATGCAAAGCAAAAGTTGGAACACCTCTCATTCCTACTCTTGTTTTCTTTTCCTAAAAATCAAACAAGCATTAGAGAAACAGAGAAAAAGATACAAACAAAACTAGGATTGCAAATTAATAATCAGCAAAAAGTTACTTGCTGCATTGTTACAGCTACAAGGCTAAAAAAAAAAAAAAAAAAACAATAGCTTGATAAATAGATCAAGCTATTACTCAAAAAAATGAAAAAAACAAAAAAAAAAAATTATGATGGCCAATTACAACTATCGAATACAGTGTTTCCCTCAAGGCTTACGGATTTTAAAGCCAAATACTCTGGGAATGTACAGCTGTGACGGCTTCTGTGGCTTTAGATGCTCATATGTCATCAAAAAGAGGTGAGGAAATGTCGTCCCAAAATAAGCTCCATCTATGTCTAGGCATGGTAAAGAACAACAAAATCACATGTCGAGAAAGCGAAAGCAGTTTTCCGTTCAAAAAGTTCCAAAAAAAAAAAAAAAAAAAAAAGGAGAAATAACTACATAAGAGGCAGAAGCCACATGTAGAAGGTCAAATGCTTGGCAGTTCCTGAACTTCTGACAAATTGCAATTTAGTTGGTTCAGATCGTTTGGTTTAAAAGAACGATCCCTAAACATGGTTTCTTATTTTTATTCTACTGTCATCTAAGAGTTAATTCTGATGTCACCCAAAATCTACGCTGAGCTCGTATCACTTATTAGAGATATTGGATGGCAAACACAGCTAAGGATGACATTGCAAATTGACCATGAATTAGGGTAACATCAGGTGCTAATCTATTTAAGTGAAAGATCAGGTACTACCCATACACTTAAATCACAACTAATAGATCATGTGTAAGAAATGCATGCATACACAAACAACATAATAATTGTAATTTTATTTGGGCATACACAAGAGTATTATCTTGCGCTAGTGGTCATTCAAAAGAAGCGCTAATAAGATGCAGTAAAGCGGGAATAGAAATAACAATAACAAGATGCATCTAAAAGCTGCAGTAATATCCAATCAAATGTAGTTAAAATTTGAGAGCGAAAGGATACCATTTTGGTCCTTGGATGTTGGATAATATATGTCTTCGCATTTGGGGCAATACACTTTCACGTTACCGATTCGAGGGATGTCTGATTGACCAACTGGGAGACATGCTTGGCCGCTGCAAAGCACTCGCCGGCATCTTCCAAAGTCATAGTTTTTGAACTTTTCCAGCTGGAAAAGAATAAACAGTCAGTAACCTTAAATTGGTGCATTATAAAATGCAATTATGAGATAACCAATCCTATTAAATATGCAAAATATATGCAAATGAACATGCAAAGTTAGTATTTCTGTGCACTTGGAAACATTATTAATTTGCATGTGCGAGCGCAAAAGGATCTGGTTTTCAGGGGTACCCATGTTACATATTCACTTATATGTAAGCATGTAACAAAACACTATTTGAGTTTAATTGAATTACCCACCATCGTAGTCATTCCTTTACTGGTTATAATATATCGAGCATGAATCAAACCATACAGCATCTCTGCAGCTGATTCAATCAACTCATTTTGGTTCTCAGTGAGCATATCACCTGTTATAATAAGCAATTAACATCAATATAACCAGATATACATTAATTCACAATAGGCTGGAATACTATCAAAAGCAAACGGGTTCCGTTACTACTGATTTGTTTTTTATGATGGAGCTTCCAAACCGACGATCGGCACCATTAAATATAATCTAAACCATATAAACTATTTGGAAATCAAATTTCATGTTTTTCCGATATTTTTTTCTTGTCCATCAAGTGGACACAATAATGAACGGCTGAAAATGAATATCCTTCAAAAAGTGATGATAGGAGTCTTGTAATCAAGATCGAGAGTATAGGTCTTGTTTTAAATAGTTTTTAAAAAAAAATTACCAAAATTTAATCAAATTACATTTTTTTTATACCGTTAAACGAGCAAACGCCTCATATCAACTATTAAAATTACAACTTTTGCAACCCTTTGATCATTAGGTCAATGATGTCGAAAAATTTTAAAATTTGATTTCTAAATATTTATAGTGGTCTAGATCATGTTCAACGGTGCCGATCGTCGATTCGGAGGCTCCATCATCGAAAACAATTCAGTAACAACGGAGCCTGTTTGCTACCAATAGTATTCCAGCCGAACTCAATATATATATATATATATATATATATATATATATATATATAGAGAGAGAGAGAGAGAGAGAGAGAGAGAGAGAGAGAGAGAGAGAGGAGAGAGAGAGAGAGTCCGGCTACTATGCTTGTAAAAGCACCAAGCATTTGGTGCTCGTAAGTCTTTTACCATTAGATCTATTCTTTTGACTAATTCCAACCCTTAGATCATGCTATTCCACCAACCACCCACTAAACCCAAGAGACCCACTATCATCCTAACCGCACATCCTTTCATCTAAGGGTCCTTTCATCTTTTCTATATATATATATATATATATATATATATATATATAATTGAGCTCCTATGCTTGCCCTTGAATGAAAGGATGTGCGGTTAGGATGATAGTGAGCCCCTTGGATTTAGTGGGTGGTTGGTGGAATAGCATAACCTAAGGGTTGAAATTAGTCAAAAGAATAGATCTAATGGTAAAAAACTTGCGAGCACCAATTGCTTGGTGCTTTTACAAGCAACATAGCCGGACTCTATATATATATAACAGTGAATTCAGAAGCACTATATTGTTGCATTAGATCCTCACCTGTCTACATAAAGATGAAGTTACTATATATTAAGAACAATAAAGGATAAAGCTGTATTCGCTAATGATATAAATTAGATTTATGAAACTAAGATACCAATAAGCCCTCACTAAGATTTATGAAGAAAAAACCTAGATTCTCATCTCCATAGAGTAAGCAATTCTAAGAGACAGTAATTTGACTTGGGTGCTTATGTCTTATAACTATAACAAAATAAGAGCATGTGATCCCTATAAAATTCTCTGCCTATTTATTGCCAAGGTCTCTAGTTTTGTTGTTTCAGTTGGCATGATTCACAACAACCAGATTTTAGATCATTTAATAAGCAAGAACTACATAACAGTGGATGCCGTAAGTTACTAGATTGTCACATTAAGTACTTGCTTGTTCACTTAGTTTAAACATTAAGAACAAGAGACCACTGAGCTTGTTTGGTGATGATATAAATTAGACGCATGAAACTAGGAGAGTGATAACCTCTTACTAAGATTTATGAAGAACAAGAGACCACTGAGCTTGTTTGGTGATGATATAAATTAGATGCATGGAACTAGGAGATTGATAACCTCTTACTAAGATTTATGAAGAAAATACTAGATTCTGAACTCATTGGTTAAGCAAGTCTAAGAAACAGTAGTTTGGCTTTGATGCTTATATAAGTTTTAAACCAATAAACAAGTACACGTGATTCCTATAAAATTCTTCTACACCTACCTACGACCCAGAACTCTAGTTTTGTTGTTCCACTTGGCATGATTTATTAAATATTATTAGGATTTTAGTGGACAAAGCTGGCCTGATTAGATGATCCTTTAAAGGCCTAAAGCCCATCTCATATTAGGCACCACAAGAGCTCAACATTGGAATGAACATCTGCAGTTTCTTTAAGAACGTGTTGGTTCTTTTTCTTTAATTGAACTTCTTTACAGTCTGTTTGGTATCGAGGGTTATCTAAGATATGCTTCTTCAATTTTCAGTAGGACTGCAAAAATTATATCATAATTGAATTATTTAGATCTACACAGCTTGATATGTTTTACCAAAACAAACTGAATAATTTCCATCACATTTTCAATAACAATAGATAAAGCATTCTCCCCACAATCCCAAATGAAGCCTTAGTCATCTTATTGCTTTTCCTTAATATAATTTTCTACCATTACTTTGAAGAGACCTGATGCAAGTCATAAACAACTACAAGTGTCCATATATGCTACGGAGCAAGAAAAAATTTCGAGCATTGACTTCTGCAAACCAAGGCAACAAACCTCAGTTGACAACAAATACAAGCAAACTAATTCAGTACCCAAAACAGCTAAATCGATCTTGAAATCTCAAAGTGTTATTAGTGAAAGCTTATTTAGCAACTAAAACATTTCATATAAACCATAAAACTAATAATAAGTAAGGAATGTGATTCCCGTACACCCCATTAAGGGGTGTAGATCCTACACCCCTTAATGAACGGTATGGATTCACAACTTCTTTTCCCATTAAATAAAGATGTGATATTGTCACTCTCTATTTATTTGTTTTTTTTTTTTTAAATAATTATGAATAAAAAATTTTAAAAAATTTAGAATTTAAATTAAAAAATTAAATTTAAATTAAAAAACTAAATTTGTACAAAATTAAATTAAAATTTTTCCACAAAGTTAAAATTTAAATTATAATAGTGCCAAGAATATCCCATAAGAGGGAGACATAATCTGAAAATTAAATATATATTTTTACAATTTAATAATTGTAAAAGATAATTTAATTTATAATATTTAAATTTTAAAAATATTTAATTTTATTCCAGTTTATATTTTTTTATTTTATTTTATAATAAATTTTGAAATAAATAAAATATAAAAAATATTTAAATTTAAAAGAGTACCGGTACGTAAGAAAGTGTACCGGTACTGAGAGAAAGAGGGAGTGAGAATAGAAGTTTTAAAAATCCCATTCAATCCTGGCCGCCCATGTCGCGGGGTGTATGATATACACCCCGAACGTGGGTGTAGCCCTAGCAGCACTCAATAAGTAAAGTCATATTAAAACAATTTTTCCATACAGTCAGCCTGTTTTGCTTTAAACAATGATAGAGAAGACGTATAATAAAACTTACCAGGAGAGGACTCAACATCCAAAATTAGATCAAGAGCATAATCATAATATGGGACTTGACTGCTAAGCCCACAAAGGTTGAAATCATCTTGTATGTACTCTTCATCAACTTCACAGAAAAACTCATTTCCTTTCAAGCTACAGAACCATGAAATCCATGTGGTGTCCTCTTCATCAGAACCACTAGCATCCTCTTTACCGTTAGTTTCCAATTCCTCTGTAATGATAAAACATTGAAAAGCAAGATTAAATCACACAGAAACAAAGATAAAGTCATCAGGAACAAGCAGCATTAACCAAACAAGCATTGTTAGATCAAAACATACAGTAACTTTAAAAAGGCACCTGAAAATGTCAACTATCCTAAAACATGTATGACACTAATAAATGATAATATCTTAGCAAATAGCAGCATGAGACAAACTGATCCAATAAATGATAACATCTTAGCAGAAAGCAGCATAAAACAAACTGGATAATAACCAAGATAATGGACAGAATGCTAAATATTAGCTTCATTTAAAAATTATCGATGAAGCATATTGAATAGTAATGTTCCAAAAAGTGGTCCATATGGCCACATATGCAGTTCGGACCATACACATGTAATATGCAGTGCAGCATGCGATTAGACCGCATATGTTCACAGCCACATATACGGTAAATTTTTTTATAAAAAAAGGTGGGATTGAAATACAATGTCGAATGAGATACAATTATACAAATGCATATGACTATTTTCATACAAGTTTTATTTAATAATAATGCATATAAATACAATTATCTTTATATAAATAAAACCTAACTATCTCTCTTCTTATTTTAGTAGGTATTATTTCTAATCTATCTATTAATTATGTTTATAAATACTGAATAATTTTTTAGTTGTCAGATGTTATTATACTAGATTTTTTTATTTTAAGTGTTGGCCTCTCAAATGATGTAAATAACAATTTATTGAAAAAATTATTATTATTCATAAAAGTTTAGAACATCGCTTTTTAGAACATTGATTTTTGTTTGACATTTTTTATGATTTCACATCACAACTCT